>CM060896.1:95584044-96784044 GCA_030762935.1 Hymenopus coronatus
CACACTGCCAGTAATCAGACCCGGGACTTTTCGTACAACAGGCAGTTTCTCTATCAACTAAGCCTATAAGGATAATAATGGCATCAATGCAACTGATACAAAAATGTATCTTTCTAAACTTACAGTATTTTGATATCATTGGAGCTTCGATGAGCACAGGGGGATTTCAAAATACACTGTTTCGGGATTTCCTGATTAGGAAAGAAAGAGCAGTATCAATTTGAATGTTAATTTATTTTCCTATTATTATAAATATTTTTGGTCAGTAAAGTCTTTAATTTCAGCTTTAAGCGATAGATTAGAATTATGTTAATGAGAATAATGAAAAAAAAACTATTCTTATAAGGGTCTACGGCTTCGCATCATTTTTGCAGTTTTGCACAAAATTAAAATTTGTTTCTAGAAGAGATATAATTCCAAAATTTAGCAATTATGTTTAATTTGAAGAGGAATCGAGCTAATTACTTTACTTATTTAAGTTGTTTTGGTTTGAGATTACAGCTGTTCAGCTGAATTCAACAACAGTTAAGCTATCTATTTATGTGACTTTTCGTACCTTCTTGAAAATTATTTACAAATGATAAAAACGAGATATATGTTACCAACTATTAATGTCTTTCAGAGCAGTCACTAGAATTGTGTACAATCCGTTGCCAGTGGTGTGGAAGTCGAAGGATACCTCATCAGGGCCTAATTTGTGATAGTTCGAATGGAACAGTCTATTGCTTGGTGAATCTCTGGAACAGTTCTGAAGCGAATGCAACGATTTGGTTCCTTCAAATACGGAATCAAATTAGTCACAGAGCTCAAATCTGGGGAGGTTATTGATGGTACAGCACTTTCCAGTCCTGTCAACCAAATAAATCAGCCACAGTAGATATGTAAAATGTTGTACAAAGTGATGGGTGGTTTCAAAAATCTGATGTGTTCCATTCACATGGCTTTCTCTCATCGCTATAACAAATTATTGCTAAAACATTTGTTCTATCTACTTTATGATAATCGAGATAAACATTAGCAGAAATTATCGCAATTACTTGTTTTCTTGTAAGTAGAAGAAAAATAAGGGAAAACACTAAGCTAATCTTTCAAAAGCCGGTTGTCATGTGGTTGAAATCAGTTTCTATGCGGGGCCAGGAGTTTACAACTTCCCGTGTGAGAATTTTTTTTAAGTATTTTGAATCGGAAAAAAATAACAAAGAATACCTTAAAAACTGTGAACTCCACGAAAAAAACGTATACGACATAAATTGTGTATTTTAATGTGATCTACATTGTTAGTGTGGTAGTGTCTATTTCGGTTTACTAGTTACGTAAAATTCAACAAATTTTCATTCAGAATAAAGAGGTCTTTAGAGACTATTCCCATAAAATTAAAGATATACATTTTATTTGCTATATAAATATCTTTAATATACGCTATTTTAATCAAAATCGTTAAGTCATTTTTGAGAAAATCAACATTTTTTAAATGTTTTCCATCTAAAAGGTAGCTTGGAGTGAGGGAATTTTTCTCAAAGTTTCCGTGTAGCATCCCTGGAAGATACTAATCTTAAATACCAAGTTTGGTACTTTACCGACTTTTCGTTTTTAATTTATCGTGTTCACAGATTCACGGACGCACACACATATGGACGTTTTTCCAAAAATGCATTTCTTGGTTACAGGGGACCCTAAAATGTGTATTTCCAGTGAAATCTCGGTATTGAATTTTTTGTTGGAATGCAATACCTTCTTCTTACACTATTTACATAGTGCGTGTAGAGAAAGTAAAAATAAACATCTAATACTGCGCATATTACAAGTCAATTCGAAGATCGAAAAATCGTCGGAACTCCAGTAGTGTGAAAGTTATGGTGCCTCACGTGTGCAACTGTGCTGGTAGCATCCTAACGCATCAAGTTAGGATGATGCACAGTACTGCTGTTCAGACCATCAATACATAGTATTACTGTTCAGTTCTGGGACACAATGAGAAAGACAGCGACACTTTCTGCATGGTAATGCTCGGCCGCATACAGTGCAAGCTGTGGATGATTTGTTCAGTCAGTGGGGCTGGGAAGTATAGTACTATCCACAGTGTTCTCCAGACTTAAACCCTTATGACTGACTTGAAGCCGGAGACGAAGAAACCACTTCTTAGAATTGACTTCAGAACTGTTACACATCTCAACGGACAATAGACTGCTCCATTCCAATTTTCATACAACAGGATACTAAGGGTATCCTACCACTTCTACGTTGCTAGAATAGATGTACACAATGCTGGTGACCACTTTGAAGAACAGTAAAATTGGTAACATTTATCTCTTTTGTATAAGTTGGAAATAAATAGTTGCCTCCATGTTCCAATAGAATACTAATTCTATCCTATATATGTATAATAATAATAATAATTGTTGAATATAGTGTTTTCTTAGGAAAATTACTACTGAAATAAATATTCAATGATTTTTATCGTAAAAACCCAAATGACAAATTTACAAATTCGATTTATTTCAGAAAATTTAATGACACTGCCAAAACATTGCAAGTCCTTAAAAAATGTACACGGGCTAGTCTCATCCCTTGTTGGTATAGAACTCAGAACGATCTAACCGTATGTAAATGAAATCAAATGAAACCGTGTATTTTTCGGTGTCTTATATTTGCATTAAAATTAAAGATCAACCAGTGGATTCTAAGACATGCGTTTTTGAAGTACTGAATTATAAGATATACCCTTACGATGTAGAGTAATGCCACATTCTTAACGAGATGTAAGCGCAAGACTTTGGAACCATGTTATTCTTCTTCTTCTGCCTTTCAAAGATTAGGCCTTTTCGATCTTTTCCGACGTCAATTCCATCTTTTAACAAGCCTTTCTATGTCTCGCTTTCCTATAGGTTTATATTGTAAGGAATCCTTATTACTTCCATTCTTTCCGGTTAATCCTTCCATTTCTGTTTATGTTCTTCTAGTTTATCCTTTACTGAACAATATTTAATTCTTGTCTAATTAATTCATTAGGTATACTGTCCAGTTTGTACAATCTTTAACTGATCGTAAAAATTTAATTTCTGCAGCCTGTACATGACTACCATCCTTTATGCTCATCACCCAGGACTCGCTGCCAAACAGTAAAACTGGTATGGTTATCACTGTATAACATTTAATTTTTGTATCTTTTAGTGTATTTTTTAATTTTCTGTTTATAGTACCACATATACTCCTATATTTCTGTAATTTAATGTCTATATCCTTATCCTGGTTAAAAGTGATATAGCTTCCTAAATAGCTGAAATGCCCAACTAGATCTAAGATTTGGTTTTAAATTACTATTTTGCTTCTTACTGGGTATTTCCCAAGGTATTCCACCGCCTTTGTTTTATTTATTGATATCTTGAAATTATAATCCTTTCCAATTATGTTTAAAAGATGATTTGATTTTTGTAAATCATTTTCAGAATTTGCAATTAATACAATATCATCCTTATATAATATGTTAATATATTCATTCTTGGTTATGTGCATTCCTTTTGTTCCTCTTTCTCTCCATTTTCGGATAGGGTCATTTATATAAATATTAACAAGATAAAGTGCACCCTTATCTAACATCTTGGTTCATTAAAGATTGTCCCCTTTATAATTCGAGTCGTCAAGTATTCTGTGAGTATATAGACTCTTAATAAAATTATTAGGTGATTTGGGTATCCACTTTTTTCTTAATTTCCCGAAGTTTCTACCTTTCCACTCTGTCAAATGCTTTCTCCAGATCTATAAAAGTCAGGTAAATTGAAATAGTTTTTGTTTTATTTGCCGCTCAGTAAATATATTTCACTACATGACCTTCCTCTTCTGAAGGCCCCTTTTTCTCAAAAAAAAAATTCTGTAATATTCTTTGATCTGTTGTTTAATATACGTGAATATATTTTGTAGGCATTGTTTAACATACTAATACCTCAGTAATTTGTAATTATACTGGGTCTCCTTTTACATGAAAGGTACTTTTGCTACAAGCCAATTTTCAGAAATCGTATTGCTTAGGAAACAGATATAAAATTATAAAATTTAACAACAATAATAATAATAATAATCCTCTATAATTTATCAACCCTATATTGATCCCGTCCGGACCTGGACATGCTTTTGTTTTGTTTTTTATTACCTCCTCTATTCTTGTAAAATAATTAAATGTGTTTTGATTTTACTTATGTTTCCGTAATGGCTTTTTGCCTTAGGATTATACCAAATCTTTTTGTAGTGTTCTACCCATTGATTGTTTCTAACTTATTACATTTATTTGTTTTAAATCTTTCTCTGCTATATTTAAGTGTCTTACAATTTTAAAAGCGAAATCTTGTCTCCCTTATATATCGTGTTCTATCTCAGCTACATATTTATCCCTGCTATCTTGATTTTTCTGATTACTGATTTTGCTGTATTTCTTATCAATCTAAGTCTTTATTGTCTGCTCATTGGGAAATTAAAGATAGCTATGATACATTATTTGTTTTTCTTTAACTATTTCGTCATTCCAAATATTGAGCCCTGTTTTTTTCTTTTCCACTTATCCTGTTTTCCTATAGCTTCACCTGCTGCTTTGTTTATACAATATGTTATGTTTTCCCATTCTCGATTCACTTCATTTTGTGTGAGTGTATTTATTAAATAAGTATTCAATCTTTGTTGATAAAGATCTGAAGTCGAAGTATTTTTAGCAATCTTATTTTAAATTTAGTTGGTTTTTCTTTCATTCAGCTTTTGAATCTCTAACTAGTTAGTAATGTTGTTTTGGCCATGACCAGAAAGTGGTCACTAAAGAGATGGCATCCTCTAAAACTTTTTATATCTTACACTAAGGGAGCAGACTTCTCGATCGCTACTATATTGACCTAGTTCTTCTATTGCTCCACATGTATTTGTGAATGTCTTTCTTTCGGAAGAACGTATTGGTCACTTTAAGATTATTGTGTGTATAGAAAACTCTCATCTGAATACCATTTGTATTTATTATACCTTTTCCATGTCTTCCCACCATGTTGTTATTAGGGTTGTTACTACGCTGGCATTCCAATCTCCACCTATGTATATCAAGTCTGTTTTATTTATTAACTGAAGCTTTTTATAATGTTCTTCCGAGTTCTCTACACGTCAATGTATGCATTCACTTAGACAGAAGCAACCCTTGTGGCGGTACTATTGTTTCGAGACTTTGGAGGGGAAGAAGCTCACAGGTTGGATTGACGGCTAGTTTAGGAAATGTAGGGTGATCTCAGGGTTTCGGGGAGAAACCTGAATGAAACTCTGTCATTGGTTTCTAAGGGCCCTTTACTGTCCTGCACTTAATGTTTCACAATTCCCCCTGGCCGTCCAAAGTGTAGGCCGAGCCTCACCGCCACTCGAAAAAAAAAAAAAAAAAAAACTCCAGCGGCTGTACAAGAGTCTATTCGCCGCCCAGTTTCTAGGATGTGGCTAGACTTTCGCTATTTTCGTTACTTTCACAGATTTTATTGGCTGAGACTATGTTGCATTTTTGTGTTTGGTCGCGTTTTCATTGGGTCTCACGATTTTAAACGCTATGTCCTTACGCCTATTAACATTTTAACACGCCTGGTTACATTTTCGGTGTTTGGTGGAGCGTGAATTTCGACTATGTTTTTCCCTTCATTGTCCGTAGCTTGGAATTGCTGAGTCTCTATATATCAGGTCCTTTTGTTTTCGTGGCTTGTCTTGTCCCTTTTTTCTGGACTCGCAATTTTTCGTATTTCGAAGCGATTTTATTTCATGTTTCTTTTCCCTTTTAACAAAGCTAGCTTTATTTAAGTAGTTTTGATTCTATTTGTATACGTGATTGCATTCTATTTATTTCTTTTCTTAAATTCTCTCTGTTTATTTGCATTATTCTTCTTTCATTTTTATTTAATTTGTTATATTCCATTAGTGTTTTTGACATGTTTTATTATGAAATTACTCTTATTTATCTATCGAGTTTTATCTCTTCATACTACATAATGCAGCACAAGAGTTTCAAAACTCCAACATTTTTCCTTGCGTAGGTACAAAAAGAAAGAATAATGCATTCCTTTCTCTATGCATTGAGCTCTCAGACAATCGCAATGCGAGATTTTACAGCGCTACTGCACATAATGCTCTTCTATTTGGCGTAGCACAATATCTTTGATTTTCCTCATGCGTTATGGCAGTATCCTTGCGAATACTCCATCATCTGCATAAAGATTTTCTGGCTCTCACAAATCGTAAGACGCATAGAGATATAATTCACAGTTCATTAAATGTGCACTTTTATCACTTTCTGCAGTGTCTGAGCTTGTATTGTTTTCAATATTTTGGTCAAACAATTATTGTTACTCACGGCTGATAGCATCAACTTTGTATATAATTTTTATAAGATATTTATTTATTTGTGAAAGATTTGGTGAACTTTCTTATAATTTATTGATCGTTATGTTATACAATTTGAAACTTGCGGAATGCTTGGAAAATATCCACATGTAATCTACAGATCTAGAAACTTATTGCATTACGCTTACCACTGCATTATGAATGGTCTTCCCTAACGCTTGTGCTTATGCTGTGTTACGTCTGCGCTTGCATCTCATTCTGAATGTAGCTTAACTCCAAATTGATAACAATCTCGGTTCTCTTGTTGACTACATTTAATTTACAGGCTATGAGCTGAGTCATTTGTCAAAGTTGCAATGTAAATCGGTTCTCGGGACATGTTCTAAGCATGATTTTTCTCTTCCAGCTTGAACTCTTAATTCCTCTTGGAGTTGCACACAGACCTCCTCGGGAATGCACCTTGATCTGAATAGTCATACGGAGGTGGATTTGCAGAAACCAGGAGCAAGTACAAAGGGTTTACAAGGCTGCTGTCACATGGGAGGAGGTTCCTCTTGAATATATGCATTTGCTCCGTCATGGTCACCTGGCGGGACTGCAAATGACAATACTGCCACCTTTACTGCGTTCCGGAACACCTAACACACGTGTAGTTTTAGGTGCAGTAGCCTAGACGCGATACTGGACTGATAGGCAAATTGCCACACCTTCCGAGTCAAACCCATGTCCTTAACAGTTTGTGCTGTTGACAAATATCGATTGTCAGTGACGGTTCAATCCATTTCACAGCTCACTTAATGTGGTTTCATGTATGCGATCTTTCTTCAATATCATCAGCTATTGTAGAACAGCAATAAAGAATATATTTGGAAGAAACAGATAAATAATTGTTAAACTTCCAATGCATATTTTACTACCAAGTACTGTATATGTACATGTATGTAGAGAAGATACTGTATTCCATCCAAAATGTGTATATTGAGATTTAACCGCAAATGCATGTTTTGAGTACCCTTGAATTTAAAAAACCTGAAAAAGATCCATGTGTTTGTGTTTGTAGACAGCATAACTACAAAATATCCTTTACATGGAGAATTTTTCGAAATTTTTGATTTTCTAAAAAATGGCTCTAACAATTTTGATTAAAATATCATATGTTAAAGATATTTATTTACATGACAAAATGTATAGTTTGAATTTCATTGGGATAGTCTCTGAAGTCCTCTTCACTCTGAATGATCTAATAAACCGTAAAAGATAGACAAAAATTTTGTTACAGAAATCTCGTTAAGTTAAAACACACAAGTTATATCATATGCATATTTTTTGTTGAGCAAACCAGTTCCGAGATATTCCTAGTTATCTATTGGTTTTCAAAGTTCAGCCGTTTTATTTGAGTAAATGATACTCAAATGATCTCGGGATCCATCCATATTTCAGGATAAGGCAATCCCCCTCACTCCAAAAAGGACTTATTTGGGCAGTTCTCCCTAAGCGAGATTCGAATTCACAACCACTTGAATACGAGGCAGACACAGTACCCCTACAGTGCCGAGGCGGGCTTTACAAGATATTTTCGGGCTTAAAAATTCTTAGCATAGCTTCCTTCGGAAGGGTAGTAAAGACGTTGGTCATGTATTGTAGATTTACGGCACGTAAAAGAACCTCATCTAATAAATAGGCCTCTGAATTTAATTAAGTGGTCTTTCACGCCCAATATATATATATATATATATATATATATTGACATAGATCATAATTTTTATTTATTGATTTTTAATAGGTAGGTTTAAGTAAAAAAGATGAATTGAAATTTCGGTCAATTACAAGTATAGAACTGGAAGGGATGATAGCAGTAAAAGTGCGGTAGTTCCAACCGATCAAACAAACGGACGCTGAGAACCCCAGCAGTTAGAGTGCGTTCATAAATAAAACTCCATTTTCTTTTTCATAGCTCCAGCATATGGATGGGTTACTAACTCATTAGAGAGGGGCTCGCGTGGATTAGACTAGGAGCATGGAGGAGCACGAAAATTTCTGACGAGAATGGTATAAGAATCTGTCCCATTTGCGAGGAGGAAGAGTCGTGGACTCACATCTTGACAAGATGTAGGGGTACGGAGGAATGGCGGGAAAAATATTTGCCGCGATTTTTTACCACTGCGAATTTAGGGATAGAAGCATGTTGGACGCTACTGGCAGGCACGGAAAACATGGACGGGCTAGGTAAATTTATACTTAAGGCAAGACAGCTGCGATCTGAGGAGGCTGCCAATAGAGAAGGGGGGGGATAAGATCAACTAAACAAAAGTGACTACAATGTTCTACATACATGTATATTATATCATACTTAGGTCACTGTTGTGCTAGGGTTGTATATATTATGTGTATATATGTCTTTTAAGTGTAATTATCTATTATAACAGGGTGCATTTATGAAGGTGTACTCTGTGCTGTAAATTTAAATTGATATATTTGAATATCTTTGTATCTTTATTTTCGGATTCACTCTTAATTTTTATTGTTGTTTAATATTGCTTTTGACTGTGTATTTCCTTTGTCTTTTTTATTTTCGTATTTACTCTTTTAATTCTTTGTTGTGGTTGTTGTTTTAATATTGCTTGTAATGTGTATTACAAAAGCACGTACGGTCTGTGGACCCGTGCGACTGTTAAATTTCTATGTATGATATTGCTATATTAATAAATACACTTATTCATTCATTCATTCATTCATACTTAATTCACTTATAACTGGAAAAACATTTTAGATGTTTGTACATACGAACATAATATAATGGTTGGCATTATCGAACATTAGATTTATAAATAACTGCTGGTAAGTACTTCATTGTGTGCTAAGAACAACAAGAATCTCTTGTATCCATTATTTGTGTTTTAAAATACTCTTCAGTCCATAAAAACGATATAGCTTTCGATCACTCGTATTGTAACAGCGGCGCGTGGGATCGAGCGACCACTGAAGGGATCACTGTAACAAAAGAGCGAACGGACGCAATAGCAAAGCAAACAAAGGCCTTTGTATGTTTCCCTGCAAGAGCTCTCGAACCTTCTTTCTCCCCAGACCGTGAAGATTCTTCTTCCACAGTAATCATATTCTATTGGTCAAAACACAATGCTCTCTTAGTTACTAGGACTGGAACCTTCCGAGGTCAGTACGGGCTATATATGGGGCCGACAAGTATCGGCAAAGTGAACTGAAGTGAAGTTGACTGAAGCGAAGCGAGTTAAACATCACTCTAGTGCCGTAGACGCAGTGACTCAAGTTATTTGTGCAAAAAAAAATGCAGGTGTTAATAAACTGGTGTCCAATAAATAACTGAAACTAGTGTTCTCGTTTGTTTCAATATTAACTTCAGCTTCTTCTTGAAAAATCTAATATGTTCCACTCACATGATTTCCTCCAGCTGTTTCACAAACAATTTGTTCATCTGCATCATGCTAATCAAGATAAACATAAGCATAATTAGCCTTATTTCTTATTTGCTAACAAAAAAAAAAAATGTGGGAATACACTAGGCTAAAACGATAGTAAAATCTTTTAAAAGCTGGTCGTATCTGAAACAATTGAAATCCGATTCTCTTTGCAAGGCCAGCTGTAAAATAAAAGAGGGATGGCAGGCAAGATGAATTCCTATTTGAGAAAATTTGAAGTGCTTTAAAATTTAAAAACTAACAAAACGGCTAACTCTACAAAAAATGTATATAATGTAAAATGTGTATAAACGAGATATACATTTTTGTGTAGCAAAATTTGGTCTCTTATGGTTTACCAGTTAGACAAGACTATGAAGAATAAAGAAGTCTCAGTTTCCAACTTTAGGTGGATGGAACTAAATACCTTTTTCTAGTTACTATTTACATTGCATTACATACGTGCTAGAGAAAGTAAAACATTAGTCTTACAAAATATTCCTTCGAATTATGACTATATTATACTGCAGAGCCTTATCTGTGCAGAAGTATCTACTCACAATGTCCAGTGAACACCAACAAGGAAGTAGACTAGAATTACCAGCCTTCAGACAAAAGATGCCAAGGACGTTTCTGAGAGATTTATATGGTTTAGGTCATGTATTCCCAGTGGGGTAATTAATTCTATGCTCTGCCACAGACATCTTGGGTGTATGTGTTACGTTTCAAGAAAACAGCTGGGGAAGAAACGTCATAATATACCCGATTAACATTAAGAAACTTTTAATTTTTTGACCTGCATTCAATTTCGTCTCCAAACCGAAATCCGACCTCATTCGTCCACGTCCCGGAAGGGAATGAGCATCAGGAGTTAGGAGAATACTTAAACGGGTGATGTGCAGCGGGTCATTGTATCCAAGATCACTGCGGTAGCTGTGTAGGCTCTTTAGGAATGCCGAAAACTGATAAATGAAGCGAAGGTCTGTTCCTCCAGGTTAGGGGTTGTACACTCAAAGACATTAAAAATAATCGTGGAAATACCTATGATAAAAGGATTTTTTTTCTAACTGCACCCATGACTTCCACCTGTTTGCTATGGTTTTAAAACGTATTGGACGATCCAAGATAATGAATGGAAGGGGATTAACGTGAAACATAACTTGCAACAAATGAAGTTCTGAATGGCGAGTAGGTGATCCCTAAACTTTCTAGATAAACAATAATACATTCCTCTCACCGGGTGATATAAAATTAGGTTAATCTTGTCTCTACATTACATACTGAAAATCTAATGCCAAGGTAATTCGCGCACGTGGTGGACTAAATTAACGAACTATGAAATCAACGATTAACAAACTGTTAACTAAAACATTATAATAGTCTAACAAATGTACTTATTAGCTCAAAAAAATTTTACAAATAAAGCTAAATTCACTGCTACAGATAATTCACTGGAATTTTCGTCGCGTAGACAGTTTACGGCTGCAGGCCATCCATAACTCGCGCCCCGTTGCGCGTACCAACTATAGCACCCATACTCAGTAAAATTCCAACAACAACACTGATTAACAATTCTTCCTCCTTTTATATATATAGAGATTGAACAACTTTATGGAAACTTGTTGAAGATACTGGACGCTTCTAGATGAACCTCGAGTGTATCGGACGTGGCACGTTCCGAAGTCTCTTGTTTCCTTCCTTGTTTAAGCATTTTTCTTATATTTGGGCTAAGTGTGGCTGTAATGAAAATCCTTAAAATAAAACAACATATATATATAAAACTTATTTTAACCATAAATAAGCTGAAAAATTATGTATTTCTCAACCAAATTTAATTAAAAAAGACAATAACTGTCTTATTTTAATTTGATACATATTTATTTTTAAGCGTTGCATAAGACCTCACGCTCTTATAGTTTTACTATTTGATCAATAATTTTTGCATACTCACAAGTAGTAAAGTAAATTTTAGGTTTCGATCGCTAAGCCTACTGCTTTGTTTAGTCTTGTTCATCTTCTTTAACGAAAACAGCTGCTCACACAGAAGTTCATCCAAACAGGCTTAAAATATTTGCATAGCAGGAGAAATTTCTTGTTGAAAATACACTTAATAATAATGATGATGATGATTAATAATAATAATAATAATAATAATAATAATAGTAATAATAATAACGTAGCTCTATCACGAACAAATTCAGCAAAACGGTACATTAAAGTATAATAAAATGTACTGCACTTACGTTCACAAACCTTTTACATTTTAATTGTTCCACTTAAGCTAATTTTTTTCCTCAACGTATAATGACGCTAAGGATTAAGCTTCTCTTTGCTTTAACACATTTGAGTTACAAATTAAACACTTAAAAGCGTTATAAAATAATTGTTTCTGCCAGACTGGCCAATGTGTACGACAGCAGTAAGAAAGGTAGAGCGGGACTGAAAAATCCTATACCATAGCTCCAATTATTTCACGATAATTGGCCGGGATTTAAAGCACTTACGTTTTAGGGCGTCATTGGGTTACGACATCTCAAAATTATGTGATTTACTAGGAAGATTTATTTACATAATCCGTCTAAAGTAACATATTTATTTATATGTACAAGGTATAATAAGCTACTCGTCTCCTTAGCACGGTGGTAGCGCAGCTGTGTATCAAACGGGAGTCCTGGATTCGATTCCCGGTCTTTGAGATGGTGAAAATTCCCCATCAGGATGCAATTAGTCTCCTGAGGTCCCTGGGGGGCCAATTGAAACAGCTACTTGATAGCGAAGTAGCGGTTTCAGATCGAGAAGAACGCATTAACTGCCCGGGAGGGACTCGCGCTGATAACATCTCATCCTCCAGCACTGCACCCCATTCATGAAGCCTTCGGGTCGAGATGGGAGATGCATATTTTACATACTGTAAGGAGACAATTGGGGAATTTAATGTTGTATCAACATTTTGCCATGGTAGCTTATAGCAAGTAACTAAGCGGAAACCAAGATCTGTCGTTGAAATCCCGATTATGGCTTTGAATTTTGCTGGTTCTACCTTTACAACTTAACATCAATATTTTAACTTGTGCTGTAATAAAATATGATACTTCCCAAATAGGGGTTAAGTTACTTGATGTGACCCATGCTTTGATGTATTCACTCAATGCTAGAAATTAAAACTACCCGACAGGGAAGCCTTATCCACCACTGTTCTGAGGGAGAGTATGCCTGACGTCGACATCTTTTCCTTTGTTCCTCTTTAAGCTCCACCCAGCTTATGTACTGAGTAGAGTAACTTCCAACCCATCTGATCAGTATTAGATAGGCCCCATTTAAAGGAGAAATGTATTATATGAACTAAGATGTCATCATTTTTTTTTCTTGTCTATTTTACCATTTTCCAACCGAGCCAGGTGTTTCGATGTTTCATCCTGGACTGGCATTCGGGAGGTCTTGGAATCGGTTTCTCGCTGCCGACCTCTCCTAGCAATGGATTTTCCGGGTTTTCCCAGGTCACTAGGTGAATGCTGATTCTTCATTCACCTAACTTCCTTTCCCTTCATTTTATCTCGTTTTCATCCAAACGGCCTCTATCAGAATGATAAGTGTCGGCGACGTGGTGGCGCCCTTCCGTGGATGTGATGCGCTTTGGAAGTTCAGCTCTCGGCGTCAGGATAGCATTGAAAGTTGTAGACTTAGGGGCGTTCGGTCAGACTTGAGGCGCGGGTTTCTTGGCTCTTCGCATCGATTTGGAAAACTGTTTGGAAACGGTTAGGGACCCTCCACGGAGGCTCTCTCCCGCGGTCCACTTCCGGATGCCCGCTATAACTACTCTAATTTCATCCTCTGTTCCTGGGGTCTGACGTACAATAAGTCAATTATGGCTGACGTGTGAAATCCGCTCCGGCATACCCACACTACACACCACAATACTACCATCTTCCAAACAGAGTACTTAGAGGACTACTCAGGACCTATCCAGCAATCTTAAACGTTAGTATGTACACACATACATTTCTAACGGATGACGCAATAAACCGAATTGCACTTAATCAGGACAAACGAGGCATTACCAAACTAAATACCTGAACGAGAAAATTGACACGACGTTGAAAGGTAGGAGGTATCGTGCTCGTTTTGTCAGTGATCATAAATAAGGACATATGGAACATATTCGTGCCGCTGTCCTGCCTCTAAACCGTATGTATCTATATTATATGTAAATGTTGTGCTTTTGAAACAGTTAAGAAACAATGAAGTTATGAACACGCCCAATATGTCTGCCGTAGTGCGCCGGCGTCTCTGCTTGGTCTGCTGCAAATAGCTATGCATGATGAAAATAAACTTGCATCAACCTTTTGAGCCTGCTTTGTGGAATTATAAACGCCCATTACAGAGAAATTAAGTAGTTCCATTCCTTTTCTGATATCTTACCTACTTTGTAATTTTCTTTGAAATATTGTTGAGTACCGAAAGCAAGCAAGATAGCAGTGCTATTAATATCCTGCTTTCAAACCATTGGGGCTAGCATCCTAAAATGAAGTTATTTTTTTTTGTGTAAGTTAATTTCTAGGAAAAAATCATGAACTGCTATACTAAAGACGGCCTATTCATTTGTTTCTATTTTTTCCTTAATTATCTCTCATAATTCTAGCATCCTTCAGGTTTTACACGTCTGTTCTATGTGTTGGGGTGGCCAGTAATACCGTTAACAGCTGCAAAAGCTCTCGGCTCTTTTTGAGGAGCAAGAGGAATATCTCTGATATCTCATGAAGCCAATAATAAGTAAATATTGGTAATAATATGGTGCACATTCGGCCCCCTCCTATGCAGCACATTGATCGCAGCCGCTCCTTTTATTTCTTCTATATCATCCGAGAGCTTGTAGCGGGGGATAATTTTCTGGTTGATTTGTAAATTTTTATTAGTAATCTCAGTTTTAATGGTATTTATATCAGAATTAGAAGCTAATTTTGAGTATAATTTAAATGAAATTATTACTTTATCAACATTAAGACATTTGGATTTAGTATTACCAATGTTATCAATAAGATTTGCAGATTGCGGCAAAATATGGAAGGGACAATTTCCAGAAATTGTCTTTGATTCTTCCTTACATTCCAAATTATCTCCTCACTTTGTACAGTGCACATAGTAATTGAATTTCACTAAAAACTTCGTTACCCAGATTTCACCGGAAAAGCTTTATCTTAAAGATTCCTCAGTAACAACAAAAAAATAGGTTAAGAATCTGTGTTCCATTCACATTCCTGATCTACAAACACTTGTTGCGAAAGATTCTTCTTCTTTGTACTCTATGCTTATCGAGATAAGCATTGACAGAATTGTCTTATTACTTATGTGCAGAACGGCATTAAAACATTAAACACTAGTCAAGTGTTTTAAAACCTATAGCAATGCGATTGTCATTGAAATTCGCGTCTTTGCATGACCCGAAAAGGAATGCAACAACTTTCTATTGGAGAAAAGTAAAGGTATTTTAAATCGAAATCAATAAAACCTTAGCTCTACACTAAAAATGTATAGGAAATAGATTGGGTAATTTGACGAGATCTGCATTTTCTTTTTTTTTGGTGCAGTATCTCTCGCGGTTTCCGGTAAAATGTCATTCAGAATAAAACATACTTCAGAGGCTATTTAAGATTTATACATTTTCATTGTCATGTAAATGGCTTTGTTATATGATATTTTAATCAAAATCGTTAGAGCCATTTTTGAGAAAATCAAAATTTTCGAAAGTTTTTCTTGAAAAGCTTCGTCCCACATCCTTTGGAGATACTAAACTTAAATCAAAAGTTTGGTATTTAACGGACTTTTCGTTTTTGTGCTATGACATATACACAGACAGATAGACAGACAGACATACACACACGCACACACACATGCTGACGTTTTCAATTCTTCTTCTACTTTTTTTTTTTTTTTTTTTTTGATTCAGGGGTCTAAAGACATAATTCTCCTGTATTGAATTGGAGTAATATAATACATTGTAGAGATGCGTTAGAAAAAGTAAAAAAGGTTTCTGTGATCGTCTCTCTGAGAACAACATAACCCAAAAACGAAAAGTACAAAAGTTATATTTAAGTTCAGCATTCATGGATACCACATGAATATTTTGAGAAAAATCCGCCCATTCTAAACTACCTTTACATGGCAGAATTTTCGAAAGTTTTAGTTTTCTCAAAAATGGCTCTACGAGTTTGTTCAAAATATCATATATTTACACGACAAATAAAATGCATGTGTTGAACTTCCTGGAGATAGCATGTTACGCCTACTTCATTTTGCATAACTTTTGCATAACCGGTAAACCGTAACAAATACAAAACTTTACTGCCCAAAAATTTAGATCTCGTTAAGAGCAAACTTTATGTGGGATACAGCTTTTTATGGGGTTAACCATTTCCAAGTATTCCTGGGTAATGCTTCACTTTACTCAAACGAAAATTGTCGTTCATTTTTCAGATGTGTCACTCTTGGCTATGAAAAGAGAATCAAATTTCAACACAATCACATAGTGACTAGCTTTTAAAAATTTGACTATTGCTTTATTTGGTGTATTCCTTATTTCCCAAAAGTTACGGATTTACAGAGGAAAAGTATTGTTACAAAACATTTTTAAAATAAGAAAAATAAGGATTTAATTAAACTGTAAGAAATTTCTTGAAAGGGTTTGTGTTCCTGTTACTGAACACATTTTCATATTTTTGACTTCAGTAGAAATTTATTTGTATATCTTCTATCTTTTACGCACACACTTTTTCTGGAATTACATTTATTGCCTATGAGATCTCGGTAATATATACTTTCGTGAAACCTGGTATATTAGAGAAATCATTTCCAATTTTAAGTGTGTCATACATTTTTAAGATTAAGGATAGAACATATTAAGAACTATAATTTTTATCAAATATTGGCGTTTCATTTCTCAAAACATAACAACATAAAATTAGTCTTGCATCCATAATGCTACCCAAAAATCCTCATTCATTCAGGCATCTTAGCGTTCATGTGACAGTCAGCGAGCGTCCCGGATTATTAAATGGACACTTACCTTTTACATCACAGAGGCAGGCATGAGAATACAGGACTATCTGGAAATAAGCATAAATCATAATCAGGTCTTGGTACCGTTTTGTGTTAATTAATATAATAGTTACCCAAGATGCTATAAGCCGCTAAGATAAATTAATCCAAAGGAAATATATATATTTAAGTAAGTTATAATGCGTTAAAATATAATATTAAAATTATTAATAAATAAATATTTCTCTATCCCTCAAATAATACCTCTTGTGTGTAATTTTCTTTGGTTCTGATTTAGGTTCATTTATATTTTATTTAAAGTTAAGTTTCATTGCTTTTTATTTTTGGTTAAATAATATTATTTATTGCTTCAATATATACTAATATAAAAGGTATTAAAGTTTCTGGTGTTCCTTAAGGAACAATATTTTTGTATTAAAATATATATAATAAATCTATTAATACAATCTAATAGGATGATATTTATTCTTAATTCTAATTGCAAAATATATACGTATATATAATAGTCTTATACCCTACAAATATAAACGTTATGGAGGAGTTGATTTTCAAAATATTGTACCTTCTGAAAAGAACCTCCCAACAAAGGAAGATAAAAAGTTTGTTTTAAAATAAAGTGATTATTACTACTTTTAAGCATCCTTAGAGAATCAACATTTAGTTGCTTCAGGGTCTGCAACATTTGAAAATCGTTCAATACACCAGTTTCCTGCCGTACTATTTTATAAAACTACATTTTTCTCAAAACTACACACCTTTTTACACATTCAAAATGTTCCACGCGTTTTTGTTTTAATTTAAATACAACTATAATTTCTCAAAATGTAGAGAAATATCTATTGTAATATTACAGGCGATATTACTATCCCAACAATAACGTTTGAATCAAAATTATGAAAAAACTAGATAATTTTAGAGATAAAAAGCTCTAACTTATTTAAAAATTATCATGACTATTCAAAGTTATTAATATATCACCACGTAAAGTTTTTGTGTGTACTTCAAAGCTCCAATTCTTCCTACCAATATTCTCAAATTGTGAGGCGCATGGAAAATTTTCATTATGCAACATAATAAAAATTATGAAATAATTGAATACTGCAAGATATTTATCCAACTTGAATGATATTTGCAGGACATATTAACACTTTTTGAAACTTGGCCCTTGTAGCGTATACTTTTATTTGGGCCGAGGAAAAGCATTTTCCTTTTCAATTATTATGATTAGTATTATTATTATCAACGCAATCATAATACAATTTTTATAACAATTCAAACAGAAATATTGAAATCTGAAATTTTAGTCCTTAATGCGGATGAAATAGAGGATACTACCAGATTATGAATATAGGAATTTTAGATATCCTTTACCCTTAAAAGAAGAGTAAAAGGCGTTTAAAATTTTAAAAGTTCAGTAAAATATTCCATTCAAAATATTCCAGCAATGAATATTAATAGAGTCTTTTCCATACCGGTTGTCATGAATAATTTTAAAATTAGGTTCAAGAGAACCTTTACGTGAAAATAAAATATTAACTTTTTGACATAGTTACCTTTAAACCTGGTTCACATTCTGGGGACATATTAAATCCAACAATACAATTTGGAAAGAGTCCTACCCAAACCAAGAAGCACTTAACCATATTACGGTGATCAGGCTATTAATGGTGCCAGTGGAACAATTACCTAACTCCTCGCCGAAGATGCTATTCTTACACACCATATATATTAAATCAATTTGTGCACCTCTTTGAAGGGGTCAATAGCCCTCTTATGTAATCATCTTTATAGTCTTCATTATCAATGACGGTCTTGTTTAATGATTATCTCATGTTTTTCCACCACTTCATTGTAACATTATAGCTCGAATTTTGACACATCTTAATGTATACTGTTCTATTTCTCATTGTAATGTCAACCACTTATATGTGTGCTTGTAAATGTTTGCTAGTTTGTTAGGCTATTATCTTAAATATAAGACTTAAAATATATTTAAAACTCTAACACTAAGATTAAAGAAAATAACAGAACCTTTTTAGTAGAGGAATAAAATGAATTTAGATCAGAAAGATCATGTATGAACTTACATTAAAGGAACTCATAAATAAAAGAAGAGAATATAAAAAAGAAACACACGTAGCACTCTTTGTTAAGGCTTTTTTAAAGCAAAATGAGCTAAACTATGGACAATATTAAAGAAAAACGGAATACAGAAACGTCTTCTAGAAACCATTAATAAGAACACAAAAGCTGTTTTGAAAATAGGAAATAAATTAAGTAGGATTACATATAAACAAATCAAGGAGTAGACCAAGGTTGCAGTCTTTCACCAGAAATATTCAGTATCTACACTGACAAGACACTGACAAATGATGGAATATATCTAGGGAACAACAAATATATTAAAACAATACTAAATGAGGATGACCAAGCTGCATTATTAAATACAGAAAACGAACTCCAAAAGAACATATTTGAATTGTACACATTATGCAAAGAATATAAACTATAAATATCTTTAGTAAAGATAAAGGTCAAGGTATTCTGAGGAAAAGTACATATTAGATCAAAAATAATAGAAAATACTATACTGGAAGAAGTGATACATTTTAATTACTTAAGTTTCGATATTTTCTTTGACTATGATCATGATATTAAAAATAAACCAGAACAATTCCAAGGCATCCGTGGAACAATAAAAAGAACACTAAGAAAATAACAAATATAGACACTCATTTTAAATTCTATAAAACAATAGCTGACCGCTGTTTATTAAATGGCTCAGAGCCTGGATACTAACGAAACATAAGGAGAGTAAAGTAACTGCACCGCGTACAGTAAAAGGCTATAAATGAAAAGACAAAATAGAAAACATAGAAATCAAACAGGAACTTGAAATATTTTGCATGGAAAATACAATATTTGAGAACAGACTTAACTGGATAGAACACTTGTACATAATGACACCAGAAAGGCTCGCAAAACAAATTCTAAAATGCCAGACAAACGGAAGGCGTGATGTGGGGAGATCTATAAGATGATGGGCTGCAAATGCTTCCTTTTTACTCTTTCCTCTTTCATGGGAAATTATATGGGAAATTATCCCAAATCGTGGGAAAATTAAAATGTAAACTCAGGATGTCCAAAAAATCAAAATAAATTTTGATAAAGAATTGGTTCTCCACCTCCTGCTGGATCAAAAAAAAAGTATTGATTTCCGTCAGGTTAGATGGAGGAGGAAGAAGCGGAAGAAGATTTGTTAAGCTTTGTCCTTGCATAATGGACACTTTAAAATAAATAAAAAACACATGTGCATATACGAGTATTAAATTGTATTTTGTTCTTCAGAAATAATACTTGGCTATTAGTTTATGTGATGTTTATGGTCATGTTACGGGTCACAGAAATGGAAATCATCTTAATAGTTTAAAAAATGAAGTTTTAAGAAGTCATCTATTTGTTCAGTTGTATTGATAATGGAATACCTACCTTTGTTTAAATATAGCTGATAGTAATGTTTAAAGAACAAGTGTAAATCGTGCGTTATCAACAAATGTAACAACCTTGAGAATACCTTCATGGTTGATTTATGTCTAGTAATGTGTGTGTTTAGTCTAAAATGCTATCTCTTAAGCGAACATCTGTACTTTGTATGGCTTCCGAAAATAATTGCTTATCATTTACACAAAACTTTCATCTTATGCGATTGTGCTGTGCTAAGCTATTAATAAACTAACTTTTGGGAATTCGCTGTAGTTATTTATGTAACTTGTATATAATCTGACTGTGACACGAGTATATGTTCAGTCCGAGAGTGAAAGCTCACGCGTTAATTTTTACGAGTGCAATTACAATGGGATTATACATGTGTTACATACCATGTTTTATGTAACGTTTTACCACGTAAAATAATGAATATATTTGCTTGCTAAATGAAAAATTATAATATATCAGAGATCACATATGTATGACGTAATATGGTTTGCGAAGCAGACGTGTCATTTTTTTCAACATTTGTAGAGAAAATGGAAAGTAATGATAAAACTATATAAAATAAGGATTGTGTTCCGCTTGACATTTTCAACGATGTGTTGGGAGCTTATTAATTCCAGAAAAACACTTTTTATATGTTGGTATTGCTTTTAAAATGAATTTAATGATGTGATTCTTGTGTATGAATATTGCTGCACTTGCGAGAGTAAATATTTCAGGTTTTCTTAAAGGCACATTGGATAAAATTATATTGTAGCAGTAATGTCATTACTGTATTGTTGCCATGGTAGTTATTTCATTCATTTTCTGGCACTAGTGCTAGAAGTAGGGTAATATCGCACGATTTATGCCATCATAATAAGCCGTTTTAAAGTTAGGATTGTATAAAATATTATTGTGAATATTATTTTAATTGTTATTAACATATATGATATCGAATATTTATTATTATTTTGTTTATTCAGTATTTTATTTACAGAACAATACTTAAATTTATAGTTTCTGAAGTTTCATTGCTCTAAGTTTGAATACGCAGAGGGTTAGAGTATAGTTTAGGCTTCTTGAATGGTTATTGTTTCACGATTGTGATAGAATTTTATTTAGGAATCTTCTTCTTTTCCTTCTGTTTACCCTCCTTACAGTCCATGAGTTACAAGCTAATACCTGAGCATGGCTGTTGAACAGCAGATGGATCAGATAGGGTACCCAAGGATGGGAATAAGCTCAATGACTGGTGTGAACTTAGTGAAATAGGTGATATAAAATTCGGCCAAATACCTTTCTCATATTTCCTGCTTGAGAACAGTGTAATTATTTTAAATCTGAAACTAATAACAAGAAATATCTCGGAAATTATTAACTCTACAAACAAGTATATGACAAAGTGAGTTTTTACGAGATCTACATTTTTGTATAGTAATTTTAGTTGTTATGGTTTACTAGTTATACAAAATTTATTGGCATCGGAGGTACTCAGAAGCTATTTTCAGACAATTCAACATATACATGTTATTTTTCCTGTAAATATCTTTAATTTGCGGTAGTATAATACAAACCATTAGAGCTACTTTAGAGAAAATTAAACTTTTCGAAACATTTCCAGCAAAGATAATTAAATATAGAGGGATTTTCTTTAAAACCTTGGTGTCGTATCCTTGGAAGTCACTAAACTTATCAGGTTTGGTAATTAACCGAATTTTTGTTTATGAATTATCGTATTCATAGACACAAGAGCATACTGAGATGTTATTATGAAATTCTTTATTTTTCTTTATTTAATTTTTGGATACAGGAGTACCTTAAAACCTGTATTTCCAATGCATTATCGTTATCGAAATGTTGAGTGAAATGCAATATGTTATCTACCTAAGTATATACTATGTACGAGGTAGAGAAATTATGTATCTGATATGTTATATTCATATACGTTTCTCTACCTATGTTGCAAATACTATTCTTGAAAAGTTCTATTTACTGCTCACTTATTAAAATAAATATTAGCAGAATGGTTTTGTTACTTATTGTTTCCTTTCACAAGAAGAATAGATAATTACAATAAGCTAAAATGATATTCAAATCTTTTGAAACCTGGTCCCTACTTAATGGTTTTTAAATGCCGTTGTCTTTGCTTGACCAGAATCAAGAAAAAGAAGAAGAAAAAGAAAAAGAAGGAGTACCTAATTGAAAATCGTTCAAGTATTACAAAATTAAAACCAATAACAAGGAATATCTCAGAAATACTAACATCCACATTGCATATAAAATAATTCTGTGTTTTAAGGCGCTTATATTTCAGCCTAGTAAGTTTCCATCCATACCTTCTTGACTTAATAGATGGAAAAAGTTGGAATGAAAAAGACTTAAAGGATTTGATATTCTCTCGTAAAAGATATTAAACATATGATATTTTAAATGTCGCTAGAGATATTTTTGAGAAAATAACATTTTTCAAAAATATTCCACACAGAAGATAGTCTTGGATGGAGAGATTTTGTTTAAAACTTACTTCGTGTCGCATCCTTGGAAAATGTTGAAGTTAAATATGAAGTTTTGTATATTAACGACATTTGGGTTTTAAGCTATACTGTTCATCCACACACACAAACACACACACACACACACACACACGACAAAGGAACTACTCCTCTACATAGTATGTAGAAAAGCTATTATATGTCACCCAAAAAGTGATACCAAGATTACCGAGGAAATATGTTTTGAGGACGCTTAATTAAATTTAGAAAAAACGTTCCTGTGTGTGTTTGTATATGAATACGTCTATTTGCTGAAAATATCATTAAATACCAAAGTTGGCATTTAAGTTTAGTTTCTTTCAAGGATACGAAAAGATTTACAAGGAAATTCTTCCACCCCAAACAACCCTTTACAGGAACAATTTTCTAAAATCTTGTTCTTTGAAAATGATTTTGATTTATATACCGCATATTAAATATATTTAAACAGAAAGTAAAATGTACATCTGTAATTTTTTTGGGAATAGCCTCTTAAGTCTTCTGAATTCTAGGTGGACTGACTTTACATAACTGGTAAGTCAAAAGAAATAGACAAAATCTTATTAAAATTAGCTCATCAAATCACACAATTTGTGTTCCATATATTTTTGATGTGAACCTAACGGTTTCCGAGATATTTTTATCATTTGCTTTAGAATACTTCTATTTTTCTGAAACAAAAGCCTCCGTGTTTCTTTTGTTTTACTTCTGGCCAGTAAAGAAAACGGAAATTTAGTAAAAATTGCGTAGTGATAGCTTTTATAGCAATATCTACGCTTTAGCCTAGTGCATTTCCTTAATTATCTTCTAATTATAAGAAACTACGTAATAAGACCATTTCTACTAATGCTTAATCTCGATTAACATGACGCAGATAGAACAATAATCGTTTGTAAAAAGTTTGTTTGTAGAATAGGTAAAGAAAGTCATGTAAATGGTAAGTTTAATATTTTTTATTCATGGACCTAAAAACTTGTATTTATTTCACTGAAATATCCTCATAGAAATTTTGGGTAGAATATGAATGTAAGCAAAAGGTAGAGAAAGTAAAAATGTATTCAGATTCTGTGCTTCTAATAAAAGGAACGTTTAATAGGATACTATTAGAGCGATAGTGGTGGTGGTGGTGGTGGTGGTGGTGGTGGTAGTGGTGGTGGAGGTGGTGATGGTGGTGGTGTTGGAGATGGTGCTTGTGGAGGTGGTGCTGGTGGTGGTGGTGGTGGAGGTGGTGGAGGCGGTGGTGGTGGTGGTGGTGGTGGTGGTGGAGGTGGTGGAGGTGGTGGAGGCGGTGGTGGTGGTGGTGCTGGTAGTGATGGTGGTGGTGGTGATGATGGTGATGGTGGAGGCGGTGGTGGTGATGATGCTGGTGAGGTGGTGGTGATGGTGGTGGTGGTGATGGAGGTGGTGGAGGTGGTGGTGGTGGTGGAGGTGAAGGTGGTGGTGATGGTTGAGGTGGTGTTGGAGGTGATGGTGGTAGTCGTGTTAGTCGTGGTGGAGGTGGTGGTGATGGTGGTAGAGGTGGTAGTGGTGGTGCTGGTAGTGATGGTGGTGGTGATGGTGGTGGTGCAGGAAGTGGTGGTGGTGGTGGTGGTAGTCGTGATAGTCGTAGTGGAGGTGGTGATGATGGTGATGGTGGAGGCGGTGGTGGTGATGATGGTGGTGATGGTGGTGGTGGTGATGGAGGTGGTGGAGGTGGAAGGGGTGGTGGAGGTGGTGGTGGTGGAGGTGGATGTGGTGGTGATGATTGAGGTGGTGTTGGAGGTGATGGTGGTAGTCGTGGTAGTCGTGGTGGAGGTGGTGGTGGTGATGGTGGTGGTGGAGGAAGTGGTGGTGGTGGCGGTGGTGGTAGTGTTGGTAGTCGTGATAGTCGTAGTGGAGGTGGTGGTGATGGTGGTGGAGGTGGTGGTGGTGCTGATGGTGGTGGTGATGGTGGTGGAGGTGGAGGTGGTGCTGGTGGTGGTGGCGGTGGTGGTGGTGGAGGTGGTGATGGTGATGGTGTTGGTGGTAGTGATGGGGTAGGTGTTGATGGTGGTGGTGGTGGAGGTGGTGTGATGGTAGTGGAGGTGGTGGTGGGGCTGGTGGTGGTGGTGATGGTTGTGGTGGAGATGGTGGTGGAGGTGGAGGTTTTGATGGTGGTGGTGTTGGAGATGGAGGTGATGGTGGTGAAGATGGTGGTGGTGGTGGTGGTGGTGGTGGTGGTGGTAGTGGCGGCAACAAACTCATATCCATATCAAAATACTAATTTTGAAGGTATAGAATGCAAATTCCTTCAATCATGGTAGCATTGCTTTTAATTTTTTTTTTTTTTTTTTTGCCTCTCCTACGTACCTGATAGCAGATATAGTATACTGCATTAAAACTTTCGATATCGAGAGTTTAAGTCCCTTAATACAGAAAAAAAAAAAAACATGTATAGAAAAACCTCAATGAATGTGTAATGTGTGTCTGTGTAGTGAACAGCATAATTCAAAAACAAATCTCTGGTTAAATACGAAACTTACAATTTACGTTTTTTATCTTCCAAAGATATCACACAATAATTTATCAAGAGTAATCGCCCACCTCAAACTATCCTTTAAAACGAAGAGTTTGGTTTTCTCAAAATTGTTTAAGCGATTTTAATTAAACTATAAATAAGAGATTTTCATGAGAAATAAAATATACATTTTGAATTTCTGGACTGTGAAACTCTGCTCCTTTTGGAGGACTTTTGTAAATGATAGGCAAGATCTTACTAGACAAAAATACAGATTTGTTAAAACACACAATTTATGTCAGATCATTAATGATTCGAATTGATTCAATTAAATATATTGATTTAGGTTGAAGGAAACTTTTGGTGCTCAAAATTTATATAATATTTTAATGAAAATAAGAGGATTTAATCAATGGTTTCAAGTTAATAGTTCAAATCTTATTTAACTTTTTTTTTTTCGAGTAAACCAGTTTTGAGGGAGACATTCCTTCTTATTGGGCTCAATTTTATGTACTTATACTCTTCTAAAACGCGAAGATGCAAACAGAACCGAATCTCATCACACATCGACAGCTTTTAAAGACTTGGCTTATCGGTTTAGCTCTAGTTCATTCCTTTATTTTCTTTCTCTACAAGGAAGTAAGTAATAAGGTTATTTCTCTTAAAATTTAACACCATTAGCATAAATAAGATGGCAGTTGTTGCAGAATAAAAGAAAAAGTCATATGACTGTAACACATTAGATTTTTAAAGTTTTTTTTGTTTGTTTGTAAAGAAATAGAATCAAAGCATATACGCTTCCATGCAAATAGAAATGTAATGATTATCTAGGTAAAGTTTAAACGGAAAAGTTTGAATTCAAAAAGGATGTACCATTTGCATTTTTTTGCAATTGAAGGGAATCAGCATGCAGATAATGAAAGAATATCTTCCTAATATTGCGGTACATACGAATGAACGAAACAGAAAATGCAAGATAGAAATGAAAATATGCTGTCTAATGTGGATAACCTTCAAAGAGTTGTTAATATGTTAAATTTATGAATACATAAAATAAAAAGTGGATCGTGTGAAATGCAGTCAACTGTATGGTCACTTGCTGCCTATAATGTGGTATTGGAGTTGAAGAAAATTCATTATTGCTGTTTTAAAATGTACCAAGTAATTTTGGAAGAGTATTAAAAGTTTTGATTGGATTTGTGGTCCACACCTTATGGTACCGAATATTTTTGGCTTTCCAGAGGATATAATTTGGTTGTCAATAAGCAGTGAACACTCGGTTACAATAAATGCATTATTAACATTTTCAGCTGCATATTTGTGTGAACTGAGCTTCACGGCATTGACTGAAGTTAAAATATCAGAAAGAGAGAGGGAGAGAGAGAGAGAGAGCATAGAGAGAGAGAGACAGAAAGAGAGAATTCCTAGGTCTTTTTAGAGATCGTAATATGAAATGGAAACATCAAATTGATTGTATCTTATACAAACTGAGTTCTGCGTGTTTTGTAATCAGATTCCTGACTCAGCTTATAAATAAGTTTTTTCTAAAATCAGCTTAATATGCTTATTGTGGACCAGTGAAATAACAGTCTGGGGAAATTCTGTAGATGCCAAAAAGTGTTTATTATGCAAAACAGCCATTAAGAATAATGGTTGGTGCAAGACAATCAACTCACTGCAAATCATGATTGAAAACATTTGGAATTTTGCCAATAGCCTATAAATAAATTCTAACTATATCGTTATTTGTAATATATAACCCATAAAGTTTACAAAAAGTGATACACATAACAAAGAGACTAAACATAGACAGGACTTACAGAGACCAACAAACAGAAATTCCAAAGAGGGGTTTATTACAGCGGTATAGTTTTATTTAATTCACTTCCATCTCCTCAGCACATAAGGGTTAGTTGGTGATAGATATATTTATTGTTTGGGGTGGTTAACAGATGAAGATTGTTTAAGAAATGTTCGATAACAACAGTTGGTAGAAAAGTCCGTCAGCGAAGTTTATAAGTTAGGACGGTTAAAACAATACGTCATTGGGAACGTCCAATCACTGGCCTGGTTTAGCTTCGTGTGGCGACCGCGGCGATAGAAGGAAGCTACCCACAGTCAGTGGCAGGGACTTAGTTAATCAACAAGTCGGTAGGAGTCGATGCTAGGGAGCAGACGCACCATCTTAGAATACCTGGTTAAAGGTAAATAACATGTATATGCTTTAATTTATAATGTAACATTTGCATGTACCATCCTGTCGTTAGTATAATTATTCATGACAACCAATGTAATCTAGTACTTCTCATATGGCAAGCGAGCCGTCCAATTACGCTTGTGTCCCATTTGTAAAGAAATCTTTTCCTGTTGTTGTACTATGGTCTAAATGTATATTGGTGTTGTTGACCGTGTGTATTGATCCTCCACCAATATATATCACTAACGAACTTTTCTACCAACTGTCATTAACGATCATTTCTGAAATAATGTTTATATGTTAACCCTCGCACCCCAAACAACAAATATGTTTATACTAATTAATCCCTATATGCTACACACGACTATAAAGAATTGTATGTGAGCAAAAATAAATTTAGGTCAGAATTAAAAAGATACTCCTTACTCACAACTTCTAAACAAACGAGGATTCCATTCAATGAAAACATACTAGTAATAATTAATGATGCTGTGTTGTAAATGTAATATATACATGAATATTCTAAAAATGCATATTGTACGAATTTTGGAAAAACACATGTAAATCTTTCAAACAGACACCTCTGAAAAATTGAATATCAAAGCTAATCTTTGTAAATAAATATATTAATTATGAATAGTAATCAGTAAATGCAATTTCTGACTTAATTCATATCTTAGAGTTGGACTTGTGTCTAATCTTAAAACAGGATCCACAGATTGAAATTTAATGAGAGAGAGAGAGGAGAGAGACCCATAGGAGGAGAGAGGGAGAGAGAAGCTCAATCCACCATAGATGAAGAAATGAGACATGCTTTGTCAACAATCGCGACATATATGAGCAGCAAAGGCAGGCCAAAAAAGCATATTGAAGGTATGAGTAGAGTTATTTACTTTAAAAATCGTATTATAAATTTGTTATTTCCGCAATTAATTAAAGCTAATACATGTTAATAAATGTATGGGTGAATTCATGTTTTATGACAAATGATTTTTAGTGGACAGAAATTTTGGGTGCCGTTTTCTGTTTAGGTAGATGTGATGTGCCGTGAGTAAAAAATCTGATGTGTTCCATCCATATTACTCTCTCTATCTGTTCCAAAAACAAACTTTCCCCGCAAAAGATTATTCTTTCATATATGTAATGCTAATCGATTGTCGTATTACTTACTTCCTTATCATTAGAAAGGAAATTAGAGAATAAACTAGGCTAAAGCATAGTCAAATTATTAAAAGCTAATGCTACGTGAAACGATTGAAATTCGGGTCTCTTTTGCATTCCCGGAAGTAAAGCAAAAGAGATGAAAGAAAATTGACTTCCCGCTAGTTAAAAATTGAAACTAGTAAAAGGAAAGTCTCGGAAACGGTCAAATCTTCAAAAACGTATCTGTTAGAAGGTGTGTTTTAATGATATCTACATTTTTGTGTAGCAAGTTTACGAGTTATACGAAAGTCACCCAGAATGAAGTGGTTTACAGAGGCTATTCCTAAATAAATTGATTAGATACATTTTACTTGTCATGAAAATATCTTAAACGTATGGCATCTTCATCTAATTCACAGAGCCGTTTATGAGAAAATTACAATTTTCGAAGAATATTCCCTGTTGGGGCGGAAGTTTTTCTTGAAAATCCTCGTATCGCATCCTTGGAAGATACTGAACTTAATTCCTGTATTTAACCTGCTTTTCATTTTTGAGCTGCCCACTCACAGTCCCAAGCGCGCGTAGACATATTTCCAAAAGTGAGTTTTTGTTTCAAAGATCTCAAATCATGTTTTTCCAGTGAAAACTAAGCATTTTGGGCAGAATACAATACCTTCTCTGTGTACTATGTATATGTGTATTAGAGAAAGTGAAAAGGGTTTTGCAACACTTATTGGTACTATTTATTATTAAGCAATTATAAGTTATACAGAGAATCTTCGGTCTGCTCTTAACATCAATAGAATAGCACATTACGTCCAGACGATCAGTTCTTAATTGCAGAAGAACTAAAATCAGCTGTGTAGAAATTAAATACCGTTTAAACATAGATTAACTTCAAGTAACATTGGAAAAATATTATGTATTTGGTTTAATTGAATAGCATCAGTTTAAGATCAGAAATATTTTAATAAACTTCCATAGCACTAGACATTAACAACAAAGATAAACCAATAAGCTAAGGAGATTTCAAATCGTATGCAGCACAATCAAAATACTTTTAAAAATATAACAATACTAAAAAATAACAAAATTCTGGCAATCCCAAAAGTGCCGTATGGTGTAAAAATCGGATATTATGTTCCAAAGAAGAAATATGGAAATTTTAACGAAACAGTAAATCATGCTCAATGAGGATAAAAACATGAGGATGTAAACAGAGCTCCATAACTATCATACCATTAAGAGTCCTGTTGGAAAAAAAAAATCATATTAAATAATTTATAACGAGAAGTGTGAAATGTGCCCTTAAAGTCGGAACAATTCATTCTTATACAATGAACATTTTGATTTTCTCGAATATTGTGAGAAGTGAGAAGCTCCTTTAATAATAATTAGATATCATTCAGAACCATAAACTGAATTCATAAATTCCTGTTGCAATAAAAGATATATTTAAGTTAGCATGCTAAACCTATTTTAAAATAAAAAGTAAATGAAAAACCTGATATGATTCACTCACATGACTCCCTCTACCTATTCTGCAGCCAACTATTCTTAAAGAATATTATTCTTCTATTAATCTCAGGCACATCTCTTTGCATGTTCAGGACAAGAAAAGTGAAATTATTGGCAATTTAAAAACCAATAACAAGGAATATCTCGTCTTTTAACGAGAGCTGTATTTTAAGGCAGTATCTCTTACAGTTTACCGTTATGCAAAAATCACATAGAATGAAAGGGTTTCAGAAAATTCAAGATATACCTTTTATTTGTGGAATAGTATTTTACACAAAATAATTGGAGATGTTTTATACAAAAATCCGATATTTCAACAATGATATTTTTGTTTCCCTGATTTATAGGATATGAAGGTTTAGTGCGGTTCAATTCAGGTTTTTTTCAAAGGAAGGCCGCTTTCTTGAGCACACTCCAAGGCTGTACAAAATATATGGACAAGTTGTGTTCTTGTTGCAAATCCATAGCTTGTGTGATAGAATAAAGAGGATTACCCGTGGTTTTTTTTGTTTTTTTTCGTTCGGATTTTTTTCAAAATGCAAAGCCATGGGCAAGTTTAATCTTCAATTAAACCTGCATTTTTGTTACTTTAAGGGCATCGGATACTTCTTACACCCTCCAAGGTTTGAGAAGTGTTAGGGAACGGAGTAAATTATTATATTAAGCTTCGCCTGTATGGAACAACGGTTTGTGACAATGCACCATTAAAACGCATCTCTTGCCGTCAAGGGAGAGCATACAATCCGAAAATTTGGACAGTATATAAACAATTGAAGTAAATCGAAATAACTTCCCAATTGTTCAATGCAAGTCCTCAATTGTTTTAACTTTTCCTTGTGTAACAATTGCTGCGAAACTGTTTCATAGAGGTGGTATCTGATCCAGCCTTTTATTTTGTATAGATTGTAAAATAATAACAGTTTTGTAAACAGCCGAAAACCAGTTGTATTGGTTCAAGTTATTTCCGTCTGGTTGGAGGCTATTAGGGTCGGCTGATAAGTCCCGGACCTCTCAATGAAAACAGCATTTAATAAACATGTTTTTGCTTTATTTCTCTACATAATCTCCAGAAAGCCTAATACATTTGTCATATCGGTGTTCTAACTTAATTAAACCTTCTCTGTAGTGAGATTTATCAAGGTCCTCAAAATAGCTGTTTACCGCATCACTGACTACGTTGCTGTAGAATCTTCGTCCTCCAAGAAAATGTTTTTGAGGTTTGGGAACAGGATGGTAGACCTGGCAAATAGGGTGGATGCTCAAGCAATTCCAACTTTAATTTGCAATGACTGAACGATGGGACGGGGTATTGCCGTGATGAAACAAGATATTTTTTTTGGCAAATGAGGTATTTTTCTTTTCACCTCGTCACACAAATGTTGCAGTAAGCTTGCGTAGTAGTCACCAGTGATACTTTTATCATTTTCCAAGTAATCCATAAAAATAATTCGCTGTGCATCCCAGTACCAAGTATCACTATTGATACTTTTATCATTTTCCAAGTAATCAATAAAAATAATTAACTGTGCATCCCAAAAACCACTCGCCAAACCTTTGTTAGCCGACAAAATTGACTTGGCCATTTTTGAGTTGGTTCACCTGGTGCAATCCACTGTTTTGACTGAGATTTAATTTCTGGAGTGTAATGATGTATCCAAGCTTCATCCATGGTAATATGTCATTTCAAAAATTCACTGGGATTTTTACGGTAGAGCTCCACATTCTTAACAGAAACAAATTTTCTTTGCAAATTTTGATTAGCTGTCAACAAGCGCGACACCCATCTTGCACAGACCTTGTGAAAGCCAAAACATTACCTACTTAAAATATTACCTGCGCGTTCTTTTGGTATGTTTACAGCCTCTGCTATCTCAAACAACTTTAATCTGCGGTCTTCCGGTATTAAACGATGAATTTGTTCAACGATCACTTCTACAGGGCATCCAGAGGCGAGGCTCATCACTAGTGCTCGTACTTCTCATTTTAAACTGTACAACCTGCCGTTTAGTCATTGGGTATGAAGGAGCAGAGTCTTTCACTGAGCTGTCCATTTCCACCTTAATTTCTTTAGGCGTTAAGTCTTTCAAATGGAAGTATTTAATCACTGATCGTTTTTCCAAATCCTCCAGTTTCGTGAGAACTCTAAGGTTGTCTTGTTTAAAATGCTGTCATTCGAAAACTAAACAAGTTATTGGCCTTTAACTATGGATACAAGCTAGTCTTAGAGTTAAATTATGCGATGATACCATGTAACTGGACTAGTGGTGTCATATCTGTGCGAGGCTCGGAACTTATCTGCCGACCTTATTATTATTATAAGCAACACAACCTATATGTTATGAGCTTTTTAACGACGTTGTTTGTTTGAAAGAATGAAACTTATTGGACTCCGATTAATACATCATGTGAGTTTTGATTTTAATATCTATCCGGTCATGGGTTTTGAAAGGTACCCTTAGGGAGCTTGTGAGTTTAGAGAATGACTAATCTGAAACATGTGAGCATCGGTTGTAAATATGATGGTTAAAGGATTCGATGGCTCTGATGTGATCCTGACAATTGGCAGTGTTGTTAGTTTTATATATATATTGTATATATTTATATTTTATATATATAGTTATCTATACTATATATTATATACATATAAATTAAATAATTTATATGATAAATTTAAATAATTTATATAAACTGCTATGATTGCCAACATTTATTTTAGTTCGTATTTTAAATGCTACATTAACAATGTAAAAGCGACATAGTTAGTTAGTAATTAATATAAAAACTTGACATATTCCTGGAATGCATAACAGAATGTTAAAATATTAGATATACTTTATTAGCTGCCAAAATTCTAAAATCTGATTTAATTTAAATACTGTCCAATCACATGTACATTCGGAGAGAACGCAATCTAAACTTGTTAATTTAGCTTTGTTTATTTTCCACGTTTCTGCATTGGCTACACGTTTCCATGGTCATCTTCTTTCTGTTATAGATTATGTATTTTCTTCCATCACTATATGCGGGAAAATCTCTTTAATGTAATTATTCAACTTGTTGCTATTTATAAAAAACAAAGAGCTTGCATAGAACACAGTCCTTCGTCCAAATAATAAAAAACAAAAAAGTACAGAGCAAAACTAAGTGAAGAGTCAAGAGAGGTGATAAGTCGAAAAATCGACGGGAAAAAATTACAAGAACCAAAGTAGAAATTTTCACACACACCAGGAAATTTGTCGTCTATTTCAAAAAAGGATGAAGTAAATGAAACCTAATCTCCTCGAATGTTATTTTACATAAAACCGAATCTTATATATTGCTACCTCCATTTTGAATGTTTGGATCAAATGAGATATGCCTAACACTCTTTGTTACCGCTCAATGTATAATTATATGTGTGAATTATTTTTCAGGCCAGTCACATAAAGAAATTACTGGGTGAAATCTGAAGTTTGATGCCGAAGATGGAAGCTGTACGCAGAGAAAAACACTGCAATCTAAGGGAATGGACCACTTTTTGTGCACGACAGTGTACGTAGACTTGCCAGACAGACCCGTATTATACAGAGTTACTACAAAAGAAATAGACAACTTTAACTGCCTGTAAAACAAAAACTATTAGAGATAGCAACCTAATTATTTTGTAGGTATGTTGAGAAACTCTCAAAGTTGTGTTTGCTACCATTGGTAATGCTGTAGTGTTTTGTTTGTTGTTGCAGAAGCTGAAATGGCGGAAAATCATGTGGAAAAGGTATATTGCGTGTTGGAATTTGCTAGAACGCAATCAGCAACTGTTGTCCAACGACATTTTAGAACACGTTACCACAAAAATGAAATGATGCGCTCACAAAAACCAGCATCGTCTTTATCATGTCGCAACATGTCGATGCAAAAGTCACGCCGTATGACCTTATCTTCTTCACTCAGAAACTGCAACATCTGTAATCTGTAAGGCATCATGTGCAGTCGCTTCCGCAAGATTTTCCATACAGTTTGCTGTGGAATTTGTAATTGCATGCTTGCCCTAGATGTCGATTTCTGTGGGATTCTTATGTAGGCAGAACGAACACGTTCAACGTTTTCTTCCGAAACTCTTGGTCTTCCCGAGCTCTTCCCTTTGCACAAACATCCCGCTGTCTCGAATTTTCTATACCAGTCGTGTGTTTTAACGTGCTCTGCGTATTTTGTGTGGCAAGCTTTTATCCATCTCTTACGGTTTAGCAGTTATGCAAAATTACATACAATTCATCCACAATTAAGTAGTCTTCGGAGGCTATTTCCCAAAAAATTCAAGATTTACATTTTATTTGTAAGGTAGATATCTTTAATATACGAGATTTTAATCAAAATCGTTAGAACCTTTTTGTGAAAATCGCAATTTTTTAAAAAATGTCCATGTAAAGTGTAGTTTGGGGTGGGGGATTTTTCTCAAAATCTTTATGTCGCATCCTTGGAAGATACTAAAATGAAATACCAACTTTGGCATTTTACTGACTTTTCGATTTTGAGTTATCGTGTTCACAGACACATGGCCACACGGACCTATTTCTGAAAAAAACCATTTTTGGATACAGGAGTCCAAAAAACAGGATTCGAATTTTTGGATGGAGTGCAATACCTTCTATATACTATGTACATAGTACGTATAGAGAAAGTAAGAATATGTAATTTTAAAAACACACTGGCATTGATAATAACGACATAGTCATGTCGTAGTGCTGCATAGAATAACCGATTGTGTACATGACCACGTCAGAGTCACGGAATCAATCCAAAGTAAGTAAAAATTTTAGTGAGAACGAGTTTGGACTTTTTTACGAAGAATTTTGGAAATTTGGTGATAAATTAAGGTCAATGAGTTGCTCAAAATTTGCAAAGAAATTTACAGTTTTAATTGGTGTCATTTATTGAATATGTCAATGTCATATTTATCGAGTTTTCTGGTTCATTATGGCTATAAGAGGGAATATTCCCAATTATGGACAAAAGAATTGAACGCTAAACGGAGTAAATGATTTTTTATTTTTGATAAAGTGTGAAATTAAAATTACTTACTATATGGCTTTTTAGAAAAAGGCTTAAGAATAATGCAATATTTGTTGGACCAATACAATGAAAAGTAGCATCTATGATAGTGCATATCAGCATATCACATCACTAATTGTATATCAGAGGCAATGTTATTATGTAAATAATAAACTCTACACAAATATTTTAGGGGAAAAAAGGCCTTGCGCGTTCCTTTGAAATTTAAACCCAAGAGTATAAAATTCAATAGATGTTAATATACATACTTTATAGCAAGTTAGTATTTACAGTACCGTCTCTGGCATTGAAAACCTGGAGTTGGCGAGTGTTCCTTGTCATTTAAAAAATCTAACAAATCTAAATGTACATAAGATAATCATTATTCTGAGAATGTATGTAGTTGGAAATAAATTCAACTTATTTCAATTCAAAACTATCAAGAGACCTTTAAAAGAAGGCTGCATCATGGCCGAGTGGTTAGACCACTCGCCTCTAACCTAGACTGCTCGGATTCGATCCAAAGATCGCATTGGGATTTCTGGTGGACAAAGTGGCGCAGGGGCGGGTTTTCTTCGGGTTCTCCAGTTTCCCCTGCCATTGGATTCCACCGGTTCTCCATTCCATGTATCATCAGTGTTATCGCCTGCGGTGCCATTTGTAATAAAAGCGGGCGTTAAACGCTATCCAGAAAAAAAATTAAAAGAACACACACACACACACACACGTTCTTATACTTATTATAAGATACATATTTCCTGAAACTCCTAAGTGAAGCATTCCTTGATTGGATTTGAATTTCTAGCTCGTGAGCCGTTGTGACAAGGGTCAGCTCCTCACTCATAGATGGCACCGTAGGAGGAAATCACGACTTTCGGACGCGGAATCGGGGAAGATATGTGGTTCTTTAACGTGAAAATAAATATTACTCGGTACCACCGACTTTACTTCCCTTCCCAAGGAATCCATGCTAAGGAATTTTGCGTCCAAAAAAAATCCATCAGCCTCCGCCAGGTTTAAACCTGCAATCCTGGGTTTTAGATGCTAGCATAGTAGACACTACACCACGGAGGGCGACTCTCGTTATATGAAATAAAATAATATTTCCATTGTGTTTCTCCAAATAGAAAAGATTAGGAATTTAAGTATAAGGAAGGACTGACTATATGCTCTGGAAAGCCTGTGACCTAACCTAACCCCAAACACTGTTTAAGCATTGGAAGCCCGGGGCTGTAACAGTTCAGGGACTGAGGTAAAGTGGGCTACACGCTCTAACCAGAACGACTTGTTTAATATTCTAGAATCCGAGACAAGCGGTGCCCACGTTACCGCTTCCCACGCAAGCCGTGAGTCATCTGTTCCCTCAACAATACAGCTCGGTAAAATATAGTCCGGCGAGTCATATTGTAGTAACAACAACATACTACGCGATTTCTCAATCGGACTCAATACAATGCTCTCGCTTGACCTTCTCTGTCTACAAAGTAACACGTTCATTCCGTGCGAATTTGTTGTCAAGGACATCTTTTTGTTTTGTTGATTTAGACGCCCTTCCGGCCAAGCTTGAGAAACAAGTACGACCTTAAAAGAAAGTCCATAATTTGATCTACAATTTTATACTACTAGGAGAATTTCGGGTTTAATTGCCTTATAAATTCTGACACTTTTACATTCTCTATCAGTACTACATACTATGTACATGGTAGATAGAGAAGGATAATATTCTACCCAAAATTTGATATAGAGATTCACCATTACATGTTTTGTATCTCTTGTGTCCAAAAAGTATGTTTAGGAAGTTTTGCGTGTTTCGAATATGTTTGAACAGCTGCATCAACTTGAGAGGTGTTACATACTTTGTTAGCTAACAAAAACACAATTTGGCAAGAAAGGATGTGCTTTTTTTTTAAAGTAAAAATTCTGAGGTGCTCCAATTACATGACTTTTCTACCCGTTTTGCAAACAAAACTATTTTTAGTTGATAAGCGGTGAATTCATTTGTTTGGTGAGGGATGAATTGGTTTGGTTGGTGAGGGGTGAATTGAGTAAAATTAAACAAAAGCCTCTGCTTCCGAAAAAAAAAAGAATTTGCCCAAAGCAACAGCATATTCTGTTATGTTTCGTTTCGTAATCAGCCTACCCTCCCGTATGCGTAGGACACCTCCATCTAGGATTTACAAGTCAATGCCTAAGGGTCAGAAGCCTCTCGGAAAGCCAACGGCACGAAACCACAGAAAGAGAACCTGTTACGAGGGGTCGTCCGTAGCCAGGCATAAATATGAGGAAGTGGATGATATGAAATGTAAGCAAAACTGGTGATAGGAAAGACGGTGATGGACCAGTTGGTGGAATGAGTGACGGGGAAACCGGAGAACCCGGAGAAAACTCCCCCAGACGCCGCTTCGTCCACCACAAGTCCCACATTCTGGCGCTTGGGATCGAACCCGGACCGCCAAATTCTTTTATCTAATGAGATAAATATTAACAGATATTATATGCTTCCTTTTATGTAGAAGAGAAATAAGGTAGTACTCCAGGCTAAAGCGAGTCAAATGTTTGAAAGCTACCGCTATCTGATTATCAGCGAAATTCACGTATTTGCATGGACAGGAGTAAAACAAACGAAACATAAAACGAATGAGAACTTCTCTTTGAGAAAATTTGAAGTATTTTAAAATTTAAACCAACAACAAGGAATATCTCGAAAATGGTTAACTCTACATAAAAATGTATGTAACATAAATTTTGTGCTTTAACTGTATTGTTATCGATATTTTTGTGTGATGAGTTTTTGTCTAAGAATCTCTTACTAAGAAGTTGTCCAGAATAAGGAAGTCTCCAGAGCTATTCCCAGAAAATTTATCACATGTATTTCCATTGTCATGAAACATTTTAAACATATGGTATTTTTATCAAAATCGTTAGAGCTATTTTTCAGAAAATCAGAACATTCGAAAAATTTTACATGTAATGGATAAATTGGAGATTTTCTTGAAAGCCTTCGTGTTGCACCATTGACACCCGCCTAAGCCTTATAAGCAGGTGCCTAGGGGTCAGAAGCCTGTGGGGAGACAACGGCGCGTAACCACAGACTGAAGAACATGGAACGAGTGGTCGGCCCATAGCCAGGCATGAGCCCGAGGAAGTGGATAATATGAAATGAAAGCGAAATGGATGATAGGGAAGGTGATGATGTAGCAATTGGTGCATGGAGTGACGGGATAAACCGGAGGACCCGAAGAAAACCCGCCCAGACGCCGTTTCGTCCACAACAAATCCCACATGAGGGCGCTTGGGATCGAACCCGGGCCACCTAGATGGGAGGCGAGTATCGCCCCTTGGCAGATGCGGAATCTCACACACAGGCAGGCAGGCAGACAGACACACTCACCCTTTTTCTAAAAATGTTTTTTATGGGTTCAGGTGTCCTCAAAACAGGTAGTTACTTCCAGTGAAATCTCCGTATCGAAGTTTTGGATAGAATACAATAATTTCTCTGCCTACTGTGTGCATTGCTGGAGAAAGCAAACTTTGACATGAAAAATGTTTAAATTATTCCTTAATTTTTACCAGCCCTTTAATTTTTTTTACTTTTGATAAAATATGTCTTTTCTTTACATATAGTGTACACCCTAGGATATACAACACGTTGTTTACACTTCAGGGATGGGAGAGGTCTTGGCCTCATTCTCAAGCTCCCTTCATTCATTTCTGCCTCCTCCTTTGTCGTCATTCCCGCCTTTCCCATGTTGTAGTAGAACCAAAAGAATGCTCTGTCATTGTTCGATACTTGAACTGTATAATACGATAAATACAGTTTTACAACTACGTAAAAAACTCATTCATTTTTCAATGGAACTTTGTCTCCTCTGCTGCTTTCTAAGGTTTTATATTTCAAACTGAATTAGCCACCCGTAGTTCAGTAGAGTGTATTCCTTAGAGACTCTCTGAACCCAAAAAGTTTAATCCAATATTTAAAATGTATATGATTATTGCATTCACGTGAATTTGTGTATCTATTTTGCAACAAGCTATTCTTAGAAAAACTTAATCATCCATCTATTTCATGTAAATCAAAATACAGATTAGCAATATGGTTCTATTATATCTTTCCTTGAAGATAATAGGAGAATTATGAAATACATTGGGTAATAAATAAATAAATAAACAATGACGACATCCCAGTTTATAAAATTAAGAGAAGAGTAATACTATAAGAAAATATCTCGGAAATGGGTAATTATTTGGTATAGTGCTTGACGCCCGCTTTTACCACTATGGCACCGTAGGCGACGACATGCAATGAAGATGGACTACATGTGGAATGCGATGGCGAGGGAAACCAGAAAATCAGGAGTAAACCCACCAATGTGCCACTTTGTCCACCACAAATACCACACGCGGATGTCTGGGAGAGGCGATTGGTCTAACCACCCGGGCACGGAAATGGTTAACTTCATAAAAATGAGCATGACATAAACTGTGTGTTTAACGAGCTCTAATTATTGTTTGTATCTCTTAGGAGTTATCAGTTGTACAAAATTAATCTAGAATGAAGAGGTCCTCAGATGCTATTACCAGAAAATTGAAGATTTTTCATTCCTCATGAAAATATCTTAAACATACGGTATTTTAATAAAATTCATTAGAGCTATGTTTGAAAAATATAATTTTTAAAACAATATAGCACATAAAAGGAAGACGAAGTACTCGAAGAGCATTAAAAGGAATTGTTTATAAGGGTGGTCAATGAGAGATTTAATTATAATTTCCCTTTTAATGAAAAGGCATTTTTAATACCTTGAAATAAATTTTGATTTTGTTTTTCTATTATTTAAGTTGAGGCAGCTGTAGCGGATAGATTTGACTATCGCTTAAACCCAGCGTATTCCCTTATTCCTTTGTATCTACAAGGAAATAAAATATAAAATGTTTATCTGGATTGAAGTGAAATAATTAGAAGAAAGTGTTTTTTACTTTCTCTAACATGTACAAATGTACAATGTACAAAGCGGACAGAGAAAGTATTCTATTCCACCCAAAAATTCGATACCGAGGTTTACAGGTTTTGAGACCTCCCGAGTAAAAATAAACATAAGCATGCCCATATGCATATATCTGTGTGTGGGGGGGATAGCAAAGGAGCTCAGAAAATGAAGTAAATTATCTACATTCATAATTTTCTTGCACATTTCTCATACGGCATTGGATTATTTATTTAATTGTTTCTTTACAGCAGACGCAGAGTTCCAAGCATAACCGGATGTATATTAAAATTAAACCATATTATATTAACAACTAAAGAGTTTAGGTTTTAACAACATAGGAACTTAATAAAACAAAACACGATGCGTTACACTCACATGATCTTCTCTAGCTACTCTACAAATAAACTTCTTACAAAAGATAATTCTTCGTTCAACACCATGCTAATCGAGATAAACATTAGCAGAATGTTATTACTTAGTTCATTATAAGTAGAATGGAACTAAGGGAATGCACTAGGCTAAAGCGATAGTCAAATGTCATTATGCTATTGTCATTCCAAATCGCTTCTTTGCTTGGCCAGGAGTAGAACAAAAGGAAAACGGACTCTTGCGTCTGAGAAAAGTATAAATAGTTCACAATCGAAACTAATAACAAGGAATACCTCGAATACGGTAAGCTCCACAAAAAAAAAAATAAAAAATAAATAAAATAAAAAAACATAATAAAAGATCTGTATGACATAACTTGTGTATTTTAACAAGATCTACATTTTTGTAACGTAAATGTTTGCCTATCTCTTACGGTGTACTAGTTATACCAAATTAAATAAAATTCATCCAGAATAAACAGGTCTTTAGAAGCTCTTCCCAGAAAATTCAAATATACATTTTATTTGTGATACATATGGCTTTAATATGTGGTATTTTAATCAAAATCGTTAGAGCCATTTTCAGAAAAACAAAATTTTCGAAAATGTTTATATGTAAAGGGTAATTAGAGTGGGGGGATTTTCTTGAAATTTTTTGTGTCGCATCCTTGGAAGATATCAAACTTAAAAACCAACTTTGGTATTCAACCTCTTTTCGATTTTGAGCTATGCTGTCCACATACACACCCACAGACACATACATATATGCATACACACGGACCTGTTTTTTAAATTTTTTTTTTTTTTTTGGATTCAGAAGGTCCTAAAATATATGTTTCCTTTGAAATCTCGAAATCGAATTTTTGGGTGGAATACAATACCTTTCTATCCCTATGTGCATTGTACGAACGGAGCTAGAGAAAGTAAAAATGTATGTGTTATCACATCGAAATAGAAATTATGTGTATAAAACAAATGAACATAATAGACAATGTTAATATATATATATTAAGCGACTTGATATTGAATATTTTCAATAATTCTGCGACTATCTATAGTTTTCGGTAATTTCATTCAGGGTAACTAATTCTTGTACATAAAATATGACAAGCATATTGCAATCAAAATTGAATTAATTAAGAAAACTATAAGAAAGAGCGAGATTCGGCAAGATAATTACAATATAAGTATAGTTTTTTGTAGTCTTAGTATAATCACTGAAGTGGCTTAAATTTTCATTTCGTACTATTAAGCATTCCCCTTGTAACGCGTCTGTTACATTTCGATTCACAGAAGGCCATAAATCGGAATTTTTACAGTTTATACCAACCGCGAAGTGAACTGCAAAATTGTACAAAAATAGGCTTTACTGCTAATTTCAATGGGAACAGGGGAATACAGTAGGTTTACGTGATAGCATATGTTTTAAGATACGGTCATTTTGTAATAGCTTTGTAATTCCCTTCCTCTTTGCATGAGTAGCGGAAAAAAAAAAGAAAAAAAAAAAGAAAGGAAGATTCTGATGTGTTCCATTCACATGATTTTCTCTACACCTCTGCAACACATTATTGTTAAAAAGTTTATGCTTCTATTTACCTCATTCTCACCGAGAAAAGCTTTGCAGAAATAGCCTTATTACTTGGTTTCTTGTAAGTAGAAGCGAAATAAGGGAGTGCCATAGGTTAAAGTGATAGTCTAAAGCTGTTGCTATGTGACTGAAGTTCCTTTGTTTGTATGGAGTGGATTTGACAAAACAAAAGTATAATTCTTTCTCAAAACTGAAACTAAAAACAAGGAATATCTAAAAAAAAAAAAAAAAAAAAAAAAAAAAAAAAAAAAAAAAAAAAGATCAACTCCACGAGAAAAATGTATATAACATAAATTGTGTATTTTAACGTGCTCTACATTTTTTGTGTGGTAAGTTTTTGTCCATCTCTTACAGTTTAGCAATTATGCAAAATTCCACAAAATTCATCCAGAATAAAGCAGTCTTCAGAGGCTATTCCCAGAAAATTCAAGATATACATTTTAATTGTGAGGTAAATAAGTTTAATATATGAGATTTTAATCAAAATCGTTACAGTCATTTTTGAGAAAATCAACATTTTGGAAAAAAGTACCACGTAAAGGGTAGTTAGGGGTGGGGGATTTTCTTTAAAATCTTTGTGTCGTATCCATGGAAGATACCGCACTTAAATACAAAGTTTGGTATTTAATGGACTTTTCGTTTTTCAGCTATGCTGCCCACACACACACACACACACACACACACACACACACACCGGACATTTTCCTAAACGTGCTTTTTTTGGATTCAGGGGGCCCTAAAACGTGTATTTACGGTGAAATCTCGGTATGGAAGTTTTGGGTGAACTACAATACCTTCTCTATACACTATGTACATACTAGTGCATATAGGGAAAGTAATAAAAGATATGTCCACATGGTTATCTCTGCAAAAATATTTATTTGGAATCAATTGTTAACTTTAAGAGATCTACATTTTTACTTTCTACATACGTACTATGTACATAGTGTATAGAGAAAGTATTGCACTCCACCCAAAAATTCGATACCGAGATTACACCGGAAATATATGTTTTAGGGTCCCCAATATCCAAATAAAACATTTTCACAAAAAGGTCCGTGTGTGTGTGTGTGTGTGTGTGTGTGTGTGTCCGTGTGTCTGTGAACACGATAACTCAAAAGCGAAAAGTCGGTAAAATACCAAACTTGGTATCTAAGTTTAGTATCTTCTAGGGATGCGACACGAAGATTTTCAGAAAAATCGCCCCACCCCCAACAACCCTTTACATGGAACTTTTTTCTAAATTTTTGATTTTCTCAAAAATGGCTCTAACGATTTTGATTAAAATTTCGGATATTAAACATATTTACCTGACAAACAAAATGTATATCTTGAATTTTCTGGAAATAGCCTCTGAAGAGTAGTTTATTCTGGATGAGTTTTACTAAATGTTGAATAACTGCTAAACCGTAAGAGATGGGCAAAAACTTACCACGAAAAAAATGTAGAGCACATAAAAACACACATTTTATGTTATATACATTTTTTTCGTGGAGTTCGTCGTTTTTGTGACATTCCTTATTTTTGGTTTCTGCTATGAAAAACGTATACTTTTCTCATACAGGAACTTGTCAACTCCTATCCATATAAACAAAGGAACTTCATTGACATAGCAACCAGCTTTTGACTATCACTTTAACCTACGGTTGTCCCTTATTTCGCTTCTACTTACAAGGAAGCGAGTAATAAGACTATTTCTGCTATTTTTTTCTGATTAGCATAAAGTAAATAGAAGTATAAACTTTTTAAGAAATATTTGTTGCAGGGATATGGAGAAAGTCATGTGAATGGTACACATCAGATTTTTTCAGTAAGACTTTATATATCACTTACGCATTATGCAGAATGAAGATAACTTTACAAGCTAAACAATTTTTCAGAAAACATCTTTAAAATATTAAAAAAACTGTTAAAAACAAGTTTTGATATCACTTTGAAAAACTGTTCATGTAAAGGGTAGTTTTGGATGGCACAACTTTCTTGAAACTCGTCTTATAGCATTCTTTGTGTATTTGTACTTAAACAACCAGTGCAACCTTCAACCGATTTTTTTTTTTTTTTTTTTTTTTTTTGAGTTTATGCCCGTTCAAGCACATGAATAAGTGTCATATTTTAAAACTATCGATTATATTTGACTCAGATTTCTGAATATGGATAAACAAGAATGGCCTTTCAATGGCTTAAAGACGCTCACATGTAACTGTCAGCATTATTCGTTTGTAATTGACCAATCAAAAATAATGAGCTCATTTACTGAATGAAATTATCTGCGACTTGTGAATATTCTTCTTTTTTGTCATAAATCCTTGTATTAGTTTGCAGCGATTCTCCATTGCGATCTCTCTGCCTTCCTTTTATATTCTTCGTATATTCTGAAGTCTTTGTCGTTCTTAATTTGTTCCATGTATTACAGTTTTTCTCTTACTGTTCTTTTATGTATATATACAATATATTTGTGTTTTCAACAAATTCTTCTTCATTTCTAAAGTAATATTATATATTGTTCATAAATTATGTATTTTGCTTTCTTACTGAAGGCAAGTTTTTCTTGACATATTGTGTTAATAATTTATGTTTTAGTACCGCAATCAAATGTTATTTTTCTTCTTATTCTTTTTAATAGGCATTACTACTTCATTATCTGAATGTTTCTGATCTTCTATACACTTTCCTTCCATTCTATACGATCTCTAATCAGTTCAATCTAGTATCTTATCTTTTATATGTTTTTCAAATCTCTGTTTCTATCATCGTACCATAATCATCTGCTTCTTACTCTAGAATTGAGAGGTTTCTATTTATATATTCTTTTGGCCTCTACATAAATCTCCGAACTGTCTTAAGTGTTTCTGCTAGTATAAAATTTGCTAGTATTGGATGTATAGGAATTTAAAATTATCAAACTTTGATTTGCAATTGAACTGCAATTTTGATGGAAAATAAAAAAGATGTAGTAGTGCTTATCAATGCATTTGAAAACAAAATAAGAAATAAATATAACTTAAATGTTAATAAATAGAAAATAACAGTTTATACTGGTAAGAAAAAGGAAATAATAAAATACGAATGGGAATACTCTAAAAGGAAAACAAGAGAAGATACGATCATCAGATTTTAAAAAGTATTTTAAGTTTCTATATTGTCATATGGTAGTAATAGCTGGATCATTAATAAGGTGTCAGAAAATGAACAGAAACATTCTAAATGTAATTTCTGAGACGTTATCTATATGGAAGTATTAAACACAAATGTACAAATAAGAGAAAAAGCAAAAGTAATTAGTGTACTAGATGCGGTTAAGAATATGAAAATAGATCTATAGTTCTAACACATGGAATCAGGAATATCAATCAAGCATTCCAGCTCCAACCAGAATTGATTGCACGACCGAATCAGAAGATGTTTTTATGGCCCAACAGGCTTTATAGCCTCTTTGTAGTGAAAGATGAATAGAAAACAAATTAGATTAACGGCCATTTTTTTCTCTTTTGTTTCCTGTATTCCTTTTTTTCCTCTGTTTTTTTTTTTTTCCAGTTTCCTACATTTCCTTAGTCGACCTATTAATTCTTAACGTTTTTCTTTTACGTACAGATACATATACACATTTACAAACACAGAAACACCCATGCCCAAGGGGGAACTCGAACCCACGATCCCGTGCGCCACGAAGCACCAAAGCAAGGAACTTTAGCGAACGCTAGGTAATTGGAGTTGAAATTTTGACTACAATTGGTTATAAAATCGAAAATTGTTCTATTATAAATAGTAACTGGAAGCTTTAGGAAGTTATCGAAAATCAACATTAAAGTGTGTTCCCCTTGCTTTGGGCTCTACAACTACTTCTTTCACACTCTCTCAGATTTTACTTTCTCTACACGTACTACTGTATAGAAAAGGCATTGCACTGCACCTAAAAATTCGATACCGATATTTCACAAAAAGTATGTTTGGAAGTTCCCAGATTCCACAAAAAGCATTATTAGAAAAAGGTCCGTGTGTGTCTGTCAGTCTATGTGTGTGTGTTTGTGTGTGTACGCGTCTGTGGGAAGCATAGCCCCAAAACCAAGAGTCGGTTAAATACCAAACTTAGTACTTAACTTCAGTATTTTACAAGGATGCGACATGAACACCCACAACTACTCTCTACCTGGAATATTTTTCGAATATTTTGATTTTGTCAAGTTTGGTATTTATCGGTCTTTTCGTTTTTGAGTTATGCTGTCCATAGACACACACACACACACGGACCTTTTTCTGAAAATTATGTTATTGGACTCAAAGGTATATTTCCGGTGAAATCTCAACATCGAATTTTTGGGTGGAATACGATACCTGCTCTATCCCTATGTACATTGAACAAACTGGGCTAGAGAAAGTAAAAAAACTCACACTAAATGTCAATATTAGCCCAAAAGAGTCAGTAGCTTGTGATAAAAACTCACACTAAATGTCAATATTAGCCCAAAAGAATCAGTAGCTTGTGATAAAAGCTGAGGATCTCTGAGAAATTGAAACGCACAAAAGTGCTGCAATAACCCGGATGACGTACTTGTGTGTGGGGGGGCTCTTGACCACTGCACCACTATGCGGGGAATGCTAATTCGGTGTATGATCTCTATTAGAGCCGGAGATGAAAAAGCATGCCGCTCAACCACATTGCCTGACCGTGAAACAAAGACCTCGCCGACTAATAATTCCAGTAGCTATCTCATCCCATAGTCAGCCTGGGGCATCCTACCCAATCTGCTCAGGAGGGTTCTCTGCAATGGGCGGGGTTCCCTCGCGCCACACACAGTCTTTTTTACTGTGTTTGTTTTTCAGCGCCCTTTTTCTCTCTTTTCATTAAAGTTTATCCTATCAGAAATCACTATCCTTCAAATACTTTCATTTGCTGAAAAGGTAAGGTAAAAGTATTCTATTCGATAATTTCATTGATTGAAATTTGTATTTATAAGGATAATTTAAAAATCTGATGTGCTCCATTCACATAATCTTCTCTAGCTGTTCCATATGCAAACTATTCTTACAATAGTTGTTATCTAACTCTATCTATCCAACTCCTGTCCTACTCACGGCTTGTGTGAAAAACAATTAAATCAATACTAATTGATCATAATAGTTGACTATACTATGAATCTTGGGACTTAAAGTACTTGTCGCCATTTGGGTATCTCAAAATAATTTGAGATTTCCTTGTGGTTTATCGGAAAACATGTGGGTAGGTTGAAAAAATGTAATACTGTGTCGGTATGTTGCTATGGTAGCTCTGTGGTAGAGCAACCGACTCTAGTCTCTAGACCGGGAGACCCGTGGTTCAAATCCCGGCAAAGGTATTGAATTTTACTGTCTGACTCTACCTATTTTTACAAAACTTTATTTTTTGTGTACATCATGCTAACCGAGATAAAGGTTGGCAGAAACACTCTTATTGCTTGCTTCCTGGTAGAAGGGAATAAATCAATACACTAGGCTAAAGTGATAGTATTATCTTTTAAAAGCTGGTCACTATGTGGCACAATTGAGTTGCTTTGCATGGTCCCGTTTGCATGATTTAATGCCAATTACAGGGAATATCTCAGAAAAAAAACAAGAAAAAGATATAGGATTGTATGTTTTAACGTGATCTATATTTTTACTTTCTCTATACTCACTATGTACATAGTGAATAGAGAATGTATTGCACTGCACCAAAAAAATTCGATACCGAGATTTCACCCCTGTATCAAAAAAAAAGGTATTTTCAGAAAAAGGTCCGTGTGTGTCCGTGTGTCAGTTTGTCAGTGTGTCCGTTTGTATTTGAACACGATAACTCAAAAACGAAAATTCAGTGAAATACCAAACTTGTTATTTACGTTTAATAAATTTTCAACAATTTTGATTTTCTAAAAAATGGCTCTAACGATTTTGATTAAAATATCGTATATTAAAGTTATTTACCTGATATATGAATTTTCTGGGAATAGCCTCAGAAGAATACTTTATTCTGCATGAACTTTTCATAACTACTAAACCATAAGAGATAGACAAAAACTTAACCCACAAAAAATGTAGAGCACGTTAAAACACACAATTTATGTTATATACATTCTTTTCGTGGATTTGATCGTTTTTGAGATATTCATTTTTCTTGGTTTCAGCTTTGAAAAACATACTTTTCTCATACAGGAATTTGTCAACTTCTGTCCATACAAACAAAGGAACATCAGTCACATAGCAACCAGCTTTTGGCTTTCACTATAAACCTATGGTACTCGCTTATTTCGCTTCTACTTACAATAAAGCAAGAAATAAGACTATTTCTGCTAATTTTTTTCGATTAACATGAAATAAATAAAAGATAAGCTTATTAACAATAATCATTTACAAAGATATTGAGCAGTCATGTGAATGGAACACATTATATTTTTCTAGACGAACATGAAGTAAATAGAAGCATAAGCTTTTTAAAAATAATTTGTTGCAGGAATATAGAGAAAGTCATGTGAATGGTACACATCAGATTTTTTATATAGTAAGTTTTTGTCTATCTCTTATTGTTTACCAGTTATGCAAACTTCATCCAAATTCATTCGGAATGAAGAGATTTACAGATACTATTCTAAGGAATGTCGGGAAAATAATTTTAATACATGTTATTTTAATAAAAATAGAGCCATTTTCGAGAAAATAAAAAAATTCGAAAAAATTTCCTCGTAAAGGTAGTTTGGGGTTTCTTGAAAATCTTTGTGTCACATTCTTGGTAGATACTGAACCTAAATACACAGATTTGCTTTTCTTTTTTGATTCAGGAAAATCTAGGTATCTAATTTTAAGGTGGAGTACAATGCCTTCTCCACCTACTACTGACATACGCGCTAGAGAAAGTGCGTGTGCGTGCGTGCACGCGTGCGGGGTGTCTGGTAAACTCATGGTGAGCCAAGGTGCAGTTTAGATTGATGGTGTTATGGTGTTAGGGAGATAACGCTACAGATAACGCTACAGATAGGCTCCTCAACGTTGTTAATTCTGGAGCAGCATCCTTTTCACTGCTCCGCTGGTATCCTGTTAGGTTTATTTTAGTTGGTATTAAGTTTCAGTTGATCACTCTCATGGTTGTTAGAGGGGGAGTACTTATTTCAGATTTTATTGTTGGCTGGTTTAAAGCCGTTGTTATCGATGGTACCATGCGGGAAACCCGGTACTGCCGCGTCGGCGTTCAGTTGGTAAGTAGTCCCCAGTGATCTCACTAGGGCGTTCTTATGTTGGGCGTAGGAATTTTGATCCCGGCACCTAATTACATCCTGCATTCATTTATTAGCCTTACTGGGAAGCGATGACATACAGAGTAGATGGACTGGGGCCCTCTATTCTGTATTCGCTGAAACCAGAGAAGTCAGATGTCTGCTGCCAAACCCCGCCCTCGCAGGCATAGAGTATCAGAGACTTTAGAAAGTAAAATCAGAAAGATTTCTTACCGAGCGGAACCTCTCAGATGGATAAGTTGGTGGGCCGCATTCGGGAGGTTCTGAGGCGGCAAATCTGGCCAGGGTTTTTTCGTGACTTCCCTCAATCGCCAAGGTAAATATCGAATTGAATATTTAATAGCACTATCCAGCGTTACACTTTCAGTATCTAAAGTAACATCAAAATATAATAAATGGTAACTTTGATTGCGCCACCATTTATCTATAAAGTGTGAAAGCTGTAGACTAGACGGCACTCTAACTTCATCTATTTCTCACGAGTAAAGCACATATATTGACTACAGAAAAAGTTTTAATCGAATACGGAGTCTGCAATTGAGAATAGTGCTTCAAGATTTTTGCGAGCATAGGCCTTTGTTACTTTTTACTCAATACTCCCCTCCAAACCAAGTCAATACAGGTTAAGTTTATAAAATTGAAAGAAAAAAAATTACACTTTTGAAAGCAATGTTTACATATGCAAATAAATATGTTAATAATTAATTTTGGATCACAAAACTAATTACAATATTATATTCTAAAAGGAGTTTATCTTATCTTTTGGTATAGGTCATGAGACGTCGAAAGGCTAGCTGCATTTATTCATCTGATTACGGATGGTAAAGCAGCGAACTGGATGGCATTCCGGCATTATCTGGGTGGAGCGAAGCGATGGTAGTATGGTATGGAGCAGAGATCTTAAAAGACTATCATCACATATGGTCAACGGGGTACCTAGCTGAGCGTCGTGACATGACTAAGTTGTTAAAACTATGTAATATAAAATAGAAATAAAAATAATTTCTCAGCTACTATTATATATAAATCGGGTCCTTTGATTTATTTGGCTTTTAGCGTCAGTGGGTTTAAATACACGTTATCGTTATTAGTTCAGCAGACCCTTGGATTAAAGGGGAGGTTGGAATTGAAATTGGACTGCGTGAATTGCTGAGTATACATGCATTGCAGGTTGTTGTACTGGGTGGTGCAGAACTGTTTTTCACCAGGACATTTTGTGTGTTCTTTTTATGTGAGTTGGAAGGGACCACCGAACACAGAATTTGCACTATTAAGTGCTACTTCCGAACTGGAAGAATACGTTACCTATCATCATAAATGATGTGATTGCAAATTTACGAGATGCAAGCGAATGTTCCAAATGTAAAATTGGAAAGGTATGATACAAGTACCATTTCACTAAGAGGTTGAAGCTGTTGACTTTTACCCCTTCTACCCATCGTTCGCTAGCCCTCTGCAAGAGCCAATGCCTGATCAACTCACTACCTAGACAAAGTACTGGCGGCAAAGGCCGAATAAATCTGAAGAACAACTGTAACCAATACAGACCCAAATAAGAAATTAATCTTCTAATTCATGTTACGCTACTCATGGTAACATATTGTCTTGCATTTACTTCAAAATAAGATTTAGGCCTTAGGTAAAACACATTGAAGCGTACTCATCTGTTCATAATTGAATACATTTTGGGAAAGAACTTTTGCGAAACAAAAGAAAAAGTTCTTACGTGTTCCATTCACAAGACTTTCTCTACATCTCTGTAACGAATTACCGTTCAAAAGCTTATGCTTCTATTTATTTCATGGCAATTGAGATAAATATTAGCAGAAATGCGTTCTTTTAAGTAGAAAGGAAATAGTGGGATACACTAGATTAAAACGATTGTCAAATCTTTTAGAAGTTGATCACCATATGGATGAAATCCGTTTCTTTCCATTGCCAGGAGTTCAGAAATTTCTGTAAGTGAAAAGTTTTAAGTGTTTTAAAACTGAAACCAATAACAAGGAATATGTCAAAAATGGTCAAGTATACGAAGAAAAACGTATATGACCTAAATTGTACATTTTAACGACATCTACATTTTTGTGCAGCAAATTTATGTCTATCACTTGCGGTTGACTAGTTATGCAAAGTCCAGCAAATTCATCCAGAATAAAGAGGTCTTCAGAGATTATTCCTAGATATTCAAGATATGCATGTTATTTGACATGTAAATATCTTAAATATACAGTATTTTAATCAAAATCGTTAACAGTCATTTTTGAGAAAATCAACTTTTTCTATGTAAAAGGGAGGAATCTTAACTTAAATACTTAGTTTGGTATTTTACCTACTTTTCATTCTTGACTTTATGTGTTCACGAACACACGAACCTTGTTCTGATTTCTTTTTGGATACAGGGTACCCTAAAACTTGCATTTCCGATGCAATATCGGTATCAAAATTTTGGGTGGAATTCAATACCTTCTCTCATGTACATAGTACATCAGAAAGTAAAAAGTATGATGTGTTTGCTACATTTTCATAGCTTTCTGTACCTATGTAGCAACCAATTAGTATTACAGAGTTTATTCATTCTATTTCATACTTATCACATAAACATTAGCAAAAATGATTTTATGGAAATAATATCTAATATTATTTCCTCGTGCAGAAAGAATAAGTGCACATAATGAGCTAAAGCGATACTCAAACATTTTAAAAGCAGTTCGATAAGTAATGCCTTTGAAATTCCGATGTCTTTGATTGATCTGGAGAAAGAAAAACTAAATGTCTTCTCATTGAGAAAAGATTAAGTATCACAAATTGAAACCAATATTAATGAATATCTTTTCGAAATGCTTAACCCCACAAAAAATGTATGTGACAAACTGTACGTTTTAACGATACGCATTTTTACTTTCTCTAGTACGAAGGTACATACAACTAGCCTACTAGTTAGAGAAGGTATTGTATTCAACAAAAAATGTCACATCAAGATTTCACTAAAAATATGTTTTGAAGTCCTCGAGTAAAAACTTTTTTTAGAAAAAGGTCCTTTGTATGTATGCGTGTGTGTGCGTGAGTGTGTCTGTGTGTGTGTCTGTGGATAATACATCTCAAAAATGAATAAATTATTAAATACCAAGATTTAGTGTCTTTCAGGGATATGACCTGAAGGTTTTCAAGAAAATCCCTCCACTTCAATTTCCTTGCAAATTGTCTGTTTTTCAAAAATAGCTCTAATGATTTTGACTAAAATACCATATATCAACAATATGTTCATGAATAACAAGCGGATATCCTAAATGTTTATTTACGTGAGTAATTTCCGAGATATCAATTATGAATTGTTCGAATTACTCAATTCTTCGTACTTTTTTAAGTTCCTGATTTTCAATTGTTTCCCGCGTACGGAAAGGATATTACATTTTAAGGGCGTCAAGTAGCGTCCAATCGCTTATTGTTTCCACAACGAACGTGTTATATAGCTATTTTTGCAAAGGTTCCGTAAGCAGTGTGTGGAGCTTATAATAAAGAATAGAAGGTGAGAAAAGTCATATGAATGTTACACATAAGTATTTTACAAACGACTTCACATAAATTGCTGCATCTGTGAAATTCAGAAAATCCAGAGTATGCAAGATATCTTATTGAAATCATTATACACAATAAAAGCTATAATTCTGCATTATATCAAAATTGTAGCTTGCATGGTTATTTAAATAATAATGTTGTATTGTCTAAATTCACTATTCTAGTAAATATTCATACAGTCTTACAGTAAATGAGTTTAAACATTTAAACATAAATCTGTTATATTGTATTTCGTAACCCTCCAAAACACTTGAATTATCAAAATGTAATACTTTTATTTATTAAAATGGAAGAATTATTTCGAAAAAATAAGAACAACATTTTCTTTAATTTGTTTTTGAGATGCAATATAAGCATTTTAAAACAAATTAATGAAAAAATGCATCGTGTGGATCATTTTGAGTATGGAAAACATTTAACAGAAAATAAGGTTCAAAGTTGGGAAGCATGCGCTTACCCTTCTATAGTTTCAGTTAATTGGTAGTTGAAGCTTCCAAAGTGGTAAACATGATATATTTTCTTAATTTATAGAATGCGATTTATTTTATTATGATACAATACAATTTTTAATATGTTGGTCCAATTTCTGAGATGCATCAATTTAGGATTGCTATTCCACATATGAGGAGATAGAGCATTCTCGCCAAAAGAACTGGGTTTCAATGCGCCGGAAAGTGAATCCGTAGCTGTATATGCTACATCCTCAGTGTGTGAAGCAGCATTCATTGTGCTTTATCATACCGTTTCTGGAAGACATTTAATAGATAACTCTGTATTCCTTCATGTGTGAATAAATATTAAGACGAATAGACAATGCAACATATAAAAAACTATGAACATCAATTCCACATTCTTGACTGCGAATTTTTAGTTCTTACCACTGGTTTCTTGTAAGACAACCTTTCCTCGATTATTATATCTCCCCTCCTGCCCCTCTGGTCTGTGGCACTAACCCTGCCGTTGTGGTTACAGAACGTGATGCGACACCAGATGTACTCCAGTGTAATAATTTACTCCTGGCCATTTTCTCTAGTTGTTCGGTTTGCACAGAACAAACTTGTGGCCAAGAACAAGCACAACGAGAGGTGAAAAACCGCAGAACCTCAGGCGACAAATTATACTCCTACGTCCACATAAATAATGATAACAAATTCATAGGAATTTGTAGAAGAGAATTAGAAGCTAAAAAGATAAAACATGGAAAAACTCGATTTGTGGGGGTGTTTTGGATCGGTTTGTGACACTGTATTGAATCGGTTTGTGAGGGTGTATTAAGTAAAAAGGAATAAAGTCTCTAAAAGAATTAAATTAGGAAACTAAATTTGCGATAAAGAAGAGTTATTCAATAAAATTATTATATTGTTTTGAATGATGTATTTGCTTTATTTAATTACTACCCTCATGGTGATTAAATTGAAAAAAAATCTGATGTGTACCATTCACATGACTTTCCACATATCCCTGCAACAAATAATTCTTAAAAAGCTTATACTTCTATTTACTTTATGCTAATCAGAAAAAATTAGCAGAAATAGTCTTATTACTCGTAATAAGCGAGAAATAGAAGCGAAATAAGGGACAACCGTAAGTTAAAGTGATAGTCAAAAGCTGGTTGCTATGTCAATGAAGTTCATTTGTTTATATGGATAGGAGTTAACAAGTTCCAGTATGAGAAAAGTATACGTTTTTCATAGCAGAAACCAAAAATAAGGAATGTCACAAAAACGACGAACTCCACGAAAAAATGTATATAACATAAATTGTGTGTTTTAATGTGCTCTACATTTTTTGTGGAGTAAGTTTTTGTCCATCTCTTACGGTTTAGCAGTTATTCAAACTTTAGTAAAATTCATCCAGAATAAACTACTCTTCAGAGGCTATTCCCAGAAAATTCAAGATATACATTTCATTTGTCAGGTAAATATGTTTAATATCCGAAATTTTAATCAAAATCGTTAGAGCCATTTTTGAGAAAATCAGAATTGTCGAAAAAAGTTCCATGTAAAGGGTAGTTGGGGTGGGGGGATTTTTCTCAAAATCTTCGTGTCGCATCCCTGGAAGATACTAAACTTAAATACCAAGTTTGGTATTTTACCGACTTTTCGTTTTTGAGTTATCGTGTTCACAGACACACGGTCACACGGACACACACACACACACACATACACACACGGACATTTTTGTGAAAATGCTTTTTTTGGATATTGGGGACCCTAAAACATATAGTTCCGGTGAAATCTCGGTAACGAATTTTTGGGGTGGAGTGCAATACTTTCTCTATACACTATGTACATAGTGCGTATGGAGAAAGTAAAAATGTAAATGGCGTGATATTTATGGACGCTCCTAAACTAATCAGCGTCATATTCTAAATTGGGTGTGAAAGACCGCTTAATTTTTCTCAGAGGCCTCTCTATCAGTTTTTTTTTTTTTTTTTTTTTTTAAACAGTACCGGAATCTAATCAGGACTCCGGCGTTGTAACCCCTATTTTCATTCCCCACTGTATGATTGCTGGTTTTACTGTTGCTTTTACACATGTATATACACATTACACAAACATATAACACCCATGCCCAAGGCGGGACTCGAACCCACGATCCCCTGCCCACGAAGCATCAAAGCGAGACGCTTTAGCGAGCGTGGCCATGGGGACCGGCTGGCATGAGGTACTTCCATGCCGTAAATCTACGTCACGGGACCAAAGGCTTTACTTCCCTTTCGATGGAAGCCATGCTAAGGATTTTTACGCCTGAACTAAACACAGCTATCTGTTGAAAAACAACAATATTTTGTGAAATTATAAAGAAAAGATTGAAGATATTTCTGAAGTTTCGTTCATTTTCAATTAAAATAGAGAATTAAAATCATATACCATGCTTATTGAGTGACCTAGTATTTATTATTATGCTTATAAATTTCATTTATTTTCATAATGTTGCAAATGTGAAATATTTGGGAACCAATTTAGCGTTCTCAAATCATGTTATTGTAACCTTACATTAGAGCCTTTTGGATTCACGGCATTACACTAAGAACTTGGAAATCATGCTCACACGACATCTGTTAAGAGTATAACAATATATAAAAGGGATAAATAACATATATATAAAATAGTAAATACTATCTTTAAATGTGAACTATCCACACTTCATGCTTCATTTTATATTTGTATTTACTTACAATTTGGACGAAACTTAAGAAACTTAAGAAATAAGCAGAGTTATTCTGTTCTATAATGTTTTAACAATTACATTGATTAGCTAATAATAGAGAAATTTTGGAATTATTTATAACGTTTCGCTACTCTGCAGTGACTAACGTGAGCGACATATTGACTACACTCGATCAAAAAATAAAAAAATCGCGTTTTATAGCTAATGGTTGTTGGAAATAAATGTAAAAGGGGTTTTATTTATGGACGCTCTTTTAACTGCTGTGGTTCTCAGCGTCCCATTCTATACCTACTGGGTGTGAAAGACCGCTTAATTTTGCTCAAGGCCTCTTTATCAGGCTTGAGGTTATTTTAGGTGCCGTAAATCTACGACACGGGACCAACGGCTTTACTTCCCTCCGAAGAAAGCCATGCTAAGGAATTTTACGCCTGAAAAGAAAAACTCATCGTCCTCCGCTGGGTTTGATCACGTGACCTAGGGTATATGAATGGTTGTTAGAAGCTTTAGCCATTCAAAGAAAATCAACCTTTAGTTATCTCCGATTTTCTTCGGGCTATACAGCCATTTTGATATCATGTAATACATATGCTTCTTACAATTACCAGTTCACAAAACAGCGTTTTTCTCAATACTACATTCTTACACCTTGAAAATGATCCGCGTGTTTTAGATTTTTCTTAAATACAACTAAAATTTCAAAGAATAAGCAGAAGTACCTATTGTTTAAATTAATGACGACAAAATCATCCTAACACGAATAGTAATATTAAAAAAGGTATTTTATCAACAAAATTTAATTTTAGAGATTAACGTTTCTAACCTTTAAAAACAAGTTCTCATAATTCAGTATTTAAAATTATTGAAATGGACCAAGTAATCATTTTCTGTAATTCACAGCTCCAATCCAAACAGAATCGCAACAAACTTTCTCAAATTTTGAGGTACGTGGAATATTTTGATTGTGTAATATATTTACATAATAAATTTGTGAAACAATTTACATTTGCAAATTATTTAGTCATTTAAAAGATATTCAGTATACATATTGGGGCATCAGTAGTACAATCAGAGTAAAATTTCGAGAAAAATATGGAAATGTGAATTTTCTCACCAGTGTCCAACGTGCTGCTGTTGGCTGCGGTTTTGTTCCGTTTGCCCTAGTTGACTCTCAATTTGCCGCAGTTAACTCTCAACTTGCCCCAGTTTACTCTCAATTTGCCGCAGTTAACTCTCAATTTGCCGCAGTTGACTCTCAACTTGCCCCAGTTGACTCTCAATTTGCCCCAGTTGACTCTCAATTTGCCCCACTTAACTCTCAATTTGCCGCAGTTAACTCTCAACTTGCCCCAGTTAACTCTCAATTTGCCCCACTTAACTCTCAGTTTGTCCGGTATAGCTATGTCGTTGTTGGTATTTTAAATAATTATTATCAACCAAGAATGGCACAAGTAATATCTGTGACTTGCATTCCAGAGCTACTGGGTTCAAACCTTCGGAACCCTCAAGGTTGTATCGCGGTTTCTTCGGTCGCAATGCAAATGCATATTGGACAAATTGACCGCGAATTTTTTATTTCCCCTTTCACCATATCATTACCATCCTTTTTCATCGCCATTTTCGACATTCAGCCGATCGCTTATCTGGGATATGATTCAGATTTGGCTTGCCCCTCAGACAAATTACTGGCTATGGCATTCGCTTACAAGCTCTGGATTAATATTGGTCACGGACCGGGCCCCGTAAGACAGAATTTTACAACTTTTAAATGAATGTTAGAGGTCAGGGAGTAGACCTGATGACTGGAAAGATGCTGTGGCAATTCCAATATTTAAAAGAGGGACTGTAAGAATTATAGCAGTATTAGTGCGGAAATAAATTCTTGAGGTTTGTGGCAGGTTACACCTTAATGGACAAACAGAAGAATGTATCTATCTGAGAGTAATTGGGAATATTAAAACTAACCATAAAATAGCACACTACATGGAAAGATGGAATAGACTTGTCTGCAGAACGGAATATGATAGAATTCCCCAAAGAGCATTAAAGTATAAGGACGACAGAGTCAAGGAAGACATGATAGTAGTGGAGAGAGCAACTTCAGTTTGAGTCGAAACAGATCAATCAGCGTCTAAACTCTGTTTGTATGATGATGGACGGGGGTTCCGGTACTCTGGGGCTAAGCGCCGCACCTAGGTTCTTCTGGCCCTTTGCCACTTGTGCGGAGGAATGAGGGTAGAGTCCGAAGGGTGACAAGATCAAGAAGAACGCGGGCACAATCATAGTAGTATGGCTAGAGAAAGTAAACAGTTTAATGATTTGGATTCAAATATCATATAACTTTTATAGGTATTTCCATCACAATTAAAATATACACCTATTCTGAATTTTCTGGGAAGAGATTCTGAAGCGCTATTCACTCTGGGTGAATTTTGCATAACACGTAAAGTTTAATAAATAGATAAAAATGTAGCTAAATCTCAATTTATATCAAATTCGTTTTTTGTGGAATTAACGATTTAGAGATATTCCATATATTCAAATAGGAAGTCCCATTAGTTCTTCTTTTGTTCAACTTACTCATGGAAGGTGATTGAATTTCAGTACTTTGACGGTCGCTTTAGTCTATTCTCTTCTCTTATTTCCTTTCTACATTAGTAACTTCCCCCGAACTTCCTGTCCCTTCATTTCATCTTTTTCATCTCAACAGATTTCTTTCAGGGTTTTAAGTGTCGACGAGGACTGCAGCAGATGCGCCATTTTGTGAGGGTGACTGCGCTCTGAATATACAGCTCTCGGCGGCGGGATGGCGCTAGTGGTAGTCTGCGAGCTCAGGTGGTTTATTCGGGCCTGAGTGGCGGGCTTCTGGTGGGCTCCCGCGTTGTGATGTTAGGGATGTTGGCCGCCCTCTGAAACTTCAATCATCTCATCCTTCCTCCAGGGGTTTGATGTACAATAAGTTCACGGCTGCAGTGTGGAATACCCTTCCGTAATGCACACACACACACACACACACACACACACACACACAACATAGCAATAACGAGTATTGAAACCGATGATCGGTCAATGCCCGGGACAGAATCATGGAAGAGACCAAAATCCGATTTTGGTGTTTAGGCAAAGGACGATACCACATCCATAGATGATATCACTGTTGCCAATTTTCTTTCGCGGAATAGTTCCATGTAGCTACGATAAAATATTGTATAATGTAACATTAATGCTAATTTAATTAAAATCTGGACATCTATTTTCAACACGTGCTTCACTTAATCTTGGTGTAGATAGAATACCCTGGACGTCTCCAAAACCTGGAAGAGGATAACAACGAAGGTTATGGAAACAAGCGTCCAGGGTACTCCATCTACACCATGACGAAGTGAAGCACGTGTTGGAAATAGATGTCCAGATTTCAATAAAATTTACAGCTTCAGTGTATGTAATGGATTTTTTAACATTTAAAAAGACAAAAAAATAATGCTAATGCTTATCTCAATCAGCATAAAGTATTTGGAAAAATAAGCTTTTATATAAGAATTTTTTTGTTTTTTGTTTTTTGTAGTTTAACGGCCTATTACCTAGTTGGTCATATCGGACGATGAATTAAATTGGTGAAATGGTGCTCAAATGATCTCGGGGTCCATGGAGCTTAAAGTTACTCGACATTCGTCTTCTCAGGATAAGGGAAAACCCCGAAAAAGACCTTATCCGGGTAACTCACCCTAAGCTAGATTCGAACTCACGACCTGTTGAATGTGAAGCACACACGCTACCACCACACTACCCAGGCGGGCTATCAGTGGTTTGTTGCAAAGTAGTTGGAGAAAATCGTGTGAAGTAACAATAAGTGTTTTTTCTCTTATTAGCTCTCTGAATTCGGTAGCGGGAACTTAATGAGAATGTCTTCCAAGATTTCAGAACCCTTCACGTGAATCAAATTATGATCTTTGTTACTTTCCGAGAGCATGAGGCATGGCGGCTGAAAACAAAACCGACTCAGAAGAATTAGACGCAAGGCTTTTCGCATTGTGTCCTTAATAACAAAGAACTTGCCTTGATTATTTCAGGGTTGTGCATGGAATTACTGCACCGCCTAGCTCTTGATTGTTTTCTGAGGTTTCCTTCCCAAGTCAATTACTGCAACAGTGAGCTTAGTACAACTTCACCTCAATTATTTAGCTACGACATTTCGAGCATCTGCTAACTTAATGTAAGCTTCATAAATACTAGACTTTTAGGATAATATCATTTGAAATGATATTTGAAAAGTTTATTAAATTAAGTTTTAAATGTTCATTTCCTTGTGAGTAAATACAAGGTGGATAAAGAGCATCGAAGCGATAATCAAATATTTAAAAGAGAGTGCGTGCCATGAAATTTTCTTACTGTTAATTCTAATATTGTGATATACATGTATATCCACTACAGTATATAAACTATCTAAAATAAAAACCAAACTACTGGTTTCCAACAATTCCAAACTAATTCTACAGATACAAATACTGGTATCCAGTAACTACTCATTCTTGCAAAATTTTAAAATATCTTTAATAAATTTAAAAATGTTCAAGTCTTAATTATTATTTCAACTACTTAATATGAAAATTTAAAGAGTATTAAATTTCAACTAGTGGATAACATTACAATTTCCACAACTTCATATTAAATTTCAAAAAGTCAAAACTAATATTCAAAAACATTTTAAAAAGCTATACTTTACAAAATCACATTCCTTTATTTAAGCTCCTTAATGTCCACAATTAATATTTTATGTTCCTTTGTTCAACATTTAGTATCATACTTCACTGCTTCATCATTCACCACATTCTCCAGAGTCTAAAACCGCCGTCCCGGCCTCAGAGAATGAATATTACACTGCACTATCTTTACTAATATTTATATCCACCCTTTCATTCGTACCATTCTTCTTTACTTCTCTTCTCGCCCCTCTTCTCTTCTTTTATCTTTCACGACCCCAAGCTTCATCATCTCACTCTTCTTTATTATTTTTATATTGTCCTACTTATCTTTTTTTCTCTACCTCAGACTTACCAATAAATGTCCAATAGTAAATGTTTCTGACCTCCTATAATCTCCATCATCTTCTGAACATAGATCCTTTCCATGTTTTAAATTCTCAGCTTTAACAGTTTAATCTATCCTTTATTTCACCGTTAGAAACAATTGAATGCAGTCAAAAGTATTAGCATGAGCCATCTTTGAGATACCCGCATTTAGGTTGAGTTGTTAGATTATTACTGACGTCATTTTTAAATGACATTACTTTGCACTTTTTTTTCTCAGGTTTTTTAGCATCAGCCATCTTTGAGATACTCGCGTTATTACTTTGTCATTTTTAAAAGGCTTTAAACAGTTACATAAGAAAAATCTTGTTTCACAGATACATACATTTCTTATGGTACACCTGATAAATACGCGGATATATACTATTATATAAAATTATTTCCGAATGAAGATAATTTCACAGACTATTTCAATATAATGCAAGATATGTATTTTATTTGATGTTTAAATATATGCCAGTTTAATCGTGATTTAAGAACATGAAGAGTAACGAAAAGCTTCACAATAAAGAATAATTTAGGGAGAAGGGCTTTTCTTGAACATCTTAGTTTTACGTCTTTGAGATCCGACATTTCGTTTTGTAATAATGCACACCTAGTTTTTCAAAAAAAAAAATTTTATCAGGGAGCTTGAAACCAAGCATTTCTGTGTAAATCTCAAAATTGAATGTGGTAAAAACATAATAGGTGGTAGATGATGTTTACGTAGTTTTTAATTCCCAGTTCCCAAGTTCGTGGATTCGACAACTCTCTTTCAACCTGGTACATCAATTCGGCACCTTTTGTGGTGCATTGGTTACCATACTAGTCTCAAAAGCTCAAGATTGCAGGTTCAAACCTGACGGAGTGTGATGGATTTTTTGGGACGCAAAATCCTTAGCAAGGCTTCCTTAGGAAGAAAAGTAAAGCCGGTGGTCCCGTGTAATAAGACAACCCCATACTTTGAAAGAAGAAGTTTCTGGACAACATTTTCCGCCATTTCACATCCACAAGCCGTGATTTCATAGCTAAGTGCCATCTACTGGCGACGAGCTGATCTCTCGTCACCATGTGCATTGTGGCGAACTCCAAACTAGAAGTTGAAATCCGATCATAGATCATCATAACGATGCCCTTTGCTTCATTTAGAAGATACAGGAAATACCACTACTATAACATATCGGACGATGAATGAACGGTGAAATGATGCTCAAATAAGCCCCGAGTCAATGGATCTAAAGCTACTCTAAATATTCGTCTTCTCAGGATAAAGGAAAATCCCGTAAGAAACCACATCCGGGTAAATCACCTTAACTGAGATGCGAACTCGGGACCTCTTGAATGTAAGTCAGACAAGTTACACCCACACTACAGATGTAGACAACACATTTTATCAGAAGATAGATACTTAAATCCTCTGCTTGGCTTTTTTGGAAGAGCCTATTTCATGCCGATTTCCAAGTTAAAAGAACATTAATACACACATTCTAGACAAAATGTCTCTCAGCAAAATCTGTCAACAATTCCACATTTCGTTGGGGCATCGCAACGAACAGGCAAGTTATGTATTACTGCCCTTTCTGTGGTAGTGTATGTGAATTCAAAAAATGTATCTTTATTTTGTAATTATATAATCAATCATAAAAATTAAATAGCACCATAAGATGTATTTAGGTGCAAAGAAAAGTTTAAATTTCAGATTTCTTGAATGAAACCAAAATTTCGCCAGCAAAGAGTTTAAGTATGAACCACTACAACTATTAGTCTGTTTAATATGCATTTTAATTACAAATACATTTTATTGTTTTCTGCTAAAAGCATTTGTGCTTTGTAAAACAAGAGTAACTTGCCCTTAATCAAGAATAACTGCTTGTAAGTTAACTAAAAATACCTCATATGCTAAAGCATGCTTTGGTATTTATCTCACCGGAAGAAGAAAGAAAAGCGTATGAACTCCTTTGGAGCACATATTTCTAAGCAATGTATCATCTAAAATATGGGTTTCAAAATGCGTTCCGTGCGAATATTACACTTTATGAGAAAATTAGGCTCTAGCTACATGAAGGTTTCGACAAGTATCGATGGGATAACTATCGACTTGTCGAGACTCGCGGATGTACCTACACATTTTGCACATACCTAGCCACCTTCTCTTAGCACGTAAACAATCCGCTGTTCTCATGTTTCAAGGCAGCGCTTTAAATTCAACAATAAGATTACCGTAAGACATGTGCTGACATCTAACCTATAAAATCGGTCTACAATCTACGCTTCTTTATGTAATAATCAACAGCGTGGTAACAATAAATTAAGACCTTTATCATAGGGGAATTTATTTCTCGTGCTTTACTCCCTTTCCTGTGCTTGCTGCCTGTCGAGATGTTCTCCGAAGATACACAATTTATGAGATTCCTGAAACCTAAGATTAAAGGGGTGTAGTTAGTTATGCATCTCGCTCGTCACGTGTTTCGATGAATCGATAGATCGACGTGGTCGGCAAGTTGGGTGTTGTTCGCCTGCCAGCAAACGTTTAGCGGTAGAGGATATCCGTCTGCGCCGATACAGGGATTTACGACGCTTCTGATGCATTCCATCACTTTCAGTACCCCCTCCTCTTCCGCGGTAGTGGTGTACTCGACTTCGTGAGCAAGGAACCTGACGGCAGATGGTGCTGCCGTCTCAAACAGAACACTCTCGCTTCTTATTGAATTTATCTTCAATCTGTTGTCCGATTTTCAGTTTATCCACCACGTACTTACATTGTACACAGTGATTGGGAAGGAATTGTATGCCATCCAAAAATTCTATACCCAGATATCACTGAAATGCATGCTTCGATGCCTCTGAATACACATTTTAGATAACAGGTGCCTGTGTATGTCTCATGTTTCTGTTTGTGTCTGTGAACAGCACAATTCAAAAACAGAAAGTCTGTTAAGTACCAAACTTGTGTTCAGCATCTTCAATACAAAGATATTCAGGAGCATTCCCTCCCCGCTTCAAATACCCTTTACATCGGAGAAATTTCGAAATTTTCGATTTTCTTAAGAATGGCATATAATAAAGTTATTTACATGGTAAATAAAATGTATATATTAAACTTTATAGAAGTAGTCTCTGAAGATTTCTTAATTCTGATTGAAGTTTGCTTAACTGCTTAACCGTAAGATATAGACAAAATCTTGTTAAAGTAAAGTGTGCAATTTATGTCATTTTTTTTGGATACTTACAAGAAATGGAGTAATAAAGCCATTCCTGTAAATATTAATTCAATTGGCATGAAGTAGATATAAGAATAAACTTTTGTAGGAAAAGATTGTTGCATTGTTAATGTCTATTTTACTTAAGCATAAAGTAGATACAAGAATAAACCTTTGTAGGAATGGATTGTTGCACAATAGGTAAATGTGAATTGCACACATCAGATTTTTACTTTCTCACCACCCGTACTATGTATATAGGGTATAGAGAAGATATTGCATTCAACCCAAAAATTCGATACCGATATTTTGCCGGAAATACATGTTTTGGGGGTCCCTTGAATCCAACAATTTTTTTTTGGAAAAAGGTCAGGCGTGTGTGTTTGTGTGTGTGTGTCTGTGTGTGTGTGTGTGTGTGTGGACAGCATAGCTCAAAAACAAAAACACCGTTAAATACCAAACTTGGTACTTAGGTTTGGTATCTTCCAAGGATGCGACACGAAGATTTTAAGAAAAAATTCCCCCACTCCAAACTAACCTTTACATGCAAATAATTTCGAAAATTTTGAATTTTTCAAAAAAGGCTGTAACGATTTTGATTAAAATCTCTTATATTTAAGATATTTACGTACCAAATAAAATGTATATCTTGAATTCTCTGGGAATACCTCTAAAACCCTTCATTTCTGAAATGGAAAGCCACTTTTCCTTTCAACTGTATTTTGTTTTACTACTGGTATTGCAAAGAGTACTGAATTTCAATTGTTTAGTACATCAAACGTGTTTTAAAAGCTTTTACTATCGCTTTGGCATAGTGTATTTCCTTATTTCTCTTTTACTCATAAAAAAGCAAGAAATAAGACCATTTCTGTTAACATTTATCTCGATTACCATGCTACAGATAAATGAATAATGCTTTTTTGAACAGTTGTTCGTGGAAGAGCTAGAGAAAGCTACCTGAATGGAACACGTCAGTTTTTATTTCTTGTATTGGCAATATTGTTGTTCTTACAACAATCATTGAAATAGATATAGGTGGTCTTGCAAGCATACACAATATGGCGTTTAGCTGAATGGGGATCTATGGAAAAATAAATGTTTAGGCTAAGAGAATTTGTGGAATATGTAAAATTATAATAATTTATTGGAGGAAGGTGAAATAAATTCATTCATATACATTATATGTAAAATATATAACATAGTTATAACTGATACTTCACCGTAAATAAGCACCTCGATGTCATGAAACCGACCAAAAGGTATGATTAGATACCTGGCATACTAAGATGCCCTGATAATGTGGGCGAGTGTGTACGTTGTGAATTTAGCAAAACCCAAAAAGATATGGAACAACAGCAAATTAGATGTTGATATGTAGAGTAATCCGAGTAGAATATGGGAAGATTTTCAAGAAATTCTTCCACCTCTATCTGCTCCTGATTCTCTCAAAAATGGCTCCAGCGCTTTTGAGTAAAATACTACAAAATTAAGCATTTGAATGACAAATAAAATATACACATTGCATTCCAAACAAATACCAAATTAATCTTTATTCAACATCTTATTTTTGAATACTGGTGTATAGACACATAAACGTGAAGACTTTTCTAACAATTATATTTTTTATTCAGAAAACCTCAACACATTATCTTAATGACGGAATTTTTGTAGGTATTGAAATTTCAAGAGGTATGTAATATAGTTTCTGTTTTCTGTATGAAGTATAGAGAAAGTAAAAATGCACTAATTAGGTACACAGTTCAATTATGATTCTTCTTATTAGTTAACAAAACATAAAAATCCGACCAGGTAAATACTTTTCACGATTAACTCAGTGTTTATATTGATGGTATAGCACAATACATGTCGATGAATTCCTAACAGACGGAAAAAATGATGATGCTGGAGCAAACAAAGTATTTTACTGCCCCTACTGCATTTAGTAATTAGAGGAAGTGTTCCACCCAAAAATTATATACTGAATTTCACTAGAAGTAAAATTTCGAGAACCCCTAAATAAAAAACATTGTTAGCAAAATATGCATACGTCATTATATACGTCATTTTTCGATTTTATTAAAAGAATTCTCTAATGATTTTGAATTGAAATACCGCATGTTTGAGATACTTTCATGAAAAATTAAATGTACATCCTGAATTTTCTGGGAATAGGTCTCTAGAAGTTCTCTTTATTCTGGATGAATTTATCATAATTGGAATCCTAACAGATAGACAAAATTCTCTACAAATAAATGTCTGCGTTAGACCATATACGTCAGGTCGATTTTCTTTTTTGACTTAGCCTTTGCCATTGGTTTAAATGATCTAACATGTACTTTTCTCAAATGGGAAGTCATTATGTTTTTAATCCTGAGCTTTCCAGGGGAATGTAATTTTAAGGTTATCACATAGCGATCCGCCCTTAAACATATGATTACCGCTTTGGTCTAGGATGTTCCCTTATTTCTCTCGTATTTGTAAGGGAATATGAAATAAAACTATTTATGCTAATTTAAACCTCAATTACTATGAAATATATACAAGAATAAGCTTGTGCATGAATAATTTGTTGGAAAATATGTAGAAAAATTAAAGTCAATATTACACATCAGACATTTTTAAAATCTATCCGTAATATTGTAAAACTCGCTTCCACAAGGAATCAATATCTTAACCACTATTTCCACAATATAGTGACGAAACTATGACTACCATTAAAAGCCAGTGCTACACTGGTTCTTTCTTTGTGAACCTAATGTTACACCACCAGACAGTAGATATTGTGTTTCTGAATTATTCTTGCCTGAGGTAAAATCACGGAAAGGTTAATGCTGTGGCGGACACGATATTGCGAGAAGTGCTATTATAAAACCGTGTTATGAAACACCGTGAGTAAAGCGCAGTTTCGCGCATTTTTGAGCAGCTAAATTACTGTGGAAATGAGAATACGGCGCGATGGGCTTACATCGGTTTAGTCCGCTTTTTACATTTCATACCAAGTGGAGGGTACCACACAGTAGCCAGAGAAGGTAAGGTATATTATCTATCTCATTCAAAATGTTGATACTGAGCTTTCATCAAAATACACCTCCTGAATCCAAAAATGCTTTTTATTTTCTCTATACGTACTATGTACATAGTGTATAGAGAAGGTACTGTATTGCACCCATAAATTCGATACCGAAATGTCAATGGAAATATATGCTTTAAGATCTCCTGAATCAAAAAAAAAAATCTAGAAACATGTCTGCGTGTCTTTATTTGTGTGTGCAAGCAGTATAGCTCAAAAATGAAAAGTCCGTTAAATACCAAACTTGGAATTTAAGTTTTGCTATCTTCCAACGATATGAGACGAAGATTCTCAAGAAAATCCCTCACTCCCATCAACCCTTTAAATGGACAAACTTTTGAAAATTTTGATTTTCTCAAAAATGGCAGTAACGATTTTGATAAAATGTCGTCTATTGAAGATATTTACACGACAAAGATAAGAGAATCAGTTTTTGCTAGTGTAATTAGTTGCAGAATGGAACCCAACAGACTTTTATTATTGGTAGAACCCATAGCTCTACTCGCATTATTACGTAAGAAGCATCCTGTAATTTCTTGCATTTCATGTATTTTTCTCTTTCCCTTTGGTGTCTCGTTCTATTTCATACCAATTGCTCCTTTCTCAAAGACTTCCACCCTTTCAAGTTCTCTGTCCCCATCTCTCTATTCTCTCTTCAGTTTACATAGAATGCAATGTTTTAAAAACCGAAAATAAAATTACTTTTTTGAAATATTAACTAATTAGTATTATTTTATTTATGAGGACTGAAACGAATCAATGGAACATATTTAATTCTTTTTGCTTACAATATCTATTTTATGCATTATCGAATTTCACAATCTGAATTATAATTATAGGTAAGTAACTTTGAAGTAGGTAAACATACTATGTAAATTACAGATGATAAATATTTTTGTAGGTGAAGTCCATATAATTTAATGAATTCACTCATTTTCACTTTCTCTGAATCCTACATTATACACAGGTAGACAGAGTATTGCATTCCACCCAAAACTTTCATACTGAGTTTTCACATGAAATATACGTTTTAGATTCCCCTTAATCTAAAACAAAGATTTTTAGAAAAAGTGTCTGTGTATGTATGTTTATAAATAATAGAAAAAAACGAAAAGTCGGTTAAAGCTCCATATTTAAATTTAGATTCTTCCAAGGATACAACAAAAATATTTTTAAAAAAATCACTCATCCCAAACTATACTTTGTGGAAACAGCTTCGAAAATGTTAATTTCTTAAAAATGGTCTAACCATTTTGATTAAAGTACCGTATAATGAAGCTATTTGCAGGACAAACACAGCAATAAATAACACAAATTCTACTAAAGTTTATATAGATTGGCATTATGTTGATAATATAATAATCTTTTATCCTACAGATACTTGTAATAGACACCGTTGCTATAACAACAATTCAATGCCTTATTGCTTATTTAATGTATTAATCTGTGGTAAATCATTAACTGAATATTAGTCATATATTAATTTAACGTATCTGTAGTATAAAATGATGTATTATACAAATAGACAAAGTCTCTGTTTATCCTCTTGTATAGTATATAACTATTATAAGAAACGTTTGTTTATGGAACAGCTAGAGAGAGTTATGTTAATGGAAGACGCCAGATTTTTACTTTCTCCATACGCACTATATACATAGTGTATAGAGAAAGTATTGCACTCCACCAAAAATTCGATACCGAGATTTCATCGGAAATATATGTTTTAGGGTCCCCAATATCCAAAAAAAAGCATTTTCACAACAAGGTCCGTGTGTGTGTGTGTGTGTGTGTGTGTGTGTGTGTGTGTGTGTGTGTGTCCGTGTGTCTGTGAACACGATAACTCAAAAACGAAAAGTCGGTAAAATACCAAACGTGGTATTTAAGTTTAGTATCTTCCAGGGATGCGACACGAAGATTTTGAGAAAAAAACCCCACCCCAACTACCCTTTACATGGAACTTTTTTCGAAAATTTTGATTTTCTCAAAAATGGCTCTAACGATTTTTATTAAAATTTCGGATATTAAACATATTTACCTGACACATGAAATGTATTTCTTGAATTTTCTGGGAATAGCCTCTGAAGAGTAGTTTATTCTGGATGAATTTTACTAAATTTTGAATAACTGCTAAACCGTAAGAGATGGACAAAAACTTACTCCACAAAAAATGTAGAGCACATTAAAACATACAGTTTATGTTATATACATTTTTTTCGTGGAGTTCGTCGTTTTTGTGACATTCCTTATTTTGGGTTTCTGCTATGAAAAACGTATACCTTTCTCATACTGGAACTTGTCAACTCCTATCCATATAAACGAAGGAACTTCATTGACATAGCAACCAGCTTTTGACTATCACTTTAACCTACGGTTGTCCCTTATTTCGCTTCTACTTACAAGGATGCAAGTAATAAGACTATTTCTGCTAATTTTTTCTGATTAGCATAAAGTATAAGCTCTTTAAGAATTATTTGTTGCAGGGATATGGAGAAAGTCATGTGAATGGTACACATCAGATTTTTTTATAACTTCTGTAATTATTCTTTAGATGGTGTTTAGTATTAGACACTATATTTAATACTCATAAAACTATTTTTGTTTGTATGTAAGAGAAACAACAAATTGTAAACACCCAGTTCTGTCTGGCAAGGTTACACCGTTATCGAATGGAACTTGGAATAAACGAAAACCAACAGTATCTTCACGACGAAAGTGGAATTACAAATAGACGATCACTAAGCGTAAAAACGTGGTTTGCGTTCATTTACTGCCCTCAGCTTTCCCCTCCCAGAAGGCTTGCCTTTAATTTTCGGAATAAAAATGCGGTTTTCGTATTCATTCCTCGGTGTGTTAAGGAATCTCTGGTCACGAATCACCACCCAAATATGTCCCGAGTGTAAAATAGTTTAAAACAAGGGTGTCCATTGCTCTCCTCTGTATTAAGGTGGTAAAGTGTCTGCCTCACATTCAAAAGCTCTGGAATTCGAATCTCTGTTTACGTACTATATACATAGTGTACAGAGGAAGTTCTGTATTCCACCCAAAAATTCGATACTAAGATATCACCAGAAATATATGTTTTGAGATCTCCTGAATCCCCCCCCCCCAAAAAAAAACGTTTTTAGAAACATGCAGGTGTGTGCGTCTGTGGGCAGCATAGCTTAAAAATGAAAAGTTCGATTAAAAATCAAGCTTGGTATTTAAGTTCAGTACCTTCCAAGGATGCGAAACGAAGATTTTCATCCCGAACTACCCTTTACATAGAAAATGTTTACAAAATTGAAATTTTCTCAAAAATGCCTCTAAGGATTTTGAGTAAAATACCATATATTAAAAGATATTTACATGGCAAATAAAATATATCTCGAATTTTCTGGGAATAGCCTCTGAAGACATCTTTATTCTGGATGGATTTTGTGGAATTTTGCATAACTGGTAAACCGTAAGAGAAAGACAAAAACTCACTTAACAAAAACTGTAGAGCTCGTTAGAACATACAATTAATGTTATATACATATATATACACATATATATATATATATATATATATATATTAACATTTTTGAGATCTCTTATTATTGGTTTAAGTTTTAAAATACTTAAACTTTTCTCATACAAGACTTGTCAACTCCCAGCCACGCAAATAAACGGATTTCTATAGCATAGCATCCACATTTTAAAACATTTGACTGTCAGTTTAACCTAGTGTATTCCCTTCTACTTATTACAAGGAACTACGTAATAAAAGTACTGTTTATCTCGATTAGCATGAAGTCGATGAAAGAATAAGCATATTAACAATCATTTATTACAGAGATGTAGAGAAAGCACGTAAATGGAGCACATCAAAAATTTTAAAAGGGTTTTTCCTTGTTCTGAAAAGACGATTGTCGGCTAACTAACCTGTAAGTATCCGGGCTCATATAAGCACATTTTAGCCATTTTATTCCACATTGTCCGAATTGAACTGGTGTTTTTATTTATGGTCGCTCTTTAACTACTGCGGTTCTCAGCGTCCCATTCTATACTGGGTGTGAAACCACCCTTAATTTTGCTCAGAGGCCTCTTGTATCAGGCTTGAGGTTCTTTTACGTGCCGTAAATCTACGACGTGGGACCAACGGTTTTACTTCCGAAGGACATCGTCCGATATAATAGACAAGGTTAAAGGGTGTTAAATTTAAAAAAAAAATATGTGTTGCATTCACATAAACTTACTCTATCTATTCCGTAACAAGTTGTTCTTGACCTCTTCCGTCAGCGAGCTATTTCTCAACCGAGGTCCCGTGTTCGATCCCCGGTCGTAGGGTATAAAATTTTCTTTCACAGGATTATTCTCTGCCCACCACAGAGTCCGGTAGTATGTATGCGAGAGTGAATGCACTTGTAAAAATCAACTGTAAAAGTTCAATATTTCAGAGCAAAAAGCTCCCTATATGAACATTAATTAGTACAATGGTCTTATATGTTCCTTATAGGTAAGTAAAAGGAAATAAGGGAATACACTGGGCTAAAGCAATAGTCAAATCTGTTGCTATGTGGCTAATGTTCGGTTCTTTTTGCATGGCCAGGAGTAAAACAAACCAAATATAAACGTCACATTCCTGTCCGATAATATTATAATTTAAAATTCAAACCAATAACGAGGAATACGTTGGAATCGCCACAAAAGAAATACATCCGACATAAATTGTATATTTTAATGAGATCTAAATTTTTGTACAGTAGCTTTTATATATCACTGAGGGCAAAAGTCATACAGATTGAAGATTTCTTCAGAGGCTGTTTGCAGAAAAATCGAATATATTTAACATGCGAAATTTTGATCAAAATCATTAGAACTATTTTTGAGAAAATCAAAACATTCGAGCATTTTTCTATGTAAAAGGTAGCTTGGGATCGTGGGATTTTCTTGAAAATCTTCGTTTTGTATTCTTGAAAAATACTGAATTTAATTATTAGGTTTGTATTTGCCAACTTTTCGTTTTTGAGTTAACTACTTCGCATACACATACGCGGACCTTCCTCCAAAACGGCATTTTGGTCTCAGGGGACCTAACATATATTTTCAGTACCTTCTGTACCTACTGTGTACACTGTATGTGTAGAAAAAGTAAATACATCTTATATGCCCCATTCTCAAGACTTTCTCTACATCTCTGTAACAAATTATTCTTAAAAAATAATTCAGCTATCTAATTCATGCTATGGAGATTAACACTATCAGAATTTGTCTTATTATTAATTCCTTATAAATAGACTAAGAGTACACACTAGGTTTCAGCAACAGTCTTAGCCTTTAAAAGCTGTCACTAGTAATTGAAATTGTTATGCTTGACAACTTCCCAATTTATTAATGTTTAACTATTTTAAAGCTGAAGCCAACAACAGGTATAACTTGCAAATATTTAACTCCACAAAAATTGTATCTCAAATAAATTGTGTGTTTTAATGAATTCTAGATCTTTTTGTGTAGTTACCCTTGAACCCTTACGGTTTATTAATTATGTAAAAACCTTTTAGAACGAATCGAATTTCAGAGGCTATACCCAGAATAGTCAGACATATACAGTTTATCTATCATATAACTACCATTAATATACGGTATTTTAATCAACATTTTTAGAACTATTTTGAGACAATTTAAATTTAAAATGTTTTCCATGTAAAGAGTAGTTTTGCGTGGGGGAATTTTCTTCCAGTGGCATCCTTGGTAGTTTAGGAATTTAGTATGAAGTTTGGTATCTAATCGACATTTTGTTTTTGGGTTATCGTGTTCATAGACACACTGACACACACGCACACCGACCGGTTTCTGGAAATGCTTTTTTTGAATTCAGGGGAGCCAATTACATGTATTTCCAGTGAAATCTTGCTATGGAATTTTTGTGTGAATCTAATGTTTGTTCTACCTATATGCTATGTAGTAAGTGGATAAAGTAAAAAAGTGTCCATTTTATTCCAGATTGTGTTTCGGAGCAATTTTTAAAATTGGTTATGTACTGAACCTTTACTATGAAGCGCTTACTCCGTTTTCATTTTTAAAGATATTTTTGTTTATTAGTGCTATGTAGTGATAAATTTAGCAGAGCATATACATTAAACTAAGTGTTTTCTCATTTTATAAAGCAAAGAAAAGTTTTATTAGTGGCTTTACCCATTTGATTTCCATTGTATCACTATTATATGAAATTCTTTCCTTAATTCACCTTTCCGCTAACCTTAACAGAATTGGAGATTTCAGAAGCTACGTTCTTCAATTCGTTTTAATGTAATTGCCATTGTCGACAAATGGTTTTAAATTACTTTCAAGTTATACTCTCTCTCTCTTAGGCATGCCAAATGTAGCACTCAGTAAAGGCAGAGGTAAAAAAAAATCCTTTACAGTTTATGGTAGAAATATTACTATGTCATTAAAGGTGAAACCCACTGAAAATATCAGTGATATCTATAAAACATAAAGAATTTATATAATTTAATATGAATAATATCACTTAGATATTTTAAATGTGTTTATATCTACTTATTATAGGATCATTTCGCAATCTCAAGAATAAAATGGGAAAGGAATGATATTTGCAACAACCACATAATTCAAGTTTAGTTGTGGAATTTATATATTTATAAATAAACCAGCTTTATGAATCACATTTCAATATAGTATTAACAATGTTAAAAAAATCCGTATACATTACTCCACCAAACTTGGAAGAATGCCGTGTATTTTTCATATAGGTACGCCATTTTAAAACTGTTGGAAAAGAGTTATAAGTTTGAAGTGATTAAATGCCTGTTCATTATTAAAACAACTAAGTTTGCATAACAGCCTTTAAGGTGTGATAATCCTATAGTCTTTATTCCGAAATTAATAAATACCTACATCGTTTATTTACGCTTTTTATCTACATTGTGTTTAATGCATTTTCCGACATCAACTCTCTCCAGCACTGCATTTTATTTTTCTTTACGTGAATCAGTGTAATACATTTGGAGGGAAGCATGCTGAGAATCACCCCTCTTCTTTATCTCTCTCCAATCATGCGCCGGCGAGTACAACGAACATGCTTGTTATCCTCATTATCAATATGGTCGGTTTCTTATAATATGATTTAGGTGCAAAATAATGAAACCGAAATTGCGCTCATACGTCTGTCATGTTTTAATGGTATATTCATTACAGCCATTAGCTACCTACATGAGGTATTTTACGTACTGGATATTAGACATAATGGATTTCATATACCTAAACTACTCCATATAGTGAACATCTTACATTGTAATATATTCACAGTTATTTTTATTATTAACATATCGTATATCATCACATCAGCACATTTTGCGACATTTCATAAAGCTTCAGAATAGTTTTCGCAGGTTAATGGACCAAATTCTAGCCCACAATTTTGAGGCCCTATTCATCTTTGCTAACTTGATAACTTCTTATATATAAGGTGTGTCAAAAGAGTCTCCGCAGATAACTCGAATGGTTGTAACATTCGGTTACGCTGGTAACGGAACTATGGAGATGTAGCATTCTTTTGAGCAGGTTTGTCCTCCCTTATCCTACTTGAATAATACTGTGAGAATTGTGTACTTGAAGTTAATATTGTGTGGTTTTGGTTGTGAAATGTTAGCCATAGAAAAGAGAACGTATTCACTTGACGTATCCTTTGATGGTTATACGATTTCAAAAAGTGTAAAACGCAAATTATTTGAACGTTTTACACTTTTTGGCGCCTTCTCCTTGCGATACGTGACAAAATTTAATTACTTAATTCCGTGAAACCGGGTCTGTACATGATGCTCCGAAAAGCTTAACAGAGGTTAAACTAGGCAAAATTTAATATGTAATATTAAGAAACCAAACTAAATGAATGCAAGATCAGCACAGTAAACAACTATTTCTGTGCAGATAGTACATAGCGCTGTTAGTTAAGAAATGAAATTATACCCCTATAAATGTAAAGTACACCGACAACAAAATGAGCTAACGGAAGAAATCACAAATTATGTATATACGATTACGCGGAAATAGCAAGAGAAAAAGAAACGAATTCTGCCTACAAGAAGGCAGAGGAAAGCATTTGTAACATCATCTGTGATAGTGGTAAATAATCATTCTCAATTTTAGTGTAGCATTCCCAACAGTAATTAGTGGAACCCGTTGCTAACTGAACGTGCTAGCGTATTCTTCTCACTGCGAAGACACATTTGAGACACACGTTATATTGTACCCTCAATATATCTCCACTTACAGAATTTAGTTTCTTTTTAATTTTAAATTTTAAGCTTAAAATCTTTAATTAAGTAAGTAACCAATCTGAGATAGAAATCCTTGAAATCTCAGTCTGTTAGTTTTAGTCTTAATCATTTTACATTTTTCTTCTTATTTTACCTCGACGTGCATCGGCATGAATTTTATTTTTTCTCTTATTTTAAACAACTTTCTCATGAAGTAAATCACTAGGAGAGGTACTATAGAGTAAGTAAGAGATGTTAAGATTGTATGGAAAATGCATGCTATGCGATTACTTGAATTCTAGAAAGAATATTTTTAGAGGAAAAAAACCCTACGTGTTTATGAAAATTTAGTTAATTACCAAACTTCGTCTTTAAATTCAGCCTCATCCAAGGATGCGAGTAGGAAATTTTGAAGAAAATACCTCATTCTAAACTCCCTTTGCACAAAACATTTCTTACATTTTTCCCCCCAAAATTGGTCTAACAATTTCGATTTAAATACCGCATATTTAAGGTACTTTCATGACAAATGGATTCTCTGGGAAAAGTCTTTGAAATCCTCGTACATAAAGTGGATCTAATTGAGGAATACACTTTTGTTTTTATTTGTTTGTTTTGTTTCCCGAATATTCCTTTTCCATTGGTCTGACTTTTGTCAATTGGAGAGTAGTTATTCTTTATTTTATGTTTTTTTTTCTTTTTGTTTTGGCCATAAAAAGAGAAGCGAATTTCAAAATGTTCACTTAGAAAGACACTCTTGAACTATTTGAATATTACTTAAAGCCTTCTTTATTTCCCTAAAATCCTTTTACCTATAAGGAAATTGCAACAGCACATTCTGCAAATAGTTATATAGAATAATAAGTGTAAGTTTGCACAAGATAAGTAAAGAAAGTCGTCTAAGTGCAAAACATAACATTTTTAATTTGATCTTTCACCTGTTCAATGTTTAGAAACTGAAACTCCAAACTAAATATTTATAACTTGTACTCATTTATTTACCTATTTTATGAACATATACTGTGCATGCAATGTTTGATTTTTATTTTAAAGTTGAAATAGAGTAAAAATGTGCAACTGTTACCGTAAGATAAATTTGTTAACTCCGTTGTTTGTGGAATTTATTTATAAAAACGTTAGTGTCTCCTTTTTTTATTTATTTCAGGAGTTGAAAGGCTATTGACTATTCTGTCCCCAGTTTAACATATTATTTCATCTTGTTCTGGCCTTTTTACTTGGGATTTCCAGTATGTAGTTTAAGGATAACTGCTTTTGAAATTTTAAAATATTCACAATTTCAGCCCAACTTATTTTGATATTTTAATACGGTATTCCGGTTTAATATGCCTATACTACGCAGCAAAATTGCATGTAGATTTTAAATTAATTTCAGAGATTAATATTTTGTTACTTTTTACTGCTTTAAGAAACTACTCTACACAATGTCATATATCCTAAGTCACATCTGATGTGTTCTATTCAACTGACTTTCTCTACCTCTTCTGTAAATAAACTATTCTTAAAAAAGGTTATTCTTTTACCCACACCGTGTTATTGGAGATAAAACTTTAGCATAAATCGTCTTATTACTTACTTCCTTCTAAGACGAGAGAAATAAGGGAATATAGTAGACTAGAGCGGTAGTGAAATATTTTATAAGCTGGTGGATATGTGGCAATTGAATCTCGGTTCACTTTTCATTGCCAGTAAAACAAAAGAGAGATGAAACGAAAGGTTATCTCGTTTGAGAAAAGTTACGTATTTAAAATTGAAACCAATAACAAGGAATATCTCTTAAACGGTAGCTATATATCAAAAATGTAAAGCACATAAATTGTGTGTTCTGACAAGATCTACATTTCTGTGTAGTAAGTTTTTGTCTATTTTTGTGGTTTACCAGATATGAAAATTTCAGCAAAATTCATCCAGAATAAACAGATTTTCACCAAATATTCAAGATATATATTTTATTGGTGGTGTAAATATCTTTGGTATATGGTTTTTAATCAAAATCGTTAGAGCCATTTTCGAGAAAAAACAACATTTTCAAAATGTTTTTCTATCTAAACGGTATTTTGGGGTGGGGGATTTTCTTGACACTTGCGTGTCGTATCCTTGGAAGATGTACCATATTTTGTATTTATCGCTATTTTAGTTTTTAAAGCTATGCCTTCCAAACACACACACACACACAAATGGATATTTTTTCTCTAGATACTTTTTTGGACTTGAGGGATCTCAAAACATATTTCCGGTAAACTCTCGACATGGAATTTTTAGGTGGAATATAACAACTTCTCTATACAGTATATACATTGTGACTAGAGAGAAAGTAAAAAGGTGGTTCAGCTTTAACTACAACGCAGAACTAAAGTAGGCATAATGTTTGTAGTGTTTAATAGGATTAAAATCCGTAGCTTTGTACTTTGTCCATTTTTCAAACACGGGTATCTTGAGTGATAATTCTGATATTTATTCTTCTTTAATCATTAAATATTTCAGTACCAGTTAATTTTGTTGTTGTTGAGTTTTTATTTCACTTATATATTGTTTAACAGTTTGCCTGTTTCATTATTTCTTTGTTTTGTCCAAAATGATAAATCCTGCCTCACACCTCGGCGTCTTTATTCTTCTCCTTCTGTCCTATTCATTGTTTACTTAAATTTCCATTTATTGCCACTGGTAGCTTTTATACTCAATCCCATAACGTACCACTTTGGTTTCGTGCCAAGTAACTGACGATAGCGTGCCACAGAGCTGTTTTCATCATCCGTAGTCAGATGGCGGCGTGCAGCCAAACATCGAGATCTCTAGTCTAGCTGCTTCCACTATCTGTAGTTAGAAGACGGAATTCAGCGTCTGCTCCAAGGAATTGCTTTGTTCCGCAACAAGCAGATGGCGTTAGTATGCATTCAGACTAGCTGCTTAAACTAATTGTGGATACATAGCTAGGCAGTCAGGCTTACCATGTTTGTTCAATTTTACTGTTCTTTTACACTCAAGCGAGTCTTTGGGTCACAAATTTAAATATCCAAACCGGTATTTATCTTTGTGATTGAGGGAAACTACGAAAAACCCACGGGTTTTGAACCGTGCATCTCCCAATTGCGGGCCACGTACGTTACTCGCTGACTAGTGGTATTATCATTATTTATAGCATTTACTTTCTGTTGCCTTTGACGTTTTTGATGACTTATTGAGATAAATCTGGTATATTTAAGAAACTCAGTAGTAATAAAAATGTCTCCTGACCCGTTACGGTCCATTCCCTGTGTATTAATATAAGGGAGGGCTGCTCTCTTCGTCAGTTATATGATGTTCTTCATTGGTGCCTCGGAGATTATAAGAGTCTTCACAACCCTGGACAAGAGACCATTTCCAGAAACTGACCCCTAGGACTAGAGAACTTGGTGCAGCTTGGTAGAGTCACGGCTTCCTAAAGTAGGGTTACCTAAATTGATATCTTCCAGCTACCCTATTAACCTTCATGGTCTAGGGGTAACGTGGTTCCTGAGAGTGCGGGTTGGAACCCGGCGGAGGGCAAGAAAAAATTTTTGAGCCGCAAAAATCCTTAATATGGCTTTCTTCGGGAGGAAAGCAAAGCCAGAGGTACCGATATGAGGTGAACGTCTAGTATAGAATAGGAAAGGGCATCCATAAATTGGTATTGGAATCGTAATGAGGGCCCATGCACTTCGACCTGAGCAGGTCCTTTAAGTCTCCCCAAACTTAAATCCTCATTAGTTTAGTGCCTTAATTAAGGACTAAAGATTCTTAAGTGGGATATTTTTGGAAATCATAAAACCGGAAAATAACTTTAAAGCAACCACTTAGTTTTGCTAAACTAGAACAGTCACACAGCACATCTGTTATATTAGAACTGTCACTCAGCACATGAGTTGAAGTTACATAAGCATCATGGTATTTTCTACATCTGAAGCCAGTTTCTGTCAAGGGACCCCTTTGTCAAGGGACCCCTTCAAAAGGCAATGTAAGCGGCTTTTGAGTGCTTTATGGAGATCCAAAAAGTCTGTTATGTTCCATAAGAGATACCAACCGCAAATACAAGTCCAATAAATGCATCACTCTCTCATTCCTTTGCCAGAAATTCTGCTCTTTTATTCCCCTGAACACCACTATGTCCTGAAACCCACATCTGCTCTACTCAATTGTGTTTCGTTAGTGGCATAAGGTGTTTCAGACATTCCCAGACCAGACTTGATATGACCTGCGAGTTTTTGAGTGCCTTAAAGGCAGTTTGGCTGTCAGAGAGTAAAACAAATATTCTTATTTTGTGCCTCTATAAATAACATTCAATTAAATTTTGAATTAGTTATCAACATATTTAATTGGAGGTAGTATATTTATATGTAACCTGAATTTTTATTTACATCTTTCCCTCTTCCTTATTGTTTCCTGCGATTTTCTTATGTGAAGGGTGTGAATGGGATTGCGCAAGCAAAATTATGTACGTGAAGATATGTTCATCATCCTCATTACAAAGAGTTGAAAGTGAGACGGTGATGCACAGAGAAGCAACAATTAGAACATTAATTGCAAAGCCTGTACATGAAGAATGGAGTAAACTTACCAGAATTCTTGGCCTTGAAAAGCAATGCTGCATGTTCACATAATCTGGTACACCCCTGTTAGAGGCAATACACATTTTCCGCTTTGATTCCATTGCTATGGTTTATTACAGGAGAAGCTGAAAGCAGTTTCTGGACCACCCAGTACGTGTTGTCAAAATTAACCTTCTTGCCCTCACAATTTCAGATCAGGCAATTATTTCCTCCCAGTATTATACGCAGAGGCTTGCTTCTGCAAACATTGCCCCTCTACGGTTTGTTCATGATAATTAGCTTTCCTTCTCTGTGTTCTTCAAATTATTACTTGCGCAATTGGAAATTGTGGTAAATTAGCTGCTGAAACAGCTGACTAAACGTCTACGGGTCAGGACTTCGATGCTGCTTGTAATTCTTCTTCAAGCGATTACAAGGAATGACATAACAGATTCAGCATACCATTAATGGAGGTAAACTCGTGATTTGCAGAAATCACCTCGTGAGACTAAATTCATTCCAAAATGCATTTAAGTGGTACAGCAAATAAAGAGAATCACTGACAAGTAACCACAAATAAGTTTTGTTCTTCTATCCTAAACAAAGCTATATTTTTACGTTCTCTACCATCTATCTAAAAAGCAGAGGTGATATATTCTACCAGGAATTCTATATCGAGATTTCATCGGAAATATGGTTTGGTCGCCAGAATCCCTCTAATTATTTTTTTAGACAAAGCTCCATGCATGTATACCTATATGTATGAACAGCATAACTTAAAAATAAATTTCGGGTAGATAAAAAAATTGCCATATAAGTTCTTTATTTTCCAAAGTTGCAACATGAAGATTTTTAGAAAAGTGCCTCCACCCAAAACTACACTTTACATGGAAATGCTTTTACCAACTTTTTTATTTTAACAAAGATTTTAATTATTTTCATTAAAATATACGTTAAAATATTTACATTACATATAAGTAGGTAGTTTTATATGTACCTACTTTTACTTTTTAAAGTGCTTCCCCTATTCAGGAGTTGCCTTTTGCTACATTTCTTTAAAAACTCTGTTCTGCCAATCTCCTTCAGGTGGTGCGAGCCCTGCCTTTCTTCCTACCAAATGGCTACCATGATAGTGTCTACCTTGGCTATCTGCCATTTCAATATCCTCTTTTCAAGGCATTAAATTAACGAATCGTGTTGTTCCTTTCTTTACCTTATTCTTAAAATAAAATATATACCTCAAAGTAAGGTTCTTTTTATTCCGAGGAAAGAGGTATTGTACAATTTTGTGTAACTCGTAAACCAAGAGATACTCAATATTTTTAGAACACCCAATTTATTCAAATAAATTTGTTTGTGGCATCAGCCAATACCGAGATATTTACTGTCTTGAAATTGCCAATATTCAATGTTTGAAGTACTGTCACCATTTAGTTGTTTCTATCAGCTACACGCATTTAAACATGTGATTATCAATTCCGTTTCCTGCATACCATATTTTGCACCCACAACGAAATGTTTAAGAAAACTAATTCTGCAAACTTTATCTCGAAAACAAGATAGATAGAACAATAAGGTTTTGTAATAAATAATTAATTCTAGAATATGTACAAAAATAAACAACTGTATAAAGAAAGTCGTGTGAATGTAACTGATACGACTCACTAATTATTAAACATGTGCACTAGGCAGTTCCATTACTTTCTATCAGATTGTATAATTAATGTTTGAAATTGGGAGAATTCCCTAACTTATGGAAAACCGGTACAGTTGAAATTATACTAGAATCTAATTCTAAAAACAAACAACTCAACGCAAATAGTTACAGGCCAACAACGCTATTACCTGTGATAGGTAAAATTCTTGAAAAATGTTAGTAGATAGAATCATCTGTCAATAAATCTTTATCATCCAAACAAAATGGATTATGTCTTAGAAATCCACAGAAGATGCTGTTTATAATGTAGTACAGTGTGAAAAATATTATCAAGTGGAAGAAATATGGACTTATAATCTCTTTGTGCTTTTAATAATGTCTGGTGGCCCATGATCTTAAAACAATTGAAGAAAAAGAAATGCCCCGCAAATCTGTATCGCCAAAAACAAAATTATTTCACAAGCACAATTGAAATTATGTGGAGTGAGAGTAAATAAAACTGTTATTACGGAAACTCACACTTAGATCACATTTAAACAATCTAGAAACCACATCTAATACACATATTACATGCTTTCCAGAGCAGTTAAGCCTACTTGGGAACTTAATACAGAGATATTAAAAATCATACTGCGGTAGAACCACTACTTTTATACTGTGTCAGAGCTTTCAGAGATGTTTTAGAACGAAAATGGGTTGGAACTGGATCCCTTGTATTCTTGACAGCAAACATTATTAACATCAAGAAAGGTTGTGAAGCACTTGCAAAAATTCCAAGTTCGGAAATAGAGAATTCATCCCCGCATACAACTATCGGACATCCCAAACATCGTTAATAACTGCGAGATTAATTACATTCATGACATTTATACAGATGGTTTACTTTCCTACTAAGAAATTACTGAAAAAGCTCAAGTTGTATGTGCGTTTGTTGTTTATTATATTAATGTTGAAAACATCTCAGTAAAATTTAGTATAGCACCACAGTGTACGTATTCCAGGCAGAACTTCCAGCTCTCAAGAAAGGAGTGTTATGGAGTATAAATAATGGAGTTAGTGTATATAGTATTAGTAATTCAGAAGCAGCAGTTAAAGCGGTAAATAATAAATATTGCCTTAATGTCCTGGCTGTGTGTATTATAAAGTTAATTATCAAAAGTAATTTTCACATTATTGGAAATCAAAGGGTTGTTCAACTTGCAAAGGAGGCTGCTATCGTAAACTCAGAAGCTACATAATACAAATATACCAAGTATCCCATTTTCCATATTAAACGATTATTTAATATTCAAATGGTGGAAAAATGGAATGAAGAGTGGATTACTAGAAGTACTGGTGCATTGATTAGCCGAATGTTCTTTAATACTATTCAAGATAGACTTGAATGTAGAAGGTTCATACCATATTTTCACACAATTTCCTTCTGGACATGGTAAATTCGGAGACTATTTTGAGCAATTTAAAATAAATATTACAATTGGCCTTCTCTGTGTGTGCAAAGAATGTGTTTCATCTGTGGAATACATCTTCTTTGAATGTCCTGTTTTTCAGAGAAGCACATTTAAACAACTGTAATAAGGATTATAAGCAATCAGAACCACACAATATTAACTTCCAAACACACGGTACTCACAGTATTATTCAAGTAAGATAAGGGAGGACAAACCTGTTCAAAGTAATGCTCCCCCTCCATATTTCCGTTAACGACGTAACCACAGTTACGACCGTCCAAGTTCACTACGGAGACGCTTTTGAGACATCCGTTATAATCCCTACACAAAATATTTCAGTCTGATCATATTTTGGCCTCACAAAATTCTCAGTGCCAGTTCATAATATAATCTAATGAACCAAAAATATATTATTGATACATTTGTAGTAAATAGCAACAATAAGACAATCAATCAATTTTACTGTCTTATACAGTTATACAACTCAATGTACATATATTTAATTACAATAAAGTAAAAGTTAATTATATACAATGAAATCAAGCCTGCAGTTTTCATTGGCACTACTCACTGTCGATGTAGTGACGTAATGAAGTACGCCCAACGCAGCCTCTCCTCCAGCCTATCACTCACTGGGGTTGGAACACACCTTTCTTGTGTCCTGCAGTAGAAGCGTTTACTACACGGCACAGAAGTTGTCACAAACTCACTCGGAGAATAGCACCTTTAGTCACACCATAGATGCACTCACTGACCGCGAGAATGTTTGCTTATGCATTCGTTAGAAATTTCTACAGAGCATTCTAATGTTCTGGTAATGGAGAGAAGGAAAACTTTTAGAAAATTCTTGTTGTCTGACTATAGGGCATCCGGTGGTTACTCTTGTTGAGAGCGTTATTTACTTATATTTATCATTCCAAATCTCGGCGCGGATCTCTTGAAGCTGAAACGATGGCCGCTACGTCATATTTTACTTCATGGATATTGCGATATCGCGGTACTCGACCTCTGTAGATTTTTCTTGTTGCATTAGATTCTATTCCATCATAACTGCTAAGAACCCTCTCTTATTTAATATAACAATAACAGAAGGTACTCATTAAAAATTAAGTGTAAATTGCAGAAAAATGTTCAAGGGAAATAAATACAAGTAAGATTACATATAAGGCAATAACAACCAGTATTAAAAAGTAATAACTCACTAGCTGTTGGATGGAGATTGAAATATAACAGCTCCCAGGCTGTTTGCGCTTTTTGTACAATAAAACATTTTTCGTCTACCTTTTTAGGAAATTGTATCTTGAAGTTAATATTTTGCAGAGCATGTTTAATTAATAAAACTGTCATTTAACTATAGCTCCAACAACGGGGAATTTTAGAATAATCACAGTAATATTTCATACTTTTCAATGAATGGCACTAGTTCATAAATGTGGCCATTATCTTCAGATTTACTTTAAATGCAAAGATATTAATGTACATACAGAAACAGTGAGAGAGAGAAGAAAGAGAGAGAGAGAGAGAGAGAGAGAGAGAATATTGCAGATACTTCAAAAGATTTCCTGTGGCATCTATGTGACATAAGAAATCCATGCTTCAATTAATATAAGCTACAGTTTTCAACTTAAAGTGCAGAAGATCAGTAGCTTACCTGAAGCCCGGAGACAGCATCCTGGTTATTGTCTTGCAGAGAGAAAGTGAAACAGAAATTTCTGGTGTGATTAAACAACAAGCTCGTTTGGCACCATGCACAACAAACAATGACACGGGTGCACAATCTTCACATGTTAACAGATCTTAAATTATGTTTCCTGTTTTAAGATATTTGAAACTTCTTTGAGGGCACTTTAAGTAGAAAACAGTAGGTTATATTTGCAGTATGGACTCCTTATAACACACAGATGATACAGGAAATTTTAAAGTATTTGTAATAAATATAGTGATAGATTTATTGTAAGAGTTTATTAGCTTCTATTTGTTCCAAATATGAGTTTTCTAAGTTTAGATATTAATGTTAATTTAATTGTTATTTTTTTGGTTTTTTGGTTTTGTTTTTCACGAACCGTGTGCAGGACAGGAGTTGGAAAGGTGCAGTCAGATTGAAAAATTCAATCCCATAACCGGGATTTGAACCACGGATCTCCGGGTCTCCAGCCGGTTGCTGTAATCACAGAGCTACTATGGCAACATGCCGGCACGATATTAAATGTCTCAACTGACTCGCATGTTTCCCAGTAAATCACAAGCTGATCTCAAATTATTTTGAAATGACGTACCCCATTGGCGACTTAAAACGTCATAGGTACTTTAAGTCCCGGGCTTCATAGTTTAACCAACTATTAGGTCAGTTAGTGTTTTTTAATTGTTTTTTCACACAAGCCATGTGTAAGACAGGAGTTGGTTAGGTTGAGTCAGAAAATTTCAGTTGAAAACTTTACTGCTATGCTGGCATGTTGCCATGGTAGCTCAGTGACTAGAGCAACCGGCTGGAGACCGGGAGATCTGTGGATCAAATCTCGACTATAGCATTTAATTTTTCTACCTATGCAACTCCTGTCCTACACATGGTTTGTGTGTAAACACTTCTAATAGTTGGATAAACTATGAAGCCCGGGACTTATATACTTACGCTATTGTAGCCCTCTGCGGTGTAACGTAATGATTACCATGCTAACTTCATATACCCAATATCCCGGCGATTTTTCGGGCGTAAAAATCCTTAGCATGGCTTCCTTCGGAAGGGTAGTAAAACTGTTGGACCAGTGTCATAGATTTACGGCATGCAAAAGAACCTCAAGCATGATAAAAGAGGCCTCTGAGCAAAATTAAGCGGTCTTTCAGGCCCAGTATAGAATGGGAGCTAAGAACCACAGCAGTTAGAGAGCGTCCATAAATAAAACTCCATTTCTATTTACTTTTGATATTGTAAGTCGCCATTGGAGTATGCTATCTCAAAATTATTTGAGATCATCTTGTGGTTAGCCGGGAAACATGCGAGTCAGTGGGGAAATTGAATGTAGTACCTGTATTTTGCCATTGTGGCTCAGTGGTGGAGCAACAAGCTAGAGACCAGGAGATCCATGGTTCTAATCCCGGCTAAGGCATTGATTTTTAAAATGGATCTATGGGGTATTTTATTAGAACAATAGATTTAAGCAATTAAATTACAACCATAAAAACTAGAATTATGAAATATGGCAAAAATGTAAGTGCTATTATAATTGGTGCTCAACAGCATATAAGTATATTTCACCATCGCGTAAGCTTACTTATGGTCAATCTAAAATGTAAAATATCCACATATTTAACTTAGGCACTCGTGCAAAGATACATAATAGCTGAAACATATGAAGTTCCTAAAAACCAAAAATAAATAATTCAGTACTACTGTAAGTTCACCGAATAACGCTGCTACCGAATTTAACTATCAGTTGCTCTAGGTCGTCCGCGTGGACACGACTTGTGCGCCACTTTCCCACACTGCGATCTGGAGATCCTCCCCGTACTGTCTCATTATATGCAAAAGACGCGGATCATAGTAATTTGAGGGAAAGATCTCATCTCCCTACACCGGGGAAGCTGCGATCGACACCTGATATCAAGTACTGTGTTCAGCGACGGCCTAGCAAAGGGATGAGTAGCCGTTGCAACAATCGACTCTACAGAGTCTTGGTAGCCCAAGTTACGATGTATATTTAAGGGAACAGGGTAAAAGAATAAATAACACCCTACGGAGAAGGACATTTCATCTAAACGTAACTCTATGGCAAGAGAGTCCACAAGGGACCTTGACCTACCGCCCGGACGCTGCATCCCCCCGTGATCAGCGCCACGAGTCACTCCCGGCCGGTTGATGCGGTCTTCTCGATTTGGAGCCGCTAGTAGCTCCTCAAATAACTCTCCAGGGACCTCAAGAGGCGGAATGCACCCCGGATCAGCAAAATTCCCTACGCCAGTGCTGGGATCGAACCTAAATCTCCCGCTTGGCAAGCAGCGCTAAGGTGACAACCCGCGCAATGCACCTACACTGACACCTTAGAGGAAGGGATGAGGTGAGGGAAAGAAAGAAGGCTGCAGACAAGCCACAGAGACACAATATGTTCAAGCCCGAAGACTAAATGGAATCTGTGTACTATGAAATAATACCTACTAGAAGTATTGTTAAACAAACCAATGTTTGGAGATACTCCTACAACTCAAATGTTGGGCCAATTTGATTATTTTGGGAGGATAGGCCTTTGTTCGTTTTACTTAACACACCACTCACATACCGATCCAACAAATTCCTATCCGTTCCACTGCTGGAGACACCAGAGAGGGCGATCATGCCACCCGTCAATTTAGCCTCTGATGTCTATGGGGAGTATTCTGTCTTTTCTACTATACACCACGAACCATGACCAATAATCTGAAGCGTTCCATTCACATAACTTTCTGTAGCTATTCCACTAACAATTTTTCTTACAAAAGGTTATGCTTTTGTCTACATCATGCTAATCAAGATAAGCAATAGAATTCGTCTTATTACTTACTTCTTTGTAAGTAGAAGGGAAATGACGGAATGCACAGCCTAATGCGATAGTCAAATATTTTAAAAGTCGGACGCAATATGAAGGAACTGAAATTCAAGTATATTGCTTGCTAGAAATAAACAAAAGAAAACGAAAATAAATATGTCTTTCCGTTTGGGAAAATTTAAAGTACTTCAAACTGAAATTACTAACTCGGAATAATCTCGACAAGAAAAGTGTATATGGCATAAATTGTGCGTTTTAAGGAGATCTACATTTTGTAATAAGTTTTTGTTTATCTCTTACGGTTTACCAGTTATACAAATACCATCCAGATGAAGAGGTCTTCAGAAGTTATTCCCAAAAAATTCAAGATATACTTTCCGTTTGTCATGAATATATCTTAAAAATATGGCATTTTATCAAAATTGTTGTAGCCATTTTTAAGAAAACTAAAATTTTCGAAAAAAAAAAGATCCACGCAAAGGGTAGTTGGGTTGGGGGGGGGTTGGAAATCTTTGCGTCGCATCCTTGGAAGATACTGAACTTCTTTACCAAGTTCGGTGTATAACGAACTAATCGTTTTTGAGCTATGCTGTCCACACACACACACACACACACACACACACACACACACACACACACACACACACACACCGAGAGAAAAGAAAACTCAGACATGTTTCCAAAAATGTTTGTTTTAGAATCAGGAGATCTCAAAACATGTATTTCCGGTGAAATCTCGGTATCGAGTTTTTGAGTAATATACAATATATTCTCTATCGACTATGTACATTTTCAAACATGCTAGAGAAAGTAAAATTATTTTTAGAGTCTCTACTACATGCAATGAATTGTGACCATGCTCTGAAGGCACAAACCTGTGTCTTGCCGTACCGTAATCGTTACACTGAATGAGCGACTAGCTTTCGATCGTCATAGCTAATTGTTGCTGGTGCAGTAGTTTCCTTTCCATTTTAAATCCACGTGCACAGTCTGCAGCCGCTTTACATCAATGCTCTGATTGTCGCAATTGTGTTTGTCTATGTGATACCTGCCGTGGTTTGCACGTGCAACAATAACCTCTACTTCTGGAAATTTCTTGTCACGCGGTCAGCAGCTATGAAAAGGAGAGCAAGGAGCCAAATTCAGTAATTTTTGACAGTGAGACAGAGCACACATTATAGAGACAGCCGAAGCAACAGGAGCGAAAGTCGCAATGACAAAAGATCCTGTATGTTGCATTTCAACAGACAATTATTTGTACACAGTTTTCAAATAATCAAAGTGAGATTTTGTTGAGAGTATTAAGAGAAGGTATTGCTTTACATCGAGAACTTCATTTGAAATACATTTTTTGAGGTCCTGGAATCCAAAACAATATTTAGAAAAAGGTACGTGTGTGCAAGTGCATATCTTTGTGAGCAGCATGATTCCAAAATCAAACTTTATATTTAGATCCAGCAACTTCCAAGAATTTAACATGAAGGTTTTCAAGAAAATTTCCCCAACCAAAACTACACTTTCGTGGAACATTTTTATTTCCTCACAAATATACCTAACAGTTTTAGCTAAAATACTTATGTTTGAGATGTTTTGGAATTTACCGAGTGAAATGCATATCCTGAATTTTTGGGAATAGCCTCTGAAGCCCTGTTCTTTGGATGGATTTTGTACAAGTAAACCATAAGAGTCAGACAAAATCTTGTTTCACCAAAAGTGTGGTTTTCGAAAAAAATACAAAATTTTGTGATGTCAACTGTTTTCGAAACATTTCTTCTATGCTATATGTTTCAATTTTAAAATACTTATACTGTTTTCGAATGGAGATTCATCGTTCGGTTTTCTTTTGTTTAACTCCTGGCCATGCAAAGAGAGCCGAATTTCTATCACATAGTGACCAACTTTGAAAGAATTTGACTATTGCTTTAGCCAAATGTATTCGCGTATGTCCATTCTACTTACAAGGAACTAAGTAATTGGACAATTTCAAATAAAGTTAGTCATAATTAGCAAGAATAGAGTGTTACAGAACAGGTAGAGAACGTGGTGTAAACAGCACACAAGAGATTTTCATATTTGTCACTAAAACTGTTCTGAAGATTGTACGGCTTTTAAATTGGGTTGTAAGCATTTCTAGCGATGGTTTAAATTTAGCTATGACATACCTACTTCTCTTTCTCCCCCTCCTTCAAAGTTCAGTGATATTATTGACTTTACATAAATCTAACAGACTTAGAGGAAGATTGCACAAACTCAGAAGAAGTATAGAAATGAACATGAAGATAGCGTGTTCTTAGAATGTGGAGATTTTAGTCTTTAGAGGGTAAAATATTAGTGATTTTCAAAACCTATTTCACTTCAGCATGACTTTTAGATACCAAAAAAAATTTTCTCACAAACAACTCAAGTCAGCAAGCTGATATTTTACGCACATATTAAATGTATTAATAAATAACCCAATATTTTCATAAACCTACAATCAATATCTTAAGATTTTTCGCTGAGCAAAATTGTTTTGATGCTAAAAAATGAAGTTCCTTAAAAGTTTAAATAAAAATATTTTCGCAGTAAATGTATAAAAATATTGATTTTAGAGTCAAATAGTGAAGTAAATATTTCCGTAAAAAATTGGGATTTTATACTGCAAAATGTTTCGGAGAAACTGTATCCAAATATACATATTTACAAATTTCACATTTCGTATGAAATCAACTAAACGAAATAAAAACTGAACTAAAAACAAACATTTTCGCTAATTGTTTTTATAAAATTTAATAGTGTAATTTAATTCATAATTAATTATATGTATTAAATACAGGTTGTTAGGAATATATATACAGGATGTTTCAAAAATACGGAGCATAATTTCCAGTATGTATTTCCCATATGTAGATAATCAAATTAGTTCATTATAACATGTGTCCGGAAATGCTTCATTTCCGAGTTTTGGCCTTCACAACATTGACATTTACTGGAACGTTTTTCTTTCCGCCGGTTGTTGTCATTACAGAAGATGTTCAAAATGTCCACCTCCTGCTTGAATACAGACCTCACATCAACGTCTCATTGACTTGCGAACACGATCCCAAACTCCAGGAGTATTGCGTATGTCCTCACAACTTGCCACAATTCGATTCCGAAGGGATTCCAAATCCGGCACCGGAGACGAATAAACCAATGATTTTAAATGGCCCCACAAGTAGAAATCGAGAGGGTTCAGATCAGGTAAGCGTGGAGGCCAAGTAATTGGGCCACCTCTACCTATCCATTGATCAGGAAACCTTCGATCCAAGTACCGGCGAGCCGCAAGACTGAAGTGTGCAGGAGCGCCATCTTGCAAGAAGTGAATGTGTTGATGATTGATCAGTGGAGTGTCTTCGAAAACGTCAGGTATGGTGTTTTCCAGGAAGTTTGTGTACGCCTGCCCCGTAAGTCTGTTTACAAGTACATGGGGTCCAACTAATCGATCACCAATGATACCGGCCCACATGTTAAGGGAGAACCGCACCTGGTGATGAGATACAACAGTTGCACGTGGGTTTTCATGCGACCATACATGCTGATTGTGGAAATTTGTTATGCCATCTCTTGTGAACTATGCTTCATCTGTAAATAATACGACGGCAGAAAAGTTCGGATTTACACCACACTGCTGCAAGAACCACTGACAGGACCTAACTCGTGCAGGGTAATCTGCTGGTGACAGGGCCTGTACACGTTGCAAATGATAAGGGTACAATTGATACTCGTTCAACAGTCTCCAGACAGTCGTATGAGGAACATTGACTTGCAACGCTAACCGTCGTGTGCTGATAGAAGGAGTCCTGCCCACAGCCTCCAAAATCTCCTCCTGCACTTCTGGAGTTGTAGATCTTAGTCGTCCCCTTCCCAAACCAGGAGAGGTGAATGTTCCACACTCGCACAGACGGGAATGGAGACGTACAAATGTCTTCCGATCTGGATATTGTCGCTGTGGGTACCTCTCCTGGTACAAACGACGAGCTAGCTCAGCATTGCCGTCCGCCTTACCGTACATGAAGTGTATCTCTGCCAGCTCTTGATTTGAATACATGTCGCACAGTCTTAACGCCTAAAGAACACTGAATGTAACCTTCCTCAGAATTAACTATCAGAGCGCCCTCCTAATGTCTCCTTTGACAGCAAAGACCTGCGGAAAGAAAAACGTTCCAGTGAATTCCAATGTTGTGGAAGGCCATAACTCGGAAATGAAGCATTTTCGGACATGAACTATTTTGATTGTCTACAGGTGGGACTTTCAATGTTGTAAAGGCCATAACTCGGAAATGAAGCATTTCCGGACACATGTTATACTGAACGATTTTGATTGTCTTCATGTGGGAAATACATACCTGAAATTATGTCCCGTATTTCTGAAACACCTGTATATAGATATTTGGATAGAATGTCTTATTCCTATACACGTCGCTGTGTTAGTTACATCTAAATAGGCAAAGCTTCATTTAGAACTTTGCTACGTTACCCAGAGTGTCCACAATGAAATATGTACCAAACGCCATATACGCTGCATAGATGAAACCACAAACATGCATTAGATAATTTAGAAAATAGAAATCATAATCTGATTTATTTTGAGCGTTTTGTATGTGTTGAAAAATGAGAATTAATAGAGCATATTCAAAAAGAACTAAATAAAAGAGGTACTAGGTAAACAATCTTATATGTTACACTCTCTTTATTTTCTCTAGCAGCTCTACAAACTTTCTTCGAAAGATTATCCTTCTTTATACACAATGCTAATCGAGATAAACATTAGCAGAATGTTCTTATTACTTAGTTCCTTAAGGGAATGCTAAAGTGATAATCAAATGTTATCGTTATGCGACTGTCATTTAAAATCACTTCTGTGTTTGGCTAGGAGTAGAACAAAACAAAAACGCACATTTCCTGTCTGAGAAAAGTTTTATAAGTACTTCACAATTATCGAAATGAATAACAAGGAATATCTCGAAAATGGTTACCTCAACAACAAAAATGTAAAGGACATAAAATGTGTGTTTTGACGAGATCTACATGATTTGTGTAGTAAGTTTTTGTCTATCTCTTACGGTTTAGCAGTTAAGCAAAATTCGGTAAAATTCATCCAGAATAAACAGGTCTCCAGAGACTATTCCCAGACAATTCAAGATAGGCATTTTGTTTGTCAGGTAAATATCTTTAATATAGGTACCTACGATATTTTTGTCAAAATAGTTTTTGTAATTTTTGAGAAAATCAAAATGTTCGAAAATATTTCCATGTAAAGGGTAGTTTGTGGCGGGGGATTTTCTTGAAAATCTTCATGTGGCAATCTTGGAAGATATTAAATTTAGTATTTAAATGGTCTTTTTGTTTTTGGGCTATGCTGTCCACAGTCACACACACGTACCTTTTTATAATGTGTTTTTTTTAATCAGGGGACTCCAAAACTTATATTTCCGCTGAAATCTCGACATCGAATTTTTGGGTGCAATACAATACCTTCTCTATCCAATATGCACATTGTACATGCAGGCTAGAGAAAGTAAACTCATGGAAGGCTAAAATTAAGTGGAATGAGGAAAATCAGGAGCAACTTTATGAGAATGCCAAAGGATACAAGTTTTCAACTGAAATTCTACACACCGTTGACAGATGTAGCTGATAATTCAATCACAAGAAACATCTGTAACAAATATCAAAGAATCCACCAAAACTGTTTTCCTTTACTGAAGACTTCCCACCATGTCTTCCCACATACTGGGCCAGGAAGGTCTCTCATTAGCGGCTACGCCGTTTGTTCGATAATGAATGGAGCTGAACCTCCACATCAGGTTACTCTGGGTACGGGTTTTCTTTTGTTCCCAGGCAACTGCAATACGTAGGCAATCGAACAATGAACACTTGCCCCACCCTTTCGATACAAGACGGATTCATGTCATGTCGAGCAACATCTTGTACTACCGTAAACTATAGCAACGGTTGTTCACCGATCCACGCCTCTTCAAGGTATTTCCCACTTCACTCATTATTATCCCTTATAAACGTTGCTTGTATAATAACTTCCGCTGGGAGATCTAATAAGGAGATTATAGTGTAATAAATAATTAAGTAACTTATGATCTGCTGCAAGTCCATCTACAGAGAGTCGCTGTCACCCATTGAGCTTAAATAACTAACATTTTAAAAATATTAGTCCTGTTTACTAAAGCTCTGAACTCTCTATCATCAAAGTTTAAAGTAAAGCAGAATTTCCCAAATGCGGAAGATAGGGAAGGATGTATCAGAGGAAAGGTGACTATAAAAATATACTAATGTATTGTTTATAGAACCAATATTTTGTATTTTTATTTTTTTTTAAAGAATTGAAATTTCTTTTTTCACCCCCCACCAGACTCATAGGTAGTCTAAGTGTTACTGGCTGGAGTATAATCCGGGCTTATAGGCCGTGGTCTACTGGGCTCCTCCTTCTTCTTCCCAGACGTTTCGTCTGCGACTACGGCAGACATCTTCGGTGGCAGCGGCGAGGTCGAAGTGCTCTAGTGGACGTTTCAACTGTGACGGTGCTGGTTGCACTGTGGACCGCGGTATTTATATCAGAGGCGTGTGGTGATTGGTTCGGGTTGGCGGTGGGCTGGACTTCTGTCGGTGGAGTGCTGTGCTCTGCTGGTGTCTGATTGGCTCGTTTGAACTCTTGATTTTGACTTTGGTTAATGCTGTTTGCCATATTCTGTTTAGTTTAAGGCCTTCTTCTTTGCGATTGATGTTATTTCCATGCTTCTGTATTTCAATAGCTTCCCGGAGAGCAGAGCACAGCACTCCACCGACAGAAGTCCAGCCCACCGCCAACCCGAACCAATCACCACAGGCCTCCCCACCGGCCGCTGATATAAATACCTCGGTCCACAGTGCAACCAGCACACACTGAACTCGATGCTGAAGTCCTTGATGACGTTTCCCGTTAAGTTGCACCTCTTGAGGGCTATCATAGTACCCTTGTTAATCTACGCCTGTGAGATCTGCGGCATGGCGGCAGACTCCAGTCTGATGTTGCTTCAGCGGGTACAGAATAGGTGTCTTCGGGCTATCTATTCTGTGCCTCAAGGCTTTCCAACAAGACTCCTGCACGAAGCCTCTGGTCTACCATACCTGGAGGACGAGATTAGGCGTCGGGCAACAAAATTCAACGAAGGGTTACCATTCCATCGGAGCGCCCTCGTTAGGTCTCTTGGGGATTACGATCCCACAAACCGCCGCTTCAGGCGATACCGGCTTCCCCGCATGGCTTGCGGGCATCCCCGGTAATGAAGGAGTACCTCCAACAGCTGCTACGGCTAAGCTCCTTATAATCCTTCAAGAGTTGCTTGGATTCAAAATTAAAACCTCAAAACAAATATTTTGATAAACACACACCAGCGGTGCACAAGGGCCGTTGCACCATCATAAGCAACCGTCGAGGGGCAACACTTGCCTCCCGTCACTCCACAACCCAACACTCACCCATCCTGCAAAACCCCACAATCCCGTCAGAACGTGGTTAAGTTCTCTCCGAGAACAGGGACACGTCTATCACACCTCGGGCTGCCCTGAGCCTGCCAATTGCTCTGGTCTGGTCTGGTCAACTGGCACAGTCGCAGTTGAAACGTCCACTAGAGCACTTCGACTTCGCCGCTGCCACCGAAGATGTCTGTCGTAGTCGCAGACGAAACGTCTGGGAAGAAGAAGGAGGAGCCCAGTAGACCACGGTCTAGAAGCCCGGATTATACTCCAGCCAGTATTGACACCTGCCGTGAAAGCCTAAGAATTTCGATGAGTCTAAGTGCTGTTGCTGTGTACCTACCCTAACAAGAGTTTAACTCACTTGTTACATGGATGTAGGGGATGGGTTAAGGTTTGGTTTAGTGCAGTTTAGATTGATGATAAGCAGGAAGTGCTATACAGATAGACTCTTCAACGTTTGCTATTTTCAGCAGCCTCCATTCCGCTGCTCAGCTGGTGTTATGTTTGGCTCATTTCAGGTGATGTTAAGTTCTTGAAGATCATTCCCATTATTGGGGAGTACGTATTCATCTCTTTTCTGTTGGCTGGTTTGAAGCCATTGTTAGCGGGAGTGCTCACAAGCCAATGCGGGGATCCTGGAAATACCTGCATTGGCGTGCAGTTGGCAAGAGACTCCAGCGATCTGACAAGGCGTTCTCATGTTGGGCCAACATTGCGTAGAAATTTTGAGCCTGGCGCCTAATTACATCCTCCACGTATAAGAGAGCCGAAGCTTTGTGAGAAGCGACGACATACTGAGTAGATGGACCGAAGCCCTCTATTCTGAATTCGCTGTAACCAGAGAAACCAGGTTCTGCTATCATGGTCCATACTTCGCAGGCATATAGCATAGGGGAAAGGTGTGTGGGACAAGTGCTGCTTGTTTTCGTTCGGTTTGCAACGCGAGGGAGCAAGACTTGAGTTTGCCGATACTTGCGGCGAGGACATTAATAATAAGATATCAAGAAAGTGAAAGTCTGAAGCTTTATTGTAAACAATATAATGCAAAGATAATAAGCATAGATTAGCTTAATCAATGAAATCATTTATATTGCAAACTGAAGCATGTAGATTTACACCACAGAAAACAATTTAGTGCGTATTAGTTGAAATAAATTGTAATCGAGACTGAACTCTGTTGCCCAGAAAAAGAGAGCCCAAAAGAGAGCTAAAATAGGCAAAACTGGTCAAATGTATTCCATCAATTTATGCTTTAGTGACTCACAATGCACATACATAAAGTGGATGTCGTCCTCAGACACTTGGAAACAATCTGATGTTTTCCATTCACATAACTTCCTCTACCTATTCTCAACAAATTATTCTTACAAAATATTTTCTATCTGTCTCATGCTAATCGATTAAGCATTGTCAGATATTATCTTACTTCTTGCTATCTTGTAAGTAAAATAAATAATAGTGAAACAATTGATATCTAGTTCTCTGTGGTTGTCAAGAAAAAAATAAAGATATATTACGAAAGTTATCTTGAGAAAAATTTGAGGTGTTTTAAAATTAAACCAATATCAAGAAATATTTCAAAAACGGTGAATGCAAAAAAAAGTTATATAAAATAAAATATGCGTTTTAACAAGGTCAATATTTCTGTGCGGTTTACTAATTATTTTGATTAAAATACCATATATGAAAGATATTAACATGGCATTTAAAGTGTATTTCTTGAATTTTCTGAGAATAACCACTAGAGACCTCTTTATTCTGGATGAATTTGGCTGAATATTGCGTAACTCGTAAACCGCGAGATAATAGACAAATTTATAATCCTTAAAATTTTCCCCACACATAAATTTGTAAACTTCTGGCCTACATAGAAACGGATTTTAACCACATGGCAACCAGCTTTTAAAATACTTGACTATCCTTTTAGCCTACTCTATTCTCTTATTTCCCTCCCACTTACAAGAAAGCAAGTAATTAAGACAATTTCTGATAATGTTTATCTCGATTATCATAAAGTAGAAGAATAAGTAAGCTGTTTAACAATAATTTCTTACAGCGATGTAGAGAAAGTCATGTGAATGTAACACAAAGGATTTTTAGTTATGCTACCCATAGACACACACACACACATCAGGCAGATAGATGCACCAGCTGACCTGTTTTCTAAAAATGTTTTTTTTATTAGGGGATCTCGAAACATATTGTATTTCCGGTGAAATCTCGGTATCGAAATTTTGGTTGCAATACGATACTTTTACTATAAACTATGCATGTAGTGCGTGTAGAGAAAGTAAACATATATTTTCAACTTCCTAGCTCTGCACACGATACTCGTGTAGATATTCGACACACACGTACACAGTTGCAGAGCGGGAACATTTGGCGGTATCCAGCAGCTACTGGTTTTGATAGCCGGATGTGAAGACCAAAATGTTATCCCCACAACGCGTTGGTGGTCCGGAATGGAACCTGCAAACACGTCGTGCCCAGTGAGTCAACAGATGTTGGGTGTTAATGAACTATTTAACAGGGGTGAAGATTTTCAGAATGCAGTACGGGCGTCGTCTCCAGCTAGGGTTATTGACTTCAATGTTTTAGAATCCTGGCAGGTACATAATGGGGCATGACGGGTAAACAGAACCTACGTAAATATTCAATTCATACATCGGTAATAGCAGAAAGCTTGCCACAATACTTCATTCCGGGCTAGGAAACACCTCCGGATGGTATTGCAACAATTCTTAAGGCGTGGGGCCTGCATTGTGACCTCATGCAGGTGTATCGACATCCTGAGTTCTAGTTACACATATGTCCATATTATATCTCTCCTGTATAGCCAGAGAAAACTAAGTATTCAAGATAAATGTTGGGTTTTTAAGTGCTTACAAAGCAAGAGCTTGGGCTGAAAGTCATATGTCGTAGCTTAAGGACTAAAAAGAACCCGCAGATTTCCTCGACTATGTAGCACGTAGGCACAAGTATAACATGTAATGCCTGCAGCAGGATTTATACTAAGGGCATTCTAAGCAAGAAGAACGACTGCCTTCATGGTCGAGTCGTCAGTGAGCTGACTTCTCACCCAGAGGGCCCGGGTTCCCGGCTGGGGCGAGGAACTTTTCTTTAATCAGAATTATTTCCTATCCCCCACAGAGTCTGGAAGTATGTATGTGAGAGTGATTGTGTTTTTGAGGAAAATAAAATTATTTAAACACAACTAAAGAACCTACAGAAAAAAACTTGTTTCTAATGCAAAGCTCCCCCGATATGACCTTAGATGTTAAAGAAGTTAAACACATTTATGAAAGCATTCTATTAAGCAATTTATTATTATTTATAATTATTTGTTAAAGGTTCAGTTTGGCTTGTGTATCACGTAATGTTTTTACTTTCTCTATAGTATTACGTACATAGTTTATAGAGAAGGTATTGTATTCCATAAAAATGGATACCAGGTTCACCGGAAATGCATGCTCTGAGACATCCTGAATCCAGAAAAAGCATTTTTAGAAGAAGGTCAGTGCGGATAGCAAAGCTGAAAATAGAAAAGTCCATTAAACAGCAAATTAAGATTAGTATCATTCAAGAATGCGATACGAAGATTTTCCAGAGAACATACCACCACCCCAAACTCCATTTACATGAATATATTTTCGAAAATGTTGATTTTCTCTCACGATTTTGATTAAAATATCGTATATTAAAGATACTCATATGATAAATAAAATGTATATCTTGAATTTTCTGGAAATAGCATTTGAAGGTCTCTTTATTCTGAATATATTTTTACTTTCTCTACAAGTACTATTTACATCGTGTATGGAGAAGGTATTGCATTTCACCCAAAAATTCAATACTAAGATTTCACCGGAAATACACGTTTTAGGATCTCCTGTATCCAAAAGAAAAAAGCATTTCTGGAAAAATGTTCGTGCGCGCGCGCGTGTATGTGTATGTGTGCCCGTGTGCCTGTGTGTTCCTGTGTCTGTGAACACAATAACTCAAAAACGAAAGATCGGTAAAATACCAAACTTGGTGTTTAAGTTTGATATCTCCCAAGAATGCGACACGAAAATTTTCCAGAAAATCTCTCCACCCCAAATTTCATTTACATGGAAAAATGTTCGAAAAATTTTATTTTTTCAAAAATGAATCCAACGATTTTGATTAAAATATCGTATATTAAAGATACATGACAAATAAAATGTATATCTTGAATTTTCTGGGAACAGCTGGTGAAAACCTCTTTATTCTGGATTAAATTTTATGAACTTTCCATAATTGATAAACCTAAGAGATAGACAAAAACGTGCCTACTCCACAAAAAATGTAAATGTCTTTAAAACACATAATTTATGGCATATTCTGTTTGGTAGAGTTGACCGTTTCTGAGAAATTCTCTGTTTTTGGTTTCAGCATTAAAATACTTATACTTTTCTGATACGGAAATCTGTCAACTCTTGGCATACAAACAAAGGAATTTCAATAGCATAGCAACCAGCTTTTAAATGATTGGACTATCGCTTTAGCCTAGTGTATTCCTTATTTCCTTTCTACTTACAAGAAAACAAGTAATAAGCCCATTTCTGCTAATCTTATCTTAACCAGCATTAAGAAAATAGAAGAATAAGATTTTTATCAATAATTTATTATAGAAGTGTGAATGGAAGGTATCAGAATGCTTTAACTGTTAAGTATAATTCTATAATTAATAATCTATAAGATTTAAAAACGATATAATTCCTGGTGCCTACATTCACATAAATTTTTCTACCTATAATATAGCAAATTAATGTTACAAAAGCTTATTTTTCTATCTAGCTAAACATTAGCAGAAATTGTCTTATTATATATTATTTCCTTGTACAACAGGAATGGGGAAATTTAATAAGCTAAAACAACAGTCAAATATTTTAAAAGCCCGTCACTGTGTGATGGTATGGAAATTCCTCTCCTTTTGCTTGTTTAGGATGAAAAAATATGAATCACGATTTCCCATTTGAGTAAAGTATAAGCAGTGAAAAATTTAAACCGATAACATGAAAATCCCGTAAATGGCTATGTTCAAAACACAAATTTACTTGACATAAAGTGTGTGTGTTTTTACCAGATTTACACTTGATATGTATATAATGTAGAAAGTGTTTTTTTAATTTAATCTCTTACGATTTATCCGTTATACAAAAGTCATTCAGTATGAAGAGGTCTTCCAGCGGTTATTGCAAGATGATTCAAAATATACATTTTAATTGTCATGAACGTAGCTTTAATAAACGGTGTTTCAATAGAAATCGTTAGAAGAATTTTTGAGAAAATCATAATTTAAAAAATTATTCATTTAAAGGGTGGTTTGGGGTGGGGGAATTTTCTTGAAAACCGTGATGCTTCTTGGAAGATTCTGAACTTAAATATCAAGTTAGGTATTTAACGGACTTTGGTATTTGAGTCATGCTGTTCACAGACACACATATGCACACGTGCCCGCGCCTATCTTTTTTCAATATTACTTTTGTTTTGGGAGGGATCAGGGGACCCTAAAATATGTAATTTCAGTGAAATCTCGGTATCAACTTTTTGGATGGAATGAAATATATTTTCCACTTATCTTCTAGGACGGAAGTAGAGAGAGAGAAAGAGAGAGAGAGAGAGAGAGAGAAAAAAAAAGACAAATAGTGTGTAGAATAGTCGAGGAAAATCAATAAATTGGGCAAAAAAATGAAGAAATTGCCAGGGATAAGTGAAAGCATACAGAAGGGGTTTCTGCATAAATGTGTTGATTATAATACGACATTATTCGCTTAGAAACCATTCCATACAATTTTCCAGCATAACTAAGAAAATTAAATAAAGCAAATTCAGAAAAAGTTTATTATTTCGTTTTACTTTCTCCAGCAAAAGTATTTCCCTCACTCTAAACTACTTTTTGCATGGAAATTTTTGAAATATGTAGATTTGCTCAAAAATTTTAATTAAAATACTGTATATTAAAGATACATGACAAACAAAATGTGTAACTTGGATTTCCTGGGAACAGCCTCTGAAGTCTTCTTCATTCTGAATGACTTTTGCATAACTTACTAAGCAAAATATGGAGATATAGTCCAAACACACAATTCATGTTCCACATTTTTGTTGTGGAGCTTACCGTTTCCGAGATATTCCTTGTCATTGGTTTCAATTTTATATATTTATACTTTTCTCAGAAAAAAAGTGGTCTGTGTTTCTTTTGTTTTACTCCTGGCAATGCAAGCGCATAGCAATAGCTTTCAAATATTTGGCTATACCTTTTCTCTTAGTTCCCTCCTATTTTAGAGGAACTAAATAATACGAACGTTCTGTTGATGCTTATCTCATTAGCATGGATTGGAAAAAAGCAATCTTGTCAGTAGTTTCTAGAACAGCTAGAGGAAGTTATGTGAATAGAACACATCCAATGTTTCATAATAATTAAGGTTAAAATCCATATTTTCTATCTAAACCACTAATAAATAAATTTCTATAACGTGTCATTCCTTTGGGAGAATGTATTTATTAAACCTGATGCAGAATTCACGGGCAAATAAGTAGTGCTGTAGTATTAATTCAGTTCCGTATTTATGGTACAGAATATCTTTGTCGTAGATTTACGGCACGTAAAAGAGCCTCAAGCTGAGAACCGCAGCAGGTAAAGAGCATCTATAAATACAACTTCATTTCCATTTTCTTTTGCTGGAACATATTTAGAGATCTCCTTTTTCATTCACGCATTACGTATTGTTGTCTGCAGTAACCTGCACATGTTGTTCATGACACAATTTTTCGATTATTTTTCGCTTAATGAGCTGTAAAGGTACCAAATAAGATTACTTTGCAAACGGAAATTAAGAGCAAATGCGCCTAAGTTTCTTCATTATAAAATTATTCGATGTATTTAATTCATATGACTTTCTCTACCTATCCTGCAACAAGCTATTCTTAAAAATGCTTATTCTTTTCTTTAGCTCATGCTCAATGAGATAGACATTAGCAAAAATAGTTTTATTTTTTAGTTACTTCTAGTAGGAGGGAAATAAGGGAGTCACAAGAGAATAAATACACTAGGCTAAAGCGATAGTCAAACCTTTTAAAATTCGGTAACTACGTATGCAATTGAAATTCCCTTCGCTTTGATTGGCCAGAGAGCAAAAAATAAATAGCGATTTCCCATTTCAGAAAAAAATATTAAATATTGGAAATTTTGAAGAACCAATATCAAGTAATATCATTTAAAGGATTAAATCTACAAAAAATTACACGTAATAAATTGTGTTTTTTAACAATATGTACAGTTTGTTTAGTGTAGTAAGCCCTTAAGTTTAAATTATGCAAACGGGCTTCAGGAGCTATTTATAAAATAATCTAGATATACACTTTATTTGTAATCAATATATCTTAAATATATTGTACCTTAATGAAAATCGTAAGAGCTACTTTTGATAAAATAAAACATTTCGAAACATTTTACATTTAAAGGGTAATTTGAGGTGGGGGATTTTATTGAAAATCTTCGTGTCACATTTTTCTAAAACGCTCAACTCAAATACCAAGTTTAGTATTTTTCATTTTCGAGTTATAGTGTTCATAGACTCAGGGCAGACAGAAAGACAGACATACACACACACATACAGGGTCCTTTTCTAACATTGTTTTTTATGGATTCAGAAGACTTCAAAAATATATAAAACCTTGACATCGAATTTTTGGGTGGTCGCTCTGTGATGCATTGGGTGGTATGAATAAAGATGAGATGCGTCTCAAAATTGCAATTTAATCGCGAACGTATCATGCGCTTATGTAAAGAGACGCGTCTCAGCTTTTGGAATGAATAAAAAGTAACTGCGTCTAATTTCATGAGACGCGCCTCATGGTTTTTTTAAGTCACCTCCGAAGGTGTCTCAACACTTGAGACGCAGCTTCTTATGACAAATTATGTGCAGGTTTGGTGTTTTTTGATGCAGCAGGAAGTTTTATTAAATCAGGGGGGATTCTGAAGAACTAAATTGTAACGAACTTCAAGTTTAAAGCCAAATGTGCAGTGGCTTGTACAACGTTTTTTTCCCGAAGCAACAGGAACAAGAGATATATCTTAACGCAAAGGAACAAAGATTATAATATTACTGTCATTATTTTTTTTTTCATTTATATAACCCCCTTTAACTTCTGTAGTCATATCGAGGGCGTTAGTTTAGAAACTACTGAAGGTGATTTTTCGCTGAACTGTAAAGTTCTTAATTGCGTTTTTTAGTTGTACCCACATTATATTAAACACACACATACGCACGCGCGTACATACTTAGATTATCTGTAGGTATAGAAGATGGTTGTAGTTAAAAAAGAATTCCCTGCCACAGCCGAAAATCGAACCCGGGACGTTTGGGCGAGAAGCTAGAATACTGACCATTCGACCGCAGGCAGAGTAAACCCTGTGTTAGGAGTGCAAAAACCTATTTTGTGGAACATATAAAAGTACTGCCCACGTTCGTCATATTTGCCATCTTTTTATAGAAGCATTCTATTACAAAGTAAACTAAATAAATAATAGATATGTAAAATAATACTCTTTTAATGTTTTATTCTTAGCTTTCACTGTTTTCAGCGGATTTCTTTCTCCTATCCAGTTCAAGGACATTCTTTTCTATTTTTTCGTGTGCACAGGCTTGTCGTTTGTAAAGTATATTCTTTTTAATGTCCCTAGCACGTATGTACATACATATAAAGTACATATAAGGTATTATATTCCACCCAAAAATTTGATGTCAAGATTTCACCGTGATATGTTTTGAGGTTCCCTGATTAAAACAATTGGAAATAGGCCGATGTGTGTGGGGGGAGGCAGCAGAGCTCAAAGGAAATTTTTATCCATTGGAATGAATTCTTTGTTTATTAATTATTAAATGTAATTGATTAAGTAAAAACTGCAAATCAAAACTTGGTATTTATGTTTTGTGTCTTCCAAGGGTGAGAAACGTAGTTTTTGAAGAAAATCCCCCCACCCCAAACTACTGTTTACATGGGAAAATGTGTGAATTTTTTTTTTTCTCAAAAATAGCCCTAACGATTTTGATTACAAATATCGTATATTAAAGATATTTGCATCAGAAATAAAATATGTATCTTGTATTTTCTGGGAATAGCTTCCAGAATTATTCTAGATGAATTTGGAGTAACTGATAAAGAGAAAAACTAAAACTTACTACACAAAAAAATGTGGATCTCGTTAAAATACTTATGTTATGTCATATAAATTTTTCTTTTAAAATTGACTGTTTTCCAGATATTCCTTGCCTACTTCGTTTCGTTTCTATAGTTTTACTGCTTACCATGCAAAAAACAACAACAACAACACACAACTACTTCTGTTTCACAAAACCATCAGTTTTTAAAGGTTTTGACTATGCTTTAGCGCAGTATATTATCCAATTTCTCTTCTACTCACAAAGAAGTAAATAATAAGACTTTTGCTTATGTAGATAAAAGAATGGTTTTTGTGTGGAACAGCTAGAGAAAGTCATGTGAATGAAACATATTTTTTGTTTTATTCTGCTTTTCACATTGTTTATTTTCTTAAATAAATTTCATTATAATCCCTGACAAGAATTTTTCATAGACTTGTTTATATCCGGTCATTGCTAAGTTTAAATTTCTGACAACTACGTTTTTATTCCGTGAAACACGATTAAAATGTAATGTTTACTTCTCCATTTTGACAGCATAAATGGTATAAATTAATTTATAGGTGCTGAAATAAACCCTTTCCATTCATGCAACAATATATTGTTGACCTGCTTACACACAGATAACAATTGAGACGCAGTTAGCGTGTCTCACTTCGGAGGGGAAATCAGCGAGACCCGTCTCAAGACTAGCTGCGTCTCACATTTTCTGCTAGTGGTGTCTCATAAGACGCATTCATACCACCCATTGAAATTCCTTTCGTTTTCCTCACCAGAAGTAAAACAATAATTGAAAAGTTAGAGATAGACTGAAAACATGAGAGTCAGCTTACGAATTTAATGCCACCATGTTGCCATAGTAGTTCAGTAGTTAGAATAACCGGCTATAGACCGGGAGATCCGTGGTTCAAATTCAGGCTATAGCATTGAAGTTTTCAGTCTGACTCTACCTTTCCAACTCTGACCTTCAGATGGCTTGAGCAAAAAAAAAAAAAAAAAAACTAAAATTATTACTGACGACCTCGCAAAGTTGACACACAAATAGCACTCAAAATTTGCTACTACTCAGTGTTTTTGAACGAGTTTGCAAGCATTTTTGAATTGCAAAATAAACCATAATCTTAGTGTACTTATTTTAAAATGTAACAGACATTTTGGGAGGATATATTAGAATCTTTTTACTCCTCTAGCCCCTCCGCGGATGGATGTTAAAGACACCAGTAACTTTAAATAGCTAAATATTTATGTGCACAACGCAGGAGGTTGATTAGATGCAAGAGCAAGAGTAAAGGTTGTTGGGAAGCTCTGGCGTTTGCTGTTGCCAACAGGCTTGGTCGCTAATAATCTTCTGCCAATGTAATCTATTCCCTCGTTTGCAGATATCATTGTTCATACGTGTTTCAGCAGCGGTGAAGACAAGCGGGGCGAGAGGGAGGAGCGAGGGCCGCCATGGGCTCTTCAGATTACAATCATAATTATTAATGTGGTGTAGCAGGGTCCCTGCATTATGATGTACTGTCCGTGTCCAGGAATACTTCAGTAGCCTGCACGTTCTTAAAAGAGTGATGACTAACAAGCTCAAAGACGTATTCTCAAAACCCTGCAACGCCCCGGGGACAATTATTTCAATCACGCCTCTTTTCTTTATTTCTTCTCCGAGCAGAGTGCGCGAGCAGAAACAAAAGACATGGGCGACTCCTCCCGATTTGGATGCTCCCTATGCCTGCCTAATCCGAAAAAAGATCCCACTGCAACCATGCATTTCTTTACACTTCTACTACAATTTTTTGTTGTGTTTAACGTCCGCTTTTACTACTATGGCATTGCAGGCGGCGACACTGATGATACATGAATGAAGATGGAGCACCGGTGTTGGCGGGGAAAACCGGAGAATACGGAGAAAACTCGCTCCTTCTCCGCTTTGTCCACCACAAATCTCACATTCGGTCGCTTGGGATCGAACCAGGGCCGTCTAGATGGTCTGACCACGAAAGCAAGGAAAGCTACGTGATTTCAGCATGGGCGAACATTACAAGTTTAACCTCAACATCTGGAGACAAAGAGCTTTGTATTAAAATGTCTGCACATTGTTAAAATATTACCAGAATGTACGCCTTTGCCTGCTCGAATGGCAAGGCGTGGTTTTGTCGCCGGTTGGTGTGTGCTTTGTAGGGGAGAGATTGAAACACTGTTATTTATGGACGCTCTTTAACTTCAGTGGTTCTTAATGTGCCATTCTAAATTGGGCATGAGAGATTGCTTAGTTTTGCTCAGAGGCTTTTTATCAGGATTGAGGTTCTTTTACGTGCCGTAAATCTACTACACAGGACCAACGGCTTTACTTCCCTTTCGGAAGAAGCCTGCTAAGGTGTTTTATGCCCCTAAAAAATCCATGGTTCTCCGCCGAGTTTGAATCCAGGACCAAAGGAACCAGAGGGTAGTATGTTACCCCCAGACCAGGAGGACGACTTGTAGGAAAGAAGGAAGGATTGCTCTTCAACCTTTTGGAGCTCCTATCGGAACGCAGGGAGTCACCTCCTGGATTTCTCTCCCTTCTAGACTCGTATGAATCTTATAAATCAGTGAGGAACTTTTTCCCCCGCATATTGTTAGGTTCAGCTAGGTTGAGCTTTCTATATATTAGATACGGTACATTCTCACTAAGATGGAGAGGTGCAAATTATCATTTAAGAGATGGACAGGTATTTAAGGGCCATTGTAATGTGTTTGATATGATATGGAACATTATTTTATTGACCCTCAAGAATGTCTGGACATGTTTATAATTTAAAAATGGATTACAACCAATGGCTTTCGTTTTCTCAGCGAGTGGACAAGTTACGAGGAGAAAAAAAGAGTTCTCAATTCGACAATTTACTAACGATAAGAACAGAATACAGGCTGGGTTTCACATACACATACATACTTACAAACACAAACACACACAAAGGCCACTTTCTAAAGTGCTTTCTTGTGTTAAAGTAATCTTAAGACATATATTTTTCGTTAAATCTTCATAGCCAATTTTTGGACGGAATACAATATTTCCTCTTACATATTAAAAATACTTGACAGATAAAATTGAACCATTTATTACTGTCTTCAATCCACCTGTCTTCTTTAAATATTTTTCCGTCTTTTTATAATTTTCAAATTAGTGCAATTAAAGTTATCTTAGAGGCCTTTAGAATGGGGAATAAACGTTTCAGAAAATGAGAATTATTTTATTCAATCCAAGTACTTATTAACCTGTTTGTGTCTCAATTGCAAGCAATAACTTATAATTAATCCCCTTACTTTTAGATATGCATGACTCTTGCATATGTTCCAGCAAAAAATAATACCAACATATGGTTTTTAAGTTATGTTAAAAATCCTCGAAAGTGAAAACTGAATTCCAAAAATATTGTTCCAAATATAGCAGGGTACATTTTACTCCTTATGCATACAATTTTTTTCTCAGTTTGTAAAAAATGGTAACTTTATGTTCACCATATATGTCAACAAAACTGCATAATATACCATGATTATCTTAAGAAGAGTTCAAAAATTGTCAGTCTGGATCTTTTTTATACAATTCTTGTAATTTCTAGCAAATTTTGCCTTCTGACTCAAGGTTTTTTGCTGTAAATGCTCTCCAAACTATTTTCTTTGGATTTTCTGTAGATGGCAACACTGGATAATCATATCTATATAACCATATGTTATACTTAAGTATACTTCAAATTAGATTGATATTAAAGGTGTGAGGTTAGAGGGAGATTTAGATCGTCTTTAGGGTAGCTTTTCGGGGAAGTGGAAGGAGGGCTTCAACCATATCAGGTGAAGCAAGTTTATTGTATCATCAGTAAATATTATCTATAAATATAAGAGTATTGGGATGAATGTCGATGATAGGTCCCCCTTTTGGTAAACTAGGAGCCGTTACAGAATAAGACTGGCGTTAACAAATGCAGTTAGCCTTACCTTTTGCCGGAATTCGAAACATTGATACTACAATATCTCTATATCTACAATATAGTAATCTTTTCGTTTCTGATCATAGTCCACTATAAGTGCATCTTTGACATTACAGCACTCATCACTTTATGATTCAATTTTTTACTGATAAGATCTAACTTCACACGGTCATTGTCATATTTCTCGCAGTTGTTCTCTAAATAAGTGGAATACGAGTCAGGCAGATATATTGTGACATTCTACAACCCTTGGTTTGCACCTCTTAAGCCGGGCCCACACTACTGAATATATATACGAACATCTTGAATTTAACGTGTTTAACATTAACATGAGTATTTTTGGAAAAAAGTTAAACAAAGTCGAATAACTTAACATTTTAATTTAGCATGTGGAAATGTCAATGCGAGTCGAAATTGTTTTTTTTCGGGTATTTAGGAAAACATGAAGGACTATGAATTCAGCCACTCCTTGCTCCCTCACTAATCGCCATTTTGGTGAATTTACGTCTATGCTGTGGCTTGTATGTTTAGGTTAAATTAGGATTTTGGGAAACACACATATCACTCAGACCTTAAAAGTGCTGGAATGCTGCTTTCAAATATGTGCCCCTCTCGTGGACAAATAATCTCAGTGTGAAACCTCATTCAAAATTGTTTCAGTTCTGTGCTACTCTAGATAGTGCCTCATCTAATTCTTTTTCTTTTTCACACTCAACCAAGCCGAGATAGAAATAGAATAACCAAATCCTCATCACTAGAGTACATGTTGCTCTTAGTTGAGAGATTTTGTTGTTACAGCAAGTTAACCAGTGCGGATCAAATGTTAAGTTTTAACAATTTCAACACATTAAATACAGTTTAAGTATTTAGCACATAAGAAAATATTGTCATTTGTTAAATGGTAAATACCAATAATTAAGTTGATCTGCCTGGATCAGCCTTGAGCCTTACACATTTCACGGTATCAGGTGAAGGTTCTGTTTCTGGAATTGTTGAATTATTTTGTCTATAGTGTATACTTACTTTCTCTACTACTAACTTATATATACTAAGTAAACAAACTATTGCATTCCAACCAAAAAATTCATATTGAGATTTCACGGGAAATACACGCTTTGAGGTTTCCTAAATACAATTTAGAAAAAGGTCTATGAGGGTAAATGGCTATGTAAGTGTGAACAGAATATCTGAAAAACGAAAAGTTGGTTTTTATATATATATATATATATATATATATATATATATATCAAACTTGATATTTAACTTCAAAGCTTTCCAAAAAACGTGACACTAAGATTTTTAATTTCCACACTGAGCTACCCTTTACATGGCAGTTGTTTCTTTTATCATTTTCCCTAAATTAGCTCTAACGATTTTGACCAACATACCACATGTTTAAAATATTTTGCAAAAAATATAGAATGTATGTCTTGAAATTTTGGGATAATACCCTACGAGGTCTCCTTATTCTGAATTACTTTCATAATCAATAAGCTTTTAGAGTCAGACAAACTCTTTCTACAAAAAGTAAAATAAACAGCAGATCTCGTTAATGACACATCTTAATTACATAAGCTTCTGTGAGGTAACTTTAGCATGTAGTTTCAAACTATTACATTGCGATCCCATTTTTTTTCTATCGTTTTACCTGCTGTATCCTACAATATATAAATGTGAATTGAAAGTTTATGTAAGCTAAAAAGAAGTAGCTAGAATAATAAGCTTTTGTAAAAATAGTTTGTAGAACTAGTTGTGGGAATGTTACACATCGGAACATGAATTTTCCACATGAAATCTGATTCATATTTTCCAAATTCTAAGACAGAGTAAATCTTCTTTTCATGGTGCTGTTTCCCTGTTTGTTTTTATTTCGTTGACTTCCTTGAAATGACTAAATCTACTATAATGGCATTAATTCTAGGTACCTTTTTGGTTAAGTGAGCCTTCAAATTTTAATATTACATTCAACTGCTTTCAGGATCTATCTAAATTATATTTCCTATCTAAATTACATCAGGGAGTGATGCCATAATACAACATTGCATCTTTTACCATAAACCGGAGCTAATTTTCCTGTCAAATTATTACTGCTATATTTTAATAGAGGAGTTTAAAATCTGTAGTCTATTAACTTTGGGTTTATGACACTTCAACACCGTGAGTATCATTATTTTAAATATATCAGATTTCCCCTTTTTAGAACGCTCCCATTATAAGTAAGCAATAACACTATGTCATATTGGATGCAAAATAAAATTATTATACTTTTTATTTTATACTACATACAATATGAAATATGATCAAATATTATTCTGATGTAATTGAAACTAAACTCCGGCGTACAACAACCAGGCCTACCGCCGGAACGCTATGTCTCCTACCTGTGCCCACTACAGATGATATTACGGGGCACAGTACTGCAGGGTGGGACTTGATTAGCGACCGAGTCCCTCCTGGGCGACTAATGTGATCCACGCAATCTGCAGTCGCTAATTTTCCCTCAAGTAGCTCTTCAATTGTGTGACAGGAACAGGATGTTGGGTTCAGAGGATCCATATTGTGAGTTTTGTGGTGGAAGTTGATGGATGTTGTTCTGTTGTTGCAGCACCTCTTGTGTCCAGGTTGGTAGCAGTAGTTGGCTACAGTCGCTTAATACAGAACAGCCCCGCGTGATAGCTCTGTTGGTACACCTGCTTTGTCGTCTGGCTTTTAATCCCTAATTGTTGAAGAACGTAAGGTTGATCGTTGCAATTGCTCAGTTATTGAATTATATTTTTGTCCAGGACATTTAGACAACAAGTACAGCAGGACGAACCAGAAGAGCATCTTCAAGCACTCTTAAAGTAAATAACAGACACATAATAAAAAAGAATGCAAGACATTATTAAACCACAAATTAAAAATACGCAAATACATCAGAGACGAAAAAACAGAAAGTAAAACTGACAATCGAAATCACAAGTCTACTTGGGAAGCAAGGGTAAATAAGCTAGAGGGGAAATGAATAGAGAATACTCCAAGAAGAAAAACACCCAGATTGACATGGTGCTGCTACAACCACAAAAATATATGCAAGAGATCTCTCCGAAACGCAAAATTAAATACCAAACTAGGCTAATGAGGGAACCTCCATAAACAGCCCTGGCACAAAAGTGCCTAAATGACTAAATTGATTGATTGATGTATACAAAATATGTGACTAGCTGCTAACCGGTGAATACCATCTTGCTTGGTAAATAGAAATCTCTGGTGAAAGAAGATAAATAGTAATTGATCTAAGAATTTTGTATGGAACTTTATTTTGTAATTAGCGTCCCCCTTGTTGACGCTTATGTTTTCTTATTAATAGTATCACATAACAGTTAAATAAACACAATAATTATACACTGAAATATTCAATGCTCCTTATAATCAAATGTCACAATAATGTACCACAATCTTATTGCCTTTTTTGTGTTCTCGATTGATGAGATTTTCTTGCACCATCAAAAGTTTTCTTCTCCGAGATGCTCTATATATGGAAGTGTAGAAAATGTTCTCATAGATGAGCATAGTTGTTTACTAATATTGTTTCTTTCTCGTCCCCACACGAAAACAAAGTTTTTGAATGCTACGCTAACATAAATTAAATGCATGGCATTTTACAACATTTTCAATTGTACATATATTAATTATTTTACAGTTATGGCTAACGATACCCTGTGTATAACAACATTCTGTATATTATTTCGTTTACTATTATTGTTATTTTGATGTCGCAGTCTAAATCTCGCGAACTTCCGGTGTTTTGTGTTTCTTTATTGTCCATTTCACAACGCATATTTGTTATAATTTTCTGCTTTATCAGCTATCCTATGTATTTTATCTCTATGTGTTTTAATTACTATCTAAGAGATAGTTGAACAGTTGATCAGTTCACCCTGAAGACGAGGAAGATGCACTTCTTCGAAACGTTGGTGTCAAGCCAAGTTATTACCTGGCTAGAAGCCCGAGAAGATTTTGAATTACTATCTAAGAGGCATATATTATAGCACCATTTCGCTATGCAACTGTACAGTGTAGAATTATATAAAAATTTGATGCATTTAATGTAACATATCATGATGGTGATGAGGTCACATGACACTTCTCGCTAACATATATTTTTACTTTCTCTACACGTACTATGTACATAATGTATAGAGAAGATACTGTAATGCATCCAAAAATTCGATATCGAGATTTCACCGGAAATACATGTTTTATGACCCCCTGGATCCAAAAGAAGCAATTTTAGAAAAATGTTCGTGTGTGTGTCTGAGTGTGTATGTGTGTGTGTCTGTGGGCAGCATAGCTCAAAAACGAAAAGACAGTTAAATATCAAACTTCAAAGGATGCGACACGAAAATTTTCAAGAAGATAACTTCAACTCCTGTCCTATACACGGCTTGTGTGAAAAACAATTTATCCAATACTAATTGACTACAACAATTAGCTATACAATGAATCCTGGGACTTAAAGTACTTACAACATTGTAAGTCGCCATTGGGGCTGTCATGTCAAAATAATTTGAGATTACCTTGTGGTTTGCGGGTCAGTTGAGAAATTCAATGCTATGCCGGCATGTTGCCATGATAGCTCAGTGGAAGAGCAACCGGCTAGAGGCCGGGAGATCCGTGGTTCAAACCCCGGCTATGGCACTGAATTGTTCAATCTAACTCTAGCTATCCAACTCCTGTCCTACACACGGTTTGCCAATACCAAAAGTTATGATATAAATCGTGAGTTTTAACGAGATCTACATTTTTGTACAGAATATTTTGGCTATCTCTTACACAAAATATATTGACAATGAAGAAGACTTCAAGGACTATTCTTAAGAAACTTAGGATATTTGTCGTGAAAACATATTTAAAATATGATATTATAATCAAAATCGTTACAGCAATTTTTAGAAAATTTTGAAAAATGTTGCATCTAAATAGAAGTTTGGGGATGGGGAGGGGGGGGAGGTTCCTGAAATCTTTGGGTCGTATCGTTGGAAGATACTCAATCTAAGTATCAAATTTGGCATTTAACCTTTTTTTCGTTTCTTAGTTATGCTGTCCAAACACACACATACACAAACAGAAACATATCTCTTTCAAGAAATCTGATGTGTGCCAAACTGATGTGTGAGTTTACCTGTTCTGCTGACAAACTTTTTACAAAAATAATTCTTCTATATACCTCAAGCTAATTGTGATAAACGTTAGCAGAATGGTCTTATTACTTAGTTCCCTATAAATAGGAGGCAACTGAAAAATACACTAGACTAATGCGATAGTCAAATGCTTTAAGAAGTCGCTACGCGATTGTCATTAAAATTACATTGTTTTTGCCGGGAGTAAAACAAAAGAAACATGGATGACTTCTGTTTGAGAAAAGTATAAACATTTTAAAATTGAATCCAACAACAAGAAATATCTCGGAAATGGTTACCTCCAAAAGTATAAAGGACATAAACTGTGTGTTTTCATAAGATCTACATTTTTTTCTGAAGTATCTCTTTTTGTCTATCCCTTACGGTTTATCAGTTATGCAAAAGTCGTCAAAAATGAAGAGGACTTCACAGGATATTCCTATAAAATTCAAAATATAAGTTTTATTTTTCATGTAATTATCTTTAGTATGCGCAATTTAAACAAAACTGTTAAAGACAAATTAAACTGTGGTTTGGTGTGGAAGTTTTTCCTAAAAATCTTCAGTCCCATCTTTGGATGCAACCGATTTTTTATTTTTACTTTCTCTATACGAACTATGTACATAGTGTATGGAGAAGGTATTGCACTCCACCCAAAAATTACTTCCGAGATTTCACCGGAAATATATGTTTTAGGATCCCCTGTATGCAAAAAAAAAAAAACACTTTTAGAAAAAGGTCCGTGTATTCGTGAACACGGTAATTCAAGAACGAAAAGTTGGTAAAATACCAAACTTGGTATTTAAGTTTATTATATTCCAGGAATGCAACACAAAGCCACCGCAAACTACCCTTTACATGGAGCTTTTTTCGAAAATTTTTATTTTATCAAAAATGGCTCTCATTTGATTAACATATTGTATATTAAAGATATTTACCTGACAAATAAAATGTATATTTTCAATTTTCTGGGAATAGCTTCTGAAGACTACTTTACTCTGGATGAAATTTGCAGAATTTTGCATTAACTGTTAAACGTAAGAGATAGATAAAAACCTACTACTGAAAAAATGTACAACATGTTAAAATACACGATTTATATTGTTTTTGGTTTCAGCTTTAAGAACCATACAGGAATGCGTCAACTTCTGTCCACACAAACAAAGGAACTTCAGACACATAGCAACCAGCTTTTGAGGCCATGGTACTCCCTTATTTCGCTTCTACTTTCAAGGAACCAAGTAATAAAACTATTTCTGTTAATTTGTTCCCGATTAGTATGAGGTAAATAGAAGAATAAGCTTTCTAACAACAGAGATATAGAGAAAGTCGTGTGAATGGAACACGTCATATGTTTTAGTAATACTGTCCAGAGATACACTCTCACGCAAACGCACGGACATTTTTCTAAAAATGCTTTTTTGGGCTTAGACGAATACAAAGCGTATATTCCAGTGAAATCTTAACACAGAATTTTGGGTGGAATACAATACCTTCCGTATCTACGGTGTACTTGGTATATAGTACTTGTATAAAATGTAAACCTGTTTCTTTTTGGGATTCAGCGATTATGAATGCATTTATTTTCGTTGAATTCTCGCTATCGAATTTTTGGGAGAAATACAATAACTTCTCTATCAACTATGTACATAGGTACAACAGAGCGTAATGTGTCCATATTAATTATTAATTCAACTACTGAACCGTGTTATGGGTACAAACAGAATCACATTTTATACTTGTGTAAAATGATTATGTAAGCTAGTTCATAGTTATTACACTAGCAATGCATGATAGTAAATATTCATTAGTTCCCACCGCTAAGATATGAGCTAACAGCGAGCCAATAAATAACAAAACAAATCTAGAAATGACTATCCAGTCTTGCTATACATTACAGTTGCATAGAGGTCACATCCCAGTGTTGCTTGTAATCACATTTTCAAGTAATATTAAAGACATTTCCGTTTTAACCGACATACTATTCATCCTCCTCTCCTAGTCTGTTTCTTCGTGCGGTCGGAGTATACGAAAGAGATGTGGAGAAGAGCAGGATGATTTATGTGGAAGCGGAACTGACACGTGGGATGCGACAAGGTATAGCTAAACATTATTTGTCATCCCGAGTTCGACATGTGGGCGCGAACATCAGTGTTTCCAAATAACACCACAAATTTACTGGCCTGCTTTCCAGTTTCGCACCTCTTTCTCTTTGCCGACGATGTAGGGCGTGTCAATTCAGCCACGATTCATTGCAGTTTCCTAAAATTTACTGATGCTATGCTAATTGCATTTTGTACTTAACAAGACTGCATTTGCTTTATGTAATGGCTTTTCCGGCCATAAACATCTTTGAAGTATTATTTATTTTATAGTCAGATAATGGATTTCTTAAAATGAGTTATGCGAGAGATAACGACTTAAGCAGAGCATTTTCTTGTGGCTGAAATACATTTGCTATCTTTATTGTACCAGGAATATTTATAGGCATTTAAATGCCTGCTAACATAATAAGATAAAATCTAAAACACCTGTTCAAAATAGCTGTGGCAAGGTGTCACGTCTGTGGAAAGGAAAAACAAGTTACCTTTGATTGGATGTAAAAACTTTTGGTTTAAAGTATAATTTACAATATTTATCTTTAAATTACATTAAATGAAATGTTCAAAATGAGCAGCTCCTGTACAGATTGGAACTCTTTAGTTCAAAATAAGGATCCAAGAACATGTACCATCTACTATGAGACTAAAATATATAGCTATTGCTGAAGTGGCAGTATGCTAAGAATAAGACTGCTTGAAGAAGTTATTCATAACCTATAATAATACTACTACTACTACTACTAATAATAATAATAGTAATAATAATAATAATAATAATAATAAGTTATTGCCAATATCACCACCAGGATGAAAAGGCGCATGTCATTAAGTAAGATAAAGATACCTTTTATCAACATCAAAACCATCAACATTAATGAGAAATATAAATATTTTTACTTTCTCTAATTTGTACAAAGTACATAGGTACTAGGGTCGGCTGGTAAGTCCCGGGTCTCAATGAAAATAGCATTTAATTTTTCTTTTGCTTTATTTCTCAACATAATCTCACGAAAGGCTCGTACATTTGTGAGATCGGTGTTCTAATTTAATTGAACCATCTCTGTAGTGCGATTTAGCAAGGTCCTCAAAATAGCTGTTTATCGCATCAATGACTTCCTCGTTGTTGTTAAATCTTTGTCCTCAAAGACATTTTTTGATGTCTGGGAACAGGTGGTAGTCACTGGGTGCTAGATCTTGTGAATAGGGTGGATGCTCAAGCAATTCTAGCTTTAATTCGCACATTTTTCCCATTGCAAGGACTGAACGATGGGCCGGAGCATTGTCGCGATGAAACGAGATTTTTTTTTTTTTCCCAAATAAGGTATTTTACCATTTTCCAAGTAATCAATACAAATAATTCCCTGTGCATTCCAGAAAACAATCGCCATCACTTTAGGAGCGACAAAATTCACTTTGCCTTCTCTGGAGTTGGTTCACCTGGCGCAATCCACTGTTTTGCCTGTGATTTACTTTCTGGAGTGTAGCAATGTATCCAAGTTTCATCCATGGCAATAAGCCGTCTCAAAAATTTACTGAGATTTTTACGGTAGAGCTCCACGTTTATAACAGAAATAGTTTTTCTTTACAACTTTTTAAACTCTGCAACTCGCCTTTTAGTCATCGAATATGAAGGGCAGAGTCTTTCAATGTACTGGCTGGCCATTTCCTTCTTGATTTCTTTGGGTTTTGAGCCTTGCAAATGGAAGCATTTAATCACTGCTCGTTTTTCCAAATCCTCCATTTTCGTCAGAACTCTAAAATTGTCTTGTTTAAAATGCTGTCATTCGAAAACTAAAACAAGCTATTGACCTGTAACTATGGATACAAGCTAGTCTAGAGTTAAATTCTACGATGCTACCGTCTAACTGGCCTAGCGGCGCCATATCTGTGTGAGGCCCGGAACTTATCAGCCGACCCTCATAGATTGGCATTTTACGCTTAAATTGAATACTAATATTTCACTGTAAATACACGTTTTAGGGCTCCCTGTATCAAAACACATTTTTAGAAAAAATTCTTCTGTGTGTGTGTGTGTGTTTGTTTGTTTTTTTGTGTGTGTGTCCGTGTCTGTCTTGAGTCCCGAAGCGCACACAGAACACAGAGCAGTCAGTGATATAAAGAAAGGGTAGTGGCGAGGAGTTTGTAGCATAAACATGCACACGTTGAAGTATAATCTATTCCAAAAGTAGCCAATTACATGTATTGACATTATATATATATATATATATATATATATATATATATATATATATCATTTTAATTTATAAAGCAACAAAAAAAATAATTATTTCATAATATTAGTAAATAAAAAAGCCTTGCACCTTTGCAAATGTAGGTATAATGCGTGATACAAAAATGCGCGATAGTAAATTGCAGAGCTTTGAAAAGACAAAGTAACATAACTCAATCACACTTAGAATGACTACAGTTAATTACAATATAAGAGGGCTATTTTTTTCAAGGTCAGTTCGGTTTGCAAAATTAAAACCACAATAAAAATCAGATGAAACTTTGCGCAGATATATTGCGCAGTGTCTCTAGTAAGACCGTTGAATACGTCACGCTGTACGAAGTGAGCAAGTAACCATGCCTGGAACAACAGCGTCGCCCGCAAAATGTGTAGTGCGTACTGTATTTCGATTTCTTGATGCAGAAGGGTTGCAACGCAGCTGAAATTCACCGATGAATGAGTGACGTGTAGGTTGAAACATTCATGAGTGTCAGCAAAGTGCGGTAATGGTGCAGGAACTTTGAAGCAGTGCGTACAGACGTTTATGATGCAGGCAGCCAGGGAAGGAAGCGAATGTCAACCGATGATAATTTCGCTCAGCGACCCGCTGGAGGACGATGGATTTTTTCGTGTGTAAAAAGAAATTTTAAAAGAACCTTAAGCCTGATAGAGAGCTCTCTGAGCAAAATTAAGCGATCTTTCACGCCCAATTTAGAATGGGACGCTGAGAACCACAGCAATTAAAGGGCGTCCATAAATAACACGCCATTTACATTTTCATTCAGCGAGTGGATCAGGCGATTCAACAAAATCGTAGGTTCTCAATTTCTGTGTTGCAGGAGTCGTTTCCCGAAATTTCAAGGTCCACTTTCACATTTCATTTGGCGGGCGACGCTATTGTTTTAGGCATGTTTACTTGCCCACTGCGCACTTACAACCGACATGTACAACGTTCGCGATCAACGGTCATACTAGAGATACTGCTCAATACATCTACACAAAGCTTCATCTGATTTTCACTGTGGTTTTAATTTCGCGATAGACGCACCTTTAAAAAATGGCTCTCGTACATCTTTACTGTAGGAAAGAAAAGGCTCTCCTTCTATCACTCAAAGTATGTTTGAATCATCTACAAATGTGTTCAGGGTCGAACGCCTACCCTTTCGTATTTTCGACAGTTTTTAACCTGCGATCTGTTTCACTGTTCACTGGTTTACCTGCTAGCAGGAACTGAACGAGGCTAGGTAGTGAACAATGCTTGATAGTGAAGCGGTTGTAAAGGCCAAATGTAACGAACATCAATCCGGCAATTTCGTGACCACGGACCGAGTTCATGCGTGCTTCCTTCATCCTGAGAGGCAAGTTTAAAATGAAGATCCTTTCATGTATTTGTTAGTAAAGTTTAATTCTCATTTTGAATACATTAACTCTGTTGCATACGTTAACTCTGTTACGGAAATGCATATATAAATGTTATATTACCTTCGGAATATTAGCATGCATTTTTAATGTTTAATCAGGAACTATTTATTATGGTATTCTACCTATTCTACGACAGCAGCCAATAAAAGATGACTAATTAGGTGACATTAAAGAGATATGTAGCAATCTCAGCACTCAGTTTTTATTTCTGAGATGTATACTGACCACTGATTAGGTGCATTTTATTCTATTTTCTATTTTATTTTATTCTACAATAACGTTTCTCAGTAATATTTTGTGTAAGAATTTAATACTGCATACTCTATCTATATTCAAGGGTGGCTTCGTTTGCCTACAGAGGTTTAATGAGACACACCCGCATTACATATTTGGTTATAGATACAACTGTTTAGAACTGGATGCAATTTGGTGGCATTAAAACAAAAAGTTCAAAAAAAAAGTTTATTATGAACAACTCTAACCTTCAGAACAGACCTTTCGCAAATGACTGATATCATAAAAAATTTATTTAGAATAAACTGTGTGTCTTAAAGGCATCTTTTGTGGGATATGTTCATCTATCACTTAACATTTGCCAGAGATGCTAGGGTGTACAAATTTCCTTCCGAATGAACGATTTCATAGGATATTCCTAGAAAAATCCAGATAGGTATACATTTTATCATATAAAGATATTGTAATTTAAGTAAAATCGTTCGCACCGTTTTTCAGAAAACTAAGCATTTCAAAAATGTTTCATGAAAAGCGTAGTTTGGATTGGAGTGTTTTCTGAAAATATTTCATTGTATTTTTACCTTCTCTAGCGTATTGCACGACATTAATGGTAGATAGAGAATATATCGTTTCGTACTGTAATCGCCTTATTCTCCCGTTTTTGTAGGATTGACATCCCTCTATGACTTACAAGCTATTGCCGGGGAGTCAACGGTACGAAATCACAGAATGTAGAACCTGCTATGAGGTGTCGGCCCGTAGTCAAGCATGGGCATGAGGAAGTGGATGAAATGAAATGTAAGCGAAATTGTAGATTTGAAAGGTGATGATGGGCGTTTGGTGGAATGAGAGACGGGGGAAACCGGAGGACCCGGAGAAAACCCGCCTAGACGCCGCTTCGTCCACCAAGAATTCCACATGCGGGCGCATAGGATCGAGCCCTGTTCGCCTAGATGGGAGCTGAGCGGTCTAACGAAGATGTTGTATTTAACTAAAAATTTGATAACGAGATTTTACCGGGAATATGAGTTTTGAGACCCCTTCAATAAAAAAAGAACAGTATTTTTAGAAAATGTTCAACGTATATGTGCGTCTGTCTGTGGTATGTGTGTGTGTGTGTGTGTGTGTGTGTGTGGACAGCATAACTTAAAAAAGAAACGCCCATTAAATACCAAACTTGGTAAAACTCCCAAGGATGCAACACGAAGATTTTTTTAAGAAAATCCCCTCACCCCTATCTATATTCTACATGAAAACTTTTCGAAAATTGTTATTTTCTCAAAACTGTCCATAATGATATTTGTTAAAATATCGTATATTAAAAGATATTTGCATGAAAAATAAAATGTATATTTTGAATTTCCTGTGAATATTAGGAAGCTCTCTTCAATTTGAATAACCTTTGCATTACTAGTAAGCGCATGAGATGGACAAAAACTTGCCATAAAAAATGTAGATCTTGTCAAAACACACAATCTATGTCTTTTACGTTTTTGTTGTTGAGCTAACAGTTTCCCAGACATTCCTTGTTATTTGTTTCAATTTTAGAATATACTTTTGCCAAACATGAAGCAGTGCGTCTTTCTTTTGTTTTTCTCAGGGCTACGCAAAGAAGCTGATTTGAACGACAGTCCTATAGCGACAGCTTTTATAACATTTGAATATCGCTTTAGCTAAGTATTAAGACATTCTGCTAATGTTTATATTGATTAGCAGAATAGAAAGAAGATTATTTTTAGCAATAAGTTTATTTTTGAAACAGGTAGAAAAATTCATGCGATTGGATTACATCAGATTTGTAAAATAACGAACTTAAATAAGAAGTTTAGTATTTTTCAAGCATTTCAATTGTGAATTTTGCTGTTCATAGACAACACATATACACATACACAAATACCTTTTTTCTAAAATGCTTGTTTTGTAATGCTTGTTCTAAAGTACCATGTAAGTTTTATGAATTATCAATATCAATTTTTTGGGGAAATGAAATACTTTATCAATATATGAGTTAGAGAAAATAAAAAAGTCATTTAAAAAGAATCATAAATTAATATAATCCATAGTAGCACAGATGTGTTTAAAGACGGCTGACCCAAAACGAAATAAAAGCTATTCAACTTAATCTGCCAGCATTACCTGTGCTAAGTTGTTTATAACTATGAGCAATTTATGATAAAAGTGTAAATACAATAAATGGTCACTGCGACGATAAGAAGGGCCGCGCCGTGGCCGAGTGTGTAGACCATTGGCCTCTCACCTAGACTGGGTTGGATCCCTAACGACCACATGTGAGATTTGTGGTGGACAAATTGGCGCTGGGGCGGGTTTTCTCCGGGATCTTCGGTTTCCCCTAGCATCGCATTCCACCGGTGTTCCATCTTCATTCATGTATCATCAGTGTCTCCGCCTGCGGTGCCGTAAGTAGTTAAAGCGGGCGTTAAGCACTGCCAAAAAAAAAACAAAAAAAAAACAAGCGATATGACCAAAAGTTGTGCTGCTAAAAGAATTATCTTCACATAAAGTTTATACGTTTTCACAATTACAGATACTTTCAATAAAGTTGTGACAGTGCAATCTTCTACAGATGTTCTCACGTTCGCCTTGGTATACGAGAGATAGCAATTGGAAATCTTGGATTGCGTAAACAAGGAAGTGTGGCGCGAAGGAAACAAGAGACTTCAGAATGTGACGCGTCCGGTACACTCGATATTTGTTTACATACGCTATTATCTTAGATAAGTTTCCAGAAAGCTATAACAGGAAGAAGAAATGCAAGTCATGTTGTGAGTTACGGAAGTGTTAGCGTGCAGTGGTGCGCTAGTCATTGATGGCGTGCACGCGTTGAAACCTCGAATTAATTATTTGCAGCAGTGAATATGGGACTATTTGTAAACCGTTTTTAGTATATAAAGACACTTTTTACAATATGTAATGCGGTCTTCTTTCAGTAACGACGGCTGATAAATGATGTGCAAATGTTATTTCCTCTTTATTGTATATTTAATTGGTGTTAAACAAAGAATTCAACATAGTAATAATTGCTATTTACCACACTAGTAGCAACAAGATTTTATGACAGGTTGTCCCATTTCTGCTCGATTGAATCAGAGAAATCGTAGCAATACTTTTCGGAGGCCGGCTGGCCGGCCGGACTTTTCATTCAGCTGGCCTCTATCCAAGCTGCTTTGCATATTGCAGGCAGATTCCTGCGATCTCTGGATCACACTCAAGCTTAGTACTTTCTTTCTAAGGATGCGACACGAAGTTTTGAGAAAAATCTGCACACACCAAACTACTCTTTATATACAACAAATTTCTAAAATTTTGGTTTTCGCAAAAATTGCTCTAACGATTTTAATTAAAATACCATACATTAAAGATATTAATTTATATGATAAATAAAATGTATATCTAGAATTTCTGGGAATAGCCTCTAAAGACCTCTTTATTCTGAATAAATTTTGTTGACTTTTGCGTAATTGGTAAACCGTAAGAGAAAAACAAAAACTTACTTCACGAAAAATGTATATCACGTAAAAACAGACAATTTATTTCATATGCGTTTTTTTTTCGTGAAACTTACCATTTCTGAGATATTCCGTGTTATTTGTTTCAGATGTAAAGTACTTGAACTTTTCTAACTACAAAAACGAATTTCACCCACATGACAACCGGCTTTTAAAAGATTTGAGTATCGTTTTACCCACGTATATTCCCTTATTTTCCTCCTACTTATAAGAAAGCAAGTAATTAAAACAATGTCTGCAAATGTTTATCTCGATGATTATTTTAAAGTAGATAGAACAAAATACTTTTTAACAATACTTTGTTATAGCGATGTGGAGAAAGTCATGTGAATGGAACATAACAGATTTTTTTTTATACCAATGCATTCGTATGTTCGGTATACGAGAAGTTTCAACATTATAGACTATTTTTATTTAATTTTATAGTAGAACGTATATATAAAATACTGTATTTTATATTATTGCATTCATTTAAATTCTTAAGTATGAATTTTCTTTGTTTTCACTGTATACATTAATAATCATGTAAATGTCTTTTACACCTGATAAGGGGCGCGCCGTGGCCGAGTGGTCAGACAATTCACCTCTCACCTAGACTGCCCGGGTTCGATGCCAAGCGACCGCATGTGAGATTTGTGGTGGACAAAGCGACGTAGGAGCGGATTTTCTCCGGGTACCCCGGTTTCCCCTCCTTCACATTTCACCGGGGCTATTCATGTATCACCAGTGTCATCGCCTACGGTGCCAGAGCAGTAAAAACGGGAGTTAAACACTACCAAAAAAAACACGTGATAGTCTAAATTAGTTTTGTACCTACTTGATTTTACTTTTTTTTTTCTTCTTCTTTTTTTAGCTTAACAACCTTTAATCTGATTAGACATATTGGACGGTGAATAAGATTGGTGAGATGATGCTGAAATGATCTCAGCTTGAAGTTACTCGACATTCGTCTTCTCAGGATAAGGGAAAACCCCGAAAAAAAACTATCCGGGCAACTCACCTAAGCAACATTCGAACTCACGACGTTTTGAATGTGAAGCAGACATGCTACCACCACACTATCCAGGCGTGCTTTCTTTAATTGTACAGAAAGTTAGTGTTTACCTTAAAATATATTTTCCTTTATCCACACATTAAGTTTAGGCAAATATGTTGCGCTTTTAATTGTTTTGATTAAGGAAATTGATATGAAAAAAATTCTAAATTCCATAATTGCAATTTTATTCATCTGAAACTTCCGCATGTGAGATTTGTGGTGGACAAAGCGGCGCTGGAGCGAGTTTTCTCCGGGTTCTCCGGTTTCCCCCACCATCGCATTCCACCGGTGCTCCATCCTCATTCATGTATATCGGTGTCACCGCCTGCGGTGCCATAAGCAGTTAAAGCAGGCGTTAAACACTACAAAAGATCTGAAATTTCAATACCGCACTAAAGATTTTTATTATTTTGTTTCTCAGAAAACGCAATTATTATTTTAAAAAAAACTGATGTGTTCCATTCACTGATTCTTTACATTTCTGCAACAGATTATTGTTAACACGATTGTTCTTCTATTTAATTTACGCTAATCGAGAAAAAATTAGCAGAAATGGTCTATTATTTATTTTTTTTAAGTAGAAGGGAAATAAGGGAGTGGCATAAGGTAAAGTGATAGTCAAATGTTATAAAAGCTGGTTGCTATGTGATTGAAATTCCTTTGTTTGTATGGCCGGGAGTTGACAAATTCCGGTATGAGAAAAGTATAAGTATTTTATAACTGAAACCAATAATCAGGAATATCTCAAGAACTGTCTCCTCTTCGAAAAAAATGTATATAACTTGTATTGTGTGTTTTAATGAGCTCTGTATGTTTTCTCTATCTGTTACGGTTTACCATCTATGAAAAACTCTGCAAAATTAATCTAGAAAAAGATCGCTAGTGCATTTTTTAGAAAATCAAAAAATTTTCAAAAATTTTCCCATGCAAAGGTAGTTGGGGGTGGGGGATTTTCTTGAAAATCTTCGTGTCGCATCCTTGGAAGATATTAAACTTAAATACACACCTTGGTATTTTGTTTTCAACTTTTGGTTTTTGAGCAATGCTGTCTACACATACACACACACGACTTTTTTTTTCAATTCAAGGGATCTCATAACATATATTTCCGGTGAAATTTCGGTATCGAATTTTTTGGTGCATTACAATGTATCTCTATATACTATGTGCGTAGAACATGTAAAGAAAGAAATAATATTTCGTAATTAATCTCATTAATACTAGGTATATTAAAATACTAGAACTGAAATTCAATTATTCTGGTTTAAGAAAAACTAAGATGTATACTTCAATTTTTGCTTGAAAATTTACACAATATGGGTATTATTTAGCATCATAACTGGACGTGTAAACAAAAAGTGATATAATTTTACTTTCTCCTGTAAGTATTCCCATTCAATATATCTACATAACAGTTAGCCAAGGTATTGTATTCTACCCAAAATAAATGTCAAGATTACACCGAAAATATGTTTGAGGTCCCTTGAGTCCGAAAAAAAGCATTTTTATAAAAAGGTCCGTGTATGTCTGAGGACCAGCATAGCTCAAAAACGAAAAAACCGTTAAACACTTAACTAAACAAATGAAAACTTTTTTAAAATTTTGTTTTTCTCAAAAATGGCTGATTTTGCTTAAAATGCCGTGTATTAAAAATATTTACATCACAAAGAAAATGTATATTTTGAATTTTTAGGGTATAGCTTCCGAAGACGAATTTCTGGACAAATTCTGCAGAATTTTCCATAACGGTTAAAGTGAAGGAGATAGCCAAAAACTCACTTCACAAAAATGTGTATCTCATTAAAACATCATTTATGTCATAATACGTTTATTGTAGGGTTGGCTGTTTTGGAGATATTCGTTGTTATTGGTTTTAATTTTGAACGACCTAAATTATCTCAAAAGGGAGAATGCAAAGTGAACCGAACCTCAATAGTTTCACATAACGACCAGCCTTTAAAGTACTTATTTCGCCCGCTTTAGCCTAATGTAATTTTCTTATTTCTCTTTAACTTACCACGATACTACCTTTTTTTAGTTGTTTAGTAATGCTTACTCAATTAGCATGTCGTAGATAAAAGAATAATCTGCTGTAAGCACGTTTTTTGTTATAACTATATTTATTCAAATTTAAAATTATTCATCCATATCATGTAGACAATAAAATGAGAAAATAGGAACATACGCAACCCTGAGATAAGTTAAACATGATATCATTATGGTCTTTCTGATTTTATCGTCTAAAAGCATTAGCGATTTTCAAGAAAATCTCCCCATCCTCAACTAACCTTTACATGGAATTTTTTTCGAAGATTTTGATTTTCTCAAAAATGGCTGAAACGATTCTGATTAAGATGTCGTGTATTAAAACTATTTATTTTCCTGACAAATAAAATGTGTATCTTGAATTTTCGGGGAATGTCTTCTGAAGACTACTTTATTGTGAATGAATTTTACAGAAATTTGCACAACTACTAAGCCGTAAGAGATGGACTACAACCTACAACAAAAATGATGAGCACGTTAAAACACACGATTTATGTCACTCGTACATTTTATCTTGGACTTGATCATTTTTCAGATATTTCTTGTTATTGGTTTCTATTAACTCCTGTCCCTACAAAAGAACTTCAGTCACACAGTAGCCAGCTTACGACTATCACTTTAACCTATGGTACTCCCTTATTTCACTTCTCCTTACAAAGAAGCTAATGCTTACTTTCTCTACACGTACTTTGTACATAATGTGTAGAGAAGGTATTGCATTCCATCCAAAAGTTCGATACCGGAAATACATGATTTGGGTATCCCTGAATCCAAAAAAAAGCATTTTTAAAAAAAGGTCCGTTGGGGTCTGGGGACAGCATAGATCAAAAACAAAAAGACCGTTGATTACCAAATTTGGTATTTAAGTTTGGTATCTTCCAATATCTTTGGTAAAAGGTTCATGTGTGTGTCTGCGGACAGCATAGTTCAAAAACGAAAAGACGGTTAAATAGCAAACTTGGTATTTAAGTTTGGTATCTTACAAGGATGCGACACGAATATTTTCAAGAAAATCACACCACCCAACTACCCTTTACCGGAAATGTTTCCAAAATGTTTATTTTTTCAAAATTAGCTCTAACGATTTCGATTGAAATGTCGGATATTATAGATATTTACCTGCCAAATAAAATGTATATCTTGAATTTTCTGGTAATAACTTTCAAAACTAGTTTATTTTGGATGACTTTTTCGGAATTTTGTATAACCAACAAACCGTAAGAAATAGAGAAAAACTTACATAACAGAAAATGTAGAGCCCTTTAAAATACACAATTTATGTTTCGTGGAGTGAATAATTTTTTAGGTATTCCGTGTTATTGGTTTCAGTGTTAAAAAACTTTTACTTTTCTCGGAAGGGAAATTGTCAATCTTACAAACAAAGGCACTTCAGTCACATATCAACCAGCTTTTGACTTATCTATTGCCTTATTTCCCTTCTACTTGCATGGATCCAAGTAATAGGACTATTTCTGCTAATTTTTTCTCGATTAGGATGAAGTAAAAGAAACATACGTTTTTTAACAATAATTTGTTGCACCGATGTAGAGAAAGTCAATTGAATGGAAAGCATCAGCTTTTTTTCTTTCTCTAGCCCGCATGCAGAATGAACATAGTGGATAGAAAAGGTATCGTATTCCACCCAGAAATTCAATACCGATAATTCACTGGAAATATATGTTTTGGAGTCCCCCGAATCCGAAAAAAGCATTTTCAGGGTGTGTGTCCGTCTGTCTCTCTTTCTGTCAGTGGCCAGCATAGCTCAAAAACGAAAAGACCGTTAAATACTAAACTTCATATTTAAGTTTGATGTCTTACAAAGATGCGACAAGAAACTTTTCAAGAATATCCCCCTCACCCGAAACTACCCTTTACATGGAACCTTTTTTGAAAATTTTGTTTTTCTAAAAAATGGAACTAACGATTTTGATTAAAATAGAACAAATTAAAGTCATTTTCATCACATATAAAATGTATAACTTGAATTTTCGTAGAATAGCCTCCGAAAACCTATTTATTCTGGATGATTTTATTACATTTTATATAACGGTTAAACCGTAAGAGATAGACAAAAGCTTACTACACAATAATGCAACTCTCGATAAAACACACAATTTATGTCATATACATTTTTTGTGTGGGTGGCCGCTTTCGAAATATTTCTTGTTATTTGTTTCAGTTTTAAAATAATTAAACCTTATTCTCATATGGGAACTTGTCAACGCTTGGCCACGTAAAGAAACGGAATTCAATCTCATAGCAACCAGATTTTAAAATATTCGACTGTCGGTTTAGTCTAGTGTATTTCCTTATTCCCCTTCTACTTATAAGGAACTAAGTGATAATACCTTTTCTGCTACTGATTTAGCATGAAATAGAAGAATAAGCTTCTTATAATTTTTGTTAGAGCTGTAGAGAAAGACATGTGTATGGAACACATCAGATTTTTTTTATATATAAATCTAAAGATAGAAAAAACAAGTTCGAAAATAAGATGTTGAGTAACTTATCCAATGAACCCATAAATATCCAACTCAGGTTTAAAAGATATGTACGCGTTCCACCAAATATATAACAACCGATGAATATATTAGATTACTCTCCGGAAACTTGAAATCTTTGTTTCAGGGATGATCCTGGAAACTTAGAAATACTGGCAAGGTGGTACAGGCATGAGATTATTAAACCATACTGCTCCCATGATATTTACTATCTTAGACTCAACGTTCAGACCTCTCACCCAGGTTCGATTGCCGGCTAAAATGGGGGATTATTTTTTAAGCAGGATCATTACCTATCTTCTACAAAATCTGAAGGTATGCACGTGACAGTGACTGTGTGGTTGTTTAGCAGTATAATACTGAAAACAATCTGATGTGTTCTATTCACATAACTTTCCCAAGTTGTTCCGCAAATAAATTTTTCTTCAAAAGATTATTCTTTTATCTACATCATACTAATCGAACATTAGCAGATTTGGTCTTGCTACTTATATCCTTATAAACAGACGGACAATAAAGCAGTACGCCATTTTTTAAAGTATATGAAACAATTAAAATTTGCTTCTAGTTGCTTGCTACGAGTAAACAAAAGAGAGACAAAAGAAAGATGACATCCCGTTTGAGAAAAGTTGAAGTAGCTTAAAACTGAAACCAATATCACGGAATATCTCAGAAATGGTTAACTCTACCAAAAATGTATACAAAATAAATTGTATTATTGAGATCTGCAATGTGATAATTTTAATTTTTTTCTCACAGAAACCTTGTATAGGATAGGAGTTGGATAGGTAGAGTCGGACTGAAAATTTCAATGTCATAGCCAGAATTTGAACCACGGATACCCCGGTCTCTAGCCGGTTGATCTACCACTGGGCTACCATGGCAACATACCGGCATAGCTCTGAATTTCTGAATTCACTCCCATGTTTCCCTGATTAACCACAAGGTGAACACAAACTATTTTGAGATGACAACCCCAATGACTGCTTGCAATGTTGCAAGTACTTTAAGTCCCAGGATTCATAGTATATCCAGAATGAAGAGGTCTTTTGTGGCTGTTCTCATAATGTTCAAAATATACCTTTTGTTTATCATGAAAGCTTATATTTTAATTAAAATTGTTACAGCCACTTTTGAGCAAATCAACATTTTAGAAAATGTTCCCCTAAATGGTAATTAAGAGGGTGGGGGATTTTCCTGAAAATCTATGTCGCATCCTTGGAAGATTTTCAACTTAAATACCGAGTTTGCTATCTAAGCGACATTTTGTTTTTGAGTTATGCTCTCCACAGACACACACACACCTATACGTATGTTTTTAAATGATTATTTTTTGTAATCAGAGGTCTTTAAAACATACATCTCCGATGAAATCTCCATATCGAATTTTAGGTGGAGTACAATATCTTCTCTATCTTCTATGTACATAATACATACGAGCTAGAGAACGTAAAAACTATCGTTAATAATACCTACAGTTCAGGCAGAAAATACCAGCAGTTGCTTTTAAAGCAAAGCCCCCAATTGCGCCATAGAAATTAAAAGGGCCTATTTAAATGAAACAACTAAAAAGAAAAATATGATACATTCCATTCATGTAGCTTTCAGAATCCGTTCTCCAAACAAACTATTCTTATAAAGGAGATTATTTTATTTACATCATGCTAATCCAGACAACACTAAGAAATGATCTTACTATTAGATTTCTTGTAAGCAGAATGGAAATATGGCTAAAGCGATATTTACATCCTTTTCAAGCTGGTCAATGTGAAAAATTGAAGTTCAGTTCGCTTTGCAAGGCCAGAAGTAAACTAAACTAAGCTATAGCAGTTGAGGAAAGTTACGTGGTTTAAAATTGAAATCAATAAGAAGGAATATCTCTGAAACGGTCAACTCTACAACAAAAAATGCATATTAAATAAGAAATATACATTTTTTGTACAGTAAGATTTTGTTTATTTCTTACTCATTTTAGTTATACAAAATTCAGTAAAACTCATCCAGAGTGAGCAAGTCTTTAGAAGCTATTACAAGAAATTTCAAGATTAGCCTATCATTTGTGATGTAAATATCTATAATATACCTTGTGCTAATCTATATCGCGAGGTAATTTTTGAGAAAAACATTTTTCATCAATTTTTTTCAAATAAAGGGTAGTTTGGGGTGAGAGATTTTGTTGAAAATCTTCGTGTACTAACGGTAGTTTAGTTTTTTGAGCTAGGCTGTGCACAGACACACACAGACCTTTCTGTAAACACTTTTTTTTTGGACACAGGGGGGTCTCAAAACATATATTTCCGGTAAAATCTCGATATTGAAAGTAGATAAAGTGAAAAAGCAATTCTCTAGACATGGGATTTAATAAGAAACTGGAAAAGTAGGCTATGTGAACTCCTTCACTCAACTCAGAACATAAAGAAGATAAAACACCACAGCTGACGTCACTGGGATACACCGGGAAGTGTTTCTACGTGTCACTAATTTCTAGAAGGATCGTTTCTCAGGTGAGAACGGAGAAAAAAAAAAAAAAAACATAAAACGTTTGACGGTGATTTAATGTGGCGTGAAATTCAGGAAATGTAATTGGCTGTTTTGTGAAGACCGAAGTTTTCTCTCCGTGTGGGATCGGCTAGGCATGTCATTCTTCTTCACTATTTTTCATTACCAGTGATGCGTTGGAGCTAGTAACGCAGTACGCTGATGGGAGTTGCCTTTTCCTTCGCAATTTTTTTCTACAAGGGAGGAGTTTCGAATTTCCCAAGGTTTTGCTTCATGCCACAAATCTTCTAGAATCCGTGTTTTATTTCTTGCGCCTTAGTTTGAAATTTACATAGTCTTTCTGGATTAGTGAATCTTTTATGCTCAAAACGTGAGTCACAAGTGTCCTTGTAAACAGTGAAAGTGACGGGTAAAGTATAAAACAAATGATTCAAGGTTCTTTGAATGCTACCAACATTTTAGTGTTATAATGTATAAACCTAAAAATTACGGCGACAACTATAAAAAAGTTTATTCATTTCAAAGTTCCTCATAAAAACTTTGAGACATACTTAAAAACAAAGGAACGATTGCGGGGCTAGATGGCACGGAGTATGACTGACAATTCTGACAGGAAAATATGTTCATTCTGTGTTGAGGATGGAGTTGGCATAGTGTGCAAAGTAAGAGAAGCAGCAAAATATTAAATTCATAAAAATTCTTAAATCCAGCTAGAAGCAGACTGGCTTGTTGGGATCTACTGGCTGAAGACTGAAAATGGTAAAATGAACAATTTCTTGGCTAAAGTACCCGAAGCTGGTTCCTATTTGTTGAGTTTGGTTTACCTTTAGATAAGGACGGAGTCCCCAGGATTGCAGAGCACCGATGTAGGACCTTGCGGCCCTTTGCCTCTTACGTGACCCTAGGGAGGGATGAGAGGGGAGACCCAAGAGGTTACCAGACACGAATGACGACGAGAGCTACGGTTGAAACACCTCCGAGGCCAATCTATGCCTTACTAACGGCACACGGTCTCCTGGTGGACTCCAAAGGGAGCCTTGTACTTTAAGGCGATTCCCAACCCGACGACGACGCCAGGTTAACTTTTTTACAATGCGCAGTCCACCATTCAGCCGCAACCCACCAAACTCAACGATCTTTCCTTCAACCCTAAAAGAGAAATGATTAATATATGCAGGGAACAGGAAATAGCGGACCGCAAAATACAGGGAATGTAATGAATCTACCCAGAATTCGCCTGGCGACGAGTCAGATGGGCCAGCATGAAAATTGAACCCGCGACCTCTCAAATGCAGGACAATGACGCAACCGCCTAAACCATCTTGCTTGGTTTCGGTTAGTCGAGACTGTATGTGTATATTTGTTTAGCTGTCAAAAATTACTTATATCTTAAATACACGCAAGGTGAATGTTGCAAGCAGTATTATGTAATGATTTCAATACTTCCACAGCAATAAATCTACCCTATTAATTTATCTAAACATTCCAGTAATATTTATATTTGATTCTTAATTAAACTTACAAATCCTCATATAACCAAAATCATGCCAAGCCTCCAAGTTTTGAAGCTCGGATTTAATATTAAATAATATCGCCTAACTCGCAATTTGAAAGCTTTTGCTTTTTCGATCTGAGTAGTGCACGTCCTTTACAACCTTTGCTACACGGGAACTGTTAGTGCTACACTTCTGTAATATCAAGATCTTTGGAATATGGTGAGCAACATACCTTGGACATTTATGGTGACAGCTTCGATTGCATATCTAAGATTTTAGCTAATACCATGTTAATTTTGGGAATTTTGAAATTAAATATGAATTCATCCTTATAGATTGTGTATATAAATTGTGGAGGAAACTTTTTGATGAGGCATTCACATGACTATATATACCAATGACAACTTTAAATGTGCATGCTCATTATACACGTGAGAAAAACTGCTTTTTAAATGGATTAATAAAGTTAAATGCTGTTTTTATTCTCACCAGTGGTAAGAAACCCTACAGACAGTGAGCCTCAAGAGGGTGAACTTCAGAATTGTAAATAGAGCCATGTTATAAGCTGAGATTTTCTGATTATTTAATAAATAAAGAAACTTTAATTAAGACATGTTTCATTAAACTAACTTGCAAAGCTAGTACAATAAAAATAAAGGAATTGTCTACTGATCTAGCCTTATTACTCAACTTCCCATGTCTTTATACTTCTTGACAATTTTTGACGCTGTGGATTGAGTTAAGATTTAGTTTGGATTCAAAGCATTGTGTAAATTGCAGAGTCCATTTCTGATCGACATAACAAACGATCATTAATATATTTATGTTCTTTCCCTTTCAATGAGATTCACCATTATATATAAAATCTCAATGAAAAGTGATTTGTCTGAAAGAAAGTAAACACACTGCTGTCTAGTTTCTGGGTGTTTCTTATTCTCACGTAATTATAAGCTTAAAGAATGATCATGTAAACACAATTTCAATACCCTATAAACTTTCAAGATTTCATTTTATATAAAATGTTTTTTTTTAACTATTTAATTTATTAAGGACTGATAGAATATATGCAATTTATACCATGGTTCCATTTAAAGTTCTGATGTTCACCCCTCATCCCACTTGAAGCTCACTAGGGCGATGTCACTTTTGCTGTCAAGAGGTCCTTCTATTATCTGGTGATTTATACATCTGACTTGAATAAAAATATCAGCACTTAACGTTATTGATATATTAACAGTTATGGCTATATTACTTCATGCCTTATTTCATACCTTTATGTAGTTATTTTATTTATAATTCTTCTGTTTTTTATGTATTTTGTTATTAATTTACAAGGGATTTTAAGAAATGGTTCTAATTTGCTGTTGGTACATAAATTATTATTGCCTTTGACTTTTCTTTGTATAAATTTATATACTCTATCTTGTTTTAACGTTGTTTTACATATAGGCTACATAATTTTCCAAATACTTCCAATCAGTTAATGCATATGTACTAGTGCAAATACTCAAGTAAAGATTCAGAGCAGAATTTTTAGTGGTGTTCTATCTTTTTATTTGAATGCAGACTTAGAGTGAGCTTTAATTTTATGTTAGTGGCGAGGTTTACAAATTGTCAATATTTAATTTAATTAAGTTTAATTTTATTAATACTTTATCATAAAATGTATAACTATAAGTTATATATATAAGTAAGTTTGAATGCATGGACCATTAAAAACATTAAAAGTGGAAACATCACCTGTTCATAGCCATCGTTTACTAAATTAATTGTTTGTTGTCAGTTTACGAATTAGTTAATTTCTAATATGAATTTAAATACAACTTAATGATCGCTTAGTTAAAATGTGGGAGTTGAGTTTGATATGTTGGTGGATGAGAAAACGAAGAAATTGTCATCTGTAAACGCATGTCTTTTGACACAACTTCTGGAGACATCTTGATAATGGATGGTTTCATAAATACTAATGAGTTGGACGTGTAGGAGCACATTCTATGACAAAAGAGAATAGTAGATGCGTGGACACAGAAATAAAAGAAATTACTTTTCAAGCCCACCTGTATCATCGCAGTTTCCTCAGGAAACATCTGGTGGCCAAATGTTTGTCACCAACGCTGAAAACCATTCTGTAATTTTTAATCGCACGTTCAGAGAAACTTTATATTCTCATTATTTATAACTTAATGAAAGAATTACGTGCTTTTATTTTGTATTTTAGCTCTTACAATTATACTAAAATTCTAAATATTACCGCTAGCTTGTCAAACGAAAAACATAATACGGGAAGTTAGATACAGATCATTTTAAACAATTCAAGGCTATTAACATTGCAGTTTCTCATGTAAATTGCATGGCCATAGAAAAAGTGGAAGCCTCAGATTTAGAATTCTGATTCGATCGATATGTAAAGGAGTAGAAGTGCACTGTCACTCCCAAAATGTAATTTGCTATTGAATTTTTTGGATAATAAATTCAATTCATTTTGAATGGTGTTGTAAAACTGATGTATTTACTTTAAGCAATAATCTAAGATTGTAGTTCCTTATAAAAGCGCTAAAACTCTTGCCGGTCAACAATCCTATAGTAGAGATCTAAACAATGATACTTGAATTGGACCAGCTTGAGCTCACATATTATTTTTGGCTACTAAAAATCAGGTTAGGTAGAATAATTTAAAATATTAACTACATTATGAGATTGGATAAGTATACTTTTAACACATTATACTGCTCTCCATCAATAATGTAAGACGTATATATTACGGCAAACCTCAATACATGACGCACGTTCTATCACCACATACAACTAAGCTTTAACCAGTTAAAGATTTATTGTAAAGCTATCATGATATGAAGTAAAACAAGCTCATGGTATCAAAACACTGAAGCAATGAAAAAATAGGAAAAATTTGGTATTCCATTCAAATGGCTTTCTCTGCCAATTCTGTGACAAACTATTAATGGTTTTATTTCTTAGTTGCTTATAAGTAGAAGTGAATACACTAGGTTAAAGAGAAAGCTTTTAATAGCTGGTTGGTATGTGCTTAAAGTTTGGTTATTTTTGTATGGCCCAGAGTAAAAACAAAAGAAAAAGATATGAAAAATTCCCATTTAAGAAAAGTCTTAAAATTGAAACCAATAACAAGAAATATCTCTACAAAAATATATATGACATACTATTTTGTGTTTTAACGAGATATGTTTTTTGTGTAGTGAGCTTTTGTATTTATAACGTTTACTAGCTATGCAAACATCATGCAGAATAAAGAGCTTTTCAGTGGCTATTCCTGGAAAATTAATAATGTCAATAACGTTATTCGATATATAAATATCTTAAATATAGGGTGTTTTAGTTAAAACCATTAGTCATTTTTGAGAGAACTGCGTTTTCGGAACATTTTTTATACTAAGTGTAGTTTGGAGTGGGGATTTTCTTGGAAACCTTCATGTCCCATCTTTAGAAGATGCTGAACTTAATGATCAATCGGCATTTAACCGAGAATTTATTGAGTTATGTTGTTCATACACACGTGGCCCATTTTCTAGACAGCCTTTTTACTTTCTCTACACGTACTATGCACATAGTGTATAGAGAAGGTATTGCACTCCATCCAAAAATTTGATACCGAGATTTCACCGGAAATATATGTTTTAGTGTCCCCTGCATAAAAAAAACAAACAAAAAAAAAAACCAACATTTTTACAAAAAGGCCCGTGTGTGTGTGTGTGTGTGTGTGTGTGTGTGTGTCCGTCTCACCCTGTGTCCGTGTGCCCGTGTGTCTGTGAAGACGATAATTCAAAAACGAAAAGTTGGTAAAATACCAAAGGATGCGACACGAAGATTTTGAGAGAAATCCCCCCACACCAAACCACCCTTTACATGGAACTTTTTTCGAAAATTTTGATTTTCTTAAAAATGGCTCTAACTATTTTGATTAAAATATCATATATTAAATATATTTACCTGACAAATAAAATGTATAGGTATCTTGAATTTTCTGGGAATAGCCTCCTTATTATGGACGAATTGTACGGAAGTATGCTTAACGTAAGAGATGGAAAAAAACTTACCACACAAAAATGTAGAGCACTTTAAAAAACAAATTTATGTTATATGCATTGTTTTCATGGAATTGATCATTTTTGAGATATTCCTTGTTTTGGGTTTCAGCTTTAAAAAATTATACTTTTCTTGTCAACTCCTGTCCATACAAACAAAGGAACTTCAGTCACATAGCAACCAGATTTTTAACTATCACTTTAACCTATGGTACTACCTTATTTCGCTTCTACTTACAAGGAAGGAAGTAATAAGACTATTTCTGCTATTTTTTTTTTCGAATAGCATTAAGTAAATAGAACAATAATTTTTAACAATAATTTGTTGCAGAGTTGTATAGAAAGTCATGTGAATGGAACACATCAGATTTTTTTGGATACAGAGGGCCTAAAATTGTATTTTCAGTAAAATCTTATGGAATATTTGGGTGGAATGCAATACATTTTCTACCTATACTTTATGTTTGATAAAACCAAACTTTTCGAAACTTTTTCCATCTAAAGCGTAGTTTTGCGTGGGGGCATTTTCTTGAAATTCATGTTGTATCGCTGGAAGATACTAAATTTAAATACAGAGTTTGGTATTTACGGAATTTTCGTTTTTGAGTTATGCGCTGCACTGACATACGCACGCAAATACACACACACACACACACACACACACACACACACACACACACACACACGATTTTTTTTATAAATATTTTTTTTTACTTCCGGTATTTCCGTGAATTCTCGTTATGGAATTTTTGGGTGGAATATTTATACTTTCTCTGCCACTTATATACGTACATTGTACTCTGCACAGAAATTAATAAATAAGTATTAAATTATAATAACATGGTGATAAAAATGCTGTTATACTAAGTACTGCGACTATATGGTTACCACGTAGAAGAACATGTGGACTGGTACCATATGAGGAATTAGTTAGAGAATAATTTAATCCGTTTAGCTCAGAGATAAACAACTGTAAAACTCTCTAAACTTGACAACATTCAGCAAGTGCTAATTTGATCCCACAGAGAACAATTAACAGTTTCAATGATTGTTATTTAAACTGCTTTGAGCTTGAAATAAGAAATTTTTAAACCACCTCACCTAAATAACAACACACCTTTAACACAACTACTGCGTTTGTGTTAATAAATATATACGTGGATGACATTATATCTACATTTGTCACGACAGAAGAAAATATTTGTCTACCAAACTATTATTACATATTCAGATAATTTTGCTGACTTTACTGTCTATTCTATGCCAAGCAGGTGATTTAACTGTAGCATCAATTTGATGCTCTAAGACTAGAAAAATGATGACTGAAAAACCAAGCTCTCATTTCTTATATAATGATGAAAACAAAACAATATATGGAGCTCAATTATACAAACTGAGGTTGCTTGGTATGGAAATCTGTAAACTGTTTACTGTTTTCAAACTAATTATAACAAAATTTACTTCGGCCCTAGTACTAGCTAGCTTTACAAGATTTTTTTTTGTTTTGTTTGTAAAACCAAAAGTTTAATCACGTGCAAAATGCTCCAGTGATTAACATTTAAAATTTGAAGTTTTTGAAAAGATTTTGTATTGACTCACTAGTACTTAATTGTAGATAAAAACGTTTAAATAATGTTTTTCCCAGAAGTGAAATATTAACAACCAACTCTACAAATTCAACATAACTAAATATTTTTTAGAAAAAATACAATATGCTTAATTACAAACAGGAATTTGTAGCCCCCTCATTCAACTCCAAAGACCTAAAACTGGAAATTTGGAAAAAACTAACCGAAAATGAACATCAAGGATATCTTAGAGCGTCAAATACGAAAGAAAACAAAAGTAACGAGAAATTAAGTATTAAAATTTCACACACCGTTAGCACATCCATGAAACGTTAATTTATGTGCATCCACATGACTAAAAAGATAAAGCCTTAGTTAGATTATTGTTTTAAAATATCTACCAATTTTAAAAATTTAATTTTCTTTGTTTTGAAATGTTCCATAAAATTCGGTATCGGACACCCTTAAATGATTACAAAATATAAGAATCTCGCGCAGTGCTAATATCGTTCAGATTTTTTGTCTGAAGTTCAGAGAAGCACTTATCAGCGTGGTAGGCTTACAGGCCACCAGCTGGAAGAAACAGTGTTACTTGCACACAATGGATACGTTGCCTTCACCAGTAGCATCCGAGTGGCTGTAAATCTCCAATCATTATCAACAATGGATAAACATAAAAGAATAAATATATAATTTCATATGATTTCTACAGAATAAAACAAGCTTAAACTATATAACACCTTCAGAGTTACCTATACTACGGTAACCGAGTTCTTTAAGCCCGGATTCTACACAGGAGGGACAGCTCTAAATAGGGGTCATTTGCTGAGCATGGAAAGGACAAAAGAGAGAAGGCAGAATAACTGCGATAGAGTCCATCTAACATAATATCAAGATCTATCCACCATCGGCCCATCTAGCCTAGAATGGTCACTTTAGCAAATGCATATACCTCTGAGAATTGTTATTTTCGCCCAAAGTAATAGTATGTAATTGAAGTAATTCATAAAAATTTATGAAAGCAAAACCTAGGTTGTTTTCTAGGCAGATGTCCCACGGCTTTAATGACTAGGATGACCGTGACAGAGCGACTAATAAGAGAACTGAGGGAAACTGAGATACACTTGCCGCTAATGTTGCTCTTAGGTGCTGACTAAAATATACGTCAGCGTATGCTTTAGTCAGCCGATTCCCAACCTGCTTTGGCTCCATGCCATTCTACCCTGTAATACTACTTCTATCTGCTCATGAGGGTCTTGGGGTCTTGATCGTTGGAGTCTTGGTTTACAATCTTATAATATGATAGCATTTTCACAACCAAAGAAAAAAAGCGTAGTTTACAACACACAGAAATGTGCGCAAAAATACATGCTGTGGAAATGAGGTTCCGTAGAGCCGTTAAGGGTTCTTAAACTTGGACCAAATTAGGAAGGAGCTGAAAAAATACTGCATTCGTAGAGCTTAACATCTACAAAGAAAACTGTTTAACTCCAACAAACCCCTAAAGGACGAAGCTCCACAGGACGATGAAATGATTTCAGATTGGAAAAGGGTTATTCTAAACAACGAAAGGAAAAACAGGAAAGAAGCTATAATGAATTTTATTTTAATATATTGGATATTTGTTGGGGTTGCCACCAGTTTCTCGTCGGTCAGCTGGTGGTAGCGGAGCGAGCACTAATTGCAAACAAAACGGATCTAATATCCCCGCAACTAAATATATAATAATCTACATCTGTAAATGTTTTCCTTCTACATTCATACATCTCTGCAATATTTAAAATAAATATCAATTATGTGCATAATACACTATTCCAAAACTAAACGCTTACAATTTTAAATTGTAGAGTTGAGACAATTAATTAATTACTATGTTATTGTTAATATTGAAATTAAATAGCTAAATTCACAGAGCTTGAGTTTTTGGCTCAATCATTATACTGAATTTCGTGCAACAAAGTCACTGTAACACCAAGGAATTCCCTAAACTACTCCATCTTTCTCAGGATATTTTCCAGTAATTTCCATATATAGTGTATGATGTCAACCAATAAGGTACGATTGCAGGACAATATGATGCTACGACGACAGTGTTAGCGCGAAATTATAGCCAATAACAGAACAGGACATTGACTTCGGACTTATGTCAGCTTTCGGTATATAAAAGAGGGGAATTTGGATCAGGGCACTCTGCGATGTAAAATTTTTTGGTTGAGTCCACGCTAATTTGAGCTCTGAAACCGCGCCATTTTAGTGATATTTATAATTTGTGAATGTATGCTTCTAAAAATCAGTGCTAACATTTTACCATCGGTCATTAAAGTTGTAATTAATAAAGCATATGAATAACAAAAGTAAACTATGGTGTTCTTATTTATATTCGTTTATATCACCCTGATTAATCGAATTTATTCTACACGACAACAGCAGTCGAGGCAGGAACCAGCGAATCACAGGCAGCAGCAACAGCAGCAGCGAGAGGGCAGCATCTTCATCAAAGGTTCACGAAAACGCTCAGCCGTACATACAAGCAAAACACATAGGCACTTTCAGTGTCATAAATATGAGTTTTACTATAATAACCGACAAATATGGAGACAATTAGAAGACATCCTTTTAGGGTGTTGTTCTCAAATTCCGCCCTATTACCTCTCTCAATCCATTTGGAATAGATCCTGTAGATCGAAGTTAAACTGTCAGTTTTCACAGGTTTAAGGGCTTTAAAATAATGTATATAAACAACCAACATAACCTAATGTGACAGTTCAGAACATATGGAACATTTTCTCAATGAGTATTAAAGATATAAAATTGATACTTTTGTGCATGGCCTCTTTGTGCCATGGCTAACAAATCCCTGTAACGAAAGTTTGTTATAATAAATACTTGCTTTTTTGTAAAGTGTTTGTTTTAACACATTGATAGCAATGAAATAAATCCCGTATCGAAGTCAAATTCTCTATATAAACATTCAAGACAAAACTTTCTTCAGATAATTATCCAGTAATTAAATAGAAAGTAGTGTGCAAAAATTGCATTTCTATATCTAGAATAATTTTGAAGAAAATATTCATCACATACCTACACGAATTGTGAACTGACAAAAAACGAGCTTTAAAATTTGCGAAGCATACCTAAACACATATGTTATGTTGGGTATACTTAAAACGTTCTAGCAATATAGTCCTGGTTTTCCTGTAGATTTTTTAACTTATTTCTTCTTCTGTAGTTATGTTGCTTTACCTTTTTTTTTTTTTTTTTTTTTTAGAGGGGTTGATGTACACAATCAGCATTATTGATTCGTTTTCTATCGATGAGCTGAAGAAGATATTTTTGTAAATTTTCCATGTTGAAATACATATTCTTTGAGAGATTTAATTCTTCCGTTTCTATACTGTGCACTAAAATTGCAGCATAATAGCCTTGTTGCACAGCTGTTGCAGACTGAAGAACTTTTTTGGTAAAGCGCTTCCAGATTAGGGCATTAGGGTTTTGGGTATTGCCATGGACGCATGTTTTTGTACTTCTGAATTTGAATGTGGGTTTTATGAGGCTCATGACAGACTGACAGGCTACTTTTGTGAACATATGATTCACCATTGCTCTGTGCCTTGTTTTCTTGCACTAATCACCACACATCCCACGGTGAGTTTTGGCATCTGTTGACAATATATGGAGATCAGCTTGCTGCATATCCTTTACTTTTATTTATTTTGTAATTTCTAACAGTATTACGCCACCCTTCGTTGTACATACCCACAAGAGATTAGTTTTTCACTAAATGATGCCAGTTTCTAATATTTAAACTCAAAAATGGAAGAAATACACCCAGGAGAAAACGTTTTATAAAAAGGGGCGTGTCATAAGTTCTGCAGGTTCTTTAAATTTTAAAACAAAATTAGAATAATAATTTTACTATGAAATTCACTGGGAAGATTCTCAAAAAGAATATACACTACTATGCAGTAATTAAGAGATGAGAAGATGAGAGTAATTATAACTAAAATAATTGTATTAATTGCATTTTCTTATGAATTTAATGAAATCGGAAAATATGATTTCTGGTCATTTTAACCAACATGTCCCCATAAGCTAATGTATGTTTATTCTCTCCACCATTTACCTATATCGATACGGAAAATATTGCATTCCACTCTTCGATAGCACACGTTTGCTGGAAATGTATGTGTTAGTATTTCCTAAACGGCCCACACGATAATTTTTAGTAAATGTTTCCTGTGTTTTTTTCTATATGTGTCTTTGTACCTGTGGACAACATAATTCAGTTCACAAATAAAAACCAAGCTCATATTTAAGTTCAGCATCTTACACGAAAAGTCTCCAATAAAAAAAATAATTTTCTGTTGAAACTTCTTAGCTACTTTTGGTTTTTATAAAAATGACTTATCATACAAATAAATACTATAGTATATAATATTTACATTTTCAAATTTATCCTCCATTTGAGTGAATTTTGTATAATTTATTAAGCAAAGAAATTTACACTATGAAAATATATGATGATTTGGTTAAATCACGATTTATGTAAAATGAACTTCTTATCGTATTTTCAAAATTACATTTTATACATCTTCCATGTACTACAGGTCCAAATTCTTTTTTGACACTTAGAGGTCACTCAACTTCAACCCACTTTCTAAATTGTCAGCTATCACTTTAAACTACTGTATTTCTGTTATACCTTACACCGAAATGTGTAATGAAGTCATTTCCGTAAAATTTAGATTAATTTGAAAAAGATAAAAAATAAACTTCTCTATAATGGTTTGTAAATGAGATATTAAAATAATTACAGCAGGTAGACGCAGCCACACGAATGTAACTATGATATTACTTTCTCTATATGCACTATGTACATAGTATATAGAGGAAGTATTTTATTCCACCCAAAAATTCGATACCGAGATCTCTCCGCAAATATATGAACCCAAAAAAAGCATTTCCAGAAAAATATCCATGTAAGTGTGTGAGTGTGCGTGTGTGTGTGTGTGTGTGTGTGTGTGTGTGTGTGTGTTTGCGTGTGGATTGCATAGTTCAAAAACGAAAAGACCGTTAAATACCAAACTTGGTATTTAGGTTTGATACCTTCCAAGGATGCGACACAAAGATTTTAAAGAAAATCTCCTCACTCTTACATGGAAAAAATTTCGAAAATTTTTATTTTCTAAAAAATGGCTGAAGATTTTGATATTTACATATCAAATAAAATGTATATATTAAATTTTCTGGGAATAACCTCTGAAGACCTATTTATTCAGGATGAATTTTGCCGAATTTTGCTTAACTGCTAAACCGTAAGCGATAACAAAAAATTACTACACGAAAAATGTAGATCTCGTCAAACACACAATTTATGTCATTTACATTTTTATTGTGGAGATAACCGTTTCTGAGATATTCCTTGTTATTGGTTTCACTTGTGAAGTACTTATATTTTTCTCAGACAGTAAGTGTTCGTTTTTCTTTTGTTCTACTCCTCGCCAAGCAAAGAAGTGATTTGCAATGACATCCGCATAACGACAGATTTAAAAACAATTGATTATCGGTTTAGCCTAGAGTATTCCCTTATTTTCTTCCAACTTATAAAGAACTAAGTAATGAGAGCATTCTGCTAATGATTATCTCGATTAGCAAAGTGCAGAAAGAAGAATAATCTTATGTAAGAAGCGTGTAGAACAATTAGAGAAAGTCATGTGAGAGTAACACTTACGATTTTTTTAATGTAGTAGAGGGAATTCAAGCAGTGAAGATAAGAAGTAAGACAATTGACGGACATATCTGAGAGAACTGATGAGAAGTGAAGATCTAGAGCTTTTCTTGAATGGTCTTTTGGAAGAAGGATGGCAGTAAAGGTATAGAAATCCAATATAGTCCCAATGATTTATACATCAATTGATTAGACCTGGAGAATGACTACTGAGAATTAGAAGTATGCACTGACGATTATAGAATCTTTCAAAAGGCAGAATTTTGAAGAATATTTTAATAATGGCATTATCCATTATCGCTGTCATATGTATAAATTGTTTTATAGACTTAACAAGGCAGTTCACTGGTAAACATTAGCTGCTGAAAATCCCACAATCTTAAAATGAATTCTCCTAAGCTTCTCATTGGATAATCTAAAGTAATCTCACAAAAACATAATAAAATAACACAACTCTCTGCTAAGGCGGATGCATAAACCGTATTTAAACTTCTTTTTCATTCAAGGCAAACATTTACTTCAATGAAAAAACATCATAGCGCATGTAATGTCGTTCTGCAACAACCAATAAGGATTATGGACATTGCAACAGCAATGAGCTGACAACTTGGTTTAGTGGAAAACTTTACGGCTAGAGATGTTGATTATAAAATCCTTTAGAAATAAAGCATTAGCGTATGTTAAATCATTTATATTCCTCTGTGTGTATGTGTATTGTGTGTGTGTGTGTGTGTCTGTGTGTGTGCGCGCGCGCACTCGTGTGCAACTTTTCAATCTCCAAATTACCTTCCTCATAGTTTTGTAGCAAAATATATGTACATAACTGCTTTAGAGACCTTATCCATCCTAACTATAATATAACAATTTAGACTTACATCTACTGAACTATATCTTTATTCATTTCATAATGTTTGGCTTTGTGTAATCCAATACAATTCATTCTTGTTTCTTCTGAAATACCTTGAACATACAGTGTTTTAATGAATATCGTTATAAATCGTTTATAAATAAAAAAAACAACAAAAACAAATTCCATGCAAAGGGTGCTTGGGACCGGAGGATTGTTTGAAAATCTAGAGTTGCTTCTTTGGGATACTGAACACATGGTACCATTTTTTATGTACACAAGGGAAGATCCGATGAGCACTGGAAGCCCTGTCTCTTTCTATACGGTCTTAGTAAAACACTTATGTAACGCTTTAGAAGTCTGATTCCCAATGTACTCCTAACAAACGGATTACCAGCAAGAGTGTACGACGCGTTCTTAAAGCCGCAAAGTGTTTAGTACGTACCACATCATCGCCCGCACAAAAAGCGGACAATTTTGTAGCCAAATGAAGTTTTGAGGATATCAGCATATAGTTAAACAGGATAAAGAGATTGTGAGGAATAGCGTGCGGTCTGATTCAAATTTAACAGTACAACTGGAAGTACAGTATGCTCCCTATTATTTATGTGCCGATGTTCCGGTTTGCGTATTATCCGTGCATCCCTCCATACCCTATCAAAAAGAATTATTGTTGGTTGTTTTTATTTAGGAAGCAACAATAAAAGGCCCGCCGCGTGACAATAAGTGTCATTTCCATTGTTTAAACGTTCACCGTATGACAACAGAGTACCACTGTTATTGCCCTGCCTGTTCGTGTAAATTAAAAGGAAGTTCGTTTTTCTAATGTTAATCAGCGCATAGGTGTCAACGAAGCAGGCTAAAAGAAATTTGTGAAAGAGATGGCAAAGTAATGAAAAAAACGTGTGTTGAAACTATAAAAATAGAAATAATTAGACGATTTGAGAAGGGGAAACTGTAGCAAAATTAAGTGCTGATTATGGGGGTTCGAATGCAGACAGTTCGGGACATTAAAAACAATATGCAAAAGATATAGGATTTTATCAGGAACTATGACTAATTCTGACCATCTGCACGAAAAGATCTATATTCGATGACTTACATCATGCATTTTAAAATTATTCCAAAAACGAGCAGGAGGTGCCATTGTTTCAGGCACGAAGTGTGTCGAAAAGGCTAATTTTTTTCATGAAGCTCTAGGGTTAGAGGGAGAATTTAATGCTTCGTCTAACTGGCTAAACATATGCAGATTATCACGGGATTCGCAAAATTACTGAAGAAAAGTTAGAAATGTTACGAGAGAAAATGTCAACTCCTCTCAGAAGCAGACCCACATCACGGACATTTTAACAAATAAACAGGCCTACATTACCTATGCACAGAAGTAGAATAAACTTTTGAGCAAAAACATGTTGAAGAGAGCTTTTAATATGCAGCTTCTTAACTGTATATCTAATGTGGACTGCCATTTAGGGGTTTAACGACCCTTCCTTTTAAGATAAGAGTTATTAAACCTACCATATCGAAATGCTAAGCGCATTTATTTTGTCAGCTATAAGTCCATTTTATGGAGACTGATTTCTTCTACCACAACGACTGCACCACTACCAACTCGTGCGGGCTTTCCTTGACCAGAATCTCCAAGGACACGAATTAAAAAGGAGGATATGCATTTAAATGATTGGGATGTTCACAAAATTTAACTTCTTTGAAGATTTGCCTTCAGGAAATCTTGAAGCATGTATTGCGTTACAGGAAACCAGCCACGCTGGAATCCCTTCGTCAAAAAATCTGATGTGTTCCATTCAAATGACTCTCTACATCTCTGCAAAAATATTGTAAAAAACTTATTCTTCTACTTCATGCTAATTAAGATAGAATTTATTATAAATTTTTCTTATTACTTGGTTACTTGTAAATAAAAGGGCACAAAATCTGATGTGTTCGATTCACATGATGTCCTCCAGCTGAACGGCAAACAAACATTTTATTTAAGAGATTATTCTTCTATCTACAGCATGCTAATCGAGATACACATTATCAGAAATGCTCTTGTTAGTTTTTCCTTGTAAGTAGAAGGGAAATAAGAAAATGCAGAGGCTAAAGCGATAGGCTTGTCCTTTAAGAGCCGGTCGCTATATGAAACAATTGAAATTCGAATCTCTTTGCTTGACAGGAGAAAAGTGGCTTAAAATTATATATATATATATATATATATATATATATGTGTGTGTGTGTGTGTGTGTATGGCATATATTGTGTTTTTAATGTGATCTACAATTTTGTGTAATAAGTTTTTGTATATCTCTTACGTTTTGGCAGTTATACAAAAGCCATCCAGAATGAATAGGTATTCAGAAGCTATTCTTGGAAATTTCAATACATACATTTCGTTTGTCATAAAAATATCTTACATATAAGGTATTTTAATAAAAATCGTTAGGCATTTTTGAGAAAATCGATATTTTCAAAATATGTTCCACAGACAGACACACACACAAACGGACCTTTTTCTAAAATATTTTTTGGACTCAGTAAGTCTCAAAACATGTTTCCGGTGAAATCTAGTTATCGGAATTTGGGTGCAATACCATACTTTCTCTATACAATATGTACACAATACATGTAAAGAAAGTAAAAAATATAGCAGAATGTCAAGAAATCCCCGTGAACAACTTAACCAGTGTTGTTGAAGCAGCGATTCACCTTGAGATATGTAATTGGCCGTTAACTGGCGTTCCTATTTTAAGAACCAAAAAGGTACAAGAGGCTTAAATTAAATTGTGGTATATAACTAAGTTTGCTACTAACACACAATAAGAAATGTGTATTGATTAAGCATTTGTATTCAGTTTTGTTGGGTCTTGTATATGGATTGTATTCATCATTTGCAAGAGCACAGTAGAAAGCAAAGAACTATTTCGAAACATACCCACTGCTAGAAATATACAACATGAATTTTTTATGATTTAGTTAATGTTCAAATTGTCTTATTTTGGTACTAATGGCGTGTCTAAGGTGATCTGTACTTTTTCTTCTTGGAATTCCCAGTTATTATAAATTGGTAAGATAACGCAGACAAATGAAGCTGCATTTTTCTAAAAGCGCTTTTTTGGTTAAGGATAGAAAAGTGTATTTCCAGTGAAAAATAATAATATTGCAAATCAAATTTCCTCTACCACTGACAACTGTGAGAGAGCCAACACAAAAACATTCTACTGCTAATAATAATTTGTTTCCATAGATATGACTTCCTATTCTGAACTATTTCTTCTACTACGTATAACATGCAGGGGAATATTGAGCTTCATTCAAAGTTCCTTATCAATATTACACAGAGAATACTCGTTTTCAGACACCCTGAACAAATAAGTAAAACCAGTTTCTTTCTTTACCATGTATTAATTACATAGTAGGTAGACGAGATCTTGTATTCCACGCTGAAATTTCATACGATATTTCACTGGAGTGAAAGGTGAGTGTGTGTGTCCGTGAGTCTAAATACAGCATACTCAAATCGAGAAGTGGTTCAATACCTATCTTAGTATTTAAGTACAATATCTTACAAGTATGTGACACGAAAATTATCAGGAAAACTCTCCCGCTTTAAGGAATGATTTTTCTTAATTTTCGATGTTTACTTTCTCTAGAACGTATGTACGATCAATATAATGAATAGAAAAGATAATCTATTCCACCAAAAATTCAATACCGAAATTACACCGGTAATACATGTATTCAGACCACCTGAATCCTAAAAGAAACATTTTTAGAAACATATCCGTGTGTGTCTGTCTGTATTTATCTGTGTGTGTGTGTGTGTGGGGGGGGGGGTACACATACTGAAAACGCAAAATCGGTTAAATACCAAACTTGGCACTTAAGTTCATTATCTTCAAGGATGCTACCCGATGATTTTTAAATGGAACATTTTCGAACATTTTGATTCTTTTCAAAAATGGCTCTAACGATTTTTATTAAAATACTATAAGTTTCAGATATTTTCATGGCAAACAAAATGTAGGACCGGGTAGTGAGGCACAACCGGGTAGATGGGCTTTTTAAACTGGAAAGTGCTACCATCTACCACTTATTGACTGAACTGCATTCTCATATCGGCAGCAGTCAGAAGCAGGAGTTCGAAGAATATAGTCCCATTATTGTGTCTGTAATCTTTATGATTAGAAATTTCCGCGTTTTGAAGTAATTTAACTGAAATTTGAAGTCGGAGTTTATGAGTTAAGTATGTACAGCGACATATTTAAACTTTTACTACATTAAATTGCAAAGATTTAAGTATTGTTTTCAATGTCGTTACAATTTGGGAAGCAAATCGTTATTATGGTATGCCTTAAGAAGAACAAAATGGCGGCATAACCGGGTCCCACCAATCCTGTGTCCTTACAAGCTTAGCGATGTCGACTTCATGCCAGCTGAAACCGCAGAACAACACACTCCTCAGCCATCAGATCAACATCTGAGATGTCATTACATACCCAGCCTTGTCAGTCAGTCTCTCTTCTTCCCTCCAAAATTGGAGATCAGAGTCCTCTAAAATAACTAGAATGTTCTTCAAAGCAAATGGATGTCGCATCACCTTCCACCCAGATATACTCCAGTAACAATATTGGCTGAACCATAAACATTTGCAGTTTCACCAAAAAATGTGTTGCCAGTTCCCTGTGCTAAAAGATTTCCCTCGTCGTCAGGAAGACGCCACGGGAAAACAGCTGTCCTTACATAGTCACCATGTAAGGTTGAGCTTCAGAAAAAGGCAAATACTCAACCTAGGTCACCAGCAAGTTGCAGAAAGTCGCTTCAGTCTAAGTTTAGTGAAACAACAAGAGCGAAGAAAATTCTAGCGATAGCCAGTGCTCTTATTGCAAGGAGAAATATAATGAGACAAAACGAAATGATGACTGGATTCAGTGTGTGAAGTGCAGCAGATGGGCCCATGAACTTTGCACAGGTTGGCCTCAAAAGGCATTGAAATATTTTGAATGTAATGACTGTTAAACACAAAGAAACTGTAGTACCCGGTTGTGACCTGTCGTTTTAACGGTTCTGCCCCTACCCTAGGGGCAAAACCGTATTTTGCAAAGAAAAACTTTTCAATTTATATTACGTATGCGATATAAGATGGTAACAAAGCACATGTTTTAAAATGTTCACAATTCATGATACAATACTTTACAATAAAGTACATTTCTTAAAACATTATATGATATGATTAATTATAATTCATTGTTAGATACCCGATCCTGCCGCCCCTTCCCCTATATCTTGAATTTTCTGCAAATAGTTTCTGAAGATCTCTTCAATATGGATGACTTTTGCATAATTAATAAATTGTAAGAGACAAACTATTTACTACACCAAAAAATGCAGATATCATTAAAACACACAAATATGTCATTTTTTCTAGAGTTAATAGTTTTCGAGAGTTATTTGTTTCCGTTTTAAGCTACTTAAACTTTATCGCTTTAGCCTAATGTGTTTCCTTATTTCCCTTCTATTTACAAAGCAGGAAATAACAAGATCTATTCTGGTACTTATCTTGATTAGCATGGTGTAGATGAAAGAATACAATTTTTTAAGTAAAGTTTGTTAGTGGAACCACTCGAGGGATTGATTCATGTGAATGGAACACATCCGATTTGTTTTAAAAAATTACTACAATGTTTTTGATTAAAATGCCATTTATTATATAAATATTTATATGAAAAATTAAATGCGTCTCTCTAATTTTTGAGAATGTTCTCTATACTCTTCTTCATTTTGGATGATACTAGTATAGCTCGCAAAGCACAGGAGAGAGATGAAGTTTCACTATAAAAATATGCAGATCTCGTTAAAACGTACAATTTATGTCACATTCACTTTTCTTGAGTTAACCTCCCCGAGAACTTCCCTTTTATTTCCAATACTTTTTTCTCAAATAGAAAGTCATTATTCACTTTTCATCTTGGCGCAAAGAGAAGGGAATTTACATTTAATCATATAGCGACCTGCTTTAAAAAAATGGCTCTCTCTTTAGCCTAGTGTAATCATTTTTTCCCTTCTACTTGGAGAGAACTAAGCAATAAAACCATTTCTGCTAATACTTATCTCGATCTACTTGAAATAGAAAGTAGAAAGATAGTGAAAGTTATGTGAACCGAACACATTTGTTAAACTCGCAATCAACAGACTTACACTCGGGTAGCTTTTGACAAAGAAAGAAGCATTGTCTGCGTTTGTGGTTTTAAACTGCACGTTTGTCAAATGCGTTTCGGTGATAAGCTGATAAATACTCACTGATTTGTGATAAGCGTTTGTGTAACTCAAACTTATAAGAGACTAGCTGATTGTCAATCAGTTTAATAGATTGTCAGTCAAAAGGTGATTTGATTACCTGCAACCCAGCAACATTGCATTCCAAAGAGAATGTCAGATACAGATGATTTAAATACGATGGTTTGATAAATGTTTGGTGGCTCCAGGCTGACAATGGAGCGATTATAATTTATCTATTTTTCTTTCTTTCTCTGTATACCCTCCTTATATATAGGACTTTCACCCTCCAGAAGCCCGGCTGGGTGATCAGCCTGATGAAAGTTAGGGATTGGGTGATATGAAATTACGATGAAATGGATAGCAGGAAAGATGATTATGGAGATATTGATGTATTGAAATGGCGGGGGAACCGGAGGATCTGTAGAAATTTCGCCCAAACACCACTTCGTCCAATACAAATCCCGCATGCGGTCCCCTGAAACTCGGACCGCCTAGGTGTGAAGCGAGTGATAATAGTAATTTTTTAATGTTAGTTTTCTATTTTATAAAAGCTAGGGAAATCCTAATGGTATATTGACATACATAATCTTTCAAACCTATTCGGTACCTGTGCATCCATTGCGTTTAGTGCCTCTACATTATAGAAGTATTTATTTTATTTGTCGCTGGCTACAGAAGCCTAACGGAAGGATTAGGCAGTTCCTACCCCCCCCCAACTGTTGGTGGCTCCAGGTTGATAATGGGGCGAACATAGTGATTTATTTATTTATCTATCTTTCTTTCTTTCTTTCTCTGTTTACTCTCCTTGTATATGAGACCCCTCAGGACTTACAAACCAGCGTCTGGGGTCAGATGTCTATGAGGACCATGGCTCTGAACCAGAGAGAAGCCAGGATTAGTGATCCGCCGGATACCTAGTAGGAAAGCTAGGAAGTGGGTGCTATGAAATGACGGTGAAGTGGATGACAGGACATATAATTATGGAACAATTGGTGGAATGAATTGCGGGGAAAACTAGAGAACCCAGAGAAAACTTGCCAAATTGCGCTTCGTCCACTACAAATCCTACATGAGGTCCCATAGAATCGAACTCAGGCCACCTAGGTGTGAGGTGAATGGTAGTAGTAATTTGTAAAAAAATGTTAATTTTCTAGTTTCTAAAAACAAGGGAAATCCTAATGGTATTTCGACGTAAATAATTCTTCCAAACATACTTTATATCTGCATTTATTTCCTCTAAATTATGGAACTATTGTATTTGTTCCTGGCTGCAGAAGCCTGACGGAAGGATTAGGCAGTGCCTGCCCCCCAAGTGTTGGTGGCTCCAGGTTGACAATGGGGCGAACACTGGAGCAACAACAACAAAGCCTGATTACAACCATCTCACGTGGAGACGTATGCTAATACCGGTGATGGATGTTAATTAGGTTAGTTTGACAACTTGCCGTGGGAGGCGCTGGGAGGGCCGACGACAACTCGAGCGACCAATCCCTACTCCGCACGCCACCGTGCCAACTTCTGAATGATGAAAATGAGACCGTTACTCCGTTATTATAACGCTTGCGAGGGACCTAGCCAATGACAAAGACATAATTTATTACATCCCATGAAAATCTGGAAAGTGATTTATTATCTCGGAGCAAATGGAAGAATATGACAAGTTGTATCACTAGGCGTTTCCCCTTGGGAGGCGTGACCGTGAAACCGATTCAAGGGTATCCAACGATCTCTCGAAATCTTCACAAAAAACCAACTTTTATTGTTTAACACTACTGGTTATTAAATGTTTTCTGCACTATTACATTATATTAGAAATGTATTTATATATGTTTTACATTTCATCCAGATTAATGTTTAACAACAATGACTTTAGGACGCTTTAAACATTATCTAGTTAGCACTTAAAAGCAAAATTGTTCCCTTTCACCAAATTTGGTAACATTTTACAAACATGACAAGTATACAATTTGAGAATACTTGGGAGAATGGAAGGGCATCTCACATTATTTTGAGTTGAGATGATATACGCCAATGGTGATTTACAATCCCGTATATTACATTGATTTTTCAGTCTGACTCTACTTTTCCACCTCTACACTCTCTACACAGGGCTAGTATGGAAAAAACAATTAAAATACTAAGTTATACATCCAAATGTTTAATTAGGTATTTGCATTTTATGTATTTTTAAAAATTTATCATAGACATTTTAGGATGGCTATGTCCATAATGCAGCTTTTATGATAGAACTATGCAGTTTTGGGGATTCATCCGCAGTTGCTGAACTACATATTTGTAAAATTTTAAAAGAAAAAATCTGATGTGTAGAGAGGATGAAAGATAAATCAGTGCAACATGATTAAGGTGAAAAGTCGGAAAAGATATGTGAGAAACGATAAGAGATAATAAACAAAAACGTGTAGAATGGAGAAAGAGAAAGTTTAAGTAAGATTCAAATTAGAAAAAAAATACGTGATGGCAATAATCACACAGGGAAAGAGCACACGAAAATCTCTGCAAATTGTAAATGTAGTAAAAGTGTAGAAGGCTATCCAATTACAGAAGGGGAGGGTACCAATTCCAAAGTGCAGCCCAAGATACGTATGGTTTCTAGTAAATAAATTCATTAATTTATTCATTTAGGTTATAATCTTATAAGACATAAGACTCTTACACAGATAAAATAGCTACACTTGCATTACAGAATGTTACATATCCAAAAGTTAATACTTCCATATGTTATCTGAGCTAATGCAACATAAAAGATGAAGTCAAATCCTACTATCCTCTTAAAAAGCATTCTAATCTAGTCGAATTACGTTTATAAGGTTTTGGGTTCTAAACACCGGAAACTACAAGTAGACCTATGTTATTTTTGTCGATGGTTTTTAGGTCGCTAGGGAAATATAGGATGGAAAATTTGATCCCGGGATGTTCTTGTCATAGCTGTCATCAATACCTTAATTTCCGTCTACTTCAACTCTTTCCAGATATTAAGCTGATCTCCTATCCGTTAAATCCAAAGTGTCTTTGCTCCTCCACAGCCTACTGACAGAAGCAACTGTTATAACCTACAAAGAGGAGAGTAATTCGTTAAGCAGAAGAAGAAAGAAGAAGAACATGTAAAATAATGCGTACCGAGTGATTGTGTGCATTCATGGCAATCTTAGACAGTAATTAATTTTGAATCAGATGATCAACAATTAGCAGCATCACACTTAACAACATATGTATTAAATTTTTTTGTGAAATAAACAATATAGAGGTATTCAGTGTGTGTCATGTACAATATTATTCTTCATATTTGAAGTGATACTGGGCGTGAAAATTCAAATTCATATACTTTTGTATAGCTTTTTCTGATGATATTATTTTTAATAATGATTTCATTTTTAGAACTGCTTATACATTATATGCATATTCTTATACTCAACATGGAATTTATCATTCTGTAATTTACTAGTTTATATTTTTAATTTCACAACAGTCACACTTAAATTACATAATACCTCAAAATAATATACTTTTTACTGTGATTGCATTGCCATTATGTTAATATGAATATCAGATTTCATTCAAATCGAATATTGTATACTTTGCAAGATATAAATTATTTCATAACTTTTATCATCCAAATCTATTGCAAAATGTTCCATGTTCCTGAGAATTTCATAAAAGTGTTTAGATTTTTTCCATTGAAGCATTGAACCACACACAAAAGCTTTACTCAGTGATATTTTAATAACTTTGATTGCTGAATTGCCATAATTTGTTTAAAAAATTGAGACAGTTTAATCTCTAAGGTGATTTTTTTTTTCACAATTTAAAAAATAATATATTGGTATTCGGATAAATCTGCCGGTAGTGATAATGCAACAGATGTTTCTGCACGTTTTAGAAAATTTTAGTTGTATTTAAAAAAAACGCAGACGCATGGAACATTTTGAATATGTGAAAGTGTAGTTTTGAGTTAAACGCTGTTTTATAAAATATAACGCTAGAAAAGAGGTGTATTTTACAAAGTTTAAAGTCTATAGAGTCCAAAACATACGTCAATAGAGCTAAATGTTTATTCTATATAACTAGCACTTAATATAAAAAACTGTTTCCGATTTTGTGAACAATGGTTTTAAAATTTTCATCCCAGTGTATATTAAATGACCTCTGACAACTTATGTCAGTGAGAATTGCAGAAGTTGCCTTGAAGAAGACCTTGCGAGGTCGGTACCTGACTGATTTCATCGTTTACATATGAAGGACATGAGGTAGGCGGTCCTGCAAATATGCGGTGCGAAGATTTCTATTCAGTATTTAAAGTATACTTAACCTTGACCTCCATTCCTAAAATTTCGAAATACATTGTTGTTTTGAAAGTAAACTGAGGTTCCCATAATACTCACATAATAGAGAAAAATATTAATTACTTGAACAATAAATAAACTGTTTTGAGTGAAATTGTTATATGGTAGAAAAACAAAAGTGTTGTGAAGACTCACATAGGTGCCCAAAAGGAATGATTGGAAAATATATTCGTGTAATATATGTTTGACATGTTTCTTCATATATTTTGTTTCAGCATTAAGTAATCATAAGGGCACTAATTTTTTTGGTATTTTAACTGAAAAAACCAAAATTATTCTGAGCTATAAACATGCATAAAATAATTTATAAAAACTAAAGAAAAAACAAATAATTTACAGTACTAAAAGTTATATATTTCCAAAAAGGAAATTTATCAATATTTATATTGAGCCCTGAAGGATTATTAGATCCAGTTTGATGGAGAAAAAGTTTATTCTGTAGCCTTTTAATTTTACACTTGCAGAACCCGAAGCTCAGGTTTCCTTCTTTAGTTATACGGAGAGATTCTTCTCTTCTCTCTTCTTCCATGTCTTTTTTGCTGCCTTCCCTTCTTTTTCTTTCCCTCTGCCTCCTCTTCCTCTTCTTCCTTCTCCTCCTCCTCCTCCTTCTCCTCCTCCTCCTTCTCCACCTCTTCCACTCTACTTCTCAGTCCCAGTCGATTTCTCCCTCTCTTTCCGTCTCTTCCTTTCCACTCTCTTTACTAATCATTCACTCTTTCTTTCTACATCAGCCTAATGATGTTTTTAAAACGAACAGTAAGACTATCTTTTGTGAGTAAGTAAAGCTAATGCACAATAGAAGACTTAAATGTCACTGGGATCAAAATATTGGCAAGAACAATATGGATGTTTCGAGTTTAGCTAAACTGAAATATTCCGAAAGCTTTAGCACCTGTGTTACACAGCTATTTCAAACCATTTAATCATTTAAAAGGCATGTCAGCTAACTGCAAATGTTATTCTATTTCATCTATAAACATTTTTAAGACAATGAATAGCAATAATAATAAAATTTTTCCTAATCAGTTACACATTTCTGAGTTATACTAAACTTCTTGTATTCTTGCTATATATGTTTGTTTCAAAACAAGGGTAATCGCATTCACAATGATTTTTCAATTTTGGCTTCGCTTCAACGACATATTTCATTATCCTGACAGTGACTTGTAAGCGATTTTTTTATTCAAATAATTCCGTGATATTGTAATCTTTATTACTGAAACTACTATTTATTATCCCACTAATCACAAATGGAAATGTGTTCTCAAATAAGTTTTTTGTTTCCTTGGTTTTTTTCGACGTTCACACACGTGTCCACTCGCCCAGGTGTAACAATCGCAGCTTCGATGTCAAAAGCATTTGCTGGCGGCACACGTGTCAAGTATCGCAGGTGTAACGGCAACAATCAGCTATTTCTCCGAAGTAATTCCTTCACACACGTCCGGCGATTACTGCACAGGGCGTACATACTCTACCGCCTGATTACCTAACTTGTGTTATTATATTTCTGGGACTTCTAGTTTGTTGGACACTTACTTATGTTCATGTTTGCAAAATAATAGTTTAATGCTTATGTATAAGTAAATTATGCTGTTCTTATTAAGTCTTGTTTTTCTGCGCCTAAGCAATAAACCATAGAGGCAGACAACGGAGAATCATCGAAAGTCAAACCATTCATATCTGTACATATCTAGCTATAATTGAAAGAATAATGGATTCATAGACTTGTTTCTGTGGTATTTCTAGACACCAAGTTAATGCAGGGTAACTTAAATACAAGTCAGACAAAACTATGTTACTTAGAAAACAAATAAGATGTGTTCCATTCACAAAACTGTCTATATATCTCTGTAACAAATTACTGTTAAGAACGTATTTCTCTATCTACTTCATGCTATTCAAGATAAGCGTTGCCAGAAATGGTCTTATTACTTGCTTGAAGGGAAATAAGAAATACACTAGGCTAAAGCGATATGTATTGCTATAGGATTGAAATCCATTTCTATTCATGGCCATGAGTTGGCAAGTGTTTTAAAACTGGAAACAAGGAATATCTTGGAAATGGTCAACTTCACTAAAGAAATGCATATGACATAAATCGTTTGTTTTAGTGAGATTTTCATTTTTGTGTAGCAAGTTTTTGTCTGCCTCTTGCGGTTTATCAGTTATGTTAAAGCAATCCAGAATAAAAGATCTAGAGGCTATTCCCAAAAAACATAAAATATATACTTTATTTGTAAATATCTATAATATGCGGTATTTTAATCAAAATAGTTAGAGCCATGTTTGAGAAAATAAATATTTTTAAAACTGTTTCCATGTAAAGGGTAGTTGGGGGTAATGTGTGACTTCAAGAAACAAAGAAAACCGAAAAGAGGTAAAAAGTTCTTATTTGTTAAATTTCTCTTGTGTAATATTTATAAACACCTGTATGTAAGGAATTAAATGTTATTAAAGCATCAATCTAATCGTAAATACTAACTGGGACCTATGGATCTACTTTCATAAATGTCCCAGCTCGATCTATAATATCAGTTTAACAATGGACTCCTTTTAATTTTTTCTGATGAACATTTCTCCTGAATGAATAAGCTTCATCAAAACTGAATTGGAAGCAGTGTACTGTCAGATCACAATCACAACTGTGAACTGTGTGATCAACCTAAAAGAAAACCAAGATGCAGTACATTCCTCAGTTAACCATACCATCTGAACCTCCATGCCATTGTGTACACTGCAATAAGATTAAATATAGCTTTGACCAGAATCAGTGTTCTGATTGGTTTAAAAACTGTCAAGTGTTTATTAGCCACTCTATACTTTGAATATACCATAAATAAGCTGTCATTAGGAAGCTGAACATACATAAATAATCAATACACCACAAAAGATGTATTTCTTGTGAACTCTAAGTAACGTATTTATGAAACACTGTGTGAAATGTGGCAGTGAGTAGTGAGAAAACGTTGGTGTTGCGAGTAAGTGAAGAAAATTATTAAGATGGATATTGAGAAGAATTTAATGTGTATAACAGATAATATAGGTGGTGCCGTGGTTGAGTGGTTAGACTGCTCGCCTCCCATCTAGGCGGCCCGGGTTCTATCCCGAGCGCCCGTATGTGGGATTTGTGGTGGTGGAAGCGGCGCCTAGGCGGTTTTCTCCGGGTCCTTCTGTTTCCCCCGCACTTATTCCACCAATTGCCCCATTATCACATTCCTATCAGCAATTTCGCTTACGTTTCACATCCACTTCCTCATGTTCATGCCTGGCTAAGGGCCGACAACTCGTAACAGGTTCTCCATTCTATAGTTTCGTGCCGTAGGCTCCCCGACAGGCTTCTGACCCTTAGTCATTGGCTTGTAAGTCCTAGGGGATGTCAGTCCTACAAATACGGGGAGGTTAAGCCGATTGCGAAACGAATAATAGATAATATAAACACGAAGAGTAAAGATGATAATGGTCCAGATGAAGAAAATATATATTGGGACATTGTATTAAAAGAAACTGCTTACAAAGAAGTGCATGAAAGGACAGAAAACAGAAAGATAGTTTGAGACAGAAGGGAATAGCAGATGAAAGATATAAGATTAGGGTTATACAATGGGGGATACTTCGCAACTTAGATCACCGTGGATCCATTTCGGCTACAACCCCACCCCCCAGTATGAAGTGATGAAGAGATGAGGACACAGGCAATAGGTAGACAGGCCACACGTGTTGAAGTTCCTACCAACGCCAGGCTCAAGAAATGCCCTGCTGCTAAAGCTGTCCAAAGAAGATGGTCTCCGACTCGTGGACCAATCAGCCCTCTAGCATCCACAAGGAGTAGAAGATAAGCATAGTACACAAAGGCGAATATGATAACAAAAAGGAAGGAATAGAAGTGGCTGAATCTGCAACAAATAATTTTTCTGTACTCATTTTGTAGTCGTATATATGTAAACGTGCTCTTTAGTCCATCCCCTTGCTTATAGTATGCAATGCGTAACGGTATACGAATAAGACATATAACTTCAACCAGAAGGATTTCTTTAATATTTCAAACTGTAATTATTTAAATAATTCAAGTATTATTGCATTACAAATTATTCTTGGTAGCAAGGAAAATTAAATGGATAAAAGGCACTTTAAACATTTATAACAAAATATTCCGGGAAAGAAATGTTCTGTCTTCTTGACAATGCTGGGTCATCGTGGTTTAGTTGACGACCTTCCACCTTATCACCATCCCACCTCTTTTAACTGGCGACCTTCAAGAAATATTACATTTTCATTGTTTTATCAGGTATAGATGCTGAAAAATACAAATATTTGGAAATCAAATTTCAGTTGCAAATTAAAATAACATATTAAAATATAAGATTTCTAAATAATTGGTTATTGTTTATTTGCTGAAGCTTCACTGTATCTATTTTAAAAGAATTCAGTTTACAGTTTCATTTTTGCGGTTCTGGACTAATTCCAAAAAGCGTTCCAGACAAAAAAGTTTTCTACCAATTCCCTCAAAAGGAAATCAGTTTTTCAGATAGGTAGATGTTTTCTTCTTCAATGTGCTTCTGAGTTTTAAAGCAATGATAATATAAATATAGAATGACATTTTTTTCGTAGTAATCGAGATAAACATTAGCAGAAATGGACGTATTGGTTCGTGCTACCAAGAAGGAAAATAAGGCAACACACTACGCTAAAGCGGTAGCTGAATGTTAAACAATGCCAGCTGCTATTCGGTATTCGCTTTGCACAACAAAAGAGAGATAAAATAAACTATGACCTCCCGTTTTAAAAAAACTTTAAGTTGTTTAAAATTAAAACAAATAACAATAAATATCTAACGGAATTTTCTTTTTGAGTTATTTTGTCTACAAACACACACGACCTTTTTTTTAAAAATGCCTTTTTTCTGGGCTCGGAGAACCTCAAAACATGTACTTCCAGTATCTTGACATAAAATTGTTGGACGGAATACAACAAACCTCTCTATCTACTATATGCATAGTACGTATAGATAAAGTAAAAATAGAACTAAAGCTATTTTCAAAGTGTGCAAAACTTAAATGCTCTATGATCGAATATATCATAGATGAATAAAGAGAAATTATTTTAAAATATTATGCTCTGGAACTTGCTACAGTGCATGATAACACGCTTTAAAAACGTAAGAAATAGGTTGAAACCAAAATCATATTTAAGTGATATTTAAAACATATACATATAAGTAGATCCATATATGGTTGAAGTTTTCACTAAATTAACCGAAGGAATTTGGAAATAGGGTTCACAATTATGGATCTGCTTTAACTTGAGAGTTGAAGATCAAAACACTTCCTTTTTACTTTCACTACACGTACTATGTACATAGTGTATAGAGAAGGTATTGCAATCCACCCAAGAGTCGGTAAAATACCAAATTTAGTATTTAAGTTTAGTATCTTCCAGAGATGCAACTCGGAGATTTTGAGACAAATCCCCCCACCCCAAATTATGCTTTAAATGAAAAAAAGTTTCAAAAATTTGGCTTTCTCAAAAATGGCTCTAACGACTTTGATTAAAATACCGTATATTAAATATATTTACATGGCAAACAAAATCTTGAATTTTCTGGCAATATCCATTAAAGATCTCCTTATTCTAGGTGAATTTTGCTCAATTTTACGTAATTAGTAAACCGTAAGAAATAGACAAAACTTACTACATAAAAAATGTAAATCATGTTAAACACACAATTTATGTTTTTACATTTTTTCGTGGAGCTGATCGTTTTTGAGATATTTCTTATCAGTTTCAGCCATAAAATACTTATACTTTTCTCGTACGGGAATATCAACTCCTGTCCATACAAACAAAGGAACTTCAATTACATAGAAACCAGCTTCTCACTATCACTTTAGTCTGTTGTATTCCCTTATTTCCCTTCTTCTTACATGGAAACAAGAAATAAGACGATTTCTGCTAATTGTTTCTCGATTAGCATGTAGCAAATAGAAGCATAAGCTTTTTAACAATAATTTGTTGTACAGAGGTAGAGAAAGTTATGTGAATGAAACACGTCAGATTTTTATGAGAGTGCTCAAGTCAAATTTTGTGATAAAAGCAATCATATTTCAACTATTGGACTGCGAATGTAGGTGCGCAAGTTAGTATTGAAAACCGTGTGCATGGAGCAGACTCATTTGGTGTAGAATATATCCGATTTATTTATACAAATAACAATATGTTGAAATGATAAACTGAACAATTAAAATCTGATTATCTTTGTAGATAATTATGGTAAATTCATTGTAAAATCTGTAACTTCTGGTGGATCGATGTGTTTTAATTTAACTTCATAATGACGTAAATAATAGATATGAAAATCTTTTTCTTTCGGAAAAAGTTCTCCGAAGCTAGAATCTGCTCTAAGTTGATGCATTTGTGAACTTTTGAAAATCCACAGCATGTAAGATATCTTATTCAAATTTATGTGTGTTATTATTATACACAATATGTGATACATACATGAAAATTCTGACTACATGCTTCTTTAAATAATAATTTATCATATTCTAAATACAGTGTTTTAATAAAAATGAGCTATGTAGTGCATTTTTAAAACATTTACATACAAAAAATGCAGGTTTATAACGAGTGAGTTTAAGAATTGATGTGTTATATTAAATTTAATTAGTGGTGAAAATTATTACCTTTCGTACCCTCCAAAACTCCTGATTCAGCAAAATTGCAGAATTATTTCGAAAAATTAATATGGTCATTATATTTATTGTTCTTTTGAGAGGCAAAGTACATTAGTAGAACACATTAGTGAAAAAATTGCATCGTGTGGAAGTTTGAGTATGGAAAAAGTTTGGAAAAAGTTTAAGAGAAAATAAGGTGTAAGTTGGGAGTGGGTTTAATATGCATGCCCTACCATTCTATAGCTTCATTAATTGGTAGTTAAAATACACCAAGTTCTAAAAGAAATATATTTTATTAAATTGTAGAAGTCATATAATTTATTATGAAACAAACTACATTTTTAATTTTTCAAAATGTTTCACTTTAAGGAATTTCAGTATGATATCCTCCATCATTGATAATCATCTATAATTAACGCTTATAGAATCGAGGTGTTTGTTCAACGGAAGTACACATCAAGTATATATATATAGAAAATCATATATAACGTAAGCTGAAAATATCAGCACGTTAAAAAATGTTAACATAAAGAAATACTTATTACCTCGGGGAATTCTAAGAGCATGTATGCACTTTGGGCCAGCAGATATATAAATGAAATTGGGCTAACTCTTCTTAAATGTAACTCAGTGTTGTTCCATATTTAAAAAAAACCCAAATAATAATGATTGTTTATAAAATTCGGAACTAAACAGCTTTAGTTATTTTAAATCTAATCGGTTACTAAAAGGCAACACTATTAAGATAATTCTAAGTTGCTATATAATTTTAATAGAACTAATATGAAATATACATTACTGTGTCATGGAAGTTAGCGTATAATCTGATAGGTATAATAGACTTTTTGTTTGTTTTTGTTTCTCTAACTCCAGTATTGAAGCGAATTATTTTCGAAGTTAGATCTATGTCTAATTTATTTCACATATATTGTTTCAGTTATTTGATACCTTTATCTTTAAGATTTAGAGAAGTTTTACATAATCATTGTCAATGATTCATTTACATGGGAGGAAATGAAGTATCAAACTCATATATTCTGTCTGGTTACACGTTTTGACAATCTCGCAGGAAAAGTAGGCAGAGGCTAGTGTTATGATCTTTTTATTTCCAAACGCAGGTCACACCCATTCGATTCTATTCACTTTTGTTTCGTTCCCATTGCCTTTCGTCCACACGCATTTTATTTATGTGACAGCAGTCGAAACCCTTGTTGTTTTCTCTGAATCGAAACAGTACGGCAGTATAATAATCAATGCCATTGTGAGGCCCTCGCCTTTTTGGCACTGATCCCAATTATAGCAGCTTTTATTTATCATTCATATCTCAGAGCAGACAGAATGGCGGGACATTTCCTCTCGACTCAGTCTGGCCAACCTTCTTTTGTCCCGTTCGTGAAGAAAGATTATGACAAATGGTCAACTACAGAACTCAATTCTGTTAACAGTTTTAGGTAAGCTTTGAAATGGGTTTCAAGGAGGCCATGAAGATACTTGGTCGTATATTTGCAGCTAGCACTTTGATTTACATTGAAGTATCTATGTTCTTGAATATGTAAGGTTAGGCTTTACACGCCTTTTGCATAAATATACACGTGTTGAATGAAAAACAACAGCAAAACTACATCCGAATGAACAATGATTTAAAAGGGATGTCGTCGGAATGTACAATTCGTATACAATGTTATTGTTATGTGATATTACTTTCCAGCTGTAATATAATGCATATGCACGAGTAAGATGTTTATAGTATTGTAACAAAAGTTCTCTTTTTCTCCAACAGCTTTTTATTTCTTTCACAAAATGATTAGAATTAGAATAATTCCTCAATAACTTTCCTCAATTCTTTTGCAACAATTCTGCCGTATAGTTTCTTTTCAATTTCCGCGGCGGCTGTTGCTAATAACCTACGTAGGTATTTCAGGTCGAAACTCACTCGAATGCTTGTTATGTATTCCCTGTTGAAACTGAACTCTGGTAAAATATTTTTATACCTATTGATCACGTGAGCAGAAATTTCCAGAAGCTGTCGCACAATACCGCAGTTATTCACAAACTCACTTAGGTGTAACAATGCGGGCTTCAAAATCAAGGGACCTTCCAACAGAACGTGTGTCTACTCGCACAGGTGTAACCGTCACAGCAGTTATTTAAATAGAACTAGCCGCCGGCACAGGTGCCCACGTGTAACGACGAATGCCAATAATTCGCTATGACTTACGAAGGAAGCCGTACACACACATTCGACGATTGCGGCCGCAGATTGTAAGATATTATACAGCAGCAAAAAGTACTAGGTTAGAACCCCCCAAGTTTCGGTTTATATAGCAATAATTTTCCTGAAACAAGTGTCTTATTAAATAAGCTAGATATAGTTCATGATTCAAACTAAAGTTGGCTCTGCTAGTGATACCAAGCAGTCCAAAAATGTGTTAGCTTTTGTGAAATACATGGACTAAAATAAACCATTTAGCAAATCTAAATGCTTTGAAATGTCAGGAAAACTTTGAAGGGAATTTTGGAAAATTTTAAAATTAATTTCAATTGTGTCTTTCAAACAAGTGCTTTAGATCGGAATCAGGAACTGAATGACGTACGTTACTGCAAAGAAGCGGCAGCAGAGAATCGTTTGGTAAGGGGTGAGCAGGAAATGGAAAGGAAGGGTGGTTCACATTACTGTGCAAACAAATTATGCAGCTATAACCTTGCGCTAGACCTTATCTTACAGCTAACCACAAATATGCTTTGAATGCTTTTCTCTGTGCTGAGAGTAAAAGAAAACGTGTTCTTTAACATCATACAGTTTACAATTGACTATCAGTTCTTAATTACGAAACGCTCATCCTGATATTCTAAATTATATCCCCTTTAACTTAAACGTATAGTGGTTGTTGAGATATTACAAAAGTGCTTAATGTAGAATTTCATTTCAAATGTCATGAAATATTTTACAGTACTTTTTTACTATAAAACGTTGAACAAGTGCATTTTTGTTGGATTAAGAGGCTATTTTTCCAAGAAGTTTGAAAACTGTTATACATACCCCAACCGATCAATCCGTTTCAATTATGGGATTTCTACTTAACAGTTCACGAGTTTATTTGTGTGCAAAATATTTTAACACTCGGAAGCCTTTCTATCAATTTTTGCTCTTTCTTTCAATTTTTGATCTTCCTTTCCGATGAATGTAATTTAAAAGAAAATTTGTCCTAATAACAACTCATTAAAAGTATATATGCTTTGCAGACACGTGTTGCATCTAGCATGGTATAAATTAACAATTATAGGTGCCTGAGTCGCAAATATAGTGTTATCAAAAATAATAGCCGTAAATTGGGACAGAAAACTTCAAATATTTCCTTTATGGGAAATGAGTTCATATTTAATCCTTTCCATGTACATGTTGTTCTTCTTATTATAATTTTAGGTTCTAGAATCTAAACACCGCAGTGAACGTGCAAATTCGGTTCACATCTATTTATTCTTAAGAATGATTAAAATTATTGCTATGGAATAATACTTTTATTCTTAATTCCTTTACAAACATAATAAACAAATAATGAATTTATATGAAAATTTCTAATAAAATAATATAATAATTTAATATTTATAATATCAATATTCAAACTTATTATAACTATGTTAACTGGTGAAGTAAATATGGATAATACTGGTACAGAAAAGGTTTCTATTACATGTTTAATAATCATTGTATTCTGACCATAAAAATTCTCAACATTCTTGAAGAAAGCCAATACTTTACTTTCGCGCACTTACGAAATTGCAAGAAAACAAATTACCCATTCAGTAACTGTTTAAAACCGACTACAATTAAATAATTATTTTAGTATGAAATTTAAATGATGAAATATTACTTAAATGTGATTCCCTTTCTTAAATAATGGCTATCTACCTAGGATTTAAAATTAAGGTTGCTTGTTTTAAAAGACAATTCACGCCAAATTAACTTAAGAGGTGATTCCAAAAGAAATACGCAGATTCATTACTTGCAGACATGTTATTTTTCCGACTATACGTGGTTTGAAGTTCAACTCTTGGATGCATCCTGTTACAGCTGTAGTCATTTATTTAACATTGGTTAACAGCTGCTTTTGTTATAGCTTCAGATGCGTTAAATGCATTCAGAATTATGGCAGTCTTTATAAATCAAAAGTGTCTAGATATGCTTCTAGAGCGTACGTATCTAATGGCAAAGTTCGATCCTTCAGATTATTATTTTGGGATATATTTGAGGAATAAGACGTAACACGACGAGTTTGCTTCTATTGGTGCTGCACCCCTAGAGATTGGGCAGAACGCAGCTCTAACGGGGTAGGGCAAAATTGCCTAAGAAATTGCGACACCTCCGTAATTTCTAACGGAGCACATTTTGAACATCTGATGTAAATGAACGCATCGTATGTTTGATGTTGCAGTTATTGACCACTAATACATTTCATGTTTAGCAAAGATGTAGCTTTGATTTAAATATCCACGAAACAGCTGAATGTGGTCTTCCATTTTGCACATTTGAATTTGCTCTATCTTTGATCACCAGATTAAATCGTATGCGTAGCCTTTCACGCAGTTCTTATTTCGGGTCTTGTGAACACAAAATCCAAATAAAACCATCCCATCCCTCATTACTGACCGTAGCTAATAATAAACACACAAGCACGTGCGAACCAGATTTCAAGCACAAAGTAAAAGAGAAGAGTGGCCAGATCGCAAACCAAAACAAAATGTTCGTCTCTTAAGCCCACTCTTTGCCATACTGTGCAGATAATGTATTCATAATGCTCATTATCTTGTTATTTTCAAAATTAATAAAATTGTTATTGGACTTTATAATTCGTCATATTTGAATTTCTCCACACGCACTCATACTCTATCACCCTGAATAAGCTATTCTGTTGCCAGTTGTGCTACCAGAGACAAAATATTGTTTTTTGCTCTATTTCTAACATAAAAATACATTTATTAAATTTACGATATTGCAGAATAAATTGCATCAAAATGCATATTTATATTTACAGGTTTGATCCTAGTGGCCGGCCTGCTTGACTCACGAATTTTTTCGGGGGTTTACCCGGGAGTTTCCAGGTGATTTTTAATAGTGTTTAATGTCCGCTTTTACTACCATGGCACCGCAGGCGATGAAAGTAATGATAATAAGATGTACGAACTCTGCTCGCAGAACAACAGCCCTTCTTGAGTCCTTCAAGTGGGACGTTGTCAACCATCCACCTTACAGCCCAGATCTGGCGCCAAGCGATTATCACCTCTTCATGCATATGAAGAAATGGCTCGGGTCCCAGCGGTTTGATGACGACGAAGAGCTCAAAGATGCGGTCACAGGCTGGCTCCAGGCACAAGCGGGTGATTTTTATGCAGAAGGAATTTCAAAGCTTGTGAACAGATACGATAAGTGCCTCAATCGTTATGGAAACTATGTAGAAAAATAGTGCAAAGATGTAGTTGTAAGATGTATATATTAAAATATTTTTATTTAACTTGGTGAATTTCTTGCAATCAACCGGAGGCTACTTTCTGAACGGCCCTCGTATGATGGAGCACTGGTGGAATGTGATGTCAGGGGAAACCGGAGAACCCGGAGAAAACGCCCCCCTGCACCGTTTTCTTCCACCACAAATCTCACATGCTGTCGCTTGGCATCCTCTAAGTCAATGTTAGGTAGGTTTCTTTCATCCCCAGAATTTCCTGTACCTCTAAGCCATTTCCATTGTTATTTCATTCATCCTTCATTCCGTTGATTAAATTCAGGTTGAATTACTTTCATCGATGTCCTTGGTGTAGGATGTCAGGGAAAAAGATGCTGACTGTGCCTCTCGGACTCCCGACTTCCGCTGGTTATCAGGATGAGGGCCATCTCTAGTGGGGGCGCTGGACCCTGTAGGGTTCTCCGCTCTGCCAGTCTGGCTGTCGGGATACTTCTATCTGGAAATCGTAGGTACTCTATCATTGCTAAGCCTTCACTCCTGATTTCGGAATCCCTGTATATACTCTTACATCAACCTCTTTTTAAAAGTGTTCAACACCCGTTTTTGGTATACAGCACCGCAGGCGATGACACTAGTGATACATGGAATGAAGATGGAGCACCGGTGGAATACGATGACAGGTGAACCCGGAGAAAACCCGCCCTTACGCGGAATTATCCCACACTAATCTCAAATGCGATCACCTGGAATCGAATCCACCTTGGTGAGAGGTGAGCGGTCTAACCACTCGGCCACGGCGTGGCATAAGGTGCCGAGTCCCCTCCGAGCATATCCTGTTCATATATTTTCTTAATTATCTCAAAATCTGATATGATAATTCACGATAGTTCACTTCAAAAAAATTCCGTTTGCACCTGCGTGGGAAGAATACACATTTTTTGAAAGAGGGGTTTCTTTGCAGCTATATTTTCGATGGACGAAATGCGAGGACAGGTCCTAGAGGTTATGATGTTTACAACAAAGATTAAGGGTCCGTTGTATGCAAATGATAAAGGTAACAAATGGGCAATATCGTATTCAAATGCTGCTGTTTCCGGTTGTAGCGAGTGTCCGTTTCCCTAGCAGGTTATGCAACAAGTGTAGCATCTGCTCAGGAGATATCTCTCTCGCCATCCTTGACAAACACTGTATCCCCGACCCTTAGAAGACGCTAGTTGGTACTACATATTTATGCATTCACCGGAAGCGATGTCATTAGAAGAGAAAAATTCTTCTTCTTCTTCTTCCTTGCGCCCAATCACTCAAAATTCCAATACCATTTTTGTTTGATATTCCTTTTTCTGCTGAGATAACTAATTCGAGCTTGTTTAATAATAGCTGTCTGAGAATAATATTGGGAATATTGTGGCCAAGGACCACTTCAAATAAGGACTTGTGGAAAATGTCTAACTACAGAAAATTGGGAAAGAGGTGAAATATAGGAAATGGAAAAGGATCGACACATGATGAGAAGAGGAGATGGTAGTATAGCTAAAACGGCTTTCGATTGGAACCATCAAGGATAAATTAGAAAAACAGGTAGACCAAAAATTACATGGTATACAGCAAAGCCAAGAAAGAGGCAGAAGTTTTAGGAAAGAACTGGAAAGAAATTAAGGAATTGTCAAAGAACAGAATACGGTGGCGTGCGTTCTGATTCCCAGAGGAGTATTTTGCATTCTATCAAAGTACCATTACCATTTTCACTTCCTCTAACACGTATATACATAACATAATAGATAGAAAAGATATTTTATTGCACCCAAAAGTTCGAAATTGAGAGTTCACTGGAAATGCAGGTTTTGAGGATTGCTTAAACCAAAAAACACAATTAGTAAAAGCTTCTTGAGTATGACCACCTGTGTTTAAATGTGTGTGTGTCTGTTATATATATTTGTGTGTGTGTCCAGCATAACTCAGAAACAAAAACGTCATTAGATACCAATGATGCGTAGCGTCTCCCAAGGATGCGAAACATTTTCAGCAAAATCTTCTCCAACTCAAACTACACTTTGAATGGAAATTTTTTTAAAATTTTCAATGTTCTCAAAAATGGCCAAATATTTTGACTAAAATACCATATAGTAAAATATTTTCATGACAAATAAAATGTATATCTTGAATTTGTTGGATTAGCCTCTGAAATCCAAAGAGAACGGATTTGCAATACATCACATAGCGACTGGCTTTTAAAATATTTAACTCTCACTGAGGCTAGAGTACTCCCTTATTTCTCCTTTACTTATAAGGAACTAGGTAATAAGACCCTTTCTACTAATGTTTTTCTTGATTAGCACAGAGTAGATAGAAAAATAGGCTTTTGATAGAATAGTTTGTTACGGAGAAAGTCATGTGGATGTTTTTATTATACTGTTTGATTCTTCAACATTAGATCTTCGTGAATACTTACATCTGTCTTTTTGTCCTGTTTTGTTTATCATGCCCTAGACCTAAAAATATTTCTGCTGCTTATTTACGACAAATAATTTTTCAACTGCTAATTTTCTTACTGGGAATGTAACATTTGAAGTGCATTGAACTCAAAAAAAGCATGTTACTTTCTCTACCATGTACAACATAAAATGTACATAGTAGGTACAAAAGGTAGTGTATTCCAATCAAAATCCCGAAAATACGTTTTGAGGACCCATGAATCTGTGTGGTGTGTACATGTGGGTTTGTATGTCGGTTTAATAACAAACTTGATATAAATGTTCTGCATTTTTCAAAGATGCAGCACGCGAATTTACAAAAAAAACTGCTCTCACACCAAACTACGCTTTGCATGGAATATTTTTCAAAATTTTGATTTTCTCAAAAATAGCTCCAACGGATTTGAATAAAATGTCATATATTTAAGATATTCTAATAACAGCTAATCAAATGGTTTCAATTTTGAAATCAATTGATTTAATACATCTCTTGAACGGTTTGACTATCGCTTCAGTCAAGACTCATGAATCTGTTATTTGCCTGAATGTAACAAAAGTATTTCTGGAAAATGTTATATCAATCTACGTGAAATAGGTAGACATACTTTTGTGGGAAATAGTTCGTCGCAGAGTAGATAGAGAAAGTCAAAGAGTGTACCACAAGGATGGGACTAAGATTTTGAAGATCACCAAACTATCCTTTATATGAAGTTTCTTTTTAATTTTCCCAAATATAACGGTTCTGCAAAAAAAACTTGTAAAAGAGTATTCTTCTTTCTACACTATGCTACTCGACATAAACATTAGGATGTTCTCATTATTTGGTTCCTTATAACTATAAGGTAACAAAAGAATGCACTATACTATAGTGAAAGCCAAGTGTTTTATAAGCTGTCGCAATGCGATTGTCGGTTCTCTTTGATGACCAGGTGTAAAACATAAGACACACTGGTCAATTCTGAAAAAAATATAAGTATTTTAGAATATGACTATCGCAACAACAAAAATGTATATGCATTAATTGTGTGTTTTGACAAAATCTACATGTAATAAGTTTTTGTCTAGTAGTGGGTGAGCAGTTAGACCACTCGCATCCCATCTAGACGGTTCGATCCCAAGCGCCCGCATATGGGAGTCGTATTACACGAAGCGGCGTCTAGGTGGGTTTCTCCGTGTCCTCCGGTTTCCCCCACCACTCATGCCACCAATTGCACCATCATTACCTTTCCAATCATCAATATCGCTTACAACTCATATCATCCACTTCCTCATGTTCACGCCTGGCTACGGCCCGACCCCTCGTAACACGTTCTCCATTTTGTGGTTTCGTGTCGTTGGCTTCGCGACAGGCTTTTGACCCTATAGGCATTGACTTGTAAATCCTAGAGCTGTGTTAGTTCTACAGATACGGGGAGCGTAAGTCGATTACGAAACGAAACAAGTTTTCATCTATCCTTTATGGTTTACCAGTAATGCAAAACTGATTCAGAATGCAGAGGACCCCAGAAACTATTCCCAGAATATTCTAGATTGGTATTTAAAGGTCTTGTGTTTTGAGTTATGCTGTCCCCAGACACACAGTCACCGACAAATATACATGGACCTTTTTCTTGGAATGTTTTCTTTTTATTAATATTCAAAGGACCCTAAAACACATATTTCAGGTGAAATCTAGGTTTCTATTTTAGATGGAATACAATACCTTCTCTATCCACGATGTATGTTGTACTTACGTACAAGAGGAAGTGTAAATAAACGTAAGAGATAGAAACATAATATTTCAGAAATATGTACACTTTAAAACACTTCATTTCTTTTAAGCAGTGGATTTAGCAGGTTATAAGTTTCTGCATTTGTTAAATCAATAAAACGTGTTAATGCGTAAGTCCAAGATAAAGTTAGTACACGCCGACGCAATGTTTAAAAATGTGATTATCATTTTACTCACACTATCGTAAAGCGTTTAGTTCAGTAGTTAAAACTTATCTGTATTATTAAGCAGTAGATAGAATAATAATATTTTGTAAGTAGAAGGTCAGTTAGAAGTTAGTGAGAAGGTTAGACAGTAGAAGAACAAGCACAGAAAGTCATTGAATGTAACAAAAAAACAACTTTAAGTGTTAGGAAGTAATAATTTCAGTCCATGTTAGTCTTTCTTAGATTTTAGATGCAATACATGTTCAAGTGGTCACGAGCTGACTTCTCATCCAGAGGGCCTGAGTTCGATTCCCAACTGGAAGTAGGATTATTCTCTACCCTTTACAGAGTGTGGTAATATAGATGTGCGAATGCCTTCGCGAGTAAAATACTACAATAAAAGTTCAAAGAATAAATTACCTATGTCTCTCGATTTTACTTTAATGGTTAAAAAGGCTATAGAAATGAACACTCCCCCAAAATGAATAAATAAATTTCCAGCCTAAGATAGGTAACAATAGATTTAGATGCTTACGGCCTCTTCCGGAGTCTTGGCCGTTTTATTCAGGACTTTCTTGTACATTTACTTTCCTGAAAGGTACAAAATAATACCCCTTTTCTGCTTGCGAACTCAAATGGTGCGCCAAAGGAGCTTGTCACCACAACAATGAGATGAGAAGAAAAAGATGTTTTCTGTCATGTATGATAACAATCGAAAAGCGCTTTATCCAGTGCAGGAAGACATCATGAACTACCGAGCATACTCGAACAATTGGAGATGCTCCTCAACAGTCAAACATCGTGCTTCAGTTGGAACGTTGAACTTCACGAAGTAGTTAGTTCCAGAAACCATTCCTCTAAACTAGCTTCCATTAACTTCCTCCTCAAATATTAACTGCAATTCCTGTGTAAATGAATGGTTCCAGATCCAAAATGATAAGTAAATTTCGTGCATAATGATTCGTGTTTCTCTGGAAGCTAGGATTATATGTAAATCATAGGTTCTTTCATGCAAAAGTGCTAGAGAGTGTGGCATTAAACTAGCAGTTTAATCTTTATATTATTTATTCAACTGTTAAAGAACCCATTTATTTGTAACAAAAATCTGACGTGTTCCATTCACATGACTTTCTCTACATCTCTGCAACAAATTATTGTTAAAAAGCTTATGCTTCTATATGCTTAATGCTAATTGAGAAAAATTTAGTAGAAATAGTCTTATTACTTCCTTCTTTGTAATTAGAAGCGAAATAAGGGATTACCATTGGCTAAGAAGATAGTAAAAAAACTGGATGCTATGTGATTAAAGTTCCTTTGTTTGTATGTATGGATAGGAGTTGACAAATTGCCGTACGAGAAAAGTACAAGTACTTTACAGCTGAAACCAAAAATAAAGAATGCCTGCCTGGGTAGTGTGGTGGTAGCGTGTCTGCCTCACATTCAACAGGTCGTGAGTTCGAATCTCGCTTAGAGTGAGTAACCAGGATAAGGTTTTTTTTTTCGCGATTTTCCCTTAACCTGAGAAGACGAAATTCGATTAACTTTAAGTTCCATGGACCCCAATATTATTTAAGCATCATTTCACCTATTTCATCCATCGTCCAATATGACCAACTAGGTTAAAGCCCCTTAAGCTACAAAAAACAAAAACAAAAAAAAAATCTCAAAAACGATTAACTCCACGAAAAAATGAATAACATAAATTGTGTGTTTTAAAGAGCTCTACATTGTTTTTATTTGTTTTTGTATATCTCTTATGATTTACTAGTAATGCAAAATTCCGCAAAATTGATCCAGAAAAAAGATTTCTTCAGAGCTATTCCCAAAAGATCCAAGATATACCTTTTACTTGTCATGTAAATATATTTAATATACGCCATTTAAATCAAAATTGATAGAGCCATTTTTCAAAAAGTCATCATTTTCAATTTTTTTCCATATAAAGGGCAGTTGGGTGGGGGATTTTTTTTTTGAAAATTTTCGTGTAGCATCCTTGAAAGAAACTGAACTTAAATACTAACTTTGGTATTTATATGCTATATTGTTTTTGAACTATAATGCCCACAGACACACACACAAACCGACAAACACACTGACACATTGACAGACACAAGAATATTTTGGAATTCAGAGGATCTCAAAACATATATTTCCGGTGAAATCTCGGTAACGAATTTTTGGTTGCAATACAATACTTCTTTATACACTATGTATATAGTACGTGCAGAGAAAGTAAAGACAAATGTTTTTGAAAAATGTCAGAGTGTGTGTGTGATGAAAATGAAATGGAGTATTATTTATGGACGCTCTTTAACTGCGTGGTTCTCAGTGTCCCATTCTATAATGGGCGTGAAAGACCACTTAATTTTGCTCAGAGGTTGAGGTTCTTTTACGTGCTGTAAATCTACGACACGGCACCAACGGCATTACTTCCCTCCCGAAGGAAACCATGCTAAGAATTTTTACGCCCCAAAAAATCTATCTCTCTCCGCTGGGTTTGAACCCGCGATCTTGTGTGTATGAAGTTAGCATTGTAACCATTACATCAAGGAGGCCGGTGTGTGTGTGTGTGTGTGTGTGTGTGTGTGTGTGTGTGTGAGTATCAAAAACTAAATGTCCGCTATGTCAAACTTGGTATTTAGATTTAGTATCTTCCAAGGAAGCGACACAAAGGCTTTCAAGAGAATCTTCGCACACCCAACCACACTATAAAAGAAAATTCTTCGAACAATTTTAATATTTTCGGAAATGGCTCTAACGATTTTGATTAATATATTGACATTTACATGACAAAACGTATAGCTTTTATTTTCTAGGAATAGCCTCTTAAGACATCTTTATTCTGGATGAAATTTGCGGACTTTTGCATAACTGGTATGCCGCAAAAGATAGACAAAAGCTTGATATACAAAACATGTAGAGCTCGTTAAAACACACAATTTTATTTATGTTATATGTCATTATTTCCCCTCTACTTATAAGGAACTAAATAATAGGAACATTTCTACTAATGCTTATCTCGATTAGCATGATGTAAGTAGAAGAATAAGCATATTAATAATTTTTACAGAGATGTAGACGAAGTTATATGAATGGAATACATCAGAATTTTCGAAAAAAGTTTCGCACGTACGTGTGCTTGTGAACAGCATAGCTCAAAAACGAAAAACCGTTAAATACCAAATTTGGAATTTAAGTTCGGTGTCTTCCAAGGATGCGTCTTCAGATTTTCAAGCAAATTTACCCCCCATGCCCTACTTTTTACTTGATTTTTATTATTTTGGAAATCGTAGTCTTTTCAAAAATAGCTCAAATGATTTTAATTAAAATATAGTATATTAAATATATTGCATTACAAATAAAATGCATACCTTGAATTTCCTGGGAACAACCTCTAAAGAATCCTTTATCTGGATGAATTTTGCGTAACTGATAAACCATAAGAGCCAAACAAGAACTTGCAACACAAAAAGGCAGCTCTATATAAAACACACAATTAAGTCATACTTTTTTTTGGTAGGGTTAACCGTTTCCAAAATATTCTTACTTTCTCTACACCTACTATGTATGCACCTAGGGTACACAGAAGGTATTGTAACGCGCCCAAAAATTCGATACCGAGATTTCGGTGTAAATACATGTTTTAGGACCCCCTGAATCCAAAAAAAAATCATTTTTAGAAAGATGTTCGTGTGTGTGTGTGTGTATCTGTGGGCAGCAGAGCTCAAAAACGAAAAGACCGTTAAATATCAAACTTGGTATATAAGTTCGGTATCTTCCAAGGATGCGACACGATGATTTTCAAATAAATTCCCACACCCCCAGCTACCCTTTACATGAAAGAAAATTCTAAAATGTTCATTTTCTCAAAAAGGACTCCACTGATTTTGATTAAAATGTCTTATATTTTAAAATATATAAAATATAATGTATACCTTCAATGTTCTGGGAACAGCCTCTGAAGACATGTTTATTTTAAATGAATTTTGCGGAATTTTGCATTACTGGTAAACCGTAAGAGATAGGCAAAAAAACGTACCTAACAAAAATGTATACCTCGTTAAAACACACACTTGATGTTATATACATTTTTTTTTTTCGTGGAGCTGATATGTTTTGAGATATTCAGATTTAAAATACTTATACTTTTCTCATACGGGAATTTGTCAACTCTGGTACATACAAACAAAGGTACTTCAGTCACATAGCAACCAGCATTTGATTAATACTTTGGCCTATGCTACTCCCTGATTTCCCTTCTACTTACAAATAAGGAATTAGTAAGACTATTTCTGATATTTTGATATTTTTTTCTCGATTAACATGAAGTACAAAGAAGCATAAGCTTTTTAACAGAGATGTAGAGAAGGTCATGTGAATGAAAAATATCAGATTTTTGGTTATTGGTTTCAATTTTAAACTATGTAATTTTTCTCAAGCGGGAGCCATCTTTTACTTCACCTATTTTTTGTTTTACTTACTCGATAGACAGAATTTCTATTGTTTCATATAGCAACAGGATTTTTAAATGATTTGAATAGTGGTTTAGCCTAGTATTATCTTATTTACCTTCTGCTTAGAAGGAACTAATGCAACCATTTCTGCTAATGTTATCTCTATTACCAAGATACAGATAAAGGAATAGCCCTTTGTAACAATATTTGTAGAGAAAGTCCAGCGAATGGAATACCTCAGATTTTTACTTCCTCTATAAGTACTATGTACATTGTATATAGAGAAGGTATTGCCTTCCACCCAAAAATTCGATACGAGATATCATGGGAAATACACGTTTTAGGGCCCTCTATAAAATAATTTTTTGAAAAAGGCCTGTGTGTGTATATACGTGTATTCATGTGTCTGTGAACACGATAATTCAAAAACGAAAAGTCGGTAAAACACCAAATTATTATTTAAGTTTAGTATCTTCCAGGGATGCAACACGAAGTTTTGAAAAATATCCCTTACCGCAAACTAACCTTTATATAAAAAAATTTAGAAAATGTTGTTTTTCTCATAAATTCTTCTAACGTTTTGATTATAAAACCGTATATTAAAGATATTTACACGGTAAATAAAATGTATTTCTTAAGCTTTCTGATAACGGCCTCAAAAGTCTTTTTTATTCTGGATGAATTTGCTGAATTTTGCATTACTGATAAACAGCAAGAAATAGACAAAAACTTACTACATAAAAAGGTGGATTTCGTTAAAGCACGCAATCTATGTCATATACGTTTGTTGTTGTTGTTTTTTTTTGTGACATTGACTATTTCTAAGATATTTCAACTACATAACAACAAGTTTTTAAAAAATTTGACCATCACTTTAGTCTAATGTATTCATTTATTTTCCTTCTGCTTACAAGGAAGCAGCTAATTAACACAATATCTACTAATGGTTATCTCGATTGTCATAAATAGAAAGAAGTACATGCTTTTAACAATAATTTGTACAGAGAAAGGCATATGAAAGCAATAATCGGATTTTTTGAGTTACAACACTTTAGATGGCAGCATGCGAATTGTCAAGTACAATCCTAAATACGATGAGGAAATTCAATAAATAGTGAAGTAGACAGTGACTGAAGGATGTGCACGGAGATTCCAACCTGTTGCACCTGTCACGTTGGATGAGGGAGATATTTCTTCGTTGCTCTACAGGAAATGCATACAAGAGATAAAGTGTCCTACTTTGTGTGCCCCACAAAAGTGAAGTTTGCCACAAATATGACATGCATCACCTGCCAGTCCGCATCATTGGTAACAGCATACTTCTTTCTTCTACCCTTACAACTATGCACAAAGAAACCCCAATTAAAAGTGTCACGTGGGCGGGAGGGTGCCAGACACTCGTCACCTCTTGTAAGGCTAGGGGAAGAAAATGTCAGGTGACATTAGCAACATAACTTCGAAGATCCTTTCAGATTTAATGTACTGTTGCAGATGAAGAGCTTTTCTGGATTTTAGGTCCTTCTTGGGGAAGTTTTGGGTGAGATTAACTTCACTCTAAATTAAATGCTCAAAATATGCGGTTGTCCACACAGAGTTTAAGGGGAAACTGTACTGATTGTATTAGTAATGATAAATTTATAAACTCACATGCGCCTTTCTAAAAGAGAGTATTATACAATATTGTATAGGGTGTGCCAGAAAGGAGGAGACCAAAGTAAAATCATTTCTTTCTTTGGGCTTTAAGGCAAAATTGAAGCCCTTTCTTGGTGGCATGTCTACTGATTCCTACAAAGTGGATTTAATAGATAAAGGGGTGTATGCATCAGTTTGTGAGGGTTATGTTAGATTGGTTTATGAGGTGTATGCTATTTTTTTTTTTTTTTTTTTGGTAGTGTTTATCGCCCGCGTTTACTACTTGTGGCATTGCAGGCAATAACACTGGTGATAAATGTAATGAAGATGGAGCATCGGTGGTAGGTAAACCGGAAAACCTAGAGAAAACCCGCCCCTGCACCGCTTTGTCCACCACAATTCTCACATGCGGTTGCTTGGGATTGAACCCGGGCCATCTAGGCGAGAGGCGAGTGGTCTGTGTTAAGAAAAACACGAACAGACGCCCGTCCTATCAAAATTGTCCATAATTCGGTTTAAAGAATATTTTAACACATTGGTTTGTTCCACAAGTGTTAGCATATTATTACCGCAGTAACTTGTGCCACTAGTGTTAGCATACTTTCATTTAAAAATTAAATAACAAGCAATTAATGTATAAACGTACTTGAAAGCCGATTATCCAATGTCCTTGGAAGACGCTATATTTAATTAAGTTTGGTATTACTGACTTTTCTTCTTGAAATATGGCACTCACATGCAAATAAATACTTCCCTTCCGAAGGATACTATGCTAAGAATTTTTACGCCCGAAAAAATCCATCGGCCTCCGCCGGGTTTAAACTCGCGACCTTGGGTATATGAAATTAGCATGGTGGTCATTACACCACGGGGGGCGACTTGATACTTAGACAATGTTAAGTGGATGAAATGGTATGTCTCACCATACCAACTCAAGCGATACACTATTGGCTAGGGATTCGAAGGGTCTTGGTTGAAATCCAATCGCAAAATTGAATTCTTTCGAAACGTTTTAAAATATACGACTTTTACTTTCTCTGCCACGTGTTAATAGTAGATAGAGAAGCTATTCACTTCATCCACAATTTCGATACTAACATTTCACTAGAATTGCATCTTTTGAGCAGCCCTGAATAAATAAAAAAATAAAACAGGATTTTTAGAAAAAGTTCCAACACGGTGTATATTTCTGAATAACATAACTTATAAACGAAAGTTCGGTTAAGTACTACACACGGTATTACTGTTCAGCATCTTTCAAGGATGCGATATGAAGATTTTAGGCAAACCCCCAACCCTAACCTACACCTCATATTGAATATTTTTCAAAATTTCGATTTTCTTAAAAAAATTACTAATGATTAAATATTGAAGACATTTACATGGCAAATAAAATTGAGTTTTCTGTCAATAGCGAGAAACCCTCTTTATTTTGAATCACTTTTACATAACTAGTAAACCGTAAATGATAGGAAAACTCTTATTACAAGTAAATGAATAACGTTAAAACACACAACATATGTCTAATGCGTTTTACGGAGTTGAGCATTTTCGAGACATTCCTTGTTTTTGGTTTAAATTTACACCTTTCTCAAATGAGAAGCCGTCATTCGCATTTCTTTTCTTTCTTCTTTTTTCATCCTCTTGATGCAAATCGGACAAATCTCAAGAGCATCGGATAGTGATCAAAACTATCACTTTAGTCCAGTTGTAGAATAGGCAGAGAAATCATGTGAGTCAAACTTATCAGATTGTTTTGTTTATTTCAATTATCACCATGGTTCATTACACATAGTAAAATTTCATGGTTGATAAAGTTTGTGCATATTTGTTTCTTCTTGCAGTTCACTGCTGACTGTTTCACTCTAAACATATTTATAACATTTTTATATCTTCCTATATACATATATACATATTTACAACTGACAGCCTTTGTATGCATTTTTTTATCTTCTTTAGATTAAAGTTGTTCAAAATCTGTCTTATTAAAGAAACACATACATGTCCTAAAATGCGTTTTTATTAATTCTGCGTAAACCATTGATCAATATCTTCCTACTCAAGATGTTATTGCCGTCTTGAAGTCACTCCGCTGCCGTTTCAAAATTCTGTATTCAAACAGGAGACTGTTTAATGAGGGGTCCCAAAGAGGCATTTTGCACTTTTAGAAATCCTGAAATATACAGATTTTCATTTTCCATGTACATTTTTGTGAAATATTGTGTTAGGAGTATATTTATCTTTAGTTTACCTTGCATCAATGGGAAGAATTGCTTTTTCAATAAACCCTTAGTTTAATTTATCCAAAACGTTGCCTGTTATTGGTTTAAATTTTAAAATACTTATATATTTCTCAAATGGGATTACGTTATTGGTTTTTGGCCAAGTTATCAGCTTTAACTTAGTGTGTTCTCTACAACCCGTTATATCTACAAGAAAATATGTAAAAATGTATTTTTGCACATATTTATCTTGATTAATTTAAAATAGAATAAAATATAATATTTATATTTTTAGAACAGTTTGTGAAAAATGCATAGAGAAAAACAAAACTCATGTAACATATCATATTTTTCTTAACAGGCTTCTCAGTATATTTAATTTGATTTCTCAATATCAAATACATCTACTACATTCATATACGAGATACGTCCAGAAAGTAAGTTCCGTTTGGTAATAAAATTAAATTGTGTACAGATACAGAATAATTATTTATTGCACAAAATTCTACAACTTTTAAACTACTTTTCCACATAACTGCCGCATTTTGCAGGCATTTGTCATAGCGTGGCACAAGTTTTTGTATACCTTCTTCATAGAAGTTTACCGCCTGTGTCTTCAAAATATTGGAAACATTTTTTTTCAGCTCTTCGTCATCGTTGAAGTGATGACCGCCAAGGAAAGACTTGAGATGTAACAACAGATGAAAGTCGCTAGGAGCGAGGTCAGGGTTGTACGGAGGATGGTCAAACACGTCCCAGCCAAATCCCTGTAGGAGGTTTTTCGTCACATTTGTGTGTGTTGTCGTGAAGAAAAACAACACCTTTTGACGGCAAATTTGCCGATAAATTTCAATTGGTTTCACTTTCCTAGCATTCAGAAAACGAATCGCTGATCTGATTTCACAAGCGGCGGGATTTTCAATCAACACCGACATTGTAAACAAGCACAACAAAGCGTTTGTGGCTGACAGCGATCTCAAAATGGCGCACGTTTCTTCTCCTTGATACAGAGCGTCTACCGCGCATGTGCGAAACTGCGATCGCAGCGCTGTAGCGGAGATAAATTGAAACGGAACTTACTTTTTGGGTGTACCTCGTATACATATATTTATATATAGACACACAAACACACACACACACACACACGAGGGTCGGCTGATAAGTCCCAGGCCCCACTCAGAAGGCGCCACTATACCAGTTAAACGGTAGCATCGTATAGTTTAACTCTAGACTAGTTTGTGTTCATAGCTACAGGTCAATAGGTTATTTAGTTTTCGTACGACAGCATTTTAAATAAGACAACTTTAGAGTTTTCACGAAAATGGAGGATTTGGAAAAACGAGCAGTGATTAAATATTGAAAGGTTTAACGCCTAAAGAAATCAAGGAGGAAGTGGACAGCACATAGAAAGACTTTGCTCCTTCATATTCAATGATTAAAAGGTGGGTTGCACAGTTTAAAATTGGACGTAAGAGCACTAATGATGAGCGTCGCACTGTGGAAGTGACAACCCCAGAGATCATTGACAAAATTCATTATTTAGTACTGGAAGACCAATTAAAGTTGTTTGATATAGTAGAACGTGCAGGTAATAGTTTAAGTAATGTTTTGGCCTTTCACAAGGTCTGTCCAAGATTGATGTCTCGTTTGTTGACACCTGATCAAAAGATGCAAAGAAAAACTGTTTCTGTTAAGAATGTGGAGCTCTACCGTAAAAATCTCAATGAAGTTTTGGAGGGCTTATTACCATGGATGAAACTGGTTACATCATTACACCCCAGAAAGTAAATCACAATCAAAACAGTGGATTGCGCCACGTGAACCAACTCCAAAAAGGCAAAGTAAATTTTGTTAGTTAACAAGGTTATGGCAAGTGTTTTCTGGGATGCACAGGGAGTTCTTTATATTGACTACTTGGAAAAGGGTAAAAGTATCACTGGTGTCTACTACACAAGCTTACTGCAGCGTGAAAAATAAATAAATAAATGCTGTTTTCATTCAGAGGACCGGGACTTATCGGCCGACCTTAGTATATGTATATTCATTATATAGAATTTTCAAGAAAGTAGGCTAATCCTATATTCTTCCATCCCGTAACTACATAATATTATTATTATTGGTCACATATCAAAACAAGATGTTAAGGCATTTTTATTTGTATACTAGATTACGGCATACAGGAGACCTGTACGAGAGCAAATTTTCTCATGCGTTTTCATAGGATCAAATAATAAATATGACTTATCAAAAGGCAATATTACGAGAGAGGGAATATAAATAATGAATTTCTCTACCTGGCCTAAAGCAGAATTAACTATATTTTCCGTCCAAAACTGAAAATTCACATTTTGAAGTCACTTAGGGGTTTTAATAGATAATATCTCTACTTTGTATTACTCTATTTTTAAGAATGACTTAATAAAATATAATAATGTTAAGGTCAAACCTAAACCATAATACATTTAAGTTTACTTATTTTTTCAAAACGCTGGCTAGCTTTCTAAATTCTTAATAAGTTATACATAATTTATAAATCAGGCATATGTATACAAAAAGCCCATTACTGAAAGGTTTGTATCAAGTTATATCACACAAGTCAAATATAAGTAACATTTTTGAGATAGAACAGTTTAAAAAAAAATAATTGTTGACTTAAATTCCTCTTTGTTAAAGTTCACATATTGCCTTACATTCCTTAGTTTTTTCATTACGTCATGTACAGAGCAACGAAATTAGTAATATTAAGATTAGTATAAAATTATCTGGTTTTTAAATTAATATTGTATAGTGAATGGACATAAATGAAGAATTATTTCAAAGATGGAGGCAATAATTTCACATATGCGGACGAGCTTTTAGTTACCTCTTATTCTCCTGTCCTTGTTTAACACATCTGTGGAAAACCCTATGGGTTAATTTCCTATAGAAAGCAATCCATTTTAAAACTCTATTATGTTTCCTAATTATGAGGGCAAGAAAGAATCAGTGGTGTTGCAACGCTTAGAAGGGAAGTGGAAGAACAGACAGATGAAGGAATATCATCCGCTACTGGAATTCTTACCTACCTAGAACTAGTATAAAGAAAGTCTTCCCTCTTTTTCTAATAATCAACGGCAACTTAAACCGTGAGATCTAATCAAGTTGTACCTCACAAGAGGAGATCTTAGCCCTTGGGACAAAAGTATTTTAATTAATAATTTTTTTCATTCATTTATCGACAACGTTGTTTTGAGTGGTTGATGAAATATTTTAGGAAACAGTTTAGAATGTATATAAAATTTGATATAGCAGGGAAGATCATGTTTGTTGCAGCAAAAAAGTAAATGTACACAAATAAAGAACTAAGTTAATGCATATCTTGGTTTCTTTTCGAATTAAGTCCAAAGTTTTGTGTGCTATTTGAAAGCGGTTTATACAGAGTAACCGGAAATGAGCAGACAACAACAGGCCCCCGCTTAACAAAAGATGATCGTTCTAACAAGCCGCTACAGTAAACTCATTGTCAAGCACAAAGGACTAAGGATGTTTGCAAGCGAAGGTTTACAGGTAATGACCCTCCAGTGAGGATGTTTAAAAGGATTAGAGAGTTTTTAAAATACTGCTCCAAAATGAGAAGTCCAGGTGTACTGGTCAAGGTGTGACACAGATTAGAACCTTTATCTATATTCTATCAGCTCAGGCTGTGGTAAACAAAGCCTGAATACTGTGGCCAAGAGGGTGGAAATGGGGCGGGCGTTTCATCCCTTCACACCGGGTTAGCTTCATTCCACCCTCTGAGGAAACTTGGGACAGGTACTAGAAAGGCCTACCAAAATGTGCTGAAGTTATCAGCATTTTTCTATTTCAAGTGTTGCTTTAAACTGTTTTCCTAAACATACAATATTCAATATGAATGTACCTATTTATTCAAAACTATTATGAATACAAACATAAAATTTTGCACACAGCTTTATAATGCTATTATCTTTAATTCTTTGCAAATGAAATTTCAAAATATACATTCTAATGAGTTTTAAATGTATACATTTTGTATATATAAATGTTGTTAAAATTTACTATATATTCAATGATTTTTTTTAAATAAACTAAAATAACTAACTGCAGCTAATTGTTCTTTTACATATGCATAATACACATACAAAGTTTCAAGTGAAATACCTTTGTAGACATTTATAAAAAGGTACATAATTATTTTTAAAGACTTGGTAATTTGTAAATTATAAACTTGGAGGAAGTTAATCAGAAATTCTGAAAAAATACACAAAATAGGTAAACACGTTTTATATAATTTTATCAAATTTCAATGTCTAAATCCACAAATGTTATTCCATTTCTGCATATGCATTCCCTTTAATGAAATGGGTTTTCCACCAAGAGCTTCTTTCGTCCCTCAATTTATGATGCCAAACTGGATACACCTGATATCCTTTTAATACGTGCCTCCACTGTAAATGACTTTGTGTAATGTGGAAGAGAAAGCTAAGGAAATTATAATATTGCGATTGATATTTTTACTATCTCTACACGTATTGTGTATTCCACCTAAAATTTACTGTCGATATTTCACAGGAAATATATGTTTTAGGTTCCCATGAGTGGAAAAATTAATTTTTAGAAAAACTCCGCGTACGTGTGTGTGTACATCTGAGCAGCATAGCTCAAAAAGAAAAAAATCCGTTAAAATCAAACTTGATATTTAAGTTCAGAGACTTTCAATTATGTATGCGACACAATTTTCAAAAAACAAAATCCCCTGGCCCCAAAGTACCTTTTAAATGGAACATTTTTCGAAAATTTTGGTATTCTCAAAAGTGGCTCAAGCGAGTATGCATAAAGTAGTATATGTTTAATATATTTTTATGCTAAATGAGATGTATATCTGTGAATTTTCTGGGAATAGCCTCTGAGGTCTTCATTATTCTTAAGGGCTTTTGCAAAACAGGGTAAACCTATAGACAAAATCTTGTTAACAAAAATTGTTAGAACTTACAAACTACCTATGTATTTTTTGTAGAGTTAAACATTTTGTTATTGGTTTCAGTCTTAAAATATTTATACTTTTCTTACATTTCTCAGTCGCAAACTTTTTATTCGTTTCAAAAAGTCATATATTTTATTTTATTCCCAGCCATGCAAAGAGAAACGAATTTCAATGTCATTGGATAGCGACAGCTTTTAAGATTTGACTATCATTTCTTTACTCTAATGTATTCCCTTGCTTGTCGTCTATTTATAAGGAAAAAAGTAATAATACTATTTCTGCTAATGTTTATCTCGATTATTATGATGTAAATAAAAGAATAATTCTTTATAAAACTTGTTTGTTTACAGAACAAATCGAGAAAGTATATGAATGGAACACATTAGTACTGCTTTCAGTGATAGCGAAAAATATTTTATGGTATTCTTTCAGACTCCTATCGAGAAGAGTGGCACCGTGGTAAGGTCAGCGACTTGCTTTCGGAATCCCGGGTTTGATCTTGTACGACTGTTTATTCACGGTTTTCCCTGTGTCGGTATCTGCATTCTGGATTGTTTCTCATATTCTATGATTTCCTTTCCACCATTTTCCTTTCATTCGTTTCTTCTCTGGTTTCAGGTGTGCTTCTTGATTCATGGGGTTTGGGGGTGCTGATAATGGTGCAAATGCATTCTAAATGGAAAGAATACTCCCCGTGAACACCAGAGAGCTGACAGGTCGCTTGATTAACCTCCCTGGCGGATCCAACAGTGAGACGGGTAATCGGGTTTGGTAAAGTTAGCTACTTCCGCGCGTCTCTGTAGCCTGTCCGCCTGTAGCCAGTAACCTCCTATGGTTCTCTCACTTCATCACTACCTCCTGGAGGTTATTTTTTATAGTGTTTAACGCTCGCTTTTACTACTACAGGCGATAACACTGATGATATGTGGAATGGAGATGGAGCACCGCTGGCTTGCGATGGCGGGGGAAACCGGAGTATCCGATGAAAAGCCATCCTTGCGCCGCTTTGTCCACCACAAACCAGATATACGATCACCCGGGTTCGAACTCGGGCCAACTATGGGACAGGCGAGTGGTCTAACCACTTGGACATGACGCAGTCTTCCAGATTTGCATAGATAGATGGTGCGAGGAACCTCCTTGGCTCTTCTGATATTACTAGAAGTAGGTCGCGCCGAATATCTTAGCCCCTCCCAAAGGAGAGCTGTCCAATTTGGGTTGGAGTCGGCCGGGCAGTGGTTCTCAAAACCCATGGGAGATTAGGTGTGCCTGGACTATGAGAGCCTCAATGTTCTCCAGCACCAACCTGGAGAGCTTAGTACACAGAATCTGATATTTGTCGCCCACCACTGAGGACTTTGGTTATCATCCCTCTTTGGGATTGACGCGTGTAATTGACATATTCACTTGATAATTAGTATAAAATAGTTACTGGCCTAATGGAAGACCCCATGAAAGTTTCCCTGAGCCTGGGTTGATAGGTGACTGCTCTGTAGCTTGTCTCTTTATCCTTTCTGACTCCACAACTACAGTAGTTCCTTGAATTTTTCAGTGGGTATATTAGTTAAAAGTATGGTTTAGTTAGTGTCTGAAAATCTTTTTTGTAGATTGAAACATAATTGGGATTACTTCTTATATAAAACTGCATTCATCATTCAAATACCATAGGCCTAACTCTAAAGTCCTTTGGCAGACATATTACAGATCCCTTTCTGAGGAAAGGTTTCTAAAAGAGTGACTTCGAAAATAACTAAGAATTCCAGGAATTTGAACAAACGTCTTCTGAAATGTTTGATGTGTTCTATTCACATAATTTTTTCTACACTTCTGTAATAAAATCTCCTTACAATAGCTTATTCATCTATCTAGTTCATTCTAACCGATGTAATATTAGTACAAATGATCTTATTGAATAGTTCCTTAAAAGTAAAACAGCAATATTGCAACATACTACGCTAAACTGATATCAAAATATGTTTTAAATGTTGGTTGCTAAGTAATTAAATTTTGTTCTCTTTACACGCACAGGGGTTGAAAAATTCCTGTATGAGAAAAGTTTAAGCATTTAAAAATTAAAACCAAACAGAAGGAATAATACAGGAATAGTTAACTCCATAAAAACATTTATGTATGTCAATTTGTGTATTTTAAGGAGTTCTACATTTTTAATTTCTCTACACCGCCGTGTACATAGTATATAGAGAAGGGATTGCATTCCACCCAAAAATTCGATACCGAGATTCAATGGAAATCCTTTATAAAGGATCTCCTGTATCCAAAAAAAAAAAAAAAAAAAATTTCATAAAAGGTCTGTATGTGTGCTCATGTGTCCGTCTGTCTGAACACGATAACTCAAAAACGAAAATTCTGTACACTATCAAACTTAGTATTTAATTTTAGTATCTTTCAGGGATGCGGCACGAAGATTGTGAGAAAAATATCCCCACTTCGAAGTACCCATTGCATGAAAGAAATTTCGAAGATTTTGGTTTTCTCAAAAACTATTGTAACGATTCTGATTAAAATGCCGTATATTAAAAATATTTATATGGCAAATATAATGTATATCTTGAATTTTTAAGGAATAGCCTCTAAAGACCACTTTATTCTGAATTAATTTTGCTGAATTTTGCGCAACTGGTAAACCTAAAGAGTTAGGTAGAAATTTACCATACAAAAACTGTAGATTTACTGCCTCCGTGGTTCAGTGGCCAGCGAGCTGACTTCTCACCCGGAGGATCCGGGTTTGATTCCCGGCTGGGGCGGGGAATTTTTCTTTAGCCAGAATTATTCCATATCCCCCACAGAGTTATGGAAATATGTCTGTGAGAGTGAATGTGTGAATTTGAGGAAAATAAAAGGATTTAAACCAAACGTAAAAGTTTCAAGTGCAAAGCCCCCGATATGAGCTTAGATGTAATAAAGGCTATATAAATGAAACAAAAAATAAAAAATTGTAGATCACGTTGAAACACACAACTTATGCTATTTACCATTTCTGAGATATTGCTTATTATTTATTTTAGATTGAAAATACTTCAACTTTTCGCATACAGAAAATTGTAAACTCCGGTCCTACATAGAAACGGACTTCAACCACACGGTAACCAGCTTTTATGAGATTTGATATTCGTTTTAGTCTATTGTATTCCCCTATATTGTTTGTACTTACAAGGAAGCAAGAAAAAAATTCTAAAAATGTTGATCTTGAATATATAAAATAGATAGAAGAATGTGCTTTTTAACGTTGTTACAGCGAGTAGAGAAAGTCATGTGAATGAAACGTCATGAAGATGTTTTGTGTAGTTAACGATTTTCTATCTCTTACGTTTCACAGCTAAACAAAATCATTCAGAATGAAGAGGACTTCATGGCTATTCCCAAAAACTTCAAGACATACATTTTATTTGTCATATAAGTATCTTTAATAAGCGGTATTTTAATCAAAATCTATAGAGCCGTTTTTTAGTAAAGCGCAACTTTAGGAAGTTTTCCCATGTAAAGTAGTTTGGGGTGGGATATTTTCTTGAAAGTACACGTGTAGCATCCTTGAAGATGAACTTAAATATAAACTGAATTTATTGGTCTTTCAATTAGCTATGTGTAGGATAGAAGTCGGAGAGTTTCGTATTTAACCTCTTTTCGTTTTTGAGTTATTGAGTTCACAGACACACGGACACACATATGTATCTGTATCTAAAAATGTGATGTTTTCCATTCACATGTCCTTTTCTACCTGTTCTGTAAAGAAACTTTTGTCACAAAAATATTTTATCGATACCATGTTAATCGAGATAAATATTAGAAGACATTTTAATTGTTTTCTCACAGAACCATGTGTAGGGCAGGAGTTGGGTGGATAGAGTCAGACTGAAAATGTTAATGCCATAGCCGGGATTTGAGCCACGTGTGTTCCGGTCTCTAGTCGGTTGCTCTACCACTGAGCTACCATTAAAACACGCCAGCATAGCATTGCATGTTTCCCGGTAAACCACAAGGTGATCTTATATTATTTTGAGATGACTACCCCAATGGCGACTTACATGGTTTACCGGGAAACATGCGAGCAATTGGCTTGCGACATTGAATTGAATTTTGGCATTAAATTTTTCAGTCTGATTCTACCTATCCATTAGAAGAAATTCTCTTGTTACTTGCATCCAAGCAGAAAGGAAATAAGGAGACAGGTGATGGTGAATCAGTCCCTTAAAAGCCAGTCGCTATGTGAACAAATGATATTGGGTTACATGACCAGCAGTAAAACAAAGAGAAATGAAACGAAACGTGACTTCCCGTTTGAAAAAAGTTAGTTAAAAATGAAACCATAACAAGGGATATCTTGGAAACGATTAACTGTACAAAAAGAATGTATATTTCTTAAATTGTGTATTTTAACAATATTTACATTTTATGTGGTCCGTTTCCGTCTTTTACCCTTTACCAGTTATGAAAAGTAATCCAGAATGAAGAGGTCTTTCGAGGCAATTCCCATAAAATTCAATACATACATTTTATTTGTGATGTAAATATCTTAAATATATGGTAATTTTAATAGAAATCGTTATAGAAATTTTTGAGAAAAGGAACGCTTTCAAATTTTGTCCATGTAAAAGCGTAGTTTGCATTGAGAGATTTTCCAGAAAATCCTTATGTCACTTTCTTGGAACATGCTAAACTTAAATACCAAGATTTGTATTTAAGAGCTTTAGTGTTTGAACTATTTTGTTCACAGATACACATACAGCAAATCATGCACACGCGCCTTCCATACTTTTTCTAAAAATCTCTTGTGTTTCATTTCTCTACATTTCTGATCCAATTGTTGTTAAAAACGCATTCTTCAGTCAAATTTGCACTAATCAAGGTAAATATAGCAGCACTAGACGCATTACTTGCTTCCTTGTAAGTAAAAGGGAAATAAAGTTGTCCACTAAGCTAAAGCGATATTTAAATCGTTTAGGAAAAGTTAGGTGCTAAGTACTTGAAATGCGTCTCTCTGATATATAAAATTAGCTATTTTAAAACGGAAACCATTAAAAATAATATCTCGGAAATTGTTAACACCTCGAAAAAATGTATATCACACACATTGTGTCTTTTAACGAGATATACTTTTTTGGATAACAAGTTTTTGGATGTTATGGTTTACCATTTATGCAAAATCTCCAGAATGAAGAGGTAATCTGAGGCTATTTCTATAAAAATTAAGATATACATTTTATTGCTTATATCAACATATTTAATGTATAGTATTTTAATCAGAATCGTTAGAACAATTTTTGAGAAGATCAAAATTACGAAACTTTTCCATGTTGAGGGAAGTTTCGTGTCGCATTCTTGGTACATACTAAACTTAAATACGAAGTTTAGTATTTTAAGGACCTTTTGCTTTTGAGTTATCAAGTTCACAGGACACACGCACACACACATATACACTTACGCCGCGCGGACCATTTTCTAAACATGCCTTTTTTGGATACAACTGACCCTAAAATGCGTATTTCCGGTGAAATCTTCGTATAGAAATTTTGGATGGAACTTAATGAGTCATAAATAATATTTCTTACCTATTTTGTCTTTTATAGAACTTATGTTTCAGTATATAGCTTTCAATGTTATTTGAAATAAACAAAATATAAAAATATTGTTTACCAGTTATTTCAACTGTTCTTTTCATGAAATGTGATGTAATATGGTGATACATAACTCCAAAGGAATTCTTAATTGTGGCTCCAGGATGAAAATAAAAAAAATATTTCAGCGTAGCCACGTACAATCAAAACGGGAAGGCAAATCTGCTACATCAGAAAATTTAATATCATAAAATTATAATGAGCAATTCTTAGTTGCTTGAAACTCAAAAGTTGAAGGAGTTGGACGGTTATTACCTGGAAGTGAGATAGGTGCTCTACTCTTCGGGGAGGCACATCTGTCGGGATCCTCTCATTAGCAGCTGCAGTACTCAGCGGGGGTGCTTTTCCCCAGACATCTGGCCTTTATGGTTTTTTCCCTTTCTTTTTAAAGAATCACGAAAATATATTGGCTAATAAATACTGATGCACCCCAAACCATGATGTTCTTCCGCTACAGCGGGGTGTCGATGTCCAGGGTCCTTATCACATCGCCTCACTTTTCGTCACTATCCTTCAACATTTCTAATTTAATGTATCAAAACAGTTTCTTCTTTTTTTTTTCTTGTTTCCCTCTTTTCTGAAATTTTGCATAAGCCTACTTTCGCTTCGTAAGAACTATTCAGTGTGTGCCTCTATATCCTGATGTACTTTTAAGCATAGCTCCAGACATCTGAAGTGCAATATTTTTTTTAATATTCTTTTTATATTGCTATTACGTTTCAGAGATTTTATATAGAAAATTTGTTTGTAGTGACAGCACATTCTTATGTTTATTTTTATGTGATATTAGTATTCTTTTGGATAAGCATGTATGCATACTCGTAACTACAAAAGTATAATGGAGGACAATAGTGGAGTACTTGGAGTAAGGAATATAAAATAATTTTAACTATTGTTCTTTTTAATTACAATTATGAGCAATTATTTTTTAAAATTAATCAATGTTAACAACGCAAAAGTAGATTGATTAGTACGTTAAAATGCTAGCATTTAATTTAATTACCGTCATTAGCTTGTGAGAAATGGTTCGAGCTATACCAGAACATGTTATATATAGAGAAAGCTCTTCAAAATAATTCAGAAAAATAATTGTACTATACCAACAAATAAATAAATAAAACAAACATATGCCTTGAGTAAAATGAATTGCCATTTTTAAAAGTAGTGCTAGTGTGCAGAGTAAAGCTATCCTAAAGATGGCGTAAAATTTAACTCCCAACTCCAAGTGTACTCACACAGAATGGTAGATGTTCTACTACTTTTTTAATCAGATATAGTTCATTCATATCACTTTACGTACCTATTCTGTAAACAAGCAACTTTAACAAAATATTATTCTTTAACATGCATCATGCTAATCAAGTTAAATATTAGCAGAAATTATGTTACCACTTGCTTCCTTCTAAGTAGAAGACAAACAAAGGAATACTGTAGGCTAAAGTGACAGTCAAATGCTTTATAGCTGGTCGCTATTTGACACAATTAAAATTCTATTTTCTTGTATGGCCTGGAGAAAATCAAAAGGGATGCTTTTCTCAAACGAATGAGAACTTCTGTTTAAGAAAGGTGTAAATATTTCAAAATTAAGTACAAGAAATATCTCTGAAATGACTTAAGTTTTGAGTTTTAACAGATTTACATTTTTTGTGCGGTAAATTTTGAATCTCTCTTACGGTTTACCAGATATGCAAAAGTCATCCAGAATAAAGACTACTTCAGAGGCTAATCCGATAATATTAAAAATATACATTATATTTGTCATACATACATATATCTTAAACATGTGGTATTTTAATAAAAAATTTTAGCGCGATTTTTGAGAAAATCAATATTTCCGAAAGGGGGGAGGGATTTAATTTAAAATCTTCTTGTCGTATCCTTGTAGGATACTGAACTTAAATACCAAGTTTGGTATTTAACCGACTTTTCTTTTTTGAGCTATGCTGCCTACACGCACAAATACACACAGACATGTTTCTAGAAACGCTTTTTTTGATTTAGCGGGTCTCAAAACATGTGCCTCCGGTGAAATCTCGATATCGATTATTTGGGTGCATTCTATACCTTCTTTATCCACTATGTACATTGTGCATACTGGCTAGAGAAAATAAATATATTTAAAATTTGTATCTAGAATGATAAAATATATACCAAATTAAACAGGGAATTTCTGTTCATAAAAGTACACAAAAAGCTTAAAATTAACACTGCTTTAACAGTGTTCTCCATTTAGTTTCCCCTTAATTTCTATAGAAAATGGACCGTAACCCAAGACTATACCCCTGCTTTATTACATTGGAAGAATACTGCTTCTAAGTAAGAGTGACTGTGAATAAATGATATGCCATACCTAAAGCAACAAGTATTAATTTTGGATTTTTACCATATACCTGAGGTGCAACTTTCCTGCACATACTCGTGACCAACTGGTGTTAGCGACCTCTTAACATTTGGCCACGTTTGTCGTCCACTATATCGTGCGGTCAGAACTTATTGTTGCCCAGGAACCATCATCACTCCGCCAACAAACAAGTAATTGTGTAGGGTGGGTACCCGCCACTTTAGCCGCTCCACAATGGGAGAAACACTGGAAATATCTCACTCAACGTGACCCTTGTTCAACACAATGCGTGTGCTTAATTTAATGGTATCGCCCTTACCAGAGCAATGTTAGCCTACCTTGTTAATCTTAGCCTAAAAGAAACTGTGCATTAAGAACAGCTCCAAGATGAAAATTCAATGTTACTATGAATGATCTTTTCGATTACAAAGTTGAATAACTATAATTAGGAGACACTTAGAATCATGACATTTGTATCAATGGAAAGATAAACTCAAATGTTGTGGTTATCTTTGTGAACCTGGTCCACATTTATTAATTTCATTGCCAGGAGACGATATTACAGAAAAATAGCTACAAACGAAGATAGGAGGGCATTTTGTGTGTTACATTTTCAAATATAACAGTCTGTTGTCACTGTACAACAAAACTTTAGAAGAAAAGTTGTTGCTGATTCACCCAGTGAACCCAGGATTTGTAAGTGGTACACTGACTTCAAAACGGGGGGATGCATCTCCTCGTCCAAAAATATGGTCTCCGCTTGTGATACCGTCGTATCATCAGGTTTCAAAAATTCCAGGTCTTTGTCTGTCCAAGTATTCTCTGCGTTTAAGGAGTAGAAAGAGTTTTTTGAAATATGTTAGCAAAGAGGATATGAATTTGTATACAAATTTCAAGTCAACCGATCGTGCATTAGTAAGTGAGGCAAATGTGTAGCGTGTGAGAGAGATTATTGAGAGTTTCGCACGAAGTCCACAGACATCCAGGTAAAGGCCAATAGAGAACTAAACATCCCCCACAGCGTGGAAGATTTTAAGAAAACGTTTGAAGTTCCAGCCATACCATTTGCAATTGTTGCAGGCTCTGAAACCAGACGAAAAAAAAAATACAAACGATAGTCTTCTGTGAGCAGATGCAACTCAGAATGGAAAGTGAAGGTTTCATCGAATCATCTGTCAGAAAAAGTGCTCTAACACAATGTCAGAATATGGGCTTTAGAAAATCCTAACATTTATGTGGGACATGTACGTGACTCCTCGTGCACGTGACTTATTTACCCCAGTTTTTAAGAAAATCTGCCCCAGTCAAAAATATTCTTACCATTGAAAATATTTTGAAAACTTTGACTTATTATAACATGCTTGACATAAGTTTGATCAAAATGCCTTATGTATTAAGATACTTGAATCAGAAATGAAATATATATGTATATATATATATTTTTGGTGGGAGTACACTCTGAACTCCCTAAATTTTCATAATTGGTAAACCGTAAGAAATAGACAAAATCCTAATACACAAAATATGTAGATTTTTTAAGAAAAGTAAGCCAATTAAGTATTGCACAATTAAACATAATTATTAATGTCAATTTTTTTGCGGACTTAAGCATTTACAAGATATTTCTTATTGGTTTAAGTATTAAAAAATTAAACTTTTCTAAAAAAAAAAAAAAAAAACATTTTTAGAAAAGGTCCATGTGTATGCTTGGGTGTGTATTTATTTATAGTGTTTTACGCCAGCTTTTACTACATATAATACCACAGACGATGACACTGATGATACTTAGAATGAAGAGGAGCACCTGGGTCAGGGCTAGTGGTCTAAGCACTTGGCCACGGCGCGGCTTGTGTGTGTTTGTGGGGGCAGCAGAACTCAAAAACGAAAAGTCCGTTGAGCACCAAAGTTGGTATTTAGTTTACACCTTCCTAGGGTGCGACACGAGGAGATTTAGAAAAATCCTGCAGCACCATGCCTGCCTTTACATTGCATATTTTTCGAAAAGTTTGACTTTCTCAAAAACAGCACTAACGGTTTTGATTAAAATGCGGTATGTTTAACATATTTTCATGACAAAGAAATATAATCCCCGACTAGCCCCTGAAAACCTCTTTATTCTGAATGACTATTACATAATTGGTAAACCGTAAGCAATAGACTGAATAAAACTACCAACAATTGTATATTTCTTCTGCGGAGTTAAACATTTTCGAGATATTCCTTGTTTATTTTAATGTTAAAATAATTATAGTGTACTTAAACTAAAAGTCGATATTCTTTTCATCTCTTTTACTTCACTTTTAACAATGCACAGAGAACGGAATTTCAGACACATAAGACCAATTTTGAAAATATTTGACTATCGCTTTAGCCTAGTGTATTTCCTTATTTCCTTTCTGTGAAACTAAATAACAAGACCATTTCTGCTAAAGTTTACATTGATTAGCATGAAGAAAATATTTTCTGATAATAGTTTGTTGCACAATATGTAAGGAAAGTCATGCGAATGGGACAATTTAATTTTTTTTATTTTCTCTCATGCTAATGCAAAGAACATGGAAGTTCAAAGCCATTAAATAGGGATACCCTCTAAGAATGTATTATGTATTTACCTAGGGTATTGTGCAATGAAATGAGTTTATCTGAATTAAAAGTTTGTCTAAACTATCAAGAGTAACTAGATTAATAAGCATTCCCTACTGTATACCTTGTAGAAATGTGAGTAGAAAGAGTAATGCTAATATAACAAAGTAACGAAGATAGCAAAAGTCAAGGCAATACCTAGAAAGGGGGCGGCGAATAGACTGTCTAGCCATGGGAGCTTCGGAAAAGACGGGGTGCACATCGACACCGTGTAGTGAACCCGCGTCGAGTCGTACCTCATAGCAGAATGAGAAGATACTAGTGCGGGATGTGAAAAAGTTTGTTCACAAGGAAAGAGAATTAAGAGGGAGATTAGCGTGAAGGGAAGGTGAAACAGCTAAAATAATTTGTGATCGGTTTTGTTTTGGAGAGGCTAATGAGCTCTTGTACTTTGAACGGCCAGGGCAAAAGTGAAACATTACTAGCAGGAAAGTAAAGGGCAGTTAGAAACCAGTAACTGAGTTTCATTCAGGTTTCTCCCCGCACACCCTGAGACCATCACACAGTTCCTTAGCTAGCCGGAAATCCTACCTGTTTCCTTATTCCCCTCTAAAGCCCCGAAACAATAATTCCCGCCACAAGATATACATTTTATTTGCTTTGTAAATATCTTTAACGTACGGCATAGTAATCAAAATCGCTTGTGCCATTTTTGAGAAAATCAAAACTTTGAAATTTTTTTTTCCTTGTAAAGCATAGTTTGGGGCGAGGGATTTACCTCAAAATCTTCGTGTCGCATCCTTGGAAGACACTAAACTTAAATAGCAAGTTTGGTATTTTACCGACTTTTCATTTTTGACTTATCGCTTCATAGGTACACGATACAGACACACGGAGACAAACACATGGACGTTTTGCTGTAAATGTTTCTTTTCTATAAATACTGGATACAAGGGCTCTTAAAATGTATATTTACGGTTAAATCTCGGTATCAATTTTTGAGTGGATGCAATACTATACTATGTATTGTGTAGAGAATGTAAAATACCGCATCTGGCAGCGGATTTTCGTCCGTTATTAGGAAATCAAAGTTATAGTTCTTAGGAATAAAGGGAGGTTGTGTAATTAAAAGTTCTTGAAATCCTTTGCGGCTCAGGAACATTTTTATGGAAAACTATCTAATTTAAAATCCTCAACAACAAAAAAAGAATTAAAGGGTTCATACTTAATGGCAAATTATTAAATACACTTATTTTGTAATCACTTGTAATGTTAATTCTAAACTATTATTTGGTAAGCTATTTGTCATTGCTAGATACAACCTATATAGCACAGTACATTCACTAAATTATCCTTTTTAAATTGGCATTAATTCACTAGATTATATAATTCTTTTTAACTTCTTTGTTATTTGTCAAGTATTAACTTGAACTTAAAGTGATTCTGTTTAGTGTGTTCTGCAATAATGAGTTTTAATACTTTTGTACATTTTGATTTGAATGTTTTATCCATTTGCAAAGTTGTATTTTAAACGATTTATTTCTATTTTTTTTTATTTAAACTTTGGTACTGTTCATCATCAGTACTGTTTGGAGAATTTCACAAACATTTTGATATTCTTTAAGTGTGGCATAGAATCCTGACTAACTCCCTGTGATTTTTAATGTGGCCTTCAAGCCATTAAAATTTGTAAAACCCTATTCTGGATCATTGTACAAATACTTCCTTAAGAACATAGAGGAGGTAATCTGTTCAATTTCCAGGCATGAATATTACTTTCTCTACACGTACTATGTACAGAGAAGGTATTGTATAGCACCCCATAATTCGATACGGAGATTTTACCTGAAACACATGTTTTTGGATTTCCGGAATCCAAAAAATCATTTCTAGAAAAAGGTCCGCGTGTGCGTGTATTTGTGTGTGTCTGTATGTGTGTCTGTGGACAGCATAGCTCGAAAACTAAAAGTTTATTAAATACCAAACTTGATATTTAAGTTCAATATCTTCCAAGGATGGGACACGAAGATTTTCAAGAAAATATCCCCCCCACCCTTAACTACCCTTTTCATGGAAAAACTTTCGCAAATTTTGATTTTCTCAAAAACGGCTGTAACGATTTTGATTAAAATATCATATATTAAAGATATTTACACGAGAAATAAAATATGTATCTTGAATTTTCTGCGAATAGCCTCTGAAGACATCTTTATCCTAAATGAATTTTTCGGAATTTTACATAAGTGGTAAACCATAAGGAATAGACAAAAACTTACCACACAAAAAATATAGAGCTCGTTATAACACACAATTTATATTACATGCATTTTTTTGCTGGAGTTGATAGCTTTTAAAATATTTCTTGTTATTTGTTCCAGTTTTAAAATACTTATCAACAAACGTCTACATAAAGAATCGGATTTCTGTACCATAGCAAAATTTTAAAACATTTGACTGTCGGTTTAGCTTGCTGCACTCCCCTATTTCCCTTACACTAAAAGGAACTAAGTAATAAGACCGTTTCTGCTTATGTTCATCTCGTTTAGCATGAGGTAGATAGAAGAATAAGTTTATTAGCAATAATTTGTTACAGAGATGTAGAAAAAGTTATGTGAATGGAGCAAATCAAATTATTTTCGTAAAAGCTGTTACGGAAACGTCTGCTTAAGGCTCGTTATGAACAAACGGAGGTTGTAGCACAAAGAGAAAGGTAGGCTCCAAAACTATATAGTTAATATCCACCTTGTTAGGAAGGAGAGCGCGGGTGTGAGCGTCAGAATCGTGACGCACGCACCACCAGTATTTTGTTACTGACCAGTGATTTGAATGCTCGTGTATGTGGTTTTGTAGGTCGCGCACTAGGACTGCTGATTATTTCACATTTCGACCGTAGAGATAAAGCTATGCCGTTTGCTACATTAGGAGGTGTGAGTGCAAAACTGCATCGATGTTAGGGAGCAGAGAATATCATTTTCTTGATAGGCTCATGCGCAGATAATAGCAATGTTGCATGCGGATATGCAGAATTGACCTCGGTTGCGGTTTCGACAAGCATGGTGGCTGAACAGAAAGCTGTCTAAAGAATAAAATTTATGTTTTGAACTTGACGCGAGCATAAAAATAAATATTTAGAAATACACTAACGATGTTGTAATAGTACAACACACAGAAAATAATTTACAAAAGAGAACATAAAAATAATGGCAAATTGGGGGAAAATATAATGAAGGCCAAATAGTCGTCGATGATTAAGTACTGGAAGTTTCCTTCTTTAATTGCTTAGAATGTGAAATTAGTAATGAAAAGAATAATGACATAAATATAAAATTAAAGTAGATTTCACAGACTAGAATTAATATAGATCAGATTTCAAATTACGTACGTACTAGACTTAACATAGAACAAACTCTGCATGAAAGACTTCCGCACCTTAGAGAACATCAAAGCCCGCTTACTGAAGGCTAAACTGGGATTGTCGAAGTGCACACTGTCTAGATTGGTCAACCTGCTAGCTCGAGAAACCTTTTTAATAGAAGAACTCAGGACAAGACTTGGACTTCCCTGGACCCCCAACTGTAAGAAGGGCGCTTGACGAAAGAACAACGAAGAGGGAGGACATCTGGTCAGCATTCTATTCAATAGAAGCCATGGTAAACCGGAACTAGATTGGCACGAACCAAAAGCTCCGACATTTCACGACATCGACGGCGGTACAAGGATATCATCACAAAGCATGCAGGAACGAGACATTCCACGTCCTGGACAAAGTTTGTGTGATATATATGACAATATATGTGACAGATACCATGTCCTAACGTGTTCAAAGCGGGAGAAATTTAGGATGAACTTTGGCACAAAATAACACCCAACATATGTACCACTTATACGCACTATTACTATTATTATTAATAAATAGATTTCAAACAATTTATTGAACAGTACATAATATCTTAAAGAATAATACAGGACCCGAAACAAGAATGACATTTTATATCGCTATGAGAACTCCTACGTTACTTTGTGAATGTGAGGACTGGTTAGTACATAAATGACAATACGTAGAGCACAAGGTAAAGAGATGGAAATTACGAGGAAAACTAAATGATGTACAAGGGAAGTCAGAATTAGAAATGAAGAAATAAGGAAATAATTAGAAGTAGGAGAACTCAAGAATAAATTGGAACACAAAATGTTTAGAACATTGAGGAGGAAGGAAAATACCAAACTGCGAAAAATATATTTCTAGTGTGTTCCTAAGGGAAAAGAAACGTGAAAAAACAAGGAAGGAGGTACGTAGGAGGGGTCCCATTGTAGCCTAATACACCAAGTGGAGAAAAGCAGAAGAAAATATAAATATTGTTTGAAGCAAATAGCTTCATATTTTAAATGCGACTTTGGTTTCCTGTTATACAGAATAACATGAAACAAAATTAAACGTTCAAACTATTTTCTATAATTTATGTGTATGGACAAATGACAAAAGATGCTATAAAAAAAAAAAAAAAAAATTGTCGAGCAACCGCTCAGAACACGCAGACATGCTTCCACGCATTTTTGTTTCTATCGTGATCGTTGGGAGGGATGGTAATCGTTGGTTGGGATCCGAAGGTCGACCATATCTGAAGTCACCCGGCGCAGACCCACAAACCCGCACCACCTGTTCTACGGGAAGGATTCTAGAGATAGCGCCAAGCTGAATGGTACCCGCAGCGACGCCGCCAGGAAAGAAACTTGGACGTGGTGCACATCCACCGCCCAGCCGCAATCCCAGCCGAACACCGTCAACAGTCCTTCAATCCTGACAGAGGTGAATAGGAATTGATCGGTAAAGAAAATTATGGGCTAAAAAATCCTAAAAAAATGAACCAACCCTGCATTCGCCTAATGAACACGACAACCCACGAAAAACAGATGAGTGGGAATAAACGGTCGCCGGGGATCGAACCCGGGACATCCTAAATGTAAGTCGCACACGTTACCGCTGCGTCACAATCGATAAAAGTATGCAGTTTGTAAAATGTTTTGATTAGCTTTCTATTGAATGTTGTTTTCCATTTTAACAACTGTAAAACTGTGTTCTATTTCCTAACATTAACCGTAAATAGGTAATGTACCTTTCAAAACTACACATTATTTTACCGCTCATCTATGAAAGGATTATGAACATTTAATATTTTATAATGATAAGGTGCAAAGCATTAAATTTTGTTTACATTTTTACTTTCTCTACAAGGTACGTAGGTAGAAAATTATACTCTACTTGAAAATTCGATAAGAAGAATTCACGCTTTACTGTATCCAAATATATATATTTTTGCAGGAATTTGTCAACTACTGTCCATACAAACAAAGGAACTTCAGTAACATAGCAACCAGCTTTTGACTATCACTTTAACCTATGGTACTCCCTTATTTCGTGTCTACTTACAAGGAAGCAACAAATAAGACTATTTCTGTTTTTCTGATGTAAATAGAAGTATAAGCTTTTTAAGAACAATTTATTGCCTGTCGATCCTTTGGATGTGGCTTTGCTGTACACTTACTGCTGAACTAGAACAGTTGGGTTGGTCCTTTACTTTACCTGCTTTAGAGTCAAAGAAGTTATGTTCGCTCCTGGTGTCATAAGTAGGCAGCGCAGTTGGAGTACGTAAAGATTGAATTTCACTGCATCATTATCTGTAGACGCAAGTAGCACGTGCTCTTCAAAACGGTTATTGAATAGAAAATACAAAACACAGGAGGTAGAAATCGTAACCTCAGCGTCGTAAGCGGACAGTGCTTGTACCGACTCCGCCTCTGTCTCTGGAAACATCAGTCCTTATTCCACTAACTTGCAATCAATCCTTCAAATTTACTCTGCCTGCGCCCTCTAGACATAAGTATGAATTTCATTATAACTTTTCTTAAATAAGATAATTTATTTGAAAACAAATACAGCTAAAGAGTACTTATTGTTACAATATTTTCTTGTAAATCAAAGCTAGTGAAATAATATATATTGTGACGATAGGTGCTCTGACCTAAGTCCCACCGATACCGTGTCGCTTTAAGCGCGACTTTTCCCAAAAATTGGCCGGCACGGCATAAACTTCTCAACTGGCTCGCAAGCTTTCCGGTAAACCACAAGGTGATCTAAAATTATTTTAAGCGCCGGGCTTCAGAGTTTAACCAACTGTTAGGTCAATTAATGTTAATTAGTCTTTTTTTTTTTTTTTTTTTTTTGTTTTATTTATTTTACGTAAGTCAGACAAGACAAACAAGTCAGTTGGGCGAATTTAATGCTGTGTTGGCATGTTGCCATAGTAGCGCCATGTTTGGAGCAATCGGCCAGAGACTAAGAGATCAATGGTTCAAATCCTGGCTATGGCATTGAATTTTTCACCCAGACTCTATTCCAATTTCTAAATCATTTCTCTTATGTCGGTTAAAACGAAACGCTTCTACTTGTTATATTTTTTACAAGGTTGGCAATAAATTTAAACGAACCGTTTTGGTATTTTCACTTACGTTAATGGAATAATGTGGGGATCCGTATTTTAGATACTGTGGTGTAATGGTTACCATGCAACTTCATATACCCAAGGTCGCGGGTTCAAACCCGGTGGAGGACGATGGATTTTATCGGGTGTAAAAATTCTTAGCATGGCTTCCTTTGGAAGGGAAGTAAAGCCGTTGGTCCCGTGTCGTAGATTTACGGCACGTAAAAGAACCTCAAGCCTGATAGAGAGGCCTCTGAGCAAAATTAAGCGGTCCTTCACGCCCAATTTAGAATGGGACACTGAGAACCACAGTACTTAAAGAGTGTCCATAAATAACACGCCATTTACATTTGTATGTCAGACAGCTGAATTTATTTGAACTTAAGATGGCACTATATTATAGTCAGCTCCGTTCTCAGCTTCTACTTCTCTTGGTTTGGATTATAGAATTTACAAATAGGCCAATATTTGGGAAAGCTGGAGGGCCAATGTGATTTCATTATGTGAAGGTGCTGAAGTGCCTGAAGCTTCATAAGTTACGGTTATATTACGCTTATCAAAGCATTAAGATCACATAGTATACAGCTTAACCAGTTGTAATACTACCTCCAAGAGTGGCGTTTCTTTTTCCTTTTCTTTCTTTTTCCTCAAAAATGTAGTTTCTTACTAATAGACAAATTAAAATATTTTAAAGTGAAATATACGAGTATAATGTGTTAGTTAAATTGTTAAGGAATTAAAAAATAAACTAGTTTTAAATATAGGGACAGCTTTTAAAAAGCACCTACATTTTAAATATTACAACCAAAAATAAATCGACTAAATATAATATCTCCTATTATGTAGTCATATTGCTAAGGTAATGGTGGACTTAAATATTTTAAAACAGAATCAGTGGTTTTTATTTATCATTCAGAAAACCTTTTCCAGAAGGTGAGATACAAGTTTGGGCTAAAATTAATTTCATAGCGATTCTACAAATGATACAAGACCGTTTTGTTTCTATATACTTCTTATTACTTATTATTCAAATTGGCCGAAACTATTTTTATACACATTTTGAAGTAGGCATAGTAAATCATACAGATGATGTGGCATTAAGTTCTGGCCTATCTTGATGCTGCATACTTGTATGAACCTGAATCAAGGAAAGAAAAGGCCAAAGAACTATCATATTACATTTCAGAAATGTTTCATAAAATATAGTATAATTTCATTTGGGTATTCGATTATTTCGAAAACAACGCTATGAAGTACTGATCAGACACAAATAAAATATTTTAATAATTTCCAACATAATTTTTCTTCATTTTTTCTGCTTTCCTAATTAGCAAAAATGTAATAGAATCAAGAGCACTTCATAGATTTTCCATGTGTGTGTATACATATATATTTTTTCTCAACTCAAAACATTTAATATTTTAATCAAATTCATCAAAAACAAATTTTAAAAGTTTAAAATTATAGAAAAATATTTTGATTAAAAATGTTACGTGGCATTCTTAACCGATGTTTAACTTTAGAGTTAATCTTTAATATATTTTAATCATTAAACGATACACAGAACAGCACGCATAGATTTCTAGTTTTGTTTGGGAATCTCAAAACATTCACTTCGTATTTAAAATAATAATAATAATAATAATAATAATAATAATAATAATAATAATAATAATAATAACAGTAATAATAAAATAATAATGCCTACTCTAACTTAAATTTAGATGAGCAGAGTAGATAGAAGAAGAAAGGAAAAGGGAGGGGGAGAGAGAGACAGAGATAAGAGTGTTATTTTCTCACTTTGCACTCTTAAACATTCCTACGAGCTTTCGGGTCCTTAAAAAGAAAACAAAGTAAAAGCTCTAGGTATGAAGATATGTGAGTAAAGTAATGTTTACAATTTCTTCATTGTGTTCACGTTTCACTCGACCAGATCATGTCGATGTGCACAGGCATGTTTGTTGGTGCCGCTGGAATGCGTAGTGTTAGCGCTGTGGAAATTTTTTGTTTTGTTTAATTAATTAAATCCATTTGTACAGCAAGAATAAAATACCACCATGTGTAAGGGGGACCGTGTCATAATGTGTGTTAATTCCAGGTTTCTGGAGAGAAACTGTTTGGGCTCTTAAAGACAACACACAACTCACAATTTCCTTTTTCATCTTCAGCGGTACATCTCAATGTTCTAACCTCCATTTTTTCCTTAAAAGCGAATGACGTTTATTTTGTCTTGGCCAGTTATTATTTCTATTGAATAGGTAGAGTAAGACTGAAAAAGTCATTAACATAACCGGGATTTGAACCACGGATCTCCGGGACACTAGCCGGATTCTCTACAACTGAGCTAGTATGGCAACAAGCCGGCACGACTTTAATTTTCTCAACTGACTGGCAGGTTTCCCGGTAACCCACAAGGTAATTTCAAATTATTTTGAAATGGCCTACCCCAATGGGACTTACAATGTCGTATGTACTTTTAAGTCCCGTGCTTCATAGTTTAGCTAACCATGATCAATGAATGTGCGTCCTACATACGCCTCGTGTGAAATAAAAATTAAAAAAAATCTTGCTATTATTTACATTTTATTTCTAAAGAAAGCAACATCTACATAAACATTACATATTAATTTCGTAATATTCAAAATCATTTTCAGAAAGTAGAAATGAGAACCTCGATACCTCGTAACTGTCATACTCTGTCGTGTTAAGTATGTTTAATAAGATTAAAAAACCTTCCGTATATTATCGATAGTTTTAAGTTTTACACTGCTGTGTGTCTTATTTAACTTTATGCAGATAAGAGATAAAATGAGTCTAAACTTCATGTTATTGCCTTATGTTCCAGAGTTGCTGGACTATACTGCTCGATAGACTGGATGGAATGGGTGAAATGAATGGATGAATGGATGGATGGAATGGGTGGGTGGGTAGATGAGTGGATGAATGGATGGATGCAGATAGACAGAAAAACGTGCTTGTGAGTGGCTCCCGCACGGAGCACACGGCCAACCGCCCAAAACGTCAATACTAAAAAGCGTTCTTAAATATCGGAGAAGCATACCAACGGTTGCTACCCTTGCAACCCGAACCAATTCAAGAGTTCCTTGAAGATTTATCCGTTTGCACAGCTTTTCGCAAAAATCTACTTCATTTCGCCTATGGTTCTATTAAAAGTATCAACATATATTTGGTTTCAATACAGAAATAAAAAGGACAAAACATCTATACCCAACATTTCAAGTTTTACTGATATTTTGGAGTAAAAAGCTAAGATAATTAAATATAGTAAACAATTGTATAAATATAATCAGCACCAACTTTAAAATACAGAAGGAGAAAGGAATTGAACTCAGTACAGATTCATTTGAGGACAGGAAATACTAAATAAAGTTCATTAAAGGCCGTAACTTTACTTACGAGTAAAATGGTGGCGAGGTAAAGTGGTCACCCCACAATCGGGAGGCCTCGAGTGCATAACCCACGGAGCTTACTACCTTACCGAAGGATTTTTCGCGGTTTTCCTCGATCGTTAGGGGGATGCTGGGTTGGCTATTTTGATTCGTGAATTCTACTATCCTTTCATCACTACACTTCATTTCCTTCTTCGTCATCATTAGGCTTGATAACCAGGTTAAGGAATTCCCAAGCAGTTGGCTTCAAGTTAGCTACACTCATAATATACACACAAAACATGCCATGAGTCACTGACGTTAGGTAAAACGCGTCTAGTAATTGGTTTACACACGCCAATATACTGAATAAGTAGGGTGGTTAGTTATCTATGATGAGAGCGTAAAGTGTGGTAATAGTTTAACCTAATTTCCTTTCGTCTTCACCTTAATACTTAGAATTGTTTAGTCTGCTGAATGCCCAATCTGGATCTGCTTAATTTACAGTTTGCTAGATCGTCAACAAAAAATTACTCAAGTAAATTCTGGAGAGTGTATGAGAATTTATCAATCAGAATCAGGATATAAGAACCTTGTATGTAACAGCATGTCCCACTTTACCCTAAAACAGAGGTTCTCTTGGCGTTGCTGTAAAATACGTGCACCTGCCATGATATACGGCTTCGAAAACGATGGAAGGGATATGAAATGGGAAGGTGAAAAAAAGAAATAAAACTAAATATGAAAACCTGTTCAGAAAAATAAATTTATATCCCTTCATGGCGTTCATGGTATAGGTAACCATGTTTCTTAGTAAAATAACTGGTAATTAATATTGCTGTTCACATTTATGTAGCTTAAATACTGCCCATGTTGTCGCACAGGTCGTTAATCTTGAGCATTACACAATGTCCCACTATCTCGTTAGCCATTAACACTAGTGTAATGGGCTTATAATGATTATGGAGGACAAAAAGAGTCATGTTAAAGGCATCTAACTATAACGTTTTACGTGCTTTCAATTATACGTTTAAACGCAGACGTATCATCTAGGTAGTCTATAAATTTGATGCTGTAAGTTAAGACTACTAAAATAATTAAACCATTTATAATAAAATGTATATTAAATACACGTCTTAATAAGGAAAATCTATTAATAGAAACATCTGATGTATTCCAACTTTCTCTAGTTATTCTGCAACAGATTATTCTTTTTCATGCTAATCAAGAAAAATGTCAAAACTGGTAGTATTAATTACTTTCTTATAAGTAGCAGAGAAATGAGGGAATGCACTAGACTAAAGCGAGAGTCAAATCTGGTTACCAAGTGACCGATATCCATTTTTTACATGGTCACGAGTTTACAAATTCCCTTAAGTTTTAAGCATTTTTAAATTGAAACAAACAACAAGATATATCTAGGAATTGGTCAATTCCAAGAAAAACTATATGTGATATAAATTGTGTGTTTTTGTGTGTTTTCTCTATCTCTTACTCTTTATCAATTATTCAAAATTCAGCAAAAGTCAACCAGAATGAAAAGCTCTTCAGAGGCTATTCCAAGAAAATTCACATTTTATTTGTCACATAAATACCCATAATATATATTTTTGAGAAAATCAAAAATCTGAATTTTTTTTCCATTCAAAGGGCATTTTGGGGTGGGGGATTTTCCTCAAAATCTTCCTGTTAAATGCTTGAAGGATACCGACTCTCACACACATACACACATGTGCGCTTCTTTCTCTATCTAATATGTACATTGTACGTGCTAGAGAAAGTAAAAATCCAATAAAACATAAACATGTATAGGTATTTGTTCAGGTGGTTAATATTAGCTGGATGGTATTTTTATTCTAGGTAATTATGTTTATGTTTTATTAGCTTTAAACTTAATTAATTCACTATTTACTTTCCCTACAAGTATATGGCACGTAAGTAGAGAAGATATTGCACTCCATCCAAAAATATGATACCGAGATTTACCGGAAATACAAATTTTAGGGTCCCCTGTGTCCAAAAAGCTCAATGTGTGAAAAAAGATTGAGGAAAATTCCCCCATCCCAAACTACCTTTACATGGAAAAATATTTTCTCAAAAATAGCTCTAACGATTTTGATTAAAATACTGGATGTTAAAGATATTTATATGACAAACAAGGTGTATATATTTATTTTTCTGTGGATAGCCTCCTAATTCTGGATGACTTTTGTATAACAGGTACACCGCAAGAGACAAAAATTTTCTTCACAAACAAATCTGATGTGTTCCATTAAAATGACTTTCTCTACATCTCTGCAAAAGATATCATTAAAATGCTTATGCTTCTATTTACTTCATGTTAATCGACAAAAAAGTAGCAGAAATAGTCTTATTAGTTCCTTCCTTGTAAGTAGAAGCGAAATAAGGGAGTACCATAGGTTAAAGTGATAATCAAAAGCTGGTTGCTATGTGAATGAAGTTCCTTTGTTGGTATGGACAGGAGTATGAGAAAAGTATAAGTTTTCCAAAGCTGAAACCAATAAAAAGGAATATCTCAAAAACAATGAATACCAAAATGTATATTACATAAATTGTTTGTTTTAACGTGCTCTACATTTTCTGTTGAGTAAGTTTTTGTCTAACTCTTACGGTTTGCGAGTTATATAATTTTCCGTAAAATTCATCGAGAATAAAGTAGTCTTCAGAGACTATTCCCAGAAAATTCAAGATATACATCTTTAATATACGATATTTTAATCAAACTCGTTAAAGCCATTTTTGAGAAAATCAACAATTTCGAAAAAAGTTCCATGTAAAGGGGTGGGGCGATTTTATTGGAAATCTTTATGTGTCATCCTTGGAAGATACCAAACCTAAATACCAAGTTTGGTTTTTCACGGAGTTTTCGTTTTTGAGCTATACTGCCCAAAGACACACACACACAGACGGTCACACACACACGGACATTTTTCTAAAAATGCTTTTTTTGGATTCAGGGGATCTGAAAAGATATATTTCCGGTGAAATCTCGGTATCGAATTTTTGGGTGCATTATAATACATGTAGAGAAAATAAAAACTAGATCTCGTTAAAACTCACAATTTATGACCTATACAAATTTTTCGTGGAGTTCACCTTTTCCGAAACATTCTTTGTTATTGATTTCAATTTTAAAATACTTAATTCTTTTCTCAGGTAGAAAGTCGCCCGTGTGTCTTTTGTTTCACACCTGGCTAAGCACAGAAGACTTTTTCAATAACACTCGCATAGCGACAGTTTTAAAACATTTTGCTATCACTTTAACATAGTGAACTCTCTTAGTTCCCTTTTAGTTATAGAGATCAAAGTAATAAGACCATTCTACTAATGGTTATGGTGAATAGCAATGTGTAGAAAGAAGAAGAATATGAAGAATTTAAACTTTTAATTGGAAAGAAATAATAAAGGATCCACTTTTATTTTCAGTTTGTATGTGGAACACTTAGAGAAAGTCATGCGAGTGTAACACATAATTTTTTTTAATCTTAGCTTTAAGAGATCTAATGCAAATGACTGTGAATAAAAGTGCGCAGCCAAAGTACTGTGCCCTTATTTTCGAACCGAAAATAAACACTCAGTCAGTGAGTCAGATCTTGGTTTGTATGAGTAAAAGCTCCTCGCACTCACTTTGGGGAGTTGTAGCTCCCAATCTTCTTTCTCGGCCACTGAGCTAGTAGCATCCAGTAGACATTTCGATTACGAGATGTTACTAGAAATACGTGTGCCAAATCCTAAATAAAGCATTTTTGATAATTAATTGTTTTTTTACACAAGCCGTGTATAGTTGAATAGGTAGAGTCAGACTGAAAAAATCAATCCCATAGCCGCATTTGAACCACGGATCTCCTAGTGCCTAGCGGTTGCTCTAAGCACCGAGTTACCTGGCAACATGCCAGCACAGTATGTATGATATTACTATGTTAATAAATACACTTATTCATTTATTCATTCATTGACTTTAACTGGCGCGCATGTTTCCCAGTAAAGCACAAGGTGATCTCAAATTATTTTCAGATGACGACTGACAATGTCGTAAGTACATTAAGTCCTATGCTTCATATCTTAACCAAATAATAGGTCATTTAAGATACTTATTTTTTCACATAAGCCTGTATAGAACACAAGTTGTATAGGTTGGATAGCATTTTTACTTTCTCTACCACATACCGAGCGGGTTGGCTCATACGGTCTCGTCTGTCGTATTTGGAAGTTACGGGTTCGCTTCCCCAGGATGGCCTGCCTAACCCATGGTTTTTTTTTTTTTTTTTTTTTTTTCAGGGGTTTCCTAGAGGCTCAAATGCGGGTAGGATTCTTTCATTCTCCAAATTTCCTTAACCCTCCATATCGTTCCCATAGTTATTTCATTCATCCGTTGGAATGAGTTCAGGGTTGGAAGCATCGACAATTGTGCTCGGTGCGGCGTGGCGGTGAAAAAGGATGCCCAAAGTGACAATCTCCATCTAATTGCCGGGGTGAGGATCGTTTTTGGCTTGGGCGTTGGATCCTATGTGAGGAGGGGACCCAGGTCAGCCTGTCCGAATGTCGAAGTGCTTCAATCTGAAAATTATAGTGCTTGTTATTGCTGTTCCGTCACTCCTGGTTCCAGCCGCCCCTCTCAGAGGCGCTCCCTTGTGAGGCGTAAGCACAATAATCTCAAATTCGGTGCCGAGTCCCCTCCGACTGTAGCCTATTCTATTCTTCTCTACCACGGTATGACATCGGAGTTTGGTTTCGTCTGTCATTATGGAGCGGGCATAGAAGTCAAGGTCAGAACAGCGGCGGCGTGTTTCAATGTTATATTCCTACCTGTATCGCAGTGTATTGTCATGGTTTGAACGAGTGGTATACCTTAAAGACTCTCTATTCCAATAAATGTTTCCTATTTGAGAAATGTTGTTCATGTTTGTGGATATTGGAACAGTGGCAAAATGTTAAGTATGTTTCATAGAAAAACACATAACATCAAGAAATGTAATTTCCAAAGGCATCAAGTGTCATGCTGCTGAATACTTTACCATTCAGGTACAGTATAATGTGGCGACACTGAGTTATTAGTCGCCCTCCTTGGTGTATTGGGTACCATGCTAACTTTATATCCCCAAGGTCGCGGGTTCAAACCCAGCGGAGGACGATAGATCTTTTTCGGGTGTAAAAATCCTTAGCATGACGTCCTTCAGAAGGGAAGTAAGGCCGTTGGTCCCGTGTCGTAGATTTACGGCACGTAAAAGAACCTCAAGCCGATATAGAGGCCTCTGAGCAAAATTAAGCGGTCTTTCACGCCCAATTTAGAATGGGACACTAAAAACCACAGTAGTTAAAGAGCGTCATAAATAAAACTCCGTTGATTTATTTTACTGCGTTCTTACGCTCCACGCTACATATAGAAACACTTGTTAAGTAGTTCGGCCTTTTGTCGCGTGAGTTACATTTTTTTCGGGGCTAAAGAGGTGAAAGTTTTCTATCCGTAAGCCTTAGGTTGGGGTGTTTTACACGCACAGGGCTTCTGAGAGTGCAGCGGTAAGTGTGTTGAGATGGCGTGATTCACCGTTAATTCTTTATTTTAAGGGCTCCTTTCTGTTACCTGGACATTATTGCTTTGTGAAACGAACATTTAAATTCATTTGCATTTTGTGTAAAGATTACTGTCATGATCTCTCATTTAGTTATTTCTTTGCCAGTTACGTGAAATAATATGCCACATTACGACGTCTGTATTGCATTTCATTGATTTTTATCTTTGTTAAAATATTAAATTATGGGGAACTCTGTATTCTCATTTTGAGTTGAATAGGAATGTAACTATACTATGTATTACGTAATTATTATTTTATTGTGTATTGTTAAAGTTTTCATAGTTTATTACTATAGTCGTAAAAGTTATACTGGACCCCATTTTGTCCATTATAGTTAGAGGGGCAACACACATAATTCGTGTCTGCTGTTACCGTGTTGATCCTTTAGTGCAAATTTGGCCAGTTCTCCATTTTTCATAAATGTGAGTTGTTGGGTGAGATCAACCAAAGTACTGACAGAGAATAAATGCCAAGGAGAAGTAAATCCTGACATAATCATGAAACTTAAACATTACTACATAATGCTGAAACAGAAACTCCCTTGTTAGGATTATAGAATATATATATATATATATATAAATGCGTATATATGGTACACTTTTGCACATAGAAAATGCTTATCAGCTTTGGAGTAGGATGATACATTTAGGTAATGTTTATATTTTTTGCGGGTTTACACGACATGGTCTACATGTAATTACAGTAATATTTATCCCAGTCCCAATTCCTTATGGTACCATGGCTACCCAAATACCCAAAAGGATGGTAAAACTTAATTCTCGTGTTGATTCACTAACGCCAATCCTTTGACAAGGTCAAGCGAGTGTATTGTTTGCTCTGTATTCCCTGCCAACTTGCTTAACAGAGTGAAGCTCTCTTACGTCACAGAGCACTCAGTAGAAGATGTTTTATGTATATAGTAGATACATAATTTCACCAAAATGCGTTAAGAGTTTTAACCAGAAATACATCTTTCGAGGACATTTAAATAAAAAAAAAAAAAAAAAATTGGATAAAAATCCATGAGCAAATTTGTGTAATTAGAGCAGTATAATTCAAGAGCAAACCTGGTATTCAAGCTTTTTTTACTTTCTCTATACGCACTATGTACATAGTGTATAGAGAAGGTATTGCACTCCACCAAAAATTTGATACCGAGATTTCACCGAAAATATATGTTTTTGGGTCCCCAATATCCAAAAAAAAGCAATTTCACAAAAAGGTCGTGTGTGTGTGTGTGTGTGTGTGTGTCCGTGTGTCTGGAACACGATAACTCAAAAACGAAAAGTGGGTAAATTACCAAAATTGGTATTTAGGTTTAGCATCTTCCAGGGATGCGACACGAAGATTTTGAGAAAAATTCCCCCACCCCCAACTACCTTTTACATGGAACTTTTTTTCGCAAATTTTGATTTTCTAAAAAATGACTAACGATTTTGATTAAAATTTCGTATATTAAAGATATTTACCTGACAAATAAAATGTATATTTTGAATTTTCTGGAAATAGCCTCTGAAGACTTCTTTATTCTGGGTCAATTTTACGAAATTTTGCATAACTGCTAAATCGTAAGAGATGGACAAAAACTTACTACACAACAAATGTAGAGCACTTTAAAACACTCAATTTATGTTATATATATATGTTTTTCGTGGAGGTGATTGTTTTTTTAGATATTCCATGTTTTTGGTTTCAGCTATAAAAAAACTTATACTTTTCTCTTACAGGACGTTGTGAACTCGTGTCCATACAAATAAAGGAATTTCAGTCACATACAAACCAGCTTTTGGCTTTCACTTTTACTTATAGCACTCCCTTATTTCGCTTCTGCTTACAATAAAGCAAGAAAACATATTATTTCTGCTAACTTTTCTCGATAAACAGCTTTTTAAAAATAATTTATTGCAGAGATATAGAGAAAGTCATGTGAATTTAACACATCAGATTTTTATAAGGTTGAAACAAACTATATTTTATTGGAGCTGCAGGACAGCACCATCCGAGCAATAATCTCGGCCCATAGCAACTGCGTCACAGTATACATTCATATGTATTTATAATAACTCCATGGTACGACAGCTCACAAGGAACCTTGGCCTACCGCCCGGCCGCTGCGTCCATCTCGGTTCATGACAGACGTCATGGATGGGGTGCAGTATTGAGGGGGAGACGTGGTTAGCGCCTCGAATCCCTCCCGGCCGGTTAATGCGGTCCTCATGACCTTGAGCCGCTACTTCTCCATCAAGTAGCTCCTCAATTGGTCCCCAGGGGGCTGAGTGCACCCCGGTCCAGATCTCCCAGCGGGGGAAAAATTCCTACGCTGGTACTGGGAATCGAACCCAGGTCTCCCGCTTGGTAAGCAGCTGGGCTACCACCGCGCTAAGGAGACCTCATACGTACTCACATGCCAATAAAACAATTTTTACATGGAAACTGGTGAGATATATCCAGTATTGATATTCAGGAAACCTGTCGACCTTTAAGGTGATACATATAGGAAATTAGGAAACTCCATAGTATGCAGGTTATTCTTTCATGGCTATTTAAACAATAATTTTTCATTGTATAAATTAATTGTTCTAATAAAATTGAGCCACTTGATGCATTGTAAAATATTTAGATAAGAACTGGTTTTACAGAAAATAGATTAAAAATAGATGTGCTATATAACCTTGTGTAATTAGTATAGAAAAATTATTACTTTTCGTAGTCTACAAAAATCTTGATCTTTCAAAACTTAATAATTTATTTATCATAATTATAGATTTATTTTTAAAAAGGAAATAGTGATTTTCTCCAATGCACTCTTGATATTAATATAAAAATATTGAAACAAATGAATGAAAAGTTTCATAGTGTGGAATATTTTGCGTATGGAAATGTGCTGGAAAATCTTATCTTTAGCTGTTTCAAATGTAAACTATTCATACAAAAGATTATTCTTTTATCTATATCATGCTAAACGACATAGACAATAACAGGATTGGTCTTATTACTTGCTTCATTGTAAGTAGGAGGGAAATAAGGATATATACTATGATAAAGCGAAAAATCTTTAAAAGCAGGTCGCATGTGGAACAATTGACGTTCGGTTCTTTTTGCGTGGTCAAGTTGAAAAAAGTTGGGTAATTCAAAACAAGGAATTTCCCGAAAACGGTCAACTCAACAAGAAAAACGTATATGACATAAATGTGTGTTTTAACAAGATTTACATTTTTTGTATATTAAGTATTGTCTATCTCTTAGGGCTCATTTAGAATAAAGAGGACCTGAGAGGCTATTCCAGAAAATACTAAATTTACATTTAATTTGTGATTTTTTTTTTTAAGTGTTTAACGCCCTCTTTTGCTATAAATGATGGTACATGGAATGAAGTTGGAGCACCGGTGGAATGTGATGTCGGGGGAAACCGGAGAACCCGGAGAAAACCCACCCTTGGACCGCTTTGTCCAAAACAAATCCCACGTGCAGTCGCTTGGGATTGAACCTGTGCCATCTAGGTGAGCGGCGATTGGTTTTATTTGTGATGTAGAAATATTTAATATGCAGTATTTTAATTAAAATCATTAGAGCCATTTTGAGAAAAACATAAAGGGTAGTGTTATAGGGGAATATTCTTTTGAAAAGCTTCGTGTCGCATCCTTGTAAGATACTAAACATAAATAGCAAGTTTGGTTTTAAACGGTCTTTTCGTTTTTGAATTATGCGGTCCACACCCAACCCACTGTCTCTCTCTCTCTCTCTCTCTCTCTCTCTCTCTCTCTCTCTCTCTCTCTCCCTTACACACACAAGGTCCTTTTTTTAAAAATGCCGTTTGGACTGAAGAGTCCTCAAAACATATATTTCTGGTGAAATCTCGATATAGAAAAATGTTTGGTTGGATTACAATAGCTTCTCTAACTACTATATACATTGTATGTGCATATGTGTTAGAGAAAGTAAAACTGTTTGTGAGAAAATAAGGTTTAAGCAATGCCTATTAATAATAATAATGATAATAATGTGTCTATCCATTCATAGCTTCAGTTAAATGGTAGTTAGATGGCACCAAGTAGGAAAAACAACATATTTTCTGAAAGTTTTGAATTTATATCACTTTATTATGAAAACAAAGATTTTTTAATTTTGCACAATTTTCGATCTAATTTCACCTGGATAAGTGCAGGCTATAATTTGGCAAAACTTCTATTATTTATCATCTTACAGGTTACTATACATATTTAATCCTCCAAGGAGAGATTCTCAATATGTGCTTAGTTGGTAAATCAGAGATTTCTACAGAACTTTTATACTCCAGTTCCATAACGTGCGTTCGTGTCTTTAAAGACCAAGAAAACGTTTGATCTTGCAAAAATTAGATATACAGACTCGTCTCATTATCCAGTAGTCGTTTCTTATTTGGTTGAGAAACCAGCTTATTATAGCAGTTCCTAACACCTTAGAAAGCAGTTATGTGTAACTACCAATTAAATAAACTACACATCACTCACGCATATGGTATAATATGATGAAACACCTTGGCAGTTAGCTTTGCAATTAAAATAATTACAGTAATCCCGCTCGAGGTGAAGAAGTTGGAATAATCCAATAGGACGTTCACATCCATCACAGCTTTGCCTCGGGGTTTGCATTGTGATAGAACTTTGTTCGACAAATGTAACTGGTTTGTCTGATGCACTTTTAACGAAAATATGACCACGTTAAATAGAATTTAGTAACTTCAAAAGCATTTCGAAATAATTTACAATCCTTTATTGCTCTCGTAGATATTAAACATATTACTATTACTGGAATGCAGAAGAAAATATACTTTTAACAATAACGCCATCGCCGTTATCGATTCATAGTTGGAATAAGTAAAAGCTTAGTTCTGTATTCCTTTTAAGATGATAATTGTCTGCCCCGATATGTTCAATGGCTTTTCTTGAATGAAGAATGTACAGAAAATACTTCGAGGTAACGTGTGAGGCTCGCATTTGGCAGGTTCTGGGTTCGATTTCGGGTGACTACCACTTTGGCCATAGTTTATTTTATGGCTTTCTGACAAGGCGAATGACGGGGTGGACTACGATACTGTTTTACCTTTCCTGTTTCTGGTATGCTTTGTTTGCAGTGTTGAGATTGCGTAGTTGTTTGCGCTATGGAAACATTTCTCTTCGTGAACTCCCGGGTGAATTGCTCTCTAATGATGCTCGGGTGCTCAATCTGGGACTTCTCGGTCCGTTTGCTTTAAGGCCTAGGACTTTCTAGGTCTCATTCACCTCATTTCTACCTCTATTGGTGTGAGGGAGGTGTTCGCCCGTTCCAATACTATACATCCTACATCTTACTCAGCTCTTATACATATATATATAATCTCTTTGATTATGAATTTAAGGAAAAAAGAAGTGTGATGTATTCCATTCACATAAGTTTCTCTAAATCTCTGTAACAAAGTATTATTATTATTATTATTATTATAAAGCTTATACTTAAGTATCTTCCTAGAACGGGATACAAAGATTTTGAGAAATATCTCTACATGGAAAAACGTTCGCAAATTTTTATTTTCTCAGAAATAACCAACGATTTTGATTAAAATGCCGTATATTAATGATACTTGAATAAAAACTAAAATGTATACCTTGAAGTTTCTGATAATAGCATCTAAAGAAGTCTTCAATCTGGACACATTTTGCAAAATTTTTCATAACAGGTAAACCCAAAGAGATAGACAGAAATTTACTGTACAAAAATGTAAATCTCATTAAAACACATTTTTTGTGAAGTTAACCATTTTTGAAATAGTTCTTCTTATTGATTTCAGTTTTAAAATACTTAAAAATGTTCTCATACTGGAATTTGTCAACCGATTTCATTCACATGAAAACCAGCTTTTAAAATATTTGACTATCACTTTAGCCAAGTGCATTTCTTTATTTCACTTCTACTTACAAGAATGCGAATATTAAAGACAACTTCTCCTATCTCGATTAGGTTAAGTAGATAGAAAGAATAAGCTTTTTAACAATATTTGTCATGTAAATAGAACAAATCAGATTTTTAGAAAAAGGTGCGTGTGTATGTGTGTGAGTCCGTGTGTATGTGAACACAATAACTCAAAAACGAAAAGTCCGTGAAATTCCAAACTTTCCAAGGATGTAACACGAATATATTGAGGAAAATGCCCCATCACAAACTATCCTTTACATGGAAAAAATTTCAAAATTTTTGATTTTCTCAAAAATGACTAACAATTTTTATTAAAATACTATATATTAAAGACATTAACATGACAAACAACATCTTGAATTTTCTGAAACTAGCCTCTAAAGGCCTCTTTATTCCGCATGGATTTTTTGCGTAAATGATATAAACGTACGAGATAGATAAAAACTTACTTAACAACAAATGTAGATGCCTTAAATACACAATTTAGGTCATACACTTGTTTTATATGGAGTTGGCCATTTTTGAGATATTCCTCGTAAACTGTTTCAGTTTTAAAATACTTTTCACATGCGGGAATTTGTCTTCTGTCAATATAACCAACCTTGACCGTCTCTCTTTAGGCTAGAGTATTCGCTTATTTCCATTCTACTTGCAACTAAGCAAGTAATAAGCCCAATTCTGCTCATATTTATCTCGATTAGTGAAGTGGATAGAATCATATGCTTTTTAACAGCAATTTGTTACCAATATGTAAAGAAGGTTATGTTAATGGAACACATCAAATTTGACACCAGTTTGTTTTTTAAAATGTTAATAATTCCTCTAAAACACATGAAAGAAAATGGTAATTTTGCTTTTTCGAAATATCTATGCATTTTTTATAAATAAATTACTAAATTTTGAAAAATTAATAGCCTTGGTGAGTGCGAAAAGTAACAAAAATATACATTTTATAAAATATTATAGAAAATAGCTATTATTAAACTAATTTTGTTTAAAGTTGTATTTTGTTATATGAATATTTTTGAAATGTCATCATCTGACCCAGTTTTGTTAGAACAATGAATTTAGACATTAAAAAGTATTATTTAAACTAACATGCAAGCTAAAATTTTGATATAACGCAAACATATTGCTAATAATGTCTATAATAACAGGTATAAATTTTTATTAGATATCTTACATAATGTCAACTTTATACATTTCGCGGATAGATTACCTTCCGAATTGCAATTTAGTGTAGGTATAAGTCATAGTATATACTAAAATACTTTCTGTATTAGTACAATGAAGTGTTGTAATTGTTCCTTATTAGAGGAATTAGCTTGCATAATGATTATCTTTGGTGGAATGAAGTTGCTAGTACGAGTATGTTAAACAGCGAGCAAGCAATGCATTTGTACACGTAGCACATTTGTTCTTCATGGCTCCTTGTCATGACATTCCCAGACTACACATTGCTAATACTGAGCGATTTTACTCGACAACATTAATTTATATGCATCACCTCCATCCTATAACCCCGACAGGGCAAGCCATGACTACTTATCATTTCATTGCTGAATATAGCTTCAGGCAGACTTTTGTCACCAACCACCTGTCGCCTTTAAAATATTACAAATATTTCTAACAGTTTCTAGAGATATACTGTAATGAGTTCACGTATTCACTTTTGACAAGTGTGTAGTTAAAAATTATAGGGAATGTTGTAAAAAAAAAAAAGGACTAGAAATACAATTAAAAATATAGAGTAATTAAATTAAATATGCTCTCGCTCATTCACCAAAGCTCAGCAGCAGAAATCTCTGTGTAATCTACAGAAACTTAGTGATAACATCATGCAAGAAATCAAAAGGATTCCTGCTGCTAAGCTTAGACGAGAACATTTTCGCAAATTGTGCTGCCCATATGTGAGCAGAATGTCAACTTTCTCTACATCTCTGTAAAATTATTGTTTAAAAGATCATTCTTCTATCTACTTCATATTAGTTGAGATAAACAGTATCAGAAATTTTCCTTATTACTTGGTTCCTTGAAAGTAGAAGGGAAACAATTCTGTGCGGTCGATTCACATGATGTCCTCTAACTGTATAGCATGCTAATCGAGATAAACATTAGCAGAAATGGTCTTTTTGTTACTTCCTTCTAAGCAGAAGGGAAATATCAAAATGCACAGTCAAAAGCGATAGTCTTGTCCTCTAAATGCCGATCGCTATGTAAAACAATTGAAATTCCAATCTCTTCGTTTACCAGGAAGAAACAAACGAAAAACCAGTTTAAACATATATTCCCGTTTGAGAAAAGTATAAGTGGCTTAAAACTGAAAGCAAAATCCGGAATATCTAGATAACTGTTAACTCTACAAAAAATATATATGACATAAATCATGTTTTTAATGAGATCTACATTTTTTGTGTAATACGTTTTAGTATATCTCTTATGCTTTGTCAGTTATACAAAACTGATCCAGAATAAAGCAGTCCCAGAAAATTCAAGATATACATTTTTTTTGGCATAAAAATATCTTAAACGTAAGATATTTTAATCAAAATCGTTAGAGCCATTTCTGAGAACATCAACATTTTTTAAACATTTTCCACGTAAAGGGTAGTTTTGGGTGGGGGGATTTTCTTGAAAAGCTTTGTGCAGCAACCTTGGAAGATACTCAACCTAAACACCACGTTTGGTATTTAACCCACTTTTTGTTTTTGCGCTATGCTGCACACAGAAACACGCATAGACACATACATAGACAGACGGACACATACAAACACACACACACATGGATCTTTTCCTAAAAATGCTTTTTTTTGGGATCAGGGGATATAAAACGTGAATCTCGGTTTCGAATTTTTGGGTGTAATATAACTCCTTTTCTATGCACTATGTACGTATTACGTGTAGACAAATTATAAGGCGGAAATTTTAAGTTTTCTCCCCGATAGAAGCAAGAAAATTCTATCTTCGCAATGTGTTTTTTTCTTAAGCAAAAACACTCGTATCCTTCCCCTCTAAAAGAGGGAAATCTGTATTACTTTTACCTACAGTGCATAGTGCTCTCGATGTTCACCAGATCACAAATAAACAAAAAAAAATAGTAGTAACAAAGGAAGCGTAATGTATTTTGACAAAATGGTACATGCATACTCAATTTCAAGGGTCGCACGGCGCTGGGCACTTCAGATATTTTATAAAATTTTGGTCCAGGCAGCAGCAAGTGCCTTCATTCTTTTCTTAGTCAAATCACAGAAGAAGTGAAGAGAAAATATTTTATGAAAAATCTTGGATTTCAACTTGCTTCACCCCACATGCCTACAGAATAATTTGCTGTGGGAGCTGTCTGAAAAATCAGTTCCGGGAACCAGAGAACAAAGTATATCAAAGATCAAGAACACAGACGAATAAAACTTCAGGCAAGCAAGATACCATTTGTGCGCAAGAGAAAAGAAAAAAATCTTATGTGTTCCATTCACGTGACTTTCTCTACATCTGTGCAACTAATTAATGCTAAAAAGCTAATACTTCTATTTACTTCATACTAATCGAAAAAAAAAATTAGCAGAAATAGTCTTATTACTTGCTTCCTTGTTAGTAGAAGCGAATAAAGGGAGCACCATAAGTTAAAGTGATAGTCAAAGCTGGTTGCTATGTGACAGAAGTTCCTTTGTTTGTATGGGCAGAATTTGAGAAATTCCTGAATGAGAAAAGTATAAGTTTTTTTAAGCTGAAACCAAAAACAAGGAAGGTATACAAATTACACATATTATTTGTCAAGTATATATCTTTAATATATGATATTTTTATCAAAATCGTTAAAGCCATTTTTTAGAAAATCAAAATTGTCTAAAATGTTTCTATGTGAAAGTAGTTGGGGTGGGGGGATTTTCTTGAAAATCTGCGTGTCGTATCCTTAAAAGATACTGAAATTAAATACCAAGTTTGGTATTTAACGGACTTTTCGTTTTTCAGCTATGCTGCCCATAGACACACACACACATACACACAGACAGACAGACAGACAGACAGACAGAAGACAGACATACACGAACATTTTTTTAAAAATGCTTTTTTACTTTCTCTACACGTACTATGTACATAGTGTATAAAGGAAATATTATATTCCACCCAAAAATTCGACAACGAGATTTCGCCGGAAATACATGTTTTAGGATCCCTTGAATCAAATAAAGCATTTTTAGAGAAAGGTCCGTGTGTGTGAGTGTGTGTCTCTCTGTCCGTCTATCTGTCTGTCTCTGTGTGTGTCTGTGGACAACATAGCTCAAAAACGAAAAGACCGTTAAATACCAAATTTGGTATTTAGATATAGTGTCTTCCAAGGATGCGACACGAAGATTTTCAAGAAAATCCCCCCATCACAACCTAACCTTTACATGGAAAAATGTTCGAAAACTTTTGATTTTCTTAAAAATGGCTCTAACAATTTTGATTAAAATCACGTTTATTAAAGCTATTTGCACCCCGAATAAACTGTATATCTTGAATTTTCTAGGAATAGCTTCTGAAGACCTCTTTATCCTGGATGAATTTTGCCGAATTTTGCATAACTGCTAAACCGTAAGAGATGGACAAAAACTTACCACACAAAAAATGTAGAGCACATTAAAACACTTTTTATGTTATATACATTTTTTTGGAGTTGATCGTTTTTAAGTTCTTGTTATGAGTTTCTTTGAAAAACTTATATCTTTCTCATACAGGAATTGTTCAGTTCCTGTCCATACAAACAAAGGAACTTCAGTCACATGGCAACCGCTTTATGGTACTCCCTTATTTCCCTTCTACTTAAGGAAGCAAGTAATAAGACCATTTATGCTAATTTTTTCTCGATTACCTTAAGGTAAATTTAAGCATAAGCTTTTCAACAATAATTTGTTGCAGATATGTAGAGAAAGTCATGTGAATGGAACACACAGGATTTTTTTAGGATTCGGGTGGTCTCAAAACATGTGTTTCCGGTGAAATCTCGGTATCGAATTTTTGGGTACAATGCAATACCTTCTCTATACACTATGAACATAGTACGTATAGAGAAAGTAAAAATATAATGTGTAAAATACGAGAGGCCTGCATGTATGATCATAGAAAAAAAATATAAATATCTTGTTTCTCTTCAAGTGTAATGTTCTAAAAATTGTTATTTAATAACTCTAAAGGAGCTCCATGTTAATAAGAAATGTTAACTATGGACTGAGTTTTACTGTAAAAGTATCGTATTGTTAATATATATTATAAAATAAAGCATTGGAGAGATGATCATTCTTTGCCAATTGAATGTTGTACTATTCATGTTACTAGCAGAGAGTAAATTTATTTGCTGGATTGTCACTGTAGTGAACTGACGTTATAATATTCTCTGCATATTTCATGCAATTGCTAAAGCATAGGAGATAAATAAAATCTTACAATTAATTACATTTTATATATTTACTATGTTCATATAAATTCGAAGTAGTAATTCTTCTTTTTACGAACAACATGGGTAGCCAAACCCTTTAAGGCTCGGACTTGTGAATGGAAGGTCTGCAGTTAAATTACCGACCGGACCGTCCTTCTACTCCATGTTTTTCTCAGTTCTCATAACTGGCAAACACCAGGAAGGTAGCCTAAACTTATGCCTGGAGCATTTCCTTTCCAAATTTCCTTTCTAAATTATCATTTCATTTTACACATTAGAATGCCCTGTGGTATTATAAGTCGTAAGAATGTGCTTTTAACAAAGCTTTTATTGCTTTCTCTACACGTACTATGCACATAGTGTATAGAGAAGGTATTGCATTCCACCCAAAAATTCTAAACGATAGATCATCGCAAATTGACGTTTTAGGGTCCCCTATATTCAAAAAATGCATTTTTAGAAAAAAGGTTCATGTGTGTATGTATGTATGTCTGTGAACACAATAACTCAAAGACGAAAAGTCGATAAAATATCAAACTTAGTATTTAAGTTTAGTATCTTCCAAGGATACGACACGAAAATTTTGAGGAAAATTCCACCACCCCAAACTACCTTTTAGATGGAAAATTTTCGAAAATTTTTATTTTCTCAAAAATGGCTCTAAAGATTTTTATTAAAATACTGTATATTAAAGATATTTACACGACAAATAAATATACATCTTCAATTTTCTGGGAATAGCCTTTGAAGATTTCTTTATTCTGGCTGGTTTTTGCATAACTACTAAACCGTAAGGGATAGACAAAAACTTACTACACAAAATTTGTACACCTCGTTTAAGCACACAATTTATATGATACATTTTTTTTCGTAAAGTTGACAATTTTTAAGATTTTGTTTGTTTCAGTTTTAAAATAAACTTTTCATATATAGGAATTTGTCAACTCCTGGCAATGCAAAGAAATGGATTTCATTCACATGGCAAACAGATTTTAAAATATTAGACAATCGTTCTAGCCCAGTGATTCCATTATTGCCTTTCTACTTACAAAAAGCATTTCTGCTAATGGTCATCTCGATTTGCATGATGTATTGAGAAGGATAAACTTTTTAACAGTAATTTGTTGAAGAATATGTAGATAAAGTCATGTGGATGGAACATTTGTTTTGTTTTTTTTCTCCTGAAAAATAAATATTTCCCTCAATTTTCAACATATTAGGACAGTTTTCCCGACTTTCCATGGCTTTTTTTCCCGTGACATCTCCTCAGCTTCCCTGACTTTCCAGTTAGATGAGATATATGATTTGGATCAAAGTTTAAATATGTTGAACAAAAGAATAATGATCTATATCCGAGTGTCATTTGCCCTGACGTAACTGCGTTTGATGTTTCCATAATGTGTTTCTGAAATAAATTTCAAATTCTGTTGCTGAAGACTAGGTAACCGAAGGCACTGTAATAACTGCTCATAAAACAAAACCAAATTAAACATTTAACTGTAAAATGATGACATGCTGTTAAACCTTAACTGCTAACAGCTGCATTCCAAGAAAGTCGCCTTGATCCTGCTGAGGCATCGAACAGAGAGCTCCATAACTTCCTGCCTCGCGCAAATGAATATCAGTAGCATGATACCCGCATGTGTCAGATATATAATGGATAACTCTACTGTAGATGGGTGTCATTTGTTTTCCTGTCCATCATCTTTAACACATGACTCCTTATTGGAGTTTCAACCGTCTACCGCGGTAAAAGATTGGCAAGATTCTAGCAGGCTACTGCATTTTGTCTTTTGTTTTTGAAATCAAGCTTCAAGTTTAGTCTGAGGTTAAGCATATTAGATGAGCAAATATTTCCAATCCACTTAATCTTGAAAAAAATGTCTGAAATATGTCAACAATATTACTTTTTTAAAGTAATGCGAGTGGGAATGTAAGAGACCACTATTTTAATTTTTAATTTCTAAAGCACGTATGTACAGTAGACAGAATATGTGTTGTATTCCACCAAAATATCGATGTCGAGATTTCAATGAAAATATATCAGGTCCCCTAAGTCTAAAAATATCACTATTGAAAAAAGACGCGCGTGTGTGTCTGTGGACAGCATAGCTCAAAAACGAAAAGACCATTACATACCAAACTTGGTATTATTTAGTATCTTTCAAGGATGAGCAAGATTGTCAAGAAAATTCCCCTACCAGATACTCCCTTTAAGTGGAAAAAAAATTGAAATTTTTGTTTTTCTCGAAAATGACTAACGATTTTGATTAAAATATTTATATGACAAATAAAATGTAGGTATATCTTGAATTTTCTGGGTATAGCCTCTGAAGACTTCTTTGCTGAATTTTGCATAACTGGTAAACGGCAAAAGATAGAAATAACTTACTGCACAAAAAATGTGGATCTCGTTATCATTCACGCTTTTAGTAGAGCTGTTCGTTTCTAAAATATTCCTTGAGACTTTGGTTCAGATTTTAATATACTTATACTTTGTTCATACGGAAATTTACCAACTTGTGGTCATAAAAAGAATGGAATTTCAATCACATAACAACCAGGTTTTAAAATACTTGACTATCGCTTTAGCCTGCTCTTCTTCTTACAAAGGAGCGTGTATTTAGAACAATTTCTTTTATTACTTTCTCTATAAGTACTATGTACATAGTGTATAGAGAAATTATTGCATTGTACCCAAAAATTCGAGGCCGCGATTTCACCGGAAATACATGTTTTCAGACTACCTGAATCCAAAAAAAGCATTTTTAGAAAAACATCCGTGTGCGTGTCTGTGTGTCTGTGGGCAGCCTACTCAAAAACGAAAAGACCGTTAAATTCCAAACTTGGTATTTAAGTTCAGTATCTTTCAAAGATGCGACACGAAGATTTTCAAGAAAAGCCCCCCAGCCCCAACTACCCTTCACATGGAGAAATTTTCCAAAAATTTGATTTTATAAGAAACAGCTGCATCGATTTTGATTAAAATATCATATATTAAAGATATAAACTTGACAAATAATATGTATATCTTGAATTTTCTGGGAATAGCCTCTGAAGATTTCTTTATTCTGGATGAATTTTACGGACTTTTTTGTAACTGGCAAAACGCAAGAGATAGACAAAAACTTACCACACAAAAAATGTACAGCACATTAAAACACACAATTTATGTTCCATACATTTTTTCGTTGAGTTGATCGTTTTTAAGATATTCCTTGTTTTTTATTTCAGTCTTAAAACCTCATACTTTTCTCATACAGGAATTTGTCAACTCCTGTCCATATAAACAAAGGGACTTCAGTCACATAGCAACCATCTTTTGCTATCACTTTAACCTATGTTACTCCCCGTTTGATTCTACTTACAGAGAAGCAAGTAATAACAATATTTCTGCTAATTTTTTCTCACTTAGCATGAAGTAAATAGAAGCATAAACTTTTTAATAAAATTTGATGCAGAGATAAAGATAAAGTCATGTGAATGGATTACATCAGATTTTTAATAATATTTTTGCAGTGATGTAGAGAAAACCATGTGAGTGGAACACATCAGATTTATTTTCTCAATTAGCATTAAGTAAATAACAGAATAAGATTTTTGACAATTATTTATTAGAGATGTAGGGAAAGTCATGTGAATGGAACACATCAGATTTATACGCAATCTAGTACATATTTATAAAGTAAATAGTGATAGAAAATATGTTGTATTTAAATCAAAAATTTGACACCGAAATTTCACCAATAAATACCTTTTAGGGTCCTCTGAATCTAAAAAAAAGAACTACTTATAGAAAAAGGTCAATGAGTGTATTCGTGTTAGCGTAAACAGCATAATTCAGAAACGAATAGTTGGTAAAATACCGAACTGAGTATTTAAATTAATTTTCTTCCAAGGATGCGACACGAAGATATTCAGAAAAATCACACCGCCCCCATTTATCCTTTCATGATGCATTTTCCGAAAATTTTTGTTTTTTCAAAAATGGCTGTAACAATTTTGATTAAAATACCATATGTTTAAAACATTATTATGAAAAACGAAATGCATATTCTGAATTTTGGGAGAATAGTCTGTGATAGCACCTTCATTCTGGGTAACTTTTGTATAGCTTTTATTTAACTGATAAACCGAAATGATAGACAAAAACTTACGGCACCGAATAAGATCTCGTTAAACACAAGTTTTCAGCATGTAGCACAGAATTATTATTATTATTATTATTATATTTTAATGGGGTAGAGTTAACTGTTTCTAAGATATTCCGCGATATTGGTTTCAGTTTAAAATACCTCAATTTTTCTCAAACGGGATGTCGTGGTGACGTCATGGCTGAGTGGTTAGACCGATCGTCTCTCACCAAGGGGGCCCGGGTATGATCCCAGTCAATCCATTTGTAATTTACGGTGGACAAATGGCGCAGGTGTGGGTTTTCTCTGGGTTCTCCTGTTTCTCCCGCTATCACTGCTCCACCGCTGTTCTATCTTCATCCACCGCCTGCAGTTCCATAGTAAAAGCGGGCGTTAAACACATCAAAATAAAACGGGATGTTATCTTTCTTTCTCCCTCTCTTTTATTTACTCCTAGCAAGCAAAGAGTGCAGAATTTCAATTGTTTCCATAGCGACCGGCTTTTAAGAGATTTGACTATCGCTTTAGCTTGGTGCATTTCCCTTCTACTTGCAAAGAAGCACGTTACAAGAGTAATTCTGCTACTGTTTATCTCGATTACCATGATGCTGACGAAATAAATTTGTTTTGTAAGAAAAGTTTCTTTGTGCAATAGCTAGAGAAAGTCGTGAGAATGGAACACATCAGAATTTATAATTTCTAGCACACTTCTTGAGCCAAAAAGTGTAGGTAATTTCTTCCTTTCCCCATGTATTATATTTATAATAGGTGTATAATTTTATTAGTCGTGTATAATATGCAGTGAGAGACAAAGGTTCGATTCTCGGTACAGGGTGCATCTATCTTGGAGCAATTGAGGACCTACTTGAGGAAAAAGTAAGCTACTGTAGGTTGTATTGATCAGCCGGGAGAAATATGGGGCGCTCACCATTACCCACCCTCCATTACTCCACCCCACACATGACGCCTGTAGTGGGCAGAGTTGGGTCACGCAGAGGTTGAGCACCAGGTCTTGGCCCACATTAGGTTGTTGGGGCCACGGGGTAATTTTCACGATAGACAGATGAACCAAAAATATCTGATGTGTTATGTTCATCTGTTTTCTCCAACCACTGTTGATTGTTTTCATGTGCACTATCACCTACTCTTAAAAAGCCCATTTGTATCTGCGTAATATTTATAAAATATACATCTGCAGAAAATGTTTAATTGTGCATTTCGTTGTAGGTACACCGAAGGTTGAAGCGAAAATGAAATATTTAAAAGGTAGATAAGTGGTTCTATGTAAATCTTAAATTCCATACACTTTGCCTACACAAGAAAGGAAATTATTGCAACTTGACCATGCAAAATATGATGTATTCAATTCACATGATTTTTCACTAACTAGTTTTTCTCAAACTAATCTTACAAAAGCGTATTCTTCTATCTACTTTATGCTAATTGAGATAAACATTAAATGGTGTTATTACTTACTTCCTGGTACGTAGAAGAGAAACATTGGAGTACACTAGGCTAGGTCGAGTGTTAAATCTTAAAATTAGGTTCTCTTTGCATTGTCAGGAGTGGACAAAAAAATCTGAATGACATATTCCCGTTTGTAAAAAGTTTTAAAATTGAAGCCAATAATAAGGAATATTTCTGAAATGGTTCACTTCACAAAAGAAAATATATGTAATATAAAAATGCTTTTAACTATATATATATATTTTTTTTGCATTAAGTTTTTGTCTATTGCTTTTAGTTATACTTATGCAAATGTCACGCAGAATAAAGAGGTCTTCATGGGCTATTTTCAGAAAATTCAAGACATAAATTTTATTTGTCATGTAAATATCTTTGATCTAAGGTATTTGAATAAAAATAGCTAAAGCCATTTTTATGAAAATCATTTTTTGTTGTTTAATTTTGCTTTTAAAGTTTAGTTTGGGATGCGTTATTTTTTTGAAAATCTTCGTATCGCATCCTTGAAAGATACGGATTTTGAACACGAAATTTGGTTTTTAACAGAATTTTTGTTTTTGAATCATGCTGTTCGCATACACCTATGCACGCGCACGCACGGACCTTTTTCTAAAAGTAATTATTTTGGACTTAGAACACTAAAGACATATTTCGGTGAAGTTAATATATCGTATTTTTGTGTGGAATGCAATACCTTCTCTAGCCACTATGTTACTATTAGCAGAAAGTAAAAGACATGCAAATGTTTTTACGTTAATATTTCAAACATACAATTACTAATAACACCCTATTTTTTAGAAGGAATATATATTTTTTTCTATTAACTGATTAACTTTGTGATGTGTCTATCGGAAATTTCGTTTTTTTTTTGTTTTGTTTTTTCTTATCAAGCGGTCATTTCGTGGTCCGCATATGATCGCGCGTATGCCTAATTCACGTGTGTTGAATAACCTCCGAGGTTTCTGCAAGCTCACCAGCGGTGAATGACTCGTTCAGGGATAATCTTTATCATTGTGAACTGTTCTGTTGCACCTTAAATTATCAAGCTCAAGCATCCCTGATGTGTGAATATTCTTAATATTTTTGTTTCTCACTTTTGATTGTATTTTATAAGCAGTTCTTCATAGGAAAAGCTTAAAATTAGAGCTATTTTAATATATTGTTACTAATAAACATTAAGACATATTTAAGGGCCAGTATAGTATTGTTGGAGTCTGTCATTAAAGCTTATTGTTTTATATAACCATAGCTAAGTGCTGTAACTGTAGTTACGGGATGAACGTTATAATTAAACTTTGTATACTTAAAAAGTTAAGATACAATGACTTTGAAAATTTGAATATAATCGGTCAAAAATAGAAAATTGTTTTTATAACAAACGGTTGTTAGTATCTTAGGGTAGAGAGCGTCTCAGTTTCTGGTTAAATACAACTAAAATTTCACAGAATTTGCAGAGGTACGATAGACGGCTGATAAGTCCCGGGCCTCTCAATGAAAACAGCATTTAATTTTTTTTTTCGCTTTACATTTCAACATAATCTTCAGAAAGGCTAATACATTTGTCATATCGGTGTTCTAATTTAATTAAACCATCTCTGTAATGCGATTTATCAAGGTCCTCAAAATAGCTGTTTACCGCATCAATGACCTCCTCGTTGCTGTGAAATCTTCGTCCTCCAAGAAATGTTTGAGGATTGAAAACAGGTGGTAGTCATTGGGTACTAGATCTGGCAAATAGGGTGGGTGTTCAAGCAATTCGAACTTTAATTCGCACATTTTTCCCATTGCAAGAACTGAACGATGGGCCGGAGCACTGTGATGAAACAAGATTTTGTTTTGTTTTGTTTTTGTTTGCCAAATGTTGCAGTAAGCTTGCGTAGTAGCTTCCAGTGATACTGGAAGTGGGATGCCATCTTTTGTTTCATCTGATGTCTATGCAAAGCGAATCAAATCTCCATTGTTCCACATAGCGACCAGCTTTTAATATATTTGTCTGTTGAGCCAGTGTATTCTCTTATTTCCCTTCTACTTAAACAGAAGATAATAACAAGAACAATCCTGCTAATTATTATTTGTTTTAGCATGATGTTGATAAAAGAATAAGCTTCTGTAAGCTTAGTTTGTGCAGGAATAATTATAGAAACTTCTGTGAATGCAACATAAAGAGTTTTTTATGAAAAACTATGAATTTTAGATGTTAATTTTTCTAACATTTTTAAAAAAAAAGTTCAATAATTTAGTAATCTAAACTACTGAAATATCACAGTTTAAAACTTTAAGTCTGTTGTTAGCATTTTATAGATTGGAGTTTTAAACTAGTTTTCTCATTTAGATTGTGCAATATATTTAAACATTACACTTTATAAAATAATTTATTTCTTGAAAGGTATTTATCTATTTTGAATGACATCTGGTACGGGTATTAACATAACAGCAATATAATTACTGTAACCTTTTTAAAAATCTATCCAGAAATATAGAAATCTGAAATTTTACTCCGTGTCCCTTAGTTACTAGTTACCTGCAACATAAATTTAGAAAAAGTCCCTATTGCTGATGTACAGATATACTTGTTTGATAACTTCTATCGTGTTCTACTTTTGGAAATTGAGCCAAAGCATAAAGTTCTTACCACTCGTACAGTCAAAGTCATTAAAAATACGCCTGGAAGTACTAATGCCAAGACGGCGAGACTCCACCCATGTCTTTCACCTGTTTGTTATGCTCTTAAAAGCGTATTGGACAGGGCACGTTACAGAAGGAAAGGAGACGGACATGAAACGTAACTTGCGCCAAATGAAGTTCTGATTGCGAACTGTTGATCCCTAAACTGGTTGGACAATACTCGATCCCTCTTACCAGGTGATACAAAATGAGGTTAATCTTCTCTCTGCGCTACATACTGAAGTTCTAATGCCAAGGTAATTCGCGCACGTGGTCGACTAAATTATCATACTGCTTATACGAGTCAACCTATTCTGTGAGGCTGAGGGTGGGGTGGATTATCCAATCGGTTTTGCCTTGTCTTACTCGCGTAGCAAGTTGTAACTTAATGGCAACAATGAAAATCGTGGAAAGACCCGAGTCCCCGTCAAACTTTCACATTTTCGTAAAAATCACATTGCCAGCCCTATTTTTAATGTGTACAACTGGCGCAGAGAGGATGGAGACAGAAGTTCAGCTTGAGCGTGTCTGTGTATGTGTGTGAGAGAGAGAAAGAAAGAGATAGGGAAAGAGAGAGAGAGAGAGAGAGAGAGAGAGAGAGAAAGAAAAAGGCGGAAAGAGAAAGGGGGAAAGAGAGGAGGAAATATGTACGCGGTTAAGTATAACGCGAGCAGAGTTCCGAGTTCTGCTATCAGACACGTTCTGTTGAGGTCACTACTTGAGAACAACCCTGTGGGTGTAGTGTTTTGACTTTGTACACCTCAGAAAGGGCTAGGTGACTTAAGACAATCGAAAGTGAGGACTGAATGGAGGGCGTGTGAAGAAAGAAAGCAAGATGCTGCTTGTGGTCGTTTACCTATGACCTACTGCAAGCTTCGCTGTAATGAAGAAGATAAAGACAAATGTTGCCAGAGGTCTTCTTACCTGCTGGGCCTTGCCTTTATTATACTGAGTTCATATATGTCACGTCTAGTCGAGCTGAAACCTCTCGAACTTGTGATTTACTTGCAAAGATGTAGCATCGTTCTTCTTGTACATACAATTTCTATAGTTTTCTACGATTAGAAAAAATTAGTACATGTAGAGATGCTACTAAAGATACGGATCATTAAAACCGGTGTAAGTGTTTGCTTATTGGTTTCTCCCTATTTTAATGGTGGGCATTAGCGAAATTGCAATATCTCACATTCCTTGAGGCCCAGCTCCACCGCATTTACTTGGGAAGACATCCCTTTGTGCATTAAAAAGAACTGCAGAACTCAAGGGTTTTTTTATTTTCAAATTAAATTTCATCAGTAGGAAACGAGCATGAACAAGCTTGTATTGAGCCACTTGCTTATCTGCGGAGATAATGAGCTGGTCCCGCTCATTGAGAGGATTAAACCAAAGTCGCTCACGCCAGGTTCCCAGTGACGGGTTTTAACGTACGAAGGAATATCCACGTCAAATACGGGGCAGTTGGGCCACCTGGTACATATGCTAGGACCTTTATTGTTTGTGTATATTAACTCCTACTTATTGGTAATAGCTACCCGAACTTCAAGTTTCAATGATTTCATGTTAATGATGTTTAAACGTTCAGACATTTTTTTAAAAAAATATAAAAAAAGATTTCTTATTGGTATCAATTACCCAAACTTCAACTTTCAATGGCTCCATTTTAATGACTTTTAAATACTCGGATTGTTTTAATATATATATATATATATATATATAAACATTTTACACGTATAAAATATAGGGTCTTCAGCTTTATGCGACCTGTACCGCCATTAGTTTTTCCGTGCATTGCCACTTTTAGAGGACGAGCGAACAATGAGTAGAAGGGATGGATGTCAAGTTTGGACATCATCTTAGTGAAATGGACTTGTATCGTACCTTTCCAATATTTTCATTTGGAACATTCTCTTGCGTTTCGTAAACCCGAAATTGCTGATAGGCAAGTGTATTATTGGACGCTTAAGTAACATAGAGGGCGTTAATGACACGGCTCCCTATTACAATAAACTTGTTCATACTTTCTAAAGCAGTAAATGAAAGCTGATCTATACAGAATAAGTGAAGAACACTCACAAATTCTATGATCAGCATCACTTTAATTTCGCAAATAAAGCATAGTATATGGTGAAAAACAGTTTTGCACCGCCCAGTACATTTACTTGTTTACAAGTCGGCAATAAATGCAGTCCAAGGTACATTTTCGCACCTCCCCTTTGAGGCAAGGGGCTTGCCGAACTAATAATGACGTTTTGTATTTAAACCCACTAGTGCTAAAGGCCGAATAAATCTGTAGACCCAGGATATCCTGTAGAAAAAAATGAACAAAGAAGTTGGATATAAAAAGAGTATTCAGATGTTGAATAAGTTTCCTGCAAGTATATAATGCATGTAAATGAATAAATGCGTAAACACAAAAGTTCAAAAAAATAATATTAAGATTGCTTCAAGAGCTGGGTTGCTTTGCCCTAACATTTAGATATCACACAATTAAGACAACTTCAAAGAGTGGAACAGCTCTAAGTTGCTTGTCTTATAGATTTAATGAAATAAATTGCTATTTTGTATACGGGTACAAAAACACTTTTTTACTCCTGAAAAATGACCAACATTTTCCCCATAAAGTATAGAAGACTACTTTATACAGAATAATTGCATTTCAGCCACAATAGTATACATTCCCTCCAGCATTTTACCAACAAAAATTTAACTTGAGTCTATTTCTCACATGCTGATATGAATTCCTATACATGATGTTATACACAAATGTGCAATAATAAAGCTATAGAACGTTTATGGTCAATTTGTATGGAATAACACATAGCCGTGTGAAGGACAGGAGTTGGATAGGTAGAGTTAGCTATGGCATTGAATTTTTCAGTCTGACTCTACCTATCCAATTATAGAACTTTGTTTATATTGCTCCTATCCTCATTCTACTCTAAAACAACTTCATGAACATGTAATCTGTGCCGTTGTTTACATTAAATCACATGTTTGTTTTCAAATTACTTTCTCTGTCTGTTCTGCAAACAAATTATTCGTACAAAATATTATTCATTTATATAAATCATACTAATCAAGATTAAAATTCCCAGAATTAGTCCTATTATTTGTTTCCTTATAAGTAGAATTTAATGGAGAAATGGGAATTCACTATGCTAAAGTGATAGTCAAATATTTTAAAAGCTGACGCTAGGCGATTGTCATTGAAATTCTGTTCTCTTTCCATGGCCCAGAGCAAAAAAAAAAAAAAAAGGAATAAAAAAATCTTATGTGTTTCATTCACATGTCTTTCTCTACGTCTGTATAACTATTTATTATTAAAAAGCTCATTCTTTTATTTACTTGATGCAAATCGAGAAAAAAATTGCAGAAATGGTCTTACTACTTGCTTTCTTGTAAGCAGAAGGGAAATAAGAGAGTACCATAGGCTAAAATGATAGTCAAAAGCTGGTTGCTATGGTATTGAAGTTTCTTGGTTTGTATGGAGAGGAGTTGACAAATTCCTGTATGAGAACAGGTATATGTATTTTATAGCAGAAACCAATAACAGGGAATATTTCAAAAACGACAAACTCCATTAAAAAGTGAATATAGCATAACGTGCGTGTTTAAACGACCTCTACATTTTCTACTAAGTTTTTGGCAATCTCTTTCGGTTTACTATTTATGCAAAATTCTGCAAAATTCATCCAGAATAGAGTTGCCTTCAAGGCCTACATTTTGTGTGGTAATTTTTGTCTACCTTTTACGGTTCACCAGTTACGCAAAAGCCATTTAGAAGAAAGAGGAATTCAGGAGCTATTTCTAAGAAATTTAGAATATATATTTTATTTACCATGTATTTATTTTAAATATACGGAAATTTAATGAAAATCGTAAGTTACTTTTTAGAAAATCGAACATTTCGAAAAATGTTCTATGTAAAGCATAATTTGGAGTGTGGAGATTTTCCTGAAAATCTTCGTATCACCTCACTGAAATTTATTGAATTTGGATACCAATTTAGGTATTTAACGGTTTTTTTGCATTGAGTTATGCTGTACACACACACACACACACACAATTACACACACATACACACGTAGGGTTGATTGAGGAGTCCTCAAACAACGTTTTTTTCCGGTGAAATCATAGTATCGATGTTTTTGATGGAATGCAATACCTTATCTACCTACTCGCAGAGGAGGTAGTGATGATCATTCCCCTCCAAGGGAAACTGCTACTTCCAATGAAGTAACTTGTGAAAATTCTTAAGGATTCCCATCGAGCTGAGTTCAATCCATTCTATTCCTGCAAGCTTGAGGAAAACCCCAATCGCTACAGGCCTTTTCCTAAATGATTATTAAAATTCTTATTAATAATTTCTGTTTTAACAATAGTTATCATGAGGAAATTATGTTTAATGTTGTAACAAGTTGCGATAACTAAGAGTGGGATATTATTTAGGTTGATAGCATTGAGCGTGTGAATGGACGAAAGTCGTAAAAGTTTCGGTTGAGTGATGTTGTGGCCGAATGGTTAGACCGCTCGCTTCTCAAATAGGCATCCGAGTTCAATCCCAGGGGGTTTGTGGTGGGAGCGTTTTCTCCGAGTTATTTGGTTTTTATCGCCATTCAATCCACCAAATGCTCCATAATAATTATCTTTACTGTCATTTATTTCACTGCTCACATCCACTTCTTCACTTTTATACCAAGCATCGGGCTGGTCAGCAATCTGGCTTCTCTCTGATCCAAAGCCTCTGCCTCAATAGGCGTCTGACCTCAGTCACTGGTGGGCACCGAGCAAAATGGTTCAGGCAATTTCGCCTTCGGTCCACTTTCAGGAGGTCGCAGGTTCGGTTCCTGTGGCCTTTTTACCTGACCCATTATCCACGGTTTCCCCTGGTCGCCATATGTTGGCTAGGTTTCTTTCATCCCCCGAATATCTTGGCCCTCCATGTTGTTTCTACTGTTATTTCATTCATTTTTCTTCCCGTTGGTTTCTTTCAGGTTTGGCTGCATCGGCAATGGTGTTCTGTGTGGCGTGGCAGGGAGAAAACATATTCAAAGTGACTATCTCCGTCCCCCGACTTCGGCTGGTTGCCGGGATGAAGAAGCTCCTGGCGGGGGCGTTGGACCCTAAGTTAGGAGAAGGACCCGGTCTGCTGTCCGACTATCATGGTGCTTCAGACTGAAAACTATTGTTGTAGACCGTAGCTTCTTAATCCTCAGCTCGAGTATCCTCTCACCTCATCCCTCCCGGGAACGTAGCCCCCCCCCTAGATACTATCCGACCGTATGCTATCTTATCGCTTATTGTGAGAGGTAAAATGAAGGTCGACCTCGCTAATTCTCCACTGGCCGGTTTAACTTTAAATTACCCCGTTGGTTTCCACAACTGTTTTAACGCACGGAGAAATATATGAAAATGTCAAATACGGGGCAGATGAGTCAGCTGGTATATCCACTCCCAAGTACTGAAATTCCATTACTTGCACAATAACTTCACCTTACATTTCTAACCTACATTTCATCATCTCCTTGGTGACATAACCATAAGTTTACTTCTTTTGTTGAGGCTGTCATATTATGTAATTTGGATGCCATCACCAATTTATTCAAACACCAATTTAACGTATTGTATTTATCTAGTTATTCTTATTACTTATTCATTGTATTTACACTATCAATTAATTTATCCATTACTAAGTTGAACATAACTGGAAATTTAAACAATCATCATGATGTATTTCACATGTAATCTTATCTCCTACTCCTACTTTAGTTTTAAAATTCCTTGTATATGGTTTCAATGATTTCAATCGATTTTTAGGGCATAGTTCATTGCTTAATGTTGTAGTAATATCCTGCAGTCAAGGATTTAATATCAAGGTTTAATATCTAAAGTGGTCTCAGTTTCAACCAATTACCGCATCTTTCATATTGATTTTGTTAAAGTGATGTCGCTCGTAACATCAGTTTTGCAGTTAAAATCTCACACCTGATTTTTAATAGTTCGTCATTAGTAAAAAAACTAAAATTAAAAAAATCCGTTTTTATGCGTGAAATCAGACATATATTATATTTTCATCTCTACAAATGATTTTTCTCGCACACATTCCGTACATTTTGAGTGAAACAGAAATGTTGATTCAATAAAGAAAATAAGGTGTATTAGCAAACCAATCAGAAATAAAACGGCGAATTTCATTTACTTTCTCTAGATAGTACACGATACATAGGCAGCGAAGGTATTGCATTACACCCCAAATATTTTTACCGAGATTTCACCGAAAATATACCTCCTATATCCCTCAAATTAAACCTTTAAACTGATTAATAGTATTTTCATTCCTCTGAATTACAAAAATTCTATTTAATGTATTAAATTACTATATGTCCTTAAAACAGGTACTTCTTTTCCATCAAGAAAAGGAATTACTAAAACTATAACTTGACATTGATAACTCAGACAAAAATAATTTTAGAAAAAGGTCCGAAGGTGTGGATTCGTGAGTCCATTTGTATGTGAGCAGGATGCTAAAAAATGCCTGAAGGATACGACACAAAGATTTTGAGGAAAATCCCCTATCCCAAAGTACACTTTACATGGAAACAATTTCAAAGATTTGGATTTTATCAAAATGACTAAAGTGTTTGATTAAAATACCGTAATTAAAAATATTTGCATGAAAGATAAAATGTATATCATCAATTTTCTATGACTAGTCTGTAACGACCTACTCAGTTTTTATGCTTTTGCTTAACGGATAAACCATAAGAGATGGACTAAAATTTTCACAAAATTGTTGATCCCGTTAAAACACACAATTTATATCATATACATTTTATTCTTGGATTTCACAATGTCTCTTGTTATTAGCTTTAGATTTAAAATGCTTAAATTTTTCTCATACGGAAACTTTTAAACTTCCGACCATGCAAAGAAACCACATGGAAAACAGTTTTTAAAACATTTGACTATCGTTTTAGCCCAGTTTATTCCCTTATTTCCCTCCTACTTATAAGGAAGCAAGTAATAAAAACAGTTTTTAAAACATTTGACTATCGTTTTAGCCCAGTGTATTCCCTTATTTCCCTTCTACTTATAAAGAAGCAAGTAATAAACTCATTTCTGTTAATGTCATCTCGATCAGTGTGAAGCAGATAGAAGAATAAGCTTTTTAACAATCATTTGATACAGGGATGTTCAAAGCGATCTTTCAGGTTGCGGTAAACATTTCAGTATTATGGTAAACACACCATTTGGTCAATATTTCACGTAAAGGCACGTGTGAAAATGCGTGAATTATTGAATTTAGGTCACCAGAGCTTTCAGTACCTGGGATTTGGAAACTGACGCCCTTGCCAAAGATGTTTCCCACCTTCGCACGTTCGTGTAAGAATTTTTGTTGATGGCGTAGGATTTATGCCACCCACGCAGACCACAAATATCACCCAAGATCTGGTGCTATCACGTTTGTGTTTCAATATATATGTCCCACGTTGCTAACGGGAGGTTTCACATGAAACGCCTTTAGGAACGTGATCTGGGATGTTCATTTGTTCATAGATAAGACAAACAGTTTAGTAAGAAAGAGATGTGCTTAAATCATGTCGTGAATTTTATCAGATGTATTGAAAACTGAGATGTGTTAGATTCGGATGACGCCCTCGACTCTATTTTGTACAAATTATTCATACTAAACTACAAAGTGATCACAATTTATTTTGAGATGACATGCCCCAATGGCGACTTACAGTGGTGTAAATACTTTAAGCTGTATTATTCATAATATAGCACACTACTATGGTTAATTAATTTTGATTTAAATGTTTTTTCACATAAGCCATGTTTAGGACAGGCAGGAGTTTGATATGTGAAGTCAGACTGAAAAATTCAATGCCATTGCCGCGATTTGAACCACGGTTCTCCCGGTCTCTAGCCGGTTGTTCTACCACTAAGCTACTATGGCAACTTTACTCCACGACATTAAATTTCTCAACGGACTCGCATGTTTCCTGGTAAACTAAAAAGTGATCTCAAATTATTTTGAGCTGACATACCCCAATGGCGACTTACAATGCTGAAGTACTTCGAAGTTACGGATATCAGTTTCTAAAGTACCAGTCCGGCACTGGCAGATGATATAATTCAAGAATTCAACAAAAACTAAAGTCCGTTGAAGAGCGTAGCTTTCTGGTATTCTGGTACTTCTCACAATAGGCAGTATTTCTTTTCTAGTTCGAATTTCTCCATCAACTAAATTAAATTGGACTTAAAAATAAAGAAGAAGTTAAATCCACTGCAGGAAACGAACTTATGATTTTCGGGTCATCAACTTTTGCCGTTACACATTAAACCACAGAAGCAATGAACTAAATGTTTCTAGAGTAGGCAACATAACGCAAGAAGAAAGTCATTCCATGGATAGTGTCGCACTGTAATGTGAGCTGTTCAAGACTTGAGAAATGTTTATGTAAGTAAAGCTTGAGAACGCGAATATCGAGTTGTCAAATTGAAAATTCTAAATTAGTGTATCAGTTTTAAAGTCATTCTAAGCCAGTTTTTCATTTGACTTTATTTAACACCAACTGCATTATGTTTAGCCGTGGACCATGCATCTCCTATCTGATATTGCTTTTATCAAACAGTTATATAATCTCTTAAATTATTTTGGTGTAGTTCATTAACAGACAGTATAGTTTTTTCTCCACTTGAGGCACTTTAACTACCAATTAACTGAAGCTATAAATAGTAAGACGCATCCTAATTTACAGATAATCACAACTTTAAAACTTATTTTCTCGCAAACTTTTTTCTAACACTTTTCCATAATCCAAATGTTCCACACGGAGCAATTTATTGCTAATTTCTTTCAGAAACCGTCATACTATCTCTCAGAAGTATATTAAACAACATGTTTATAATAATTTTTTCAAAATTATACTCCAATTTTCATAAATACATTATTACATTTTGAAAAATCAGGAGATTTTGTAAATACGGAAATTAGTAATTTTTCTCCACTAATTAAGGATAATATAATAAACTATAATATAACCGATACATTTCTAAACTTATTAGCTATAAAACTAGGTTTTGTAAGATAATATTTTTAGAAATACATCACCTCATTAATTGTTATTAGCACAATTACATTATATAATAAAAAATTTATGTGGTACATTCACATGACTTTCTCTATATCTCTGTAACAAATTATTATTAAAAACTTATTCTGCTTTCTACTCAATGATAATCAAGATAAATTTTAGCAGAAAGGGAAAAGGTTTAATGTGTTCCATTCACATGATATACTATAGCTATTTGGTGAACAAACCTTTTATGCAAAACATTAATCTGTTATCTACATCATGCTAATTAAGATAAAGATAAGGAGAATTATTCTTATTATTAGCTTCCTTGTAAGTAGAAGGGATTAAGAAAATGCACAGGCTAAAGCCATAGTCTCATCCTTTAAAAGCCGGTCGCCATGTGAAACAATTCAAATTCCAATTTCTTTGCTTCCCAGGAGTAATCAAACGAGAAACGAAAAGAAAGATGTTCTTCCCTTTTGACAAAAATTTAAGTGGCTTAAAATTGAAGCCAATAATGCGGAATATCTCGAAAACTGTTATTCTACAAACAAGAAAAGTTGCACTGACGTGTCTTTCTCTAGCTACTCTACAAACAAACTTCTTACAAAAGATAATTCTTCTTTAAACACTATGCTAATCGAAATAAATATTAGCAGATTTATATTACTTAGGTTCTTTTAAGTAGGATGGAACTAAGGGAATACACTAGGCAGAAGTGATAGTCAAATACTTTAAAAGTTGTCGTTATGCGATTGACATTGAAAATCGCTTCTTTGCTTGACCAGGGATACAACAATTTTAAAAACGGACACTTCCTGTACGAGAAAAGTTTAAATAATATACAATTGAAATCAATAACAAGGAAATCTCGGAAACGGTTACATCCACAACAACGTAAAGGACATAAATTGTGTGTCTTGACGAGATCTACATTTTTATGCAGTCAATTTTTGTGTTCTCTTTCGGTTTAGCAGCTAAGAAAAATTCGGCAAAATTCATCCAGAATAAAGAGGTTTTCAGAGGCCATTCCCAGAAAATGCAAGGTATATATTTTATTTGGAGTAAATATTTTTAACATACGGTGTTTTAATCAAAATCTTTAGAGCCATTTTTGAGAAAATTCAAATTTCTCAAAATACCAAGTTTGGTATTTAACTGGCATTTCGTTTTTGAGCTAAGTTGTTCACCGACACACAGACACACAGACAGACAGACAGACACCACACACACACACACACATACACACGGACCTCTTTTCAAATACATTTTTTTCGAACTCAGGCGACCCCAAAACATATATTTCCGGTGAAACCTCGTCATCGAATTTTTGGGTGGAATACAATACTTCTCTATCCCTATGTAGATGGTAATACGGTGCTGGAGGAATTAAAAATGCATATAGCATAGATTGTGTATTTTAATGAGATCTACATGTTTTGTGTAGTAAGTTTTTGTATATCTCTAACGGTTTGCCATTTCAAAAGTCATCCAGAATGAAGCGGTCTTCAGAGGGTACTCCCAGAAAATCCAAGATATACATTTTATGTGCTATTAAAATAGCTTAAACATACGACATTCTCATCAAAATTATTAAAGCAATTTTTGAGGAAAAAACATTTTCGAAAAACGTTGCATGTAAACGTTAGTTTGGGCTGGGAGCATTTTCTTGAAAATCTTTTTGTCGCATTCTTGGAAGATACCAAACTTAAACACCAAGCTTGGTATTTAACGGTCTTTTCGTTTTGAGCTAAGCTGCACACAGGCGAGCGCGTGCATACACACACACACACACACACACGAACATATTTTTAAAAATGCTATTTTGGATTCAGGGAGTCTCAAAACATGTATTTTTGGTGAAATCTTTATTTTGAATTTCTGGGTGCAATACAATTCCTTCTCTATACACTATGTACACAGTACGTGTCCAGAAAGTAAAAATTAATGACTAAATAATAATGTAAGCTAGAACTTTGATACATGGAAAATACGGCATTATTATTGTGCATAACAACTGTTATAAATTTAAAAAATATATCTCACGCATATCTTAAGAGAATGTTTTTATATAAGCAAACTGCGACAAATGAATTCAAGTTTCTCAAGACCACTAGTTGATAATATTAAAACCCAGGACTTTACTTTCTCTTCTGTTGATATTTATGTTAAAATTCATTCTGCGTGAGGTCTCTAGAGTGTTAATATCCATCATGTTTGTTTACTATACGGATGGTTGAAAGCTAGCAGATTTATAACCTACATCGCTGAATGTGACGGGAAATACATGAACCTGTCAATGAATTATGGCTATGTAGAGGCGTTAAACGACACGCTTTGTTCATCCTCTACTGCTGTGAGAAGACTAATAATAACGAAAGCCTTGCTGCATAAATGCAAAATTTTCTACAGAACAAAAATAAGGAAGGAAGTGTCTGAAATTTATAACAGCTTCCTTGTAAAACATTTGCCAAAAGAGTGTTTTAAATTCCACAAGAGTACTTTTGTTCCTATGACTTTTCCTGTATAAAAGTTGTTTTTCTATATTCTTCTCGAAATAAGAAACATACCCAAATTAAACAAACACGAGAGGCAACCACCAGTACGTGGCCGCAGTGAATGCTCTCATTGGCCCTGACTGCAACACAATAAGTGGTAGCGTAACTAAATTTTTGCAGATGCGATAAAATCTTGTAGTACTTCTACACTGTAAAAACGAAATAAAAATCTAATTTATTCTATCCACATGAATTTCTTTACAAGCTATTTACCTATATCTGATAATCAAGATAAACATTAGCAGAAATGGTTGTATTAGTTCCTTTTAACTAGAAGAGAAATGAGGTAATACACTGGGCTAAATTGATAGCAAAATCTTTTTAAAAGCCAGTCACTCAGTGAAACAACTGAAATTCGGTTCGCAATGTATGACCAGGAGTAAAACAAAAGAGAATGAAATGAAATATGATCTCCCAATTGAGAAAAGTTTAAAATGGAAGCTAGTAACAAGGAACATCTTGGAAATGCTTTATTCTAAACATTATGTATATGACGTAAGTGTGTGATTTGACGAGGTCTATATTTTTAGTGTAATAAGGCTTTGTCCTTTTTCTTACTATTTTACCAGTAATGCAAAATGAAGAGATCTTCAGATTCTATTCCCAGAAAATTCAATACACCTTACATTTTATTTGTCATGTAAATATCTTTAATATACGGTATTTTAACCAACGACATGGCCATTTTTAACAAAAGCAACACTTCTCAAAAAAAAAAAAAAACTTTCCATGTAAAAGGTTGTTTGAGGTGGGTGATTTTCTGAAAAATCTTTGTGTCACATACTTGGAAAATGCTAAACTTAAATACAGATGTAGTACTCAAAAGCCTTCTAACATTTGTGCTATGCTGTTCACAGAAACAAACACATGCATACATTTTTCTAATTTTGTTGGGGTTCAGGGGACCTTAAAACATATATTTTCCTGCGAAATCTAGCGATAGAATTTTTGTGTGGATTACCTATAGTATAGTACGTGTAGAGAAAATAATAAAAATAGGAACTAATATGATGTTCTAATGCGTGTTTCTCAAACATTTGTTTATATATAATAGTGCTCCCCTGAAATAATACTCTTCTAAATAGTATACGTCATTTATAACACCCAGTACTGAACCAGTATTTGCGAGTTAAACAATAGCACAATCTCAAACATGCATTCAAGTCGTTCAGATGATAAAATTGTAAAGCCTAAGCATAGAATGTGGAAAATTTTAAAAAAGCTAAATATCTTATTTAATGAACCTTTCAGCTTCCTGTAGTAAAATGTTTTTTTTCTTTATTTATTATTTTACATGTACAAATACTTCCACCAAATTCAGCAAAGAATATACAGTGGACTTCAGAGATTATTTGTGATTAACTAGAATAGCTTAGAATTACAATTTATCACACTATCTTAGCTACGTTTTGGTTTGTTTTGCTTCTTTCATTTGTATGTTCCTTTAACTTCTAAGCTTTATATGTCTTTACCTTTGGAACGATTGCTCATGGCACTGCTGTTCAATTTTTTCTATTTATAACTTTGAGTTATTAATTTTAGGTTCACACGCAGGCATATTTCCATTCATTCCAAACTCTGGAGAGAATAGAGAATAATCTTGACTAGAGAAAATTCCCCTAGCCGGAAATCGAACCCGTGACTCCTTGACCGGGCCGGTATTCTACTGACTGCGCTATTTGGTTAGTCTTAGATATCTTATTCGTCCCTTAACGCAGTGGTAGCTCGGCTGCTTGTCAAGCGCGAGACCTGGGTTTGATTGCCGGTACCGATGTGGGGACTCTGCGTCATAAGGTCCCTGCGGGGGCAATTGAGGAGCTATTTGATAGAAAAATAGCGGCTCCAGCTCGAGAAGACCACACCGACACCCGAGAGGGACTCGAGGCACTGATCACGTCTCACGCTCCAGCACTGAACCCCATTCTTGATGTTTTCGGGCCGAGATGGGGGATGCAGCGGAAGTGCGGTAGACCAAGATCCCTTATGGTTCTGCCATGGAATTAAGTTAGATGTCTTATTTCTAAAGGAGCCTACCAACTTTATACAAACAAGGTATAACATATTTTTGACAAAATATAAGGAAATGTTGGAGAGGGGGATTTATTTTTTAAAAAAAGTTTAACTTAAGGTACTGGGTACGGTGTCCTGCTCAGATATGAAATTATGCGGCTCTTCGATTTATGCTATTCACACGCCTGCGCGTGCCACGATATCGAATTTTCTGGTAAAATAAATTATTTCATCTATCTAGTGTAACTTGAAGAAGAACCATCGTAGAGTTACAAACAACCATCAGTAACAACTGAAAGGACATGTTATTGAGATTAACTCTAGCCCTTATTAAAGCCATCTTTTACCCCAGTAGGCCACAATTGAAGTCACTTTACAGCTCACTTTAGATTAAGAGAATATATTCATGTAATGGGTATCTTTAAGCAAAACGTTATTTGTAGGTTCTGTGTTGAGTAAAATATTTCTCAAATAATATTCCATCGAAAAGCAACGAATACTGGGAGTGAAACTCAGCAGCGGATTTCCCAGGAAAAATCTAGATAATAGTCTACAATCTCTCGTTATAAATATTGATCTATATAATTATAAACAATAATGTGGAGAATAATAAATTAAGCTACAAATTTTAATGTTAGGAGATTTATCTCTACTCCATCTTTACGTTAATCTAACTTAACCTAAGGCATCTATGGTAAAGAAAAAAATCTGATGTATTCCAATCATATGAATTTCTCTACAACTCTGCAACAAATTATTATTAAAGGCTTATGCTTCCATTTATCTCATGCCAATTAGAAAAAATAAGCAGAAATAGTCTTATTACTTGCTTCCTTATAAATAGAAGCGAAATAAGTGAGTACCATAGGTTAAAGTGACAATCAAAAGCTGGTTGCTATGTGACTGAATTTCCTTTGTTTGTATGGATAGGAGTTGAAAAAGTCCTGTATGAGAAAAGTTTTCAAAGTTTTTCAAAGTTTTTCAAAGCTGAAACCAAAAACAAGGAATATCTAAAAAGAAACGAACAAATCCACGAAACAAATATATATAACATAAATTGTGTGTTGTAACGTGCTCTACATGTTTTGTGTGGTATGATTTTGTCTATCTCATACGATTTAGCACTTATGCAAAAATTCCGTAAAGTTCATCCAGAGGCTTCAGAGGCTATTCCCAGAAAATTCAAGAAATACATTTTATTTATCAGGTAAATGTCTTTAATATATGACAATTTAATCAAAATCGTTAGTCATTTTTCAGAGAATCAAAATGTTCGAAAAAAGTTCCTGTAAAGGGTAGTTGGGTATGGGGAGATTTTCTTGAAAATCTTCGTACCGCATCCTTGTAAGATACCAAACATAAATACCAAGTTTGGTATTTAACGGTCTTTGTTTTTGATCTATGCTGTCCACAGACACACAAACACACTCACACACGGATCTTTTTCCAAAACTGATGTGTTCCATTCACAAGACTTTCTCTACATCTCTGTAACAAATTATTAAGCTTATACTTCCATTTATTCATGCTAATCGAGAAAAAATTAGCAGAAACAGTCTTAATACTTGCTTCCTTGTAATTAGAAGCGAAATAAGGGAGTACCATAGGTTAAAGTGATAGCTGGTAGCTATGTGTCTGAAGTTCCTTTGGTTGTGTGGACACGAGTTGACAAATTCCTGTATGAGAAAAATATAAGTTTTTCAAAGGTGAAACCAAAAACAAGGAATATCTAAAAAAAATATCAACTTCACGAAAAAAAATGTATATTACATAAATTGTGTGTTTTAGCGTTCTCTACATTTTTCATACGATAAGTTTTTGTCCATCTCTTACGGTTTATCGGTTATGCAAAATTCCGTAAAATTGAGTCTTCACTACTTGAGTAAAGTAGTCTTCAGAGACTATTCCCAGAAAATTCAAGATATACATCTTATTCGTCAGGTAAATATCTTTAATATACGATAATTTAATCAAAATCGTTAGTCACTTTTAAGAAAATCAAAATTTTCGAAAAAATGTCCATGTAAAGGGTAGTTGGGGTTGGGAGTATTTTTTTGAAAATCTTCATATTGCATCCTTGGAAGATACCAAACTTAAATACCAAGTTTGGTATTAAACGGTCTTTTCGCTTTTGAGCTATGTTGTACACAGGCACCCACACGTACACATACGGACATTTTTCCAAAAATCCTTCTTTTGGATTCAGGGGGACCCAAAACATGTATTTCCGGTGAAATCTAGGTATCGAATTTTTGAGTGGAATGCTATACATTCTCTATACACTATCTGCATAGTACGTGTAGAAAAAGTAATACGTATCGTAAGTTTATCTGTTCAAAATTCGATTCGTAATTTTAGAAAAGGTAAACCAAGTAAAACCATGGGTACCTAAAAGTAAAAGGTAACAGGCATTTGCAGAAGGCCAGGACATATTTGCTTACTCTGTATGCAGGTGTCGTTATACTGTCGTACAGATGTAAGCCTATTTGTACGTATGTTTTCTGTTTTTAAATAACGCCTTACATTGAGATGACAGTAGGCTATAAATAAACTGGCTCCCAGCCACTCCGTGGCGCGGAGGTGGAGCAAATGTCTGAATGTAAATAGAGTGATTATTAGAAGTTGGTCGAGTTTCAGCATTGTTACAACACACCAGGAACATTCTGCAGGCGTTTTCTCCGCACTTCTGTCCTGGAATGTTTATGACTATCCATTTCTTTTCGTGACCATCTCTAGGGCTTATTCTGAAGTCATAAAAAGGTATAAAACATCAAACTCAACCAAATTTATTCTTTTAATTGTAATTTTTATTTATTTATACTTAAAAGTACTTTTAAATATTAACAATATGTAAGGAACCTTTTATTATTTTACTTTCTCTACACGTACTATGTACATAGAGTATAGAGAAGGTATTGCACTCTACCCAAAAATTCGATACCTATATTTCGCCGGAAATATATGTTTTATGTCCCCTATATCCAAAAAAAAAAACATTTTTCCAAAAAGGTCCGTGTGTGTGTGTCCGTATATACGTGTGTCCGTGTGTCTGTGAACATGATAACTCAAAAACGAAAAGTCGGTAAATTACCAAACTTAGTATCTAAACTTAGTATCTTCCAGGGATACGACACGAAGATTTGAGAAAAATCCCCCCACCCCAAACTACCCTTCACATGGAACATTTTTCGAAAATTTTGATTTTCTCAAAAATGGTTCTAACGATTTTAATTAAAATATCACACATTAAAAATATTTACCTGACAAATAAAATGTATATCTTGAATTTTCTGGGAATAGCCTCTGAAGTCTACTTTATTGTGGATGAAATAGACGGAATTTTGCGTAACTGCTAAACCGTAAGAGATGGAGAAAAACTTACTACACAAAAAATGTGGAGCACTTTAATACTCACATTCTATGTTACATACATTTTTTTCGTGGAGTTGATTGTTTTTGAGATATTCTTTGTTTTTTGGTTTCGGCTTTAAACAACATAATTTTCTGACATACGATTTTGTCAACTCCTGTCTATACAAACAAAGGAACTTCAATCACATAAGCCGCCCTCCGTGGTGTAATGCTAACTTCATATACCCAAGGTCGCGGGTTCAAAACCGGCGGAGGACGATGGAATTTTTCGATCGTGCTTCCTTCGGAAGGGAAATAAAGCCCATGTCGTAGATTTACGGCACATAAAAGAACCTCGTGCCTGATAGAGAGGCCTCTGAACAAAATTAAGCGGCCTTTCACGCCCTGTATAGAATGGGAAGCTGAGAACCATAGCTGTTAAAGAGTGTCCATAAATAACACGCAATTTCTATTTTGTTTTTCAATCACATATTAACCAGCTTTTAACTATCACTTTAGGCTATGGTACTCCCTTATTTTGCTTCCATTTACAAGGAAGCAAGTAATAAGACTTTCTGCTAATTTTTTCTCGATTAGCTTGACGTAAATAGAAGCATAAGCTTTTTAACAATAATTTGTTGCAGAGATGTAGAGAATGTCATGTGAATGGAACACATCAGATTCTTCAGATTGTATACAGTTAAATGACTTAAATGTATAACAATACCACGTTTTAGCAATCAAATAGTCAAATATCCTTTGCATACACACAGCGAAATCTCGCTAAATCATACCAACCTTAGGAAGGAAGAAATCGCTATAATCATATTAAGTGGAGAAATAACCACGGTTATGTATATCCGAAAGTGTAATTTCAAACTCGAATGGCAGTTAATCTATCGGTTATAAACATGATGTCTCAAATAATTCTCATTTTTACTGTTCACCGTATTTAAAATCAGTTCTAATTTAAAAAAATTAACAAAATATAATTCAGAAATATCGCAATGTGAAAACATAAAAGTTGTCTAACTCACTGCCACGTGTAACAGAACTTTGTGTTTGTTAAGTATATCACGAAAGGATCCACATTTTAAGTTTAATTTACTATTGTAAAGGTGTATGAGGCTATGTTTCAATAGTTACTTTTTGGTTATGTGGCTGCCATTACGTGAAAATACGAAATTCGTATATTACGAAACATATCCAGATTTTAAAATTAATTTCATATTGCAGAATTGCATGAGGTTACGTTTTAATAGCTATTTCAGTTTACGTGGCAAATGAATTATTCATGTTCGGTCCCTATACGAAGGCATAGATTTATTCTGCAATGAAATATATACGACCAGCTATCCATAACTATATAAATCATTGATTTACCGCCTTGTGTCCCCATTATGTGACCCATTACGAGCTTCATACTTCGTAAAAGACGACAGCTTGAAATTCCGCAAGATTTGGCTTTCATAGATTGCCTGCCTGACCGGAGACTTGGACGCAAAGGGTGTAACACTACTGAAATATAAACTGCTCTGGATTTTTCACAATATATCGTTATTTTAATCTGGTATGTAAATATATTCTCCTACCTATAAAACAGGTGGCACCTGTTTGGAATACTTTTGATTAAACAGTTGTGTTAGAATTAGAAGAATTTAATAGGATTGGTTATTATTGAATTTGTATCAAGCCTTTTCATTGCCAAAGAAGGAAACTTTTAATTTGCCCACAAAATATTTTTCGTTTCCATGATAATACATTTGTGCTTGTCAGTATTCATTTCGTATCAAATTGGCTGGGTCTTAAGTGTATTGTTGCTGTTGCATTTGCTTCAGTTTGTTTAACTCTTTGTCTTCCTTGAGCTTTCACCGCTTTGCAGTATCTATGCCTTCTTATTTAATTTCGCACATAGGCATGTTTACCCCTTCACTGCAGTACTTAGTTCATGCCCCTATTTGGAGGAGTGCGGTACCCAAGCCTCCCGCGGTCAAAAAAATAGCCCCGAAGCCTCCCGGACTCTTAAAGGCCCCTAACTAGAGAGCCCAAGCCTCCCCAAAGCAGCTAGCCTCCTGGTCGAAACAGGTAACAATTGCATCCACAGTTTTTACATTGAATGTATTCCGAACATCATGAACCTCCTCTATACTTGTGGGTAATTTTAGCAGAATTTTCCGCCTAACAATGTATATGGACTTAGTTAAACTGTGGATAACTCCAACGGTTACTTCTTCGGTGTTTTCTCTCTTCAGTTGCTGGCATATTAGTTTTGATGGCCTTGCACACATATCTTCCGTAGCTTTTCTCATCAGATCACAAAGTACATTCTGAATTTTGTCACTAATTGGTGACGCGTGGTTATGGTCCTCTTGAATATCCAGGACATCTATTTCTTCACTGGAAAAGGTTTTAATAAAACTTTTGCAACTGTTAACATTGCACGTCCATCCACTTACTTCTGGAATCCGAAAGTGTAACCGTTCCGAAGTAGACTTTTCCTTCCTGTCCTACTCACCGCAATTTCAGACTCGTAGGAAAACATGTTATCTGGGAACTAATTTGCCGTACACTGAAAGAAATCAAGGAAAAAATTAGGCAAACCCATTCCACCCCATCTGCTGGCTAAATCACACCGGTTTCGCGGGAGGCTTACCTGCTAAGCTTACCTGGGTACGGGAGGCTTAGATGCTGCGCCCATTTGGAGCACAGGAACACCTAGTCGCTATTTTCTTGAACGAGTGAAATGCCTAGTTCTCGATTTCATCATTATGTGTTATGTACACGAGGCATGAATTCGTGGCCATAGATAGCATCATAGAAGAAAATGGCGGAATGCAGCCCAAAGAACTTCTCTTTCAAGATACGGATTCTTTTACCTTCAAATAAACATATGGTACCAATGACTGACTTTACTTTTCTTCTGAAGGTTGCTATTCTAAGGATTTCTACGTCTCCAAAAAAATCCATCACACTCCATCGAGATTGAATCCGTAATCTTGGGTATTATTGGCAAGTTGGGAATTACTACAAGACGGAGGGAGACAACCTTCACTGTGAAAACTTGGAAACAAACTGTGCTTGCATTATAGTGACAAGTATACGTTCAGATTTTGGCCACCAACTTGATATTCCAATGATTAGACATAATCAAAGCAACTATTCACAAAACATGGATATGTCTGAATAGTTGGTTCATACCAGATGGCCAACTGCTCCGTATTTGGCATGTGCGTTAAAAGAGTTGCCATTTTAAGCTAAAGTCTGCCAGTGCGGAACTAGTCTGAGCAAACTTCGTTATACCCCATTCAATGAGCGCGACCCGTTCACCGTCTATGCTGACAAGCAAGAGGGTTAAAAAGTAGCTCACCCAGTTCCCTCTGAAAGGGTTTAACTTCTAATAGCTCCGTTGAGTTCTGCAACTCTTTTAACGGACGAAAGGATATCAGTTTACATCAAATACAGAGCAATTGGACACCTGGTATAATATATAACTTAAGTTCAGTTATTAATTTAGTTTAATTTCAGATATATTTCGCATCAGTATGGAATAAAAATTCATAAAAGTGTATGTTTTTCGCCAAAAAGGATGAAAGAGCCAAACAACTGCTATGATAATAATGAAGAATACAGAATAATGTGACGAAGCTATTGGTACCTTCTAGATTAAATAAAAGTTCACCGAAATTGAAAAGTTTTTCTCTATTAAAACAGTATTCAGAAAGTATACAAGCAAAAACAGTTTCCAAAACTTTTAAAACCTTGGTTTTTATAACAGTTTTCACATTTATGCAATCCAATTTTAGCCCATTTCATAGAATTTGAATATAGGAGGAAAATGTTGGCACTTTATTGAGAAATTAGCAGTTCTAATGACGCAGCATAAAGGATAACATGGATGCTTATATTTTTAAAATGGGCTATGGAATGAAAAATGAGTTGCATATCCTGTCAAAATCACCAAGTTTCACTTGATTTGGCAAATTAGAGATAAATATGTATTTTTGAAGCGGATTTCATAAACCCTAGTACAACTGGGATGTTCAATCTGACGAAAATAATGAAATACCTGAAACATTAAAAGTTTTTGTTACCCTTATTTTCAATCCCAGCATGCAAATCAATACCCTTTAGTTTACCTAGGCAAAACTTTGCGTTCAGTGATACTTTAGAAACCACTGAAAATTACAGGATAATTTGTAAAACTCAGAACTACCTCTACCATATTTTCAACCAATTACGTAAAAATCTATATAGAGGAAAATTTAGGGTGGTGAGAATTTCTTCGTCTCGCTTAAAGTTGCTGGGCTTTTATACAAAGTTAGTTGTACTTTTTGAGTGCATACATATACACATATTTACACGCACACACATACACGAGCATTTATCTCATAATATTTTAGGGGTACAATTTATCTCAAAAAATGGCATTTCCGCTGAAACCTCTATATCCTGTTACGGATCAATATAAAACACCAAAACACAGGTTGCTTATCATCAACATTCACTGTTTAATAATCCATAAGTAAGATAAAAAGTAACCAGAAGATAAGTAATTTTATAACAAGTATATCTTCATTGGTACAAATTATGTTGTAATATTGAATTGCAATTTTTCTCGCCGCTACGACGCTCGCTGTCTCTCTCAACTGCACGCTCAGAACTCACTGTTCTGAGCCAAATTGTCCCCTTTTCATATCTGCTGATTACGTGGCATGAAACATCCAGAAATAGAGGTTATTATTGCGCGAGAAAATCACATGCAGGTGTCACAAAGTCACACAAAGGTATGACAGTTGTTTTAGGTAAAGCGGTCGCCGACCGCACGTGTGTTTACTCATACAGGTGTGACAATAGATGCAGAATCTAAAGAAAGCCGCTGGCGCCCGGCAACATTCAGCTATAAAATATCGACAGCAAGCGTTCGCACACGAGCGGAAATTACGGGGCAGCAAAACACAGGCATATGTATTGGGAGTGTGGTCACAATATTGTCCTATATGCAAATAACCAAGATTAGAAGAAGAATTACAAAATTAAAAATATATTACAACACACTTACTATTAAACACACTTTATTTATCATCTAGGCACTCAATGTAACACAATACGTTACACTGAGTCGCAATTCACAACTGGACTACACTGGACATTCGTCAGCACTGTTGAATGCTTACCCAACTACAGAATTTCACTCCTTGACTGTCTAATTGGCCCCCTTTATATACGAGATGGAACGTTCTAGACAGAGAAATTACTCGAAACTGCTGAAAAGTACCCTCTCGACCACTATTTACCCAAGCTGCGGAAAAGTAGCATAGGGAGTTTTCTAAGCAACTATTGCCTTTGTTATACACTATAATTCTGAGGCACCGATCGAAACAATATCTGCTTCTAGTCGGCCAGGTAAAACGAGGCTGGATGCGCTCCACTGGCAAAGGCTGTATGCGCCATGTCACAATACATATTGAATCAGATAATTAAGATGTATACTCTTCATACAACTGTAAACAAATTAATGACATTCATTGGCAATGAATTCAAAAGATTTAAGTCTGCTTCTATATTGTGGTGATAGCGTGTCCTCCTCACTCGCAAAAGGTGCCGTGTTTGAATCTCGGTTAGGGCGAGGTATCCAAATAAATGTTTATTGGAGTTTTCCCAGAAAAAAATCTGATAACTCTAAATTCTTCGAATCTTGGGCTCATCTGAGCATCATATCACCGCTTTCGTTGTTCGTGATTTTATCAACCATTTTAAAGGAAGTTAAATACAATATAACATAGTAATCAACAGTAAAAATTTTGAACAAGTAAGAAAATTTAGTTATTTGGGATGTAATCTCACATTGATACAGGAAATGATGATTTTGAAATATTATAAGATTTAAACAAAATTTTATTTCAAAATGAAGAATAAATATAAATACAGGAAAAGAGACGTAGATAAAGTTCTACAGAAAAGAGTACATGCAGTCAAAATTCGATTCATAGGAGCAGTTGAAGGATATACTAGAATAGATAAGACGAGAGACTCAAAAGTTAGATAGAGTGAGAACGTGAGAGGAAAATGCAACGTTATAGCAGGAATTTCAACCACGGTTCTCATGGTCTCCGCCCCAATGCTCTTACCACTGAGCTACCATGCCAACGCAACATGAAATCCCGCAGACGACTACATTGTTCTAGGTGCTTTTTTTCAGTCTGATGCTATCTATCCAACTCCTGTTCTAAACACGATTTATGTGGAAAAGCAATTCGCATAAAAGTTGGACATTACCCAAATGTATAGCTAAAAGAAAAACATTGGAAGGAAAATTTACTAAGAATGAAACCTCAAGATTACCAGGAAATATTTTGGTCAAGATAAAAAATAAAGGTAGATATAGAGATATCATAATATGCTGAAAGATGACGAACAGTTCAGTGAAAGACTATTCTGTGACGAGAACGTCAACGACGATTAGATGGTGATGATGGCGATACATCTTCATTTACGAGGATGGTTCAATAAACACCCGCGTTTCAAAATAGATGGCGTTGCAACGGGAAATTGTTACACAATTTCACACACACACACACACATATATATATATATATATATATATATATACATGAACACAAGAAAAAACAATTTTATGTGTTCCATTCACATGAATTTTTCTACTTCTCTGCAACAAATTATTATAAAGCTTATGCTTCTTTTTATTTCATGATAATCGAAAAAATAGCTGAAATAAGCTTATTATTTCCTTCCTTGTAAGTAGATGGGAAATAAGGGAGTACCATAGGCTAAAGTACTAGTTAAAAGCTGGTTGCTATGTGATTGAAGGTCCTTTGTTTGTATGGACAGGAGCTGACAAATTCCCGTAAGAGAAAAGTTTAAGTATTTGAAGCTGAAACCAATAACAAGCAATATCTCAAAAACAATTCACTCCACACAAAAAATGTATATAACATAAATTGTGTGTTTTAACGAGCTCAACATGTTCTGTTATGTAGGCTTTTGTCTATTTCTTACGATATACCAGTTATGCAAAATTCCGTAAAATTCATCCAGAATAAAGTATCTTCAGAAGCTATTCACAGAAAATTCAATATATATATTATTTGTCATGCAAATATCTTTAATATACTATATGTTAATCAAAATCGTTAGAGCCATTTTTGAGAAAATCAAAATTTTCAATAATTTTTCCAAGTAAAGGGTAGTTGGGGGTAGGGAGGTTTTCTTTAAAATCTTCGTGTCGCATCCTTGGAAGATATTGAACTTAAATACCGAGTTTAGTATTTAACGGACTTTTCGTTTTTGAGCTATGCTGTCCAGGTATATAAACACACACACGCACACACGGTCCTCTTTCCAAAAATGCTTTTTTTAGATACAGGAGGGCCCAAAACATGTATTTCCAGTGAAAGCTCGGTAACGAATTTTTGGGCGCATTGCAATACCTTCTCTATACACTATGTACATGGTACGTGTAGATGAAGCAAAAAGAAATAAGTACATAAAGTACTCAAGAGTATTATTTTGAGATGACATAAGCATTGGGGTGAGATTTTCTTGTGGTCACCGGAAAATATGCCAGTCAAATGACAAATTTAATGCCGAGCCTGCATGTTGCCATAGTAACTCAGTGATTAGGGCAACCGACTAGAGACCCAGAAAGCAGTCAAATCTTGGCTATGGCATTGTATTTTTCAGTCTGGCTCTAACTATCCAAACCCTAACCTAGACGCGGATTGTGCGAAAAAAAAAAAAAAAACAACAAAAGAAAACTAAATTAACAAAGACATGTAGTTTAATCGATTCTATCAAAGGTGTTCTGGCAAAAGGTACTATCACACAAATAATACATTTTTCAGAATAAAAAGTTGTAAAGTTATAAAATGGAAAACACAGTAATTAAACAATAGGAACTGTTATTTACTAAACAGTTATTTTAATTAGCATCAATTATACAGTTACAAAAATATCAATAGTTTTAATCAGTTATATCTAATTTCAATTATAATATAATGTCAATCAAGATAATTGTTTTCTGGTAAAAGGTCGTAAACTTCAAAAATGTTTCTCAGCATATTAAAAAGAAAATATGTATTTGATGTCAATTAGACGGATTACATATTAATGTAAATAAACTTTATGTATACATTCACAAGATTTTCTCTACCTATTTTGCAACAAACTATTTTTGAAAAAGCGTATTCTTATACCTAGTTCATGCTAATCGGATATATATATATATATATATATATATATATATATATGAACCTTACTTATGTTTGCATGCTCTGGAGTAAAATAAAAGGAAAAGAAATGATGACTTCCCATTAGAGACAAGTATAAGTATTAAAAATTAAAAAAATATTGTTAACAAGCTTGTTCTTCTGTCTGCTTCAGCTATTCGAGATAAAATTAGCAGAACTGGTCTAATTGTTTGTTTTCTTTTAAGTAGAAGAGAAATAAGGGAGTACCATAGGCTAAAGCGATTGTCAAATATGTTAATATTGGTTACTATGTAATTGAAATTCCTTTGTTTGTATTGCTAGGAGTAAAATTCTCATATGAGAAAAGTATAAGTATTTTAAATCTGAAATCAACAACAAGAAATATCTCGGAAATAGCTGTACAATAAACAAGTATATGACATAAAGTATTTATTTTAATGAGTTCTATGTATTTATTTTGTATAAGGTGTACCAGTTATGCAAAATTCTGCAAAATTCATTCAGAATAAAGCGGCCCTTAGAGGCTATTCCCATAACATTCAAGCTATACATTTCATTTGTCATGTAAATATCTTTAATATACGATAGTTGAATCAAAATTGTTAAGAGCCATCGAACTATACTTAGAATAAATTATTCTTTTATCCACATCATGCTAAACGAAATAAACATCAATACAGTTGGTCCTACTACTTACTTCTTTATAAGCAGAAGGGAAATAAGGGATTATACCAGACTAATGCAATAATCAAATCTTTTAAAATCCGATCGATATGTGAATAAGTCACGTTCGGTTCGCTTTATATTTCCAGAAAAACAAAAGAGAAATGAAACGAAAGGTGACCCCGTTTCAGAACATGTGTAGTTTAAAATTGAAACCTATACAAGCAATATTTCGAAAACGGTCAATTCTGCAAGAAAAATGTATGCGACATAAATTGTGTGCTTTACATCTACATTTTGTGTAGCAAGTTTTGTGTATTTCTTATGGTTAAACAGTTATGCAAAATTCAGCAAAATACTTCTGGAATGGACACGTCTTCAGAAGCTGTTCCCAGAAAATTCAAAATATACATTTTATCTGTGATGTAAATGGTTTTAAATCAGTATTTTAATCAAACTTGTTAGAGCCCTTTTTGAGAAAAGAAAAATTTTCAAAAATATATCCATGTAAAAGATAGTTTGGCGTGGAGGATTTTCTTTTAGTTCTTGAGCTATACTTTCCACGGACCTTTTTGTAAGAATGTTTGTTTTTGGACTCAGGGACTTCAAAACACACATTTCCAGTTAAATATCGGAATCGAATTTTTGGGTGGAATACAATAATTCCTCTATACACTGTGTAGATGGTGCATATAAAGAAAGTAAAAATCAGAACAATTTGGGATGCGACCTTTTGAAGAATCCGTCTTAAAGGAGAAACAGTATTTATTTTACAACAGTAAAATATAATAAATCACGGTTATATAATGTGAAAGTAGAATGATGATAGTAAACAATATATTAGGAGGAAACATGTGTCAGCAATTTACAATGTGTTTGAGCGCGCGCGCTTGTGTTTGTGTGTGTGAATGTTACGGAGGGGTATTCTACACTGCAGCCGTTGACTTATACGTCAGACCCCTGAAGAAGATGAGTGTAATTTCAAAGGCTGGCCTACATCCGGACAGGGAGAGAGCCGCCATGGAGGGTTCCAAAAATTCACCTCGACGCGGAGAGCACCAGGAGCCCGTGTCTCAGTCCCTGATAGCCCGAGTCCGTAAACAACCACCAGCGCCATGTAGCCGCCGAGAGCTATATATCCAAAGCGCACTCACCTCCATGAAATGACGCCTCTGTCCCAGTTTTCATCGACATTTAAAGCCAGAAAGAGACCACTGGCATGAAATGAAGAAACAGGAATTTTGGTGGAATGAAGAACCCTGGCCAGTATTCGCCTAGTGACCCGGGAAAACCCCTGAGAAAAACATTGGTCAGAGAGGTCAGTCGTGGGGATCCGATTCCACGACCTCCTGAATGCCAGTCCCAAACAAAATGCCTAAACCACCTAGTTCGGGAATTGACAATATATGCTACATTTTGATTGATATTAACATGCCTTCACTGTTATGCTAATAAGATAGGATCTCTACGTGACCTGGAGTTTAACATAATAATCTGGAAGTAAACTTCATTTTCACTCCATCGCCTCATTATACGCGCCATACAATTTGCACTCGATCTTTATTGTCAGTCCATGAAGTTGTTTGTTAATCGTTTTCTCCGCTGCAGGAGGTGCTTTATATTGTTTTCGTTATTAATTAAACAGCCAGCCTGTTCCGGCAAGTTCTGAGCTTGCGCATTACAATTGTGAACAAGCAACAGTCGCATTCCCCCATAGGGAAGAACATTGTGTGTATAGTTTAACTAACTTCTCATATACATCGTGTTTCTAGACTCCCCTGTATACATTTGCATACATTAATGTTGTCTTTACTCGGCAAAACATTTATAGACTTGCAAGCGTAACTGTTGCTAAGAGTTTTTTTGTTGGAGTCAGTGCTGCAAGAGGCATTTTGGTTTATTGGCCTATTCTTCTGGTTTTCTCTTGGCTCATCTTACAGGCTTTCATTTACGGTTTCTAATATCTGCTGCTCTCAAATATTTTCACATTTTCTTATTCCTCTTTATTACTTCCTATAACAGGTATTAACAATGCACATAGTAATTATTTAAGATTTATAATCCACCCAAAAATTAGGTACATATATTTCACCGGAAATAAGTATTTTACATCCCGGAAATAAACAAAAAGGATATTTAGAAGAAGGTCCTTGTGAGAGTTCGTTTTGGTGTGTCTGTGAACAGCATAGCTGAGAAAATTCGGTCACGAACATTTTAGGAATATCCCCATCGTAAACTAGCCTTAACATGGACGATTTTTGGAAAATATTATCTTCTCAAAAATTGCTATAACAATTTTGATTAAAACACCATCTTAAGATATTTTCATGAAAAATAAAATGTATATCTTGAATTTTCTGGAAATATCATCTGGATACCTCTTCATTCTGGATGTTGCATAACTGATAGATAAAACTTACTACAAAAATCAGACGTGTTTCATTCACATGACTTTCTCTACATCTCTGCAACAAATTAGTTTTAAAAAGCTCATGTTTCTATTTACTTCATGCTAATCGACAAAAATAGCAGAATAGTCTTATTACTTGTTTCTTTGTAAGTAGAAGGGAAGTAAGGAGTAGCGTAGGTTAAAGCGATAATCAAAAGCTGATATGTGACTGAAATTCCTTTGTTTGTATGGACAGGAGTTGACAAATTCTTCTATGAGATAAGTTACGTTTTTCGAATCTGAAAACGAAAACAAGGAATATCTAAAAAAAAAAAAAAAAAACGATCAACTCCACGAAAAAAAATGTATACAACATAAATTGTGTGTTTTAATGTGCTTACATTTTTTGGGCAGTAAATTTTTGTCTATCTCTTACGGTTTAGCAATTATGCAAAATTCCGTAAAATTAACATTTTATGTGTCAGGTAAATATCTTTAATATACGATATTTTAATCAAAATCGTTAGAGCCATTTTTAGAAAACCAAAACTTTTGAAAAAAGTTACATGGAAAGGGTAGTTTGGGGTGTGGGGATTTTTCTCAAAATCTTCGTGTCGCATTCTTGGAAGATACTAAACTTAAATACCAAGTTTGGTAATTTACCGACTTTTCGTTTTTGAGTTATCATGTTCACAGACACACGGACACACGGACACACACACACACACACACACACTCTCACACACACAGGGACCTTTTTCTGAAAATACTTTTTTTGGATACAGGGGACCCTAAAATATATATGAAATCTTGGTATCGAATTTTTGGGTGGAGTGCAATACCTTCTCTATACACTATGTACATAGTACGTAAAGAGAAAATAAAAATATAGATTGTAACACACAATTTTTGCCTCGTATTTATTTTGTAGAGTTTATCATTTCCGAGATATTCCTTGCAATTGGTTTCAATTTTTAAATACTTAAAATGTTCTCAAATTAGAATCATCACTCGTTTTCTATCTCTATTCTGTTACTGCCGGCAGTGCAATGAAACCGAACTTCAATTGTATCACATACCGATCAGCTTTTAAAAATGTGACTATCGTTTTAGCCTACTGTATTCCTTTATTTCCCTATTACTAACAAGGAAACAAGTAGTTAGGCAATTTCTGCTAATGTGTATTCTATTAGCATGATGAACATAAAATAATTCTTGTAAGAAAAGCTTTTTGTAGAACAGGTAGAGAAGGTCCAGTGAATGGAACTCATCAGATTTTATATTATATGTTATAACTTTCTTTATACCCATCTCATATTTGACAGAAATTTCTTTCTATTTCATTTATAGCCGATTTATAAAGGTCCTTCTCCTTTGCCTTCGTTTGGTTTTAATTCTGTTGCAACTTTCATCCTTATTGTAATTAAATTGCTTTAAGAAAAATCTATATGTTACATACACATGCTTTTCTTTACCCTCTTCTACAAACTATTCCTATAAAGGATTATTATTATTAATAATATTATAATATTATTATTATTATTATTATTATTATTATTATTATTATATTCTTATCAAAGCTTCCTTTTCCATCTCCTCCATCCTAATCCAAATAAAAACTGCAGAAATGATTTTATTACACATTTACTTGTAGCTACAGGAGAACAGGAGCTTCACAGTATACTTCCGCGATAGTTAAATGTTTTAAGAACGAATTGTTCTGTAATATACCTCAAATTAATGGATTAGTTTTGCTGTTGTAGTTTCTGTAGTTTGTCATTCTTTATCCTGGTGGGTCATGCCGGACGAAGAATTAAATCGGTAAAATGATGCTTAAATGAGCTCTGTGTCCAAGGATCTTAAAGTGAAAGGGAAAAAGACCTTATATGGATAACTCACCTAAAACGATATTCGAACTCCTGATCTTCTGTATCAAGAGTAAAAGTCTAAAACATTTGAGAATTCCAACCTATGGTAAAGAACATATCGAAAATGGTAAACGCCAAAAGCATTTTAAGTTGTGTAATTTCTTCTAAATTGTTTGTGCAGTAACAGAGAGAAAACGACTTCACAAGGCATTTCTAGAATATTCCCGATATAAAGGGTATTTTTAGAACATTGTTATAGAAATATCTTAAACATTTTAATACAACTTGATAGAGCAAGTTCTGAGAAAATCAAAACTAACGAATGTGTTTTCATGTAAATTTTAGCTTGAGATAAGAGGATTTTCTTGAAAATATTTGTGTCGTAATCCTGAAAATGCTGAATTGAAATATCCACTTATGTGGAACTCTTCAGAGAGCTTTGTTTATCTTAAAATAGCCACAAGAATTCTGTAAAATAATACATATTTAATATACTTTTATAACAAACAAAATGTATATCTTGAATTTGTAAATATTCTTTGAAATCCTGTGGTAGCCGTAAGAGACAAAATGTAGATCTCAATATACTTATGTACTTATGTCAAAACCAATGTCAATGTATATTTGGCTGCTGGGGAAAAATATAACAGTAATACCGAAGGTAGCAAAATGAGACTCATGATAAGTCTACTAAGGTATCTAGATTAGAGAGAATTAGAAGTGAAGATATAAGAAGTGAACTAAATATAGAAGAATAAAATAGTCGGCCCAATACCAAATGCAAGACCTTGCTAATCGAATGTCTTTTCCCAGAAAGGGAAGACGAGATCTAGGGCAAAAGATGAATCTAAACTTTTGGCGCCGAAAGAAATTAAACTCTTAAACACGTAGGCAGAAGAAGAAAATGATTAAAATGCTCATTTATGTCAAATGAATTTTTTATGGATTCCAGATTTATTATTCCCAAATGTAAAGTCCCTATACGTTTTTATTTCTCCTGGTAAGGCAAAGAGAACGAATTCCAAGCCTTCACAAACTGACCAGCTCTTACAATATTTGTCTAACGCTTAATCCTAATCTATTTCCATATTCTCTTTGTATCGATAAGGAAATGTGTTAGAAAAGCGTTTTTGGACATGACTACTTAGTTTAATATCAAGTAGATAGAACACTTTTTAAAGAATATTTTGTTGAAGAATAGGGAGAGAATTTATTGTTAAGTTAACACAATGATTAGTTTTCTAAAAATACAAATTTATACTTCAGATGTCTTCCAAGTGAGTACTTCTGCCGAAATTTTAACATGGAATTTTCGGTTTAAATGAAATATCTCTTAAACCTAACCGAGCAAGATGGTTTCGCGGTAACGCACGAGGAGTAACGCATGGGTTTGTCTCCATGTCTGACCCTCCGTTTTTTTTTCGGCTGTTTTCGCGGGTCACCAGGCGAATGTTGGGTAGAATTCTTTCATCCCCAAAATTTGCCGTCCCTTGATTTCGTTTCATTTCAAACATTCCAGGTAGAAGTGTCTGCGATCGAGGTGATGGCAGTTTGTTTTTGTAACTGCTGTTCTCTCCGCTGGGATGATATGGCGGATATCTGTGCGCGCAAGGCGGCAGTGTCGAAACTCGTAATGGCTGGCGAAACCAAGTGGAGATTGAAGAACTACTAGCATCGTATAGGGAGATCGACCACGTACTTGCTCGGCACACCTGATGTCCCCCTTCATCTCTTGCTTCCATCCAGGGATCTGACATAATGACATAGATCTCAGTGAGGAATATCCTTCCGCTCAGTAGCCCAGTCCTTTACATACCAAAAGTAATAAAGAGAAGGCAAAAACAGTAATTTTGAATATATGCTGTTATAGGCATAAATACACAGTTATTCAACCAAGAATTAACCATGGTTTTAGGGCATTATAGCCAGTGTGAAGGAGATTTGTTATAGCGATGTAGAGAAAATCATATTAATGGAACACATCAGAATTTATTTTCATCTATTTTGAATATATTATAAAAAGAAGCACAATTAACACTTTAGGCATTTTCTATGTTAACAAATAAAACATTGTATACAAAGCTAATTTAAAAAAACAGCAATAAAGTATATAAATGTTCGTTTTATTCATATTTACACGCAATACTGTTCTACATCCTCTGATCAACTACTGAAACTCACATTTATTCAAGCATCATCTGCAAAATTACATACTCGAACAAGGAATGACTAAATATTAAGCAATCCTTTCAAGAAATATTCTCGTGACACTTGCTTTATCTTTGTTGTATATCTGAGTGCGTGTTATTTTAAATTCTACAACAAGTGAAACCAAATACTCGATCTCCGTTCTGTTATTCATGGCTTGAGTCGGGATTTGCAAGCAAGATGTATGTTGATTTTGTCATAGTATAACGTAAGCAAAGGTAGTATTATTTTCAGCATAACTCTGTGTTTGAAAGTTTATATAAATAAACCGTGATCATATGTAAATAGTAAAATATGAATGGTAAATCACACAAACAGCTGTAACTACTATACTGATTCAAACAATTATGTATGTCTATGGTCATAAAATAATAGAAACTTAGAGGCCAATGTTATTTCACATATTTCAATTGCTTTAAATTCTCTATCTATTCTGTATCAAACTACTAAAAAAATTTAATCTTCACTTAGCAGAAGTTTTCTTATTACTTAGTTGATTATAAGGAGAAGGGAAATAAGGGAATACTCTAGACAAAAGATTTAGCCAATTTTTACTTTCTCTATACATAGGTACTATTTAAAAAGTGTATAGAGAAGGTACTGCACTAAAAATTCGATACCGAGATTTCACCGGAAATACATGTTTTGGGTCCCCCCTGAACCCAAAAGAGAGGATCCGTCTCAGTTAGTCTGTCTGTCTGTCTGTCTGTGGACAGCATAGCTCAAAAACGAAAAGATCGTAGAATACCAAACTTGGTATTTAAGTTTGGTATCTTTCAAGGATGCGATACTAAGATTTTCAAGAAAATCCCCCCACCTCCATAAAAATTTCTCAAAAACGATTTTGATTAAAATATCATATGTTAAAGATATTTACCTGAGAAATAAAATGTATATCTTGAATTTTCTGGGAATAGCCTCTGAAGATTACTTTATTCTGTATAAATTTTACGGAATTTTGCATAGCTGCTAAACCGTAAATTATAAACAAAAATCTACCACAGAAAAAACGTAGAGTACATTAAAACACACAATTTATGTTATATATATATTTTTTTTTTATGGAGTTGATCTTTTTTTTTTTTTTTTTTTTTTAGATATTCCTAGTTTTTGGTTTCAACATTGAAAAACTTATACTTTTCTCATACAGGAATTATTAACTCCTGTCCATACATACAAAGGAACTTCAGCCAAATAGCATCCAAATTTTGAGTAACCTATGGTACTTCCTTATTTCGCTTCTACTTGCAAGGAAACAAGTTATAAGACTGGGTTAGCATAAAGTAAATGGCAGAATAAGCATCTTAACAATAACTTGTTGCAGAGATATAGAGAAAGTCATGTGAATGGAACACATCAGATTTTTTTTATAAACAAGAAACTTTATTATCTAAATTCACCATACAACCAAAGTTGCTATTATGGTTCAAATAAGAGATCTCATTCTTCTATCTATGTCATGTTAATCGAGATATACATTAGCAGAAAGTTTTATTACTTTGCTTCCTTGTAAGTAGAAGGTAAATAAGGGAGCACACTAGGCTAAATAACAGTCAAATATTTTAAAACTGTTGCTATGTGATTGTAGTTTGGTTCTCTTTGCACGGTCAGGAGTAAAACAAAAGAAATAGGAATGATAAATTTCTGTTGAGAAAAGTTTCAGTTGAATAGGTAGAGTCAGACTGAAAAATTCAATGCCATGGCCGGGATTTGAACCATGGATCTCCCGGTTTCTAGCCGGTTGCTCTTCCACTGAGCTACCATGGAAACATGCTGGCATAACATTGAATTTCTCAACTGTCTCGCCTGTTTCCCTCAGTGTAGTAGCAACTGACTAGAGACCGAGAGATCCGTTGTTCAAATCCCGGCCATGGCATTGAATTTTTCAGTCTGATTCTACCTATCCAGCTCTTGTCCTACACACGGCTTATGTGAAAAAAGAATTAATCCAAAAGTTCCAGTATTTTATTTTTGAAACCAATAACAATAGCTAGTAAATTTCACTCCAAAAATATATATCACATAATTTGGGTGTTTTAACGAGAGCTTCACTTGTTGTAAGCTTTTGTCTATCTCTTACAGTTTACTAGTTATACAAAAATTATCCAGAATGGAGAGGACTTCAGAGACTATTCTATTTGTCATGTAAATATCTTTAATATCCGGTATTTTAATCAAAATCTATACATCTTATTGAATTTAAGTATAAATAATTGGAATGCACATCTTATATATTTATTATTTTGACCATTAGAGGCATCGTTAGAGCCATTTTGAGAAAATCAAAATTATCGAAGTTTTTTACAAGTAAAGCGTAGTTAGGGGTAAAAGTTTTCTTGCCACATCCTAGGACGCTATTCCACCACAATTATATTTTTATTTGCTTACGCTATTCTACGCTCTATTCCTAACAAGCTGAGCTTCATTATATCTTTGGTATTTAACCGACCTCTGTTGTGGGTCATGCTGTCCAGATACACACTCACTCACACACACACACACACACACACACACACACACACACACACACACACACACACACGAGCCTATTTTTAACATTTTTTTTTTCATTTAGAGGGGTTCAAAATGTGTAAATCCGGTGAATACTCGTTATTGCATTTTTGACTGGAATTTCAATGCCTTCTACGCATATTTATGCGCATAGTACTTGTTAGAGAGCTACTACTATTTAGTAGTCGTGGTCGTGGCCGTGGCCGCGGCCGCGGCGGCGGCGGCGGCGGTGGCGGTGGTGGTGGTGGTGGTGGTGGTAGTGGTAGTGGTAGTGGTAGTGGTAGTAGTAGTAGTAGTAGTAGTAGTAGTAGTAGTAGTAGTAGTAGTAGTAGTAGTAGATGTTATCTTACTATCTCCACTCGTTTTTGTGCAAACTTTTCTTAGAAACGCCTATTTTTATCTACTTCATGTTAATCGGGATAAATATTTGCAGAAATTATCGTATTAAATGTTTTCTGTAACAAGTGGAATTAGTTGAATAACGTAGATTTTAAGCACTAGGTATCTATGTTTTGCGATCGGATCACTGTGGAATGATTTGAATTTCATTCTGTTTGCTCGGCGAAAGAGGTTAAGGGTTAAAAGGGGGTATTTCCTGAAAATTTAAAAAATGAATACATTTGTTATGAAAGTATCTTATACAGTATTTAAATATAAATTATGACTGTGGAATTATTATCGTATTAAATGAAAAAAATATTAATTATTTTATAAAAAAGGAAAGAGAAATGCAGAAAAATTGCAATAAATAATTTAATATGTGTAAAAGAACTGATTATAGTTTCGTCACTATGTAAAAGTCGTTAACGAGGCATGTTAAGAGATAAGGAAGGCAATTAGCTCTGACTCAGAATGCGAGGGTAATTACGTTTCCGAATTCTCAAGAAATTGTTAGCTAATGTTCAGTTAAAGATAAATCAGTGCATTTAGAAATCTACGATGTAACTGGAAAAAGAACGTAAATCAATTTCTCGGAATAGAAGGTAAGCAGGATACTGAGAATTAATAACAAAAGGATAAAATGTTATCTCGGGTAGTAATATAAGATGTAAGCTTTGGCAACGTATAATGTAGGAACTATGGTGGGAAGTCATGACATAGGCGGGGACTTAGGCCAATAAAAAATGTTAGTTACACTTATGCAATTTAAGTGTCTTCTCCTTAAGGTTGAATAAGTGTTATGCTTAAGCACTAGCAAGGTCCATCATTAGAAGTGATCGTAAAATGATTTTCTGTATAATATTTTAGTGAGTCATGGCAACTTAGCTAGTTACTTTTACTACGAAAACTTGTTTTACCTTCTACGTAAAACTCTTAATAACTGGAGCTACGACGGAACTACAGTTTTCTATTACTTAGATTCAGAAACAGTTCATTATCCATTCAAAACAATAGGTAACTCGTTCCAAATAGATCTAATATTAGTTTCCACAAATATTCTTAGTAAATTTAAGTTGTCCATTTTCGACCCATTCATGTATATCCTGAGAAACGGCTCTACTGGAGCAGTGGACAGAGTGAAGGAGCTGTCTCAGCTGTAGAGTCATTTCTGGCCACATCAAATTTTTTGGAAAATGTTCCATGTAAAGGGTAGTTTGAGGTGGCGGGAAGAGGATTTTTTCTTAAATCTTCATGTCGCATCCTTGGAAGATCTATATAATTACCTACCAACTTTGCGTTCTTTTTAACTATAACACGATACTCTAAAAATGCTTTTGTGGCTTCATAATTGACCAAAACTTTTATTTCCGGTGAAATCCGATTCCAAATTTTTGAGTTGGTGTAATATTTTATTCCTCCTACTATGTATGTGGCACAGAAACTATAAATAAATAATCACATATTTATTTATTTTTGAAGACTTTTGGAAGTATATTTCTATGCTTCAACATGCCAACTTGTTTATAATAAATTGCTTTGAATAGAATTCATAAAATTAAGATTAACCTCTTAACTTTTTTTAAATAGCACACCATATTTGTGTTTTATAAATGCATAAGTTTATTCTGCCTTAAGCGGGGAAAATGTTTAATGTAGACAGAGCTATCTACCAAACTTATAAGTAACGTTATGCGTTATGCTATAAACCACTGAATGGACGTAACACACTGACCCACATTTTGCTTGAAGAAGGGCTGAAAGAGGGACAGGGTGTGGCGTTTTTGATGTTGAGTCTGCCGCTGTTGCCTCGTAAAATGTGCCGCAGTTGTGACATTGGCGGGAGGTTATTTCGTTTTATTTGTTTCATTTCAGGTTCCGTACGAGCAAGAAACACTTGCAAGTAAGCACCCGACGCGTCCCCAATTTCTCTCTGTGGGATACGCCGCATCGCCCTAAGGTACATATTCCAGAGTGTGTCAACAGAATGTCTCTCTTGAATGTATCGTTTAATTAGCACATTTGTCTCGCGTTTGCACAACATTTATATGCTTAGATGTCCTCAACTTGCAATGTGCATTAACCTTAGAAAGTTTGTAAATATATAGCTGAAACTAACAATTCTCGATATAAGTGCTGTATAAAAGTAGTCCGATCATCTTTATGCACAATAATTCCACTATTTACCACGCACATTAAATCGAAAAGTAATTTATCATCATCATTATCATCTTCACCACCACTACTACCATCACCATCTTCTCTTTCTTCTTCATCTTCTTCTCTTTTAAGGTTTAGGCCAATCGATCTGTCTCATCTTCAAACAGACTTTTGCGATCTTTTTTCTTGGGTCTTTCTATTGATGTTGCTCTTAGTGGATTATAATTATACATACAGTATAGCCCCGGTAATTCAGACCGGTATTTTGATGTTCCTGATACTTCGAGCTGGTTCTTAAAAGAATAAATTTTGTATAAAACTAGAGTAAAATCCCGTTTTAGCGTTGTCCGCTTAAACTTTCTTTCCATTTTCCGTGCACAATAGGCAGCATTTGGTATTTAACAGACATTTCAGTGTTGAGCTATGCTGTCCACAAGCTACACTGTAAATAACTCGGAAAACCTTAGATAGAAAGTGAATAGGGCGTCATAAACACCTAATGGTCTTTAAACCAAACGAAAAACTGTGTGTTTGGTTAAGATTTATTTTAGTCATTTTGCAATGTATGCAGTGACATAAGGTTTTAGACGACATGGTTCAAAATGATATTATTTTTTGTTGGTAACACATTTGACAGCTATAGTTACGATCTGGCAATTCTCTGATCTCAGTTGCGATAGAGCGTAGGCCTGTACAAGCGTATTTATACAATAAATATATGTATCAGAACAAATTCAGTTACAGCTGTTTAGCGGGAACTCTGGAGATATTTTATAAACGCAAAGCTCCGTCCAGAAACACAGTGTTATTGTGGTTTAGAACATAGCGTGAAGGATGTTCTGTACTGACTGAGTTTGTTATGGCAAATGTTTCCACTGAATAAGTGTCTTCTAGTACAGGCCGGCGATTCATCGCAACTGAACTGGAAGCAGTTCACTGTCAGAGCTTATACAACTTTAAACTTATATTACCAACCTAAAAAAATGAAATGTATTAGTAAAACATGTCATCAACTCCATACAATTATGACATTGCAAAATTACTAAAATTCAACTTTGACGAAGCACATAGTGTTCAGTTTGATTTAAAAACCATCAGCTGTTTATGCTTCACCTTATATGAACAATTTTCATTTATTTCTAATTTCTCTACACGTGCTATGCATATAGTAGCTAGAGGAGGTACTATATCCCACCCAATAATTCTGTATCGAATTATTCTACATCTCCCCTGATTCCAAAAAATAAACACTTTTAGAAAAAAACACCGCGCTCGCGGAGTGTGTATAGCACAGCTGTAAGACCAAAATTTGGTATTCAAATAATGCGAAGATTTTTATAGATCCTACTCTATGCTGCCCTTTACATGGATTATTTTTTTAAACTTTTGTTTTTCCCAAAAATGGCTGACGACTTTGTAATAATACCTTATATTATATATATTTACATCACAAAATATTGGAATGTAAGGAATGGCCTTTTCAGGACCTGTTCATTCTGGATGGATTTTGCATAACTAGTAAATAGCAAGAGATAGGCAAAAACTTACTGCACACAAACGTATATCTTAAAACACACAATTTATGGCATATACATTTTTTAGAGTTAACCGTTTCCAATATATCATTTGTTATTCTTTTCTCAAACGTGAGCTCATCTTTCGTTTCATCTCCCTTTTGTTTTACTCCTGGTAGTGCAAAGTGAACCGAATTTCAAATGTTTCGTATGGCGTCGGCTTTTTAAAAGATTTGACTATTGCTTTAGCCTAGTGTATTACTTTATTTTCCTAAAAGATTTACCGCAATACTTTTCCACCGCAAATGTAGGTAGATCTATAAATTTGTTGGACGCTACTGGCAGACATGGAAGATGTGGAAGGACTAGGTAAATTTAAACTTAAGGTAAGACAGCTGAAATCTGAGAAGGCTGGCAATAGAGAAGTTAAGAATAACTAAACAAAAGTGAGTATAATGTTTTACATACATATATTTTGTCATATTTATGTCATGCTTATGTCATTGTTGAGTTGTGTTATAAAAGGTGTATATATTATGTGTATATATTTCTCTAAGTGCATTTGTCTATTATAATAAGGTACAGTAATGCATCTGAATAACGGGTACTCGTGTTGTAAATTTAAAATGCTGTATTTGAATAATTTTGTCCTTTTGTTTTCGTGTTTACCCTTTTAATTATTTGTTGTTGTTTTTTAATATTGCTTACTATTTTGTATATTGTTAAAGCACGTACGATCTATGGACCCGTGTCGTTAATGAAGCTCAATGTATGATGCTGTTATTTTAAGAAATACACTTATTCATTCATACCTAGAAGGAAGCAAGAAGGTAATAAGACAATTTCTGCTAATGTTTATCTCAATTATTGCCATATAGATAATGGCATAATCTTTTGTAACAATAATTTCTAGAAAAAGCTGTGTGAATAGAATGAATCAGATTTTAAAAACATGACATTCTGAAAATATTCAATGTTTCCCGCGTAAAAAGAATGCACTGAGACCATCGCGGAGCGTTTCTAGTAAAATATTAAGCTGTTAACATTCATAATTGTTTCTAATTCTGTATCAATAAATAACGCAATGCTCGTAAATTCTCTGTCTACCCATAACTTTCGCTTGATAGATCTTCACAGTGACAAATAGCAGTTTGAGCATCTCTTGAGTAGAGGTCGCGGCCCCCGCCCATAACGAGGCTGTAAGAAGCAACGACAATGATCCGAAGAAAATACGAGAAGCAGGACAAGACTAAGATGAGGTAAGACACCGAGCCCATGAATAAAACAAAGCTAAGTCCTCTTCTGTGCATACGTACATTTTTTTGCATAGCTCTGCCTCCTCCTCTCTATTAACCTTTTTGACTCTAGCTCGATTCTTTTGTTGGCACAGGCGCACCGGGAAGATCGTGACAAGTTAGTGTGTGTGCCTGCCTGCATCTTCTGCCCTAGAGGACATGGGTTCACTGCCGTCGCGCAGTGTGCTCTAAGGTGAAGTCGTTGCCATTTGTTCTCCTTTCATATAATACAGGAAGAGGGAAGAAAAGATTGAGAGAGAAAAAAGAAATGGCGAATGAGGTGAAACTTTTCTGCTAAGCGGAAGAATGGTTGAACTTTCGCGATGGAATCTCGCCTGTTTTAAGCCGGGATCTAAAACCAATTAGAAATGTATTTATTTATTTATTTATTTATTTGCTTTTTGAACATTACAGGTTTCCCAATTACAATGTTCACTTAAAAGAAAAACACAATTTAATATAATTTTAGTTACAATAACACTAACATAATTAAGAACAACACTAAAATACTACACAATAAATCATATTAAAAACAAAATAGTAAGAAAAGAAAAGAAAAAATGTTAGTAATGATGATAAATATAAGCAGTATATTAATCTACTATTGGCAATCTTAATGAATGTCCTAAGCATATCTACAGTACATAAATCGACAGTAAAATATACTAGAAGAGTATGAAAGGTTGAGCTTAAATAGGTTTTTCTAAATGTTTTGGTTAAACTCTTTCTTTTTCTTTCTTTTTATTTTAGTTTGCAGAACTCCTAGGTCTTATAGTGACTACATTAAAAGTCTTGTACACAGCCTTACATACAATAAACAAAGAAGAATTTGAACATTATTAGTAAATCATTATGCCCACAGGGATTAAAATGTAAATCTAATGCTTATTGGTATATGCAAACAGTTTAAGTAGATGATTCAACTCCTCTTCGATTGTTATGACTTTATTATTAGATTGAATATCATTATTAAGTTTTGTTGTAATTAACTTCAAACAATAGGTAAATGAATAAATAAAATCCAAAAAAAAATCACACTCAATAACCTTCCCATGTTCAGTGCGGGCTATTCCAGCTAGAGAAGTGGAGTACTCTCAACTCACAGGAGTATGCAATACAGTTCAACACTGAGAAAAAGATGTCTCCGGGGCTGAATGAAATGTAGAAATGAAGTGGCAGAAAGCACGAGCTAAGAAACTTCTCAGTATTAAAGCCGGAACGAAAGGAAATTTGGTGGAACTGTTAACGGATTATAGCAAACTAGTTCCCCATCCTTCGCCGTCTGCTGGCTAATCACGAGACCACATTTTAGCTATTATCAACAACTCCTGGTCGTTTTTGCTGTGAATTTCTTGTGTTATGGTGGTGTAAGCGTAGCTAACTTGAAGTCTGCAGCTAAAGATTTCTTTACAATGGTCATTTCGCTCCCACTCTAATCGGCCTCCAAGAACTTCATGTGCGAATGCTTGGATTCAACCGAGAAGAGTTGATACAGCCCGCTGTATAGGGTAAGTTCCGTCATCATAATGTTAAATTAATTATGAGTAAAATTAAGTATATATTTCTATTATATATAATTTAAGCTTACCTGTAACTTTCTTCTACTTTTTTTTTTAGATCAGCTTAGCAACAAAAAAATTGAAACTTTCGATAAAATTTCGATCTCAAAATAAGTCACTTTGGAGACATTGCCGAATTATTCCCTTCACTAAATTTCTGAGTTATATTTTGACCTCATTAAATTATTCTTACCTTTTTAATATCCTAAATGCAGACGATATTTTGTTTCAGTCAAAATTAGTTCGTTTGTTTATGCAATACTTTCTCTACTTCGTACACAGTTCATAGAGAAGGTAACACATTCCACTCAATATTCTATACCGATATATCACTGGAAATACACATTTTAGAGTCCCCTAAATCCGAATATAGCAGTTTTAGAAAAAACACCCTGTGCCCATGTATCTGTGTGCAGGATAACTAAAAAAGAAGATACCAGACTTAATAGCTTTTGCATATCTAAGATTTTTAAGAAAATATCCCCATTCTGAACTACTTTTTACATGGAACATTTTCACAAAAGTGACAATTTTCTCAAAAATCGCTCTAGCAATTTTGATTGATGAGATTAAAGATACATATATGAAAAATAAAGTCTACATCTTAGATTTTCTGTAAATATCCTCTGAAGTTGTCTTAATTTTGAATGATCTTTGCATAACTGTTAAACGGTAAGAGATAGAAAAAAGATGTCGATTTCGTTAAAATACGTAGGTAATTTATAACAAATGCATTCCTTTTTTGCAGATTTAACAATTTCCGAGATACTCCTTGCTATTGGTTTCAATTTTAAAATAGTTATCATTATCTCAAACAGGAAGATGTCATCTGTGTTTCGTTTGTTTTACTCCTAGTAAATGAAAGAGAACTGTATTTTAAAGTAAATCGTATAGACAACGCTTATAAAATTTGGCTGTCTCTTTAATCTAGTGTATTCTATATAATTCCCCTCTACTTATGTAGAACTAAGTAGTAAGGGTATCTCTGCTAATGTTTATCTCAATTACTATGATGCAGATAGATTAATAGTAATTTTTAAGAAAGATTTGTCAGTTATTTTCTTTTTTTTTTCCTTTTTTTACGCCTGTTTCATTAACATGGAACAAATTCGTTATTTTTTAAATTTTGAAAACTGCTCTAACGACATTTTGATTTAAAATTATACTAAAAGTGTAACCTATTTGGATGATATATATTAAATACATTATCTTAAATTATTTTATTTGTAAGTTACAATGTTCTCATTTTGAACGAAATTACATAACTTGTACACAGTAAAATGTGCACAAACACCTACCACAGAAAGCACTTTAGATCTTGTTGAAACACACGACTTAGGTCCAATACACTTGTGGCATTAAACATTTCATAAATATTCGTTGTTGTTATTATTATATCATTATTATTTAACGCTTTTACTGCTACGGTACTTAAAAACCTATTTTATATCGAGCATGGAAAATTGGAAAATTGGGATAAATCTACTACATGGGATCACCGGCTTTATAAAAACCATGCTAAGAAGTTTTGGGTCAGAAAAGCTACGTCGTCTTCCAGTGATCTCCGGAACATGGCTCTTTGTTATTCGTTTGCATTGTCAAAAAATCTGCTGTGTTCCATTCACATGACTTTCTCTACATCCCAGCAAAAATAGTATTAAACAGCTTATACTTCTATTTGCTTCATGCTAATCTAGAAAGAATTGCAGAAATATTCTGATTTCATGCTTCCTTGTAAGTAGAAGCGAAATAAGGGAGTACCATAGATTAAAGTGATAGTCAAAAGGTGGCTGCTATGTGACTGAAGTTCGTTTGTTTGTATGGGCAAGAGTTAACAAATTCCTGCATGAGAAAAGTATAGTTTTCAAAGCTGAAACCAATAACAAGGAATATCTGAAAAACAATCAATTCCACGAACAAAATGTATATAACACAAATTGTGTGTTTTAACGTGCTCTGCATTTTATGTTTGGTAAATTTTTATCCATCTCTTATGGTTTAGCAGCTATGCTAAATTCTGTATAATTCATCCAGAATAGTCTTCAGAGGCTATTCCCAGAAAATTCAAGATATAAATTTTATTTGTCAGGTGAATATCTTTAATATACGATATTTTAATCAAAAGTGTTAGAGCCATTTTTGAGAAAATCAAAATGTTCGAAAAAAAGTTCCATGTAAAGGGTAGTTTAGGGTGGGGAGATTTTCTTGAAACGTGTACAGAAAGTAGAAAGCCTATGTATTCCATTAACATGACTTTCTCTACATCTCTGCAACAAGTTTCTGTTAAAAAGTTTATGCTTCAATTTATTTCATGCTAATCAAGAAAAAATTAGCAGAAATAGCAGAAGAGGAAACTTAGCAGAAAGGGTCTTATTACTTTCTTCCGTGTAAGTAGAAGTGAAATAAGGGAGTACCATAGGTTAGGACGATAGTCAAAAACTGGTTGCTATATGATTGAAGTTCCTTTTTTGTACGGACACGAGTTGACAAATTCCAGCATGAGAAAAGCATAAGTTTTTCAAATCTGAAATCAAAAACAAGGAATTTCTCAAAAACAATCAACTCCACGAAAAAATGTATATAACATAAATTGTGTGTTTTAATATGCTCTGCATTTTTTGTGTGATAGATATTTGATCATCTCTTATCTTATGCAAGATTTCGTAAAATTCATCCAGAAGAAAGTAGTCTTCAGAGGAAAATTCAATATACACATTATTTTTCAGGTAAATATCTTTAATATACGATATTTTAACCAAAATCGATAGAACCATTTTTAAGAAAATCAAAATTTTTTAAAACATTTCGATGTAAAGGGTACTTTGGGGTGGGGGAATTTTTCTCAAAATCTTCGTGTCGCATCCCTGGAAGATACTAAATTTAAATACCAAGTTTGGTATTTTACCGACTTTTAGTTTTTGAGTTATGGTGTTCACAGATACACGGATACACTGACACACGGACCTTTTTCTGAAAATGCCATTTTGGATACAGGGGACCCTAAAATATATATTTCCGGTGAAACCTTGGTATCCAATTTGTTGGTGGAGTGCAATACATTCTTTATACATTATGTACATGGCACGTATACAGAAAGTAAAAATGACTATGCTGACATTTTTCTTGGTTACTTGGCTCCCTGGTCTTTATTCGGTAGAATTCGCCCGATTTTGGAACCAAAGCAGAGCGACAGCATTGAAACGTGAAGTGTAGTGTACTCTGATATCGTGGCTTTAATGCTAAGGCTTCATTCTGTCTGTAGGTCCCTAACTTCCCGCGGTACTTGCGGTATGTTTCGTATAGTAATTCAACTATTTGATGGAAAATTAGATAGCTTATTCACTACAATATCTGAGGTCACAAAGAAATAAACTTTCTATGGTTGACAACATTGCGGAAAGACAGACGGATGAGCGAAATTTTCTTCCGCCTGCCATCTCCTCCCCATAAAACTAGCGCCATTCAAAAGGTGCGCGTATAATATTAAGTTTCACAACTGTGAAGTCGCCCAAAAAGAGAACTTTCTAACCAAATAAGAAAAAGAAGAATGAAATTTATTGAATATTCATTAGTAAATCAAAGAATTTTGAAAATGATATTCTAAGGTACAATTAATGGCAAGAATAGCAAAGGTATAATACATCGAACTAAGAACGACATCTGAATTAGGATGAATTATTATTATTATTATTATTATTCCTGGAGACTCACAAAAGCGCTATTCCTTGTAAACTGAAAGACCTGCAAAGACATGAAGTGTCCAGGACTTTCACACTTTCAGCTAACTTATTTTTCTTCCCTCCCTTAAAACATAGATGTCACTTGTAAGGAGATGACACTGATGTTTTTGCACCAAAGATATTCATAACTGTCTAGGACAAGGAGATATGTGTTGGAATCCAAGGAATATTAATTAGTAGTTTTTCCTGCTTCTTCAAGTAATTAACGAGCTACCTGAAAACCGGTGCTATCATCACGATGATTATTTATGGAGATTCTGATGCGGCACAGCGACAGCTTGCAATGTAGGCTCATAAATCTCGGTGAGAATGTATCTGACCAGAGTAATCTTACTTTCTTACTATCAGGTTTGGAATTCTCTTGCCGAAAATTAAAGACTTGGTATTGTTACCTACTACCAGAAAGAGCACAATAAATATTTAAATATAATTAGAAAACAAAAACTGATGTGAACTTGTCTTCACTTTAAATTCGTGTGTAGACTCTACTCCGAAGACTAGCTATTTAACATTCTATGGGAAACAAAACCAAGATGATATAGTGAAAGCTCAGTTTTCAGGAAGGATGATGTATCAAATTTGGAAAGGGATGATGCAAGTTAAATGAAACAAAGGCCTCTCTTCTATGAGTATTAGGTTGTATTTTATTTTACATACTTAGAATCTTTGGTTTGTGTAATTTTTAACTAATTCAGCTATTTATATTATTCTCCTGATTTAGAATCTACAAATATATTAGGTAATCATAAATAGTAAATGGTAGGTAAAGAATTTGCTATATTAGTGGGTTAATAACTATGAACAAGGAGAAAGTAAGTGGTCCCAATTTTTAATTTCTCTACCATATATGTAAAGTGCACATAGTAAGCAGAAAATATAATGTATTCTATCAAAAATTCCATATCAGGGTTTCACCGGAAATACGTACATGTCGTCACCTGAACATAAAAGTATCTTAAAAAAAGGTTTGTGTAAGAAGTTATTGTTAAAAAGCTTATTCTTCTGCCTACTTCATACTAATTGAGATAAACCCTAGAAACTTGCTTCCTTGTAAGTGCGTGATACTTACGATTAGTATCTTCCAAGAATGCGACACGAAGACTTTAGAAGAAAATCCCCTCAATCCAAAGTCCTCTTAACATGGAACATTTTTCGAAACGTTTGATTTTCTAAATATGGCTAATGTCTTTCATTAATATCCCATACATGCCAAACAAAATATACACCGTGAATATTTTAGGAACAGCCTCTGAAGTCCTCTTAATTCTGAAGCACTTTCGCATTACCAGTTAACCGTAAGAAATAGAGAAAGTCTTACTACAGAAAAATTGTAGGCATCGCTAAAACAAAAAGCTTATATGTAATATGAATTTATTATGGAGCTAACCATTTCCAAGGTATTTGTTGTTAGTGGTTTTAATTTAACAAGTACTTAAATCATTATCACATCTCTTTTGTTTCACTCGTGGCGATACAAAGAAATCCGATTTCACCTTTTAAACAGCTTGACTATCGCTTTAACCTAGTGTATACCTTATTTTGCTTCTACGTATAAGAAACCAAGTAATAAGAAAATTTTTGCTGTGAACATCAACACGAAGAATAAGTAAAAATACAAGAATCAAGTTATATAAAATATCTAATGAATATTCCTTTACTTCTTTATGGTAGTTAGAATATTAGAATTCATAGTGCAGAAATGCCTTTTTTGAGGAACAGTAACGACTGCTTTAAAATAGATCACATACAAAATGAGTAAAAAAATACTCATATGTGATAAAATTCACTAATGTAGAAATAAAGGAAGTAGCATAGTTTGAATGAAACAAGATTAAAATTAACATACAAATGCGTTCAATCAGGATATCGAAACTTCAGAAAACCAAGAAAATATGGAAAGAGATGCTGGTAATACAAAACAGACATCCTACCAAAATCGTTTATTTGTATTTTTGATTTGTTTTTAATATCTGCAAAATTATAATCTGTATTAATTGTGTAAACCCTGTATTGCAAGTCCTATGATTGTATGTCTGCGTTTGGTTGCTGCTCGTCCACTGTCTATATTGTATCAAAGAATTCGGTATTTATCTCTTTTGGCTTCCGTCTCTTTATTGTTGCTGCTTCTTTATACGCTTCTGGGTCTTGATCATTTTATCTTTTAAGAATAATATTTTTCTTTCTAATGAATATGCTAGTCTGTTTGATGCATACTCGCTTCCCGTACTGTAAATCTTGCTTTAACATTTTCAATTTTTTCCATGCCACTGGTTTTTAGTTTGTCCATATTTGTTCAATTCATAAGTAGCAATTGGTCGTTTCAAAAATTCTCATAGCTGTTTCTAAAATCAGTAGTATGATGTTCTTGATGTTTCACTTGCTCTGTATGTGTGGTGTCTGTAAACTGTTGACTAAATACTTGAATTTGTTGACAACTTCAGTGGTTCGTCTTGGATCTTTAGGATGTTAAGCTCAAGAACAATATGTTTGCAAATTATGTGGGCAAAAATAAGAACTATACCTCTTCAACAAGTGTAAAAACGAATATGAACTCTAAATGACCTTAAAAATATAAAGTAAATGGTTAAAATTGTATTCTGTTTGCTCATTCGAGCGACCTTTGATTTAGAAAAATAGGATAGAATCAATTAAAAAATTAAACAATAAATAATAGCAGTAACATTTAAAATATTGTTACAAACTATCGCTTATTGGCCATTTATTCGCTCATAACTTCACTAAAATCTATAGAACAGTTCCTCTGCAGCCGGTTTATTGCAGTGGTGCTCTTGTCAAGTAAATTTATTTGCAGTGTTTTGGGATTACTGCTGAATTGTTTCTGGTAGGAGATACTATGCGCTGTAATTTCCTGATTGACTGTTAGAATCTGTAAATCATGATATTACTGATGTGCCAGGGAATATATAAAATGGTACGGAGAGTAATGGATTGAAAACGTTTAAGTATCTCGATGTTTGAATTGCGTGCTGTGCCCCCTAATGTCCACTCAGGTTTAAGTTGTTTTATAGGTGAAAGTTTGCTTGCCACTGTTACTTTTATTTAAGTCCAAGAAGCTAGTGCAATTTACATTTAACTGTCAGTACGTAGTCCAGATGATCAAGGTAAATCGTTTATTGAAGAGAAAGATGTTTGCTTGCAAATCAGAAACTATAGAGACAGTAAAGAGACAAGAAATGCCAAAATGTTTCAACATTAATAAATATGATTGTAATATTACTAAACACTACAACTCTACATATTAGTTCTATTATATTTTATAGCCATGCAAGATTTAAAAGTACGTCATATAGGGATTTAAAAATGTGTCTGTTGGACTAGCTCAAAAGAAATTTGTGGTAGTTGACACGTGTTAATAGCCGATGGCATTGCCACGTCGAAGAATATCACTAAAACAAGAGGGTGGCGAGGTCGTACAAGGGGACCCAATAAATTCACCTCTCATCAATGTAAAGACCTCAGATATCGCCCAGATTATAGATATGTTAAACAGCATATGGACGACATGGTCATCCTCTCCAAGAACCAAGATGATCTGCAAGCTGTCTTGGAGAACATCAGGACATGAGCGCAAGAAAATTCTATGGAAATAAACAGTACCAAAACAAGACAATGCAATTTAGAAGGGGAGGGGGATATCTAGCAGACCAACTCACGTCGGAGAAGAAACTTTAGAGCATATGCCCAATTTCAGATATTTGAGTGTTGTGCTTCAAACAACTGGAACCGCTTTCTCCATACATATACATACAGGAGCGCGCAACGGTTGCGACGAAAGTCGCATATGACACTAAAACCTATCCTTGTAAACTGCGATAAAGTTTTTCAAACTTAAACTTATGCCGGCCGCCACATATGGTATCCAATTAATATGGCCATACCTAACGGTGAACAACCTCAAGAAGCCAGAGAACGTCAAACCGAGATTCTTAAAAAAAAATCTCTCAAACTCAAAGTTCACGAGAAACAACTATGCCTATAAAATAGCGCATCGAAGTTATAAGACACACCTTTGGACATATAAGATCGTCCTTGAAGAGAGAAAGAAAAAGGCTGGCGAGATACTGGGAGAAATAATGGAGAACGAAGCTATGAAGATAGAAATCTGGGAAGGACCAAACTTCGAGGTGTATACACATTTGCCGCCCATGAGTTTCACGGGAGGATTTGGCCGCGCCGTGGCCGAGTGGTTAGACCACTTGCCTCTCACCTAGACGGCCGGGGTTCGATCCCAAGCGACCGCATGTGAGATTTGTGATGGACAAAGCGGCGCTGGGGCGGGTTTTCTCCGGGTACTGCGGTTTTCCCTACCATCGCATTCCACCGGTGCACCATCATCATTCATATATCACCAGTGTCACCGCCTGCGGTGCCATAATTAGTTAAAGTGGACGTTAAACACTAACAAAAAAAAAAAAAAAACAACGAGAGGATCTGCCAGAACAAGTCATACCATGAACCCAAGGAGGAATGTGTGTGCAAGATTTACACAATTCATACCCTAAATTACCGTCTAATGAACTGCAAAAATAGAATTCAATAACAAACCATGATAATTAAAAGACTGGTATACATTGTGTTTAATAAAAGGAATGTATCAGCAGGATTTGCAACAAATCATGCCCGAAGTACCATCTATGAAATGTAGAAACAGACTTCAAACACTAACCATTATGACTAAAGACTGATGAACATTTAAAAATTTAATTGCTCACATTGTGTTTAAAAAATAAAATAATTTTGTGATCATATACTTATACATTTTGCCAGCATTAAAATAAATAGCCATTCTGGAAATGGTCTTAGGAATCTAAAAATACTAAACTAGCAGTTGAAGAGCAGAAAAAGAATGAACGGCGTACATGGATACCAAATGCTTTTTAAGCGGGACTGAGTGTATAATTTCAAATGATTATTTTTATTTATAAAGTTTTCTCCAAATTTTACTGTGATTGCATTATTATTACGTTAATATCAATATTAAATGTCATTCAAATTGGATAAATAGTTTTAAAAATATTAATTATTTTATAAATGTATTATGCAAAGATGAAATTTTCAAATAAATCAGCTGAAATTGTGGATTTGGAAATTTCAGAAATAGGCATGCTTAAAGTAATTTGCATCTTTGCCTCTTGCTTCTAAAGAGTGCAGTGAAATCTGTAGTAAGTCTTACTTAAATGGAACAGATAAACAAGGTGCTGAGTTTTGCAATATCTAATGGAGGAATCAAACATAGTGTTCCATAACCGGAACATAAACTACTTATCTCTGGCTGATGAGTCATATTAACTGGTTGTAAATCTCGTGGCAAAACACGTCCCCAGCGTGCGGCTTCCCGCTGATACACCGATTCCCGCACGATCATTCCCAGCACTTGATGTAATTAAAACATTCGCCTTCCGAGGGCGCTACTAACCTTTCTTACTGTAGGTTTTAACTTTCATACAAACTCTTCCTTGTTTTTAACCCGGCTTCCTTACACGTATTCGCTCTACTTTCTATACAAACTATGCACTCTTAATTCTGTGGAATTTGTCAAAAGTCAATAACTTCGAAAATGGATTTTTATGCTAAGACAGTAGTGATATAAAAGAAACAACCCTCTATTATTTGATATCAGGGCTTCGCTAAATGATAGAGGATTGTTTCTGATATATCATTATTGTCTTAGCACAAAAATACCAATTTTAGAGTTATCATGTTCTGACCAAATGCCACAGAAATTGATTGCGTTCAAAGATCTTTTACTTGCAGCTTAAAAAGTCACTGAACTACTTTTTAGCAATCTTTTTCAAAATGCTAATTTTTTATTTTTGGCAAAAAATGCACCATACTTTAATAAACTACATATTTACATGTTTAATTCTCCTACTAATATATTTTGGACCCATTCTAAAGAGTTGCGCTGGTTGAATGATTCTTTGACAAACTTTAAAGCTATTTTTATGAAGCTCAATATTTTTATTATTTTATCATATTTAAAACATATCTAATCCCAAAATCTACATAGATCTTAATGAGAAAATTTTTTCCAAAGAAGTGCAAAACGTGTGTAATAAAATGTCTAGTCGGATATTTTATATTCGTTTCAGATTAATTTTTTAAAAACTAAGTAGTATAATCATGTGCTGAGATTTCATTAAAATAAAAGCTGCATATATGAAAACATTATAAAAAGGTCTGTGTGTATGGTTTTGATGGCTGTAAACATGATAACTCAAAATGTAAAGTCCATTAAATATCAAACTTCATTTAGTTTCAGCATCTTCTAAGTTGTCACAAGAATATTTTCAAGAAACCCCACCACCATAAACTAAACATTATATGGAACAAATTTCAAAATGTTTAATTTTCTAAAAAATAGTTCTAACGATTTTTATTAAAACATCATATATTAAATATATTTATATGACAAATAAAATATATAATTCTTCTTCATTCTGGATGACTTTTGCATAACTGGTAAACCGTAAGAGATAGATGCACAAAAATGTAGATCTCGTTAAAATACACAATTTATGTGATATACCACTTTTTGTGGAGTTAAGAATTTCCGAGCTATTCCTTGTTACTGGTTTAAATTTAAAATAATTAACCTTTCTCAAACGGAATTTGTCAACTCCTGGACATGCAAAGAGAACGAATTTGAACTATACAGTAACCAGCTTTTAATATATTTTAAAAAGCTTTTAAAATATTAATTTTCTAAAACACGTCACTGAGCATAGCTTTTATAATCTTATATTTCAATAATTGCTACAATTTTTGCACCGTTCATTAATTATCATGTAATAGGTTTTAGTGCAATACAACTTATATCCTTATTTATCTGATCATTTTTTCTAATATATTAAAAGATTTTATATTGTCATAACAGAATAAATCAAATTAACTACGTAACGTGTAAGGTATTTAGAATGCATGTAAATTCCTATCAAAGAATACGCAGGAAGATTCTTCGGTTTAAACCTGTTTCTTAGAATAACGAAAGATCGTGCATATATCTCCATAGTAGTGTTTCTTATCGCTTTTATCACCTAATCTTGCATTGAATGTTTTTTTTATACCATAGTTGTCACTTGACGGTGGCATTCGCCAACGTTAAAACACACAATTTATGTTATATGTATTTTTTTTTTCGTGGAGTTGATCGTTTTTGAGTCATTCCTTTTTATTAGTTTCAGCTTTAAAACACTTATACTTTTCTCATACGGGAATTTATTAACTCATAGTCACATAGCAGTCTTTTTGCTCACTTAATTGACATAAGTAATATTTTGTGGGATTATTACATTCTTTAATTTTGTGGTCCTTGTTGCCACCAGAGGAAGAGGTTCAAGGTGAGGTGTGCACGGAAGCATACATATCAGTGGGGCAGAATTTTAAAAGTGTAAAATGACATTTCTTTTGTCCGTATTTAAATTATGCAGGAACAAATGTCTTCTTTGAGATGCCAGATGACAATTCAACCTGAGTGAGCTTAAAGATATGATATGGAAAACTCATATTTGGAGAAAAAAAATTGAGCTATGTTTACAATGAGAGTCATTTAGCATACATTTTAAAGTTTTATATTTAAATGACAGCTAAAAGTTTTGCGAGAGCTCCATCTTTTGTCTAGAGAAGATTTGTAGCTTGAGTTGTATTTAATAAGACTATTTCGTGAATAAAATGACAAAAATCTCATTTGTCTTGACGTATATCAGCACCGAAATCACTGCACACTGATGCTATTATTATGAGACGAACATTAGTTCAGAGAGAAAACAAATGAGCGTGAGTGCGATCAATTTAGAAAAACAATTGATCGTGGGTGTGATAAAATAAAAGGATTAAAATACAGAGATAATGAGTTCCGACTGGATGGAATTTTACGCGCAAATGTACGGGATTGGCCACTTCCTACGATCACGTGTCATGAACGAAATATTCTCTATATATATATATATATATATATATATATATATATATATATATATATATATATATTCTCTAAATATATTTTAAAAAATTCCTTCAAAGCCTATCCTCAAAAATCTGAAATATATTTTATTAGAGAAACAGATATACATACTGCATTTTAATAAAATTGTTACTTATTTTAAACAATATATAGTATTTTCTATGTAAAGATTAGTTTAGTGTGCTCATATCATACTCTTAATCTATTAAACATACTTTCCAAGTACGGCATCTATCTGACTTTTCGTTATATTACACAAAGGCACGCAAATATGCAAGATCCTTGTTTTGATTCAGTGGGCCTCGAACAGTTTATTTCTGGTAAAATCTCAGGAGTGGAATTTAGGAATTCCGCCTCTATAGGTAATTCCATAAATGGTACCCCATATTTTTGTAGAATATTGAAATTCGAATATTCAGCTTAAGTATAAAATCTCATACAAAACGTTAATATCAGCTATACAATTTAAATACAAAGTCCACAAACAGAATCAAATTAGAATATTTGAATAAAAAATTAGATATATCTGTACGCTCATTGTAGTAAAAGAAATTGTTTTCCTGCTAATGCAATTCAACATATTTCGTGTTAAGAAGCACACGAATTTTTAATCCTTTTCAGTCGTTTTCTAAAATATTATATCCGAATAAAACGTTAGGTTACCACCTCCTAAGGGTTAATTGGAAGAAAATCCTTCACAGTTCCTATACCAATATAATAAAAATATCTGTGAAACTACAGGTGAGAGTTAAGAATTACTTTTATATTTATAACATCTAAAATTAATCGCGTTTCTTTGAATATTAGTATTAGAAATATCTAGAAATTAGCTCAAACGATGTTAATTAAAATGCCGTATTGAAGATATTCAAATAACAAATAAAATGTATATCTTGAATTTTCTGACAGAAGGAGGTCCCTCTTCAATCTGCATGAACTTTTATACCTAAAAACCGTAAAAAATAGACAAAAGCTTATTCCAAAAAATGTAGATCTCGTTAAAATTCAGAATTTAAACCCAATATATTTCAAAATTTTATAAATGGGAATTCATCATGTCTTTTTTTTTTTTCTTTTTTTTTTCTCCTCCTGGTAATGCAAAAGAATGAGAAATTCAACGCGATTATTTAGCGACTAGCAATTAAAACATTTGTCTCTTCCTGTAGTCTAGTGTTTTCTATTATTTTTCTTATACAAGGAAGTAATAACACTATTTTTAGTTCTCACTTCGATTAGTATGAAGTAGATAGAAGAATAATAATTTTGTAAGCATAATTAATTGAAGAATGGGTAGAGGCAGTAATTTGAATAGAACGAGTTTTAATTACATGTTCACAAGCACATGACTTTATTTTTTAAAAATTTGATGTGTTAGATTCACACGACTCTCTCTATCCTTTATCGCTTCTTAATGATTATAAAAAGTTATAAAATTTGAATTTTTAACTAATGCATTTTAATCAAGGTAAATTTTTGCATAAATAGTAATATTTCACATTTGGTATGGATACAAAGACAGTAGAGATAGTTAAATGTTCAAAAACTGGGCCTTATAGCTGAGCTTAAAATTCCATAGTGCTTCTGAGAAATAAGTGATAATCAAAGAACTGAAGAAACGGGTAATAAACAATTAGATCAATGAATAATGGATTACTCCGAACTGAATTATGTCAGAAAATGTACTTTACAGATTGTTGTTTTGTTTAGTACAATTTAACTTAATATTTAACATTTACAGGATTATATAACATTCCTTTCGAATGAAGTTGATTTAATCTACCTTTTCCAGAAATTCTAAGTATAAATTTTATTGTCCTATAAGTATCTTTAATACATCGTATTTTAATGGAAACCTTTAGAAACTGTTTTGATAAAATAAAATATTTCCAGCAATGTTGCATGAACAGGGTTGTGGTGGCATTTTTTTTAAACTAAAGACATTTTAAACTAAAGAAATTTCAAATATAGAGTTTATTCAAATGTTTTAATTCTGTTGTTTACAGAAAACCCACACATCGAGATTTATCTAAAATTATTTTATTAGTTATTTATTCAGGTGAAATGTGTTTCAAATGAAATCTCGGCAAGAAAATTTTGGATAGAATTTAAACACCTTCTCTACCTAATATATACGTGGTAGAAAAATTAAGAAAGTAGACTTATATAAATCGTCTTCCAAGTTTTCCACTTAAAGTTGAATTATGGCAATATCAAGCAGAAAATGTATGTGCAGCATTTTTATGAAAATAACAAATAACGTACTTCCGGTTGTAGCATATTTAAAGTTGATACATTATTTTAAAAGAAGATATTTGAAAGTACCAGAAAAGACATTCTTTAGAATCCATTTTCAATCTGCGTGCGCTTAAAATGGGATAAACTGGTTTTAATGAGGATGCACCTTGTCTGCTCAACCGAAAGATATAATTCACTGCTGCACTAAAACAGAAGAGCAGAAGTGCTTTTCATACGGGAGATCATGTACGGAACTCGATGAAAAATGACCTGTTGAAAATATCCGAGAACCATGTTAACGCATCATTGGTCACAATTCTTTATTGTAACTGTGGAAGCGATTCATGTGAAACGTGTTGTTGAATTATTATTTTTTTTTCATAAAGCTGGCAATCATTTCTTAACGCTTTCTGCCGCAAAACCACTTATTGTGCTAAGAGCGTGAACTAAACCATACATCACGTTTTTCAGATAGTATGAAATCGCATGAATATGGGTCGAAATTGGCCGAACGTGTCTCAAATTTAGCGGGGTCTACGTCATCATTTGTTTGTTTCGAGCATTCAGAAGTGAAAGTCCGATTTGAAAGGTATTGTGTTTTCAAAGGCTTCTAAACAACAATGAAAAGATGATGCAAATAACGAACGCTTTTCAATTAATAAGTCGTTAAAAATTCGAAAATAGCTCACATGCATAACAGTGGATGTGAACAGACCTCTTGGTAAATAACTGATATCTAACAAAAATAACTACAGCGTACTTAATAATTGAAAAAGTATTACAAAATAACTGAAACACAACCTATAAAGAAGAAAGATTCCTCCCAGGAGGCTAGGAGGAATCGATGGTCTGAGTGTTGGACTTTTTCAGTTTCCAACACTATAAACTGTCACGATACACACCGTGCAAAGAATGAGAAACCAACTACTGTTGTCAGAAACCCGTCTCTGGTGTCAGTGTTTACTCACTGTCTCACATGGAGTAAGTTACCTACAATGTCTTACTTAATGTTTCTATACTTTGTAATACAAAATGTTTTAAAATATGTTTGGTGAACGTTTGTAATATTAATTTTAAAACATTCATTTGCATGAAATTTTACTTTTTCTTCACGTACTATGCACATAGTGTACAGAGAAGGTACCCAAAAATTCAATACCGAGATTTCACCCGAAATAAAAGTTTCAGGGTCCGCTGTATCCGAAAAAAAATATTTTCAGAAAAAGGTCCGTGAATGTGTATCCATGTGTCTGTGAACACGATAACTTAAAAACGAAATGTCTGTTAAATACCAACCTTGGTATTTAAGATTAGTATCTTCCAGGGATGGGACACGAAAATTTTCAGAAAAATCCCCCATGCACACTTCCTGTCTGAGAAAATTATAAGTACTACACAATCGAAACCTATTACAAAGAATATCTTGGAAACAGTAACCTCCAAAACAAAAACGTAAAGAAACGTGTTTTGACGAGATCTACATTTTTTGTGTAGTGCGTTTTTTTACAGTTTAGCGGTTAAGCAAACTTCGGCAAAATTCATTCAGAATAAAGAGGTCTTCAGAGGCTATTCACAGAAAATTCAAGATAAACATTTTATTTGTGGTGTAAACATCTTTACTATACGGCATTTTAATCAAAATAGTTGCAGCCATTTTTTAGAAAATTAAAATTTTCGAAAATATTTCCATGTAAACGTTGATTTGTGATGGGGGGATTTTCTTAAAAATCTTCGTGTCGCATCCTAGGAAGATAACAAACCTAAATACTATGTTTAGTATTTAACGGTCTTTTCGTTTTTGAGCTATGCTGTCCACAGGCACACACTCACACGGACTTTTATTTGAAAACGATCTCAGGGGACCTCTAAACACATATTTACGTTGAAATCTCTTGTGGATTGTTATAAACTCTCTCGTATGCTAATGAGAAATAAATTATAGAATATAATGAAATAATTTGGTGTGTTGCATTCTCATGACTTTCTCTACCTGTTGTACAAACAAAATATTGTTAAACAAGGTTATTTTTCTATCTGCTTTATGCTAATCTAGTTAAACATTAGCGGAAATGGAGATATTACTTGCTTCCTTGTAAGTAAGCGCATATATTGATGTCAGTGCACATACTGAACCAGACAGTAAAGACCGTTCACCGGCAGTTAATTCAATTAAGTATTTTAAATTGTAATCAGCAATACAAATTATCAAACCAGAACAAACATCTCATTATTTACATAAATTATATTCAGATGAAACAAATTTATAAATAAATGTAAATATATAAACCAATGTGCTCTACTATTAAAAGAAACTTAAATTAAAAGACAAGGAAAGAGATACACTAAATAATTTTCAAGATGTGATGGCGTAACCAATATTTCTCCACGATTCCAAGATCTGAACATTGACGGAAACAGACAAATATGATAGCATCATGTAAATGAGATTCCTGAAAACGGGCGATATACTGGATTAAAAGATAGGATATACTGGATTAAAAGGAATGCATTAAATATCATTATATTAGTGGATAAACATATAGAAAATATAAATAGCTGGAAAGAATATTTACAAAGAATGGGGCACACAAGAATACCAAGAAATAGGTAAAAGTACATAAAGTGATACCAAATACACTTAGTATATGTAAGATAGAGAGTCAGGATTTTCTTGCAGAGAGTAGAACAGTTCTGCGCTGCATTATATCGTGTAATTTATGATTATCTAGTACAGCTATTGATAGACACCATAGATGGAACACAAATCCTGCAGCCATAGAATGCAAATAAATGGTATACATTTACGTGAGGAGGTAACTTTATAATTCACATCATCCATTACTGAACTGTTGCGCCCATTACACTACTCACTGTTTATTAGTATTGTCAACATAACATTATGTTTCTACGGAAGTCAAATACTTAAGGAAGTTCTGGGAGGTTTTAGTGATACGTTATTGCGTCTCAGCATGCTGTGTGACTTTCTCATTAAACGAGGTGAAAATGCTCGTTTATTTTCAATAATAGCGCCAGCTTTCCAATTTCAAAAACACACTAGATTCCAAATTACAGTCACGCACGTCTCGAATATTTGCTGTTTACGCATAACAATAACACCAAAGTAGTACGCTGTTATGTACTGTTACTTGCCTATGATTATTTCACAAAGTAGCGATAATTGAAAGGCGGTACTTATTACTTTCTCTACATGTGTACAATTTACATAATAGATAGCGAAGATATTGCATTCCACCCAAGATTTCGATACCCAGATTTCACTTATTACTTTCTCTACATGTGTATAATTTACATAATAGATAGCGAAGATATTGCATTCCACCCAAGATTTCGATACCGAGATTTCACCGGAAATACATGTTTTGAGATCCTCTGAATCCAATATTTATTTTTAGAAACATGTTCGTGTTTGTGTGAGTTCATGGGAGCATAGCTCAGAAACTAAAAGCCGGTTAAATCCCAAACGTTGTATTTAAATTCAGTATCATCCAAGAATGCGGTACGAAGATTTTCCATAAAATACCACCCCCACCCGCAACTACCCTTTACATGGAGCATTTGTCGAAAATTTTCATTTTCCCAAAAATGGCTCTAACGGTTTTTTATGAAAATGCCATATGTTAATGTATTGCCAGGACAAACGAAATGTATATTTTGAATGTTCTGAAGGCCCCTTCATTTTGGATGACTTCTGCATAACTTTTGTATAACTGGTAAACCGCAACAGGTAGACAAAAATTTAGTGCCTACACAAAGAATGTAGATCTCGTTAAAACACACAACTTAAGTCATATACATTGTTTTATAGAACTAACCACTTTAGAGATATTTCGAGTTATAGGTTTTAGTTAAGCTTCGTACTTAAACCGTTCTCAATATCCTAGCAAACAAAGAGAACCGAGTTTCAATTGTTTCACATAGCGATCGGCGTTTAGAGGATTTTACTATCGCTTTAGCCTAGTGTTCTCTTGTTTCCCGTTCTAGTTATAAAAAAGCAAGAAACAGGACAAATTTTAGTAATGTGTATATTGATTAGATGAAATGAATAAAGGAATAATTTTAATGTTGTAAGAAAAGTTATTTGTAAAGCAGCTACATAGGACATAGGAATGGAACACATCTGATTTTTCATTTTCTACACGTACTATGCACATAGTATATAGAGAAGATATTATATTCCACCCAAAAATTCGATACCGAGATTTCACTGGAAATACATGATTTGGGTTCCCCTGAATTCAGAAAAAGCATTTTTATAAAACGGTCCGTGCGTGTGTGCGTGTGTGCGTGGGTGTGTCTGTGTGTCTGTGGACAGCATAGCTCAAAGACCAAAAGTTTGGTATTTAAGTTTGATATCTTCCAAGGATACAGCAGGAAGATTTTCAAGAAAATCCCCCAGCCTTAAATACACTTTACATGGAACTTTTTTCGAAAATTTTGATTTTCTCAAAAATGGCTCTTACGGTTTTGATTAAAATGTCAAACATTAAAGATATTAACCTACAAATAAAATGTATATCTTGAATTTTCTTAGAATAGCCTCTGAAGACTACTTTTTTGTGGATGAATTTTACGGAATTTTGCATAATTGCTAAACCGCAAGAGATGGAAAAAAGTTAACATAAAAATGTAGAGCACATTAAAACACACAATATATGTCATATACATTTTTCGTGGAGTTGATTGTTTTTGACATATTGCTTTGAAAAACATACTTTTCTCATACAGGAATTTGTCAACTCTTGTCCACACACACAAAGGAACATCAGTCACATAGCAACCAGCTTTTGATTATCATTTTAGTCTATAGTACTCCCTTATTTCCCTTCTACTTACAAGGAAGCAAGTAATAAAACTATTTCTGCTAATGTTTCTCGATTAGCATGAAGTAAATAGAGGCATAAGCTTTTTAACAATAATTTGTTGCAGAAATGTAGAGAAAGTCATGTGAATGGAGCACATCAGACCTATTTTTTAGGTTGCAATATTTATAACTTCACTAATTACAGACATGCAGCAATAGGAAAGAATCGCAAAGAAGTCAACAATCGTCTGAATCTATATTTTTAAATACATGGAAAACCGTATATGAATAATTGGGCTATATAATTGGCTATAAATGAAACATAAACTCTCTCTATTGAAACTTGGAAGAACTAAAATAAGGACGGTTCATTTACACACTCGCAACTATCTATTGCCTTACAACGGAATAATCATAATTAAATGCATGACTTAATCTTCCTCAAAAATATATCAACTTAATTTAAAATATTATGAACATAAAATCAATTGAATCTGAATTAGACATCATTCTCTATTTATAAAACTAAAAGTGATTTAAAAATATAAACTATAAATTAATATCTGCAATCAAACGTAGCTTTTGTAGTCAGTTATAAAAATATTCAAATAAGGACTGTTGTTCAGATATTGTATAGCTGAATTTATGGTTCTCTTTCCGTAAGCGTGTAAGATAACCGTTACATTGTTTTTTCCTACCTCTAATCGGTAATAGAAATTAATTACAAATAATGGCATAGCTTCGATGAAAATCAAGTTGGTGTGGAAGTGTTTTTTTTTTTTTTTAATGTCGATTAAAATTGTTAAAAGTGATTTTAAGTGGTTTTGCACAACTTTTGGTGGTAACACAATTGTTCTATAGCGCCTTTTGTTTTATGACCACAGATCGCGAGTCCATGCTCAGTTTCCGGTTCCGTAACTCCCGTATTATTTACACATGGGTGTTACTATATTTAATGAGTACAAACCTTGCCATAAGTGTAGTTGAAAGTACTGTCCATGTGTGCGAAAACATTCTCGACATAGTCAGATGGAATTACCATTTACACGCATTAGTTCTTCTTGCCTAATGATCATAATTTCTGCAATATAGTCACACAGTAGGGTTTCAGCTACAAAACTTTACTGGATGTATGAACAGAGGTTTGTGAAACACCTACTTGCTCTGCAACAGGCTGAGAGACTTTTTAGATGAGCGTTCGAATGTGGCACCAATTTCGTCTAGTTTTTCCTCCATTAGAACATGTATTTGTTTCTTTGGTTTAGCGTTTAGCAATAGCATATTTCTATATCTATTGACAAAATATCCCACAGTGTTTCTACTCGGAACTGGATAACTATGAGATTACTGTTGAAATTGGCTACACATTGTCTACATGACTCAGTTTTCAGTCATGTGTCATACTTAAAACATGTTGTTCAAGCGTGAATTTGTTTGCAGGCATTTGTGTGGACTAATAAGGGGATAGCATACCTAAGAAATTCACACAAACCGGGCAAATCACTTCAAAACACTAAGACAAGGCTCATAGTTGATTATTGTACCCTTGACACATCCTGCGCCGCATCTGCGCAGTGATGTAATATCTAGGTCACTGTCATCTCGGCCGAATCTATATAAGATAAGATAAACGAAGGCATGTGACGGCTTCGAGATGCCGAAGAGGAAGCAACAACGCAGACCAACAGCTCCAACAGCAGCCACCGCTTCTCCGGCAACCGCCGGTAGGAAGCGCTCACAGGCATCTCCGCCACCTGCCGTTACGCCGGCTGTGAGCGCTGCACCTTTGCCGCGCTCACCATCACCAACGCCGTCGACCGCCGCCGCTGCTTCACCGGCAGCCAACACTACATCGCCGCCACCGCTGAGCTCCACGCCGCCGCCGCCCCGGTACAGTGCCGTGGTTAGGGGGGTCCCTCGGGATCTCTCCACCCGGCACCTCCTCGCCGCTGCACAATCTAGATGGCCTTCATGTTCGAGGGCCACTAGAATTATCTGTGACCGGGGCCCGACACCACTAGTTAGGGTGGAGCTACAGGACCGATCAGACCTGGAGGCTGCATTGGCGTCAGGGTTGCCCTTATTAGGGCGACTTCTGCACGTTGAGGCAAGCAGACAGAAAAGACATCGGCCCTGCCGTCGCTGCTGTGCCTATGGGCACAGCCAATAAAACTGCTCTTCGCCGCCGAAGTGCCACTACTGTGGCACCAACGCATACACTTCGGAGTGCACTGGGCACGACCTCCGCCGCCGTCGCCGGTTCTGTGCCACCTGTGGTGGTACGGGACATTTCACCGGGCAAGCCCAGTGCCCCAGCTACCCAAAGAGCAGGCACTCATCGCCTAAACCAGCCCGGACACCATCATCTACACAACCATCTCCGCAGACTGAACAACCAACACCAACCATCCTGCAGCAGGAAATCCAGGGCCTAAGTGAGGCCATTCAGGACCTCCACGCGGAGGTCCTGATTCTTACGGCTAAGCTGACGGCCTTGGAGGACAGGCTTCAGGAACAGGACAGCACCACTTCACACACAGAACTTCACCAAGCAATAGCACCAGCAGTCACCGATATCCGACTCATCTTCAGGGAGGAGGTGAGAGCTCTACTGGAGAAGTCGGCACCTCAAACTTCCAAGTTCAACATCCAAAGTAGACGCCAAGGGCTTAGGCTCGAAAACGTCCCAGGATACAACGACTGGCTCAACAGAGTCAACCAGCACTGACTCCATCCTTCACCCTAGAATTCCTTCATTCCTCTCCCCGAATACTCCACGGTGGCAGTCTGGGCCTCGGTCAAGTCTGTCTCCCGGTCCTCATTCCACCCCTCTGACTACACCCTGCAGTCAGTTATATTATCGCCTTGAATCCGCGGGTGCAATCATGCGGTACCGCCTCTCCTTTCTTCCTTCTAATACCGGTGGAGGGGAGGGGTTTTTTAGTCGGTAGGCCCACATGGGAGACCCCGACACTCCGGGCTTGCCCGGGTTAGTCCATAAGGTGGATTTTTCCCCTCCACTCGAAAATTAAAAAAATTAAAAAAAAAAAAAAAAAAAAAAAAAAAAAGGCATGTACTAAGATATTTCAAAGTGCCGTTTAGAATAATGTCTATACGAATGCTTTTGTTGCTAGAAGAACATTCATTTTTGAGATAGAAGTAAAAAACTGAAATAGAATAAATGGGCAAGGGCTTCTAGTACAAAGCTGTGTAAATTATCTTTCATCTTCAATGATATATAAATTTGCAATTACATTTGGAGAATAAAACTATTTATGGTTTCACGGCCGGCGTTCATACCATAAAATATATGGGGCTTATAGGCCGTGTTCCAACAGATGAAAGTTCACCCGATGTTTCGCCCATAACTGCGCTGGGCATCTTCACGGAAACGGCGAGAATCTTCTTTTTAAGGTATTTGGAGAATGTTCGCTGAACTTATTAGCTTAAATATATCTTACTTTTCTGTACTTTGATGCAAAGTGCACAAACATTTTTTATATTTTAGGATTACAGTTTAATTCGGTTAAATATAGTAATTTAGTAAAAGTAATAAAATTACATTATTTATCTTATCAAAATAACCCTTTTAATACACCTCTTTCAAGGTTAGAACTAATTTAAATTCCGCGATGCAGAAAATCGAATGCCCCGCACTAGGATGCATTCCTGTGAGAAGGAAAAAGCTGCGAGACAGCTTCAAAACTGAACTAAGAACAGCACTATAAAAAGCAAAAGAAACTGACGGGAGAGGACGTTCCATTTGTTCACTTTTACGCTTCCAAGAAAAATCCTTTGCCTTACTTTATGAACACACCGGAGGAATATCCTCCTCAGGAGTGGTGACAAGGGTTCTCATTCCTACAGCGACCCTCCATGACGCAATCCTGGGAGAATGTTTCTCACCGGATGTAGCAAGAGCAGTCTATGTCGAACGGTTGACAATGGACCGATGCGAACAGATGCGTGACCAGAGTGCGTGTCATGGCGCCAATGAGGTGCAAAAGCGATTCAAAAGGCCAAAGGTACATGCTTGCACCTTAATGATTCTTAGGCGCAGGTCAAATCGGATTGATGTGCATAATAAACATGTGTATCTCTCATGTCCTTGATTATTACTGATTTACACACCAATCATTTTAAGGGACACTGGAAGAAAAACTTTTGCATAATCAAAATACTCATTAAGCCTTAAAAGTTTTACAGAAATTGTTGGCACCATTTTAACACAGAAAAAAATGTTTGAGTTATTATGTTAATATTGATCTGAGAATGATAACTTCTTAAAACTCAGAGATTTTAAACTCTTAAAATTAATACTTTTTTACAAAACATATTTTTGAAATCATTATATTGGTGTTAGAACAGAACCTTAAGTGAGTTTAGAGCCCGAAGTAAGGAGGAATGCAAATGTTAAGCCCCTATGGAAGCCCAAAGGTTCCAAGAACCTGTACTATAAAAATTCGATTTTTGAATTTTTGATTGATTTAGTCAAAATTTCACCCAGTGTTTCACAAGTGTTTGAAGCCTAAACACAAAGTTTTATTAGGAAATAAACCTTTAAATTATTTTCTAGTAGAAACGAGCTCTCACTCTTTACTTTCTCTCTACACATGTGTACTTTCCATTCTAGTACATAGTTCTTAACTAATTTTATGTAAGTACTTGTTTTACTATAGATAGTTGTTAATATTGTATTTCATTTGAAGTTCATTAGACCAAAGATGATATTGTTTCGGAAGTTATGAATTTGTCTACAATTATAATGTATACGAACATAACACGACAATGCGTAAAGCACTTCATTTTATAAACTTCTTCGTGAGGTGCGTAAAAGTGTACCCGTTCAGGCGCTGAATGCAAGAGTTATGGAAAATGTCCGTTGTACTTACATACGTACTAATTGTATAATATATTTATTTTACTTGTCAGTTTGAATAAATCCTGTTCAGTAACACAAAATATAAACGGTTATTAGAAAAATGAAACGAAAAATGCAACATAAAAATAAAGATATCTATGAACACTTGAACCTCCAACTCCCTCAACATCTTAATTCGATACCCACACGCTAACTATATGAATAAACATTTTCACTATATCTATATCAGGTCTTGGCCCAAGGCGGTTTGATCAATGACGTGCTAATCTTTAACACATTTTATGCTGTAGCACAGAATTTAGAACCCATAGCAAGTAGATACTCAACGTCAAACTATTTATCTTGGAACCTCATACAATCTTGCCAAATTAAGCAGTTGAATTCTGAGACACTCTATATATATAAAATAAAATGTTTAAAGTGCGTTGTTTTAATTCAGATACAATAATTTTTTGTGGGTGACCAAGACATATTTTTGTTATAGAGGCTGTCCTTCAGAAAGCTATTTTAGAATTAGAAAAAAAAAATAGGGAAAAACTATAATTTAATCGGCTCTCATGCAAAAACCAAAGCAATGGAAAAATCGCATATGATGTAAAATAGTACTTAATAATAAAATTATAGACCTAGTAAATAATTTCAGTTATCCAGGCTTAAGCATTTTATATGGACATAAGAAAGGCTAAATACGAAACTAAATACATTTAAAGTTATCTGGGGAACTATTAGAAGAACCCTGAGGAATAAGAAAAGAAGAATTATAAAATTAAAACCTCACAGAAAAACAGCAGTATCATTCCTTTCTACCAAGGGTAGCAGGTATGATAAAAGAAGTGAACGCACGGAAATGAAATTCCTCGAACTACAGGCTGGATATAGATTAACTGATCAGAACAGAAATGTAGAAGGAAGAAAAGAGCTACAAATCTATAACCTAAACACACATATGGATGAATTAAGAACCGGTTGGTATCAACACAGAATGAAAATGCCAGATTGTAGATCCCCGAATATTTTATTTAGTTAGAATGCCAAAGGTTACAGAAATAGTAGTAGACCGTTTTTAAGATGGCAAGAACTGCTCAACCCTTGAAGTTAGAACAGGGTCAGTGGTCTAATCCTCATTGAATAAGAGGAATTAGAAGAGCAAGATATTTAAATGTTTCACGTTTTAGAGTCTATTCCATAAATATCAAATCACGACTCATCATTCTGTTCAGTATTACCTTTTTAGCATTTTCATGTGCTGGTCCGTGGCCGAGTGGTTAGACCATTTGCCTCTCACCTAGACGGCCGGGGTTCGATTCCAAGCGACCGCACGTGAGATTTGTGGTGGACAAAGTGGTGCTGGGGCGGGTTTTCTCCGGGTACTCCGGTTTCCCCCGTCATCGCATTCCACCGGTGCTCCACCATCATTCATGTATCATCAGTGTCACCGTCCGCGATGCCATAAGTAGTTAAAGCGGGCGTTAAATTACCAAAAAAAAAACAAAAAACTGTGCTGGTCTCGATATTCTAAAGTTTCTGACTTCTGCAACTCTACTATAATCCATAATGTTTATAATCAAATTAACTAATCATTAGTAAACCATATTTAATCCAGCTTTTCTTCTTTTCAAAAGCTGATATTCTCCAGATTTTTGTACCAATTGTACTTTTTGCGCTATCGATTCTAAATGTCTACTGCAGAAATCGACTGGTTTACGAAAATATTCATGTTTCCAAGAAATACTTGCATTCACAGAGAGATTCAAACATTACAATGCCAGTCAACGGCTTATCTTTTAGTGTTTCTACGTAGTGTCATAACGTCATTAGGAGCGTGCTAGAAAAATATTGGCCGTAAGAAGAAGCTGGCCTTCTGTGAAAGAAGGATACGAAGAAGAGACCTCGTAAAGGCGGTCATGACGTAACTATACTGGAGCAAGTTAGTGAATACCAACACCTCTAATGAGGGACGATTAACATTCAAAGGCGGTACTCTGAAACAATAGCCGTATCACTTCACACGTTCTTGTATAAGGCAGATAGGGAACATAAATAAACATGGAGCATAAACGGGGAAAAAATGCTCAGAATGGAAGCTAATTAATAAAACCGGCAATACATGAAGCTTCCAGTAGTGTCCAATTGGCCAATTACCAGGTATACGGTTCCCTAAATTCAGTTTTCAGAGATTATAGCAACTTTCAACTGAATAAGTGCAAGGAAACTGCGGAGAATGCAACCAGAATCTCCATTTCAGATCCAAATTAATCTAGCTGACAGGGTATTAGTTCGCACGGAGAACTTCGGCAGGTTACAATATAACTTTTTACTTTCTCTATACGTACTATGTACATAGTAACCGGTAATCTGGACCAAGTGAGGACCCAATTTTTGAAAGGAATTCTGGGTGTACGGGTACTGCAAACTGCGGAATAATGGATGAATTTTGCATAACTGCTACATTGTAAGAAATGGGCAAAAACTTACCACACAATAAATGTAGAGCACATTAAAACATACAATTTGTTATATAATTTTTCTTCCAGGAGTTGATCGTTTTTGAGATATTCCTTGTTTTTGGTTTCAGCTTTGAAAAACGTGTACTTCTCTCATACAGGAATTTGTCAACTCCTGTCCATACAAACCAAGGAACTTCAGTCACATAGCAACCAGCTTTTGACTGTCACTTTAACCTATGATACTATTTCGCTTCTACTTACATGGAAGTAAGTAATAAGACTATTTGTGCTAATTTTTTCTCGATTAGCATGAAGTACATAGAAGAATAAGCTTATTAACAATAATTTGTTACACAGAAGTAGAGAAAAGCATGTGAATGGAACACGTCATGTTTTTTACATATCCTTTAACAACTGTGACATTTTGCGATATAACTAATTCCATCTGCAATTGCACTGATGCTTTTTTTGGTATCTTTGCTAAGGAGATATCATTACAAAGTTTTCCCCTTCTGAAAAACAAAAATGCTCATCCTCTCATGGCTCTTTGAAGCTAGGACAGCAAGAGGAGGATTCAACAGCGACATCACCCCGTTACAATCTCACTGTTTGTTACAAGAACTGTGGCATTTCACAGCAAGTGGAGGGGTGTGTCGGTAGGTACAAAGTCCAGACTATGCGCAGAAATGGTGAGGCGTTAGATATGGATGCATTACTCATCTCAACAGAAATATCCAGCGTAGCTTTTGAGAAGTATTGTAAATACATAGTTAAATTGTAGAGCATATCATGTCTCTCTTTCAATCTTACCAATGTCTGCTCATTAACTCTAAAACATGTAACGACAAAAGCTACATACACGACGTGTTACGTCATATAAAATGTGATTAGTACGAAATAATATTATAGTAAGGAAAACTGTGTAATTATTGTTTGATGCACTATCTTAATACTATGTTTAAATCTCAAATGTCGCTACTTTGTTAAAATACACAATTGCTATACTAGCATACCTTGTGATGACGATCTGTCACTGTAATCCGTTCTATTTCACAATAACATATATTTTTGTTACAGCAGTTACAATTATTATGGTGATAGACAGCTACTTGCTATTTAGAACAACTGGCGCAAAGTAATTGTAACAGTTGAAGTTACACGAAACTAATAGGTTGTTACATCTGTAACTTATTGCAACCCATGTCCCATGTAAAGCAACCGTTGTTTTATAAACATACATCTCAGTATTTTAAAACCAACATGCTTCTGTAATGGTTAATGAATGACTGAAGCACTTACCTTGATGCAGTGTTTATATTTTGAGAAGACTATTATCCTGGAACAAGAGAAAAAACTTATTAAATCAGAAGTACTTTACTCCATGACTGATGTGTGTTCATCGACCAATATAGAAGTGTTCAAAATACGAATCCTCCGGGTCACAAAAATATGCAACATCACGTAATCACAGCAGCATATAAACAAGAAAGTATGAGTATGTTTAAAATTCTATGATTCCTGAAGTTTTCTCAGATTTAGTAAATTACTTTCAAGATTTGCGCAATAACATCTGTAGACGAGAAAAGATCCTTCTCAGCGTACGAACTCGTATTACAGTGCTAAAAGTTTTGAGGTAAACAGCCGAGGTTCACATGGCGCACTGAGATTCTTGAATCCCCAAGGAGATGGGGGGAGAAGGAACTATAAGAGGCTACAAGCCGTAGGCAGAAAGACCACTAGAGACGCGCGGAAGTCCCTAACGTTTCTAAGTAAGATGACCACTGCCGGGCCGCTGGAGGTCTGTTAGCCAACGGGGAGTAACACTTCTATTGAAGAGCATCCACTACTATACATCACGATGTTGGATGGTTTATCTGTTTCAGAGTTGGAAGTGTCGACAATGTTATTTCTGTGCAACGTGGTAGGAAAAATCAATGCTGTCTGTGTAACTTTATACAGACCACTCTCTAGTTGGGGCGGGGATTCCCGGTATGCCTGTACGACTGTCCCAACGTCTCAATCTAAGAAGTGTCACTGTAGTTGCTGTGCCGTCACTCCTGATTCTCTCGGTGTCTTCTCATAAACTCTCCCTTAAACCGGTGCGCCGCTTCATGGGGTATAAGTACAATATTCTCACTAGATCAGTATCGAGTACTTTCCTTTTGAGAAAGGGCAAACGGCAAACGGCGGTACAAAACAGGTTGCTCATGCCTAGGTTGGTTACGTGAGTCAGAAAACTCTTACCAAAGAATATAAAATATTCCTATAAAGGTAAAGTCAAATGAACATTCACTATTGTTAGTTGAACCAACAAACCTGCAAATGTGGACTATTGCAGATTTCACCTTTCCAATATTAGATTTATTAATTGTGTCGAAGAACAAGTAATTAACAATCGCTAAAGCTTTTGTGAAGTTCTATAATTTTAGCGGACTTTTATTTCAACTAGAAGGATATAGAATGTTACCAGTATATTATATTTAATAAGACTTGGTATCTTCATAGTAATAGATATGGTTTTTCAAACACTCTCTCAAACTTTAAACTGAAATAAAATAATATTAAAATATTTGAGTTAAGAAAACAAAACAAAAGAAGTCACATACTGGGCAAATGGAAATATGTTTTCCATGCTCTTGTTCAAAGTCCAACATTCTTTCTGCGACTCCATGTACAGCATTTTGCAGATGATGTCTTGGAATATTAGCAGTTTCTTGTGAGATAGCATCTATCAGTTGCTGTCGGGTTGTTGAGTGTTCATAAAACTCGTTCTTTAAGGTAACCTCATAACCAAAAGTCGGCCGGATTGAGATCTGGTGATCGTGGCGGCCACTTTTTTAGAAAATGTCTGGTGATGACACGACCGCCAAGGATCTGAGTAATCAATTGTTCTGTAGGGTAGTGGATATGAAGCACCTCAGCAATAGTGGCATCATATTTACCTTTGGCGTTCTAAATTTCTTCAACAGAACTAGTTTCTTCATAGTTTCTGATTAAATTCCCATAATTACAAATGGAAAACGGGCCTGCTCTTAAAGAATTCCAAATTTTCCGAGACTTTGGGAAAAACTCCTCTTGCTTTCACAATAACATTGAATCTGCTGTATCCATCATTTAGTGATAAAGTTAAATTTGTAACTTATAAATTCTTACAGCAGTATGAATAAATTAGTAATTTTTACTTTATCTACATGTTCTATGTATATCATATAGATAGAAGGTATTGTATTGCACCGAAAAATTTTATACTGAGATTTTGCCTGAAATACATGTTTTGAGATACCCGGAGTACAAAAAAAGCATTTTTAAAAAAAAAGTCCGCGTGTTTGTGAGTATGTGTGCGTGTCTGTGGACAGCATAGCTCAAAAACGAAAAGACCGTTAAATATCAAACTTTGTATTTAAGTTCAGTATCTTCCAAGGATGCAACACGAAGATTTTGAAGAAAATCCCCCCACGTCAACTACCGTTTACTAAGAATATTTTTTCCAAAATGTTGATATTCTCAAAAAACGGATCTAACGGTTTTGATTAAAATAACTTGTGTATAAGATATTTTATGACAAACAAAATGTATATCTTGAATTTTCTGGGAATAGCCTCTGAAGACCTCTTCATTCTGGATGTCTTTTATATAACTGGCAAACCATAAGAGATATACAAGAACATACTACACAAAAATGTGGAACTCGTTAAAACATACAATTTATGTCATATACATAATCCTTTTCGAGATATTTTGTATTATTTGTTTCAATCGTAAGCCGCTTAAACTTTTCTCAAACGGGAATGCATCGTTCTTCTCGTGTCTCTTTGCATACTACTGGCAAGCAAAGACAATGGAATCTCAACTGTTTTACATAGCGACTTGATTTTAAAGGACTGGACTATTGCATTAACCTGTGCATTCCCTTATTTCCCTCCTACTTACAAGGAAGCTAGTAATAAGACTAACTCTGTTTATGTTTATCTTGATTACCATAACGTAGAAACAGGAATAATCTTCTAAAAGGCTCTATACATTGATTATCTATCATTAGTAGGAGAGTTTTAGTTAGATTAATATGCCTACGATAAATTAACATAAAGGTTTAAATTGCTTATTCCTCTATAGCACACAAAGTTTGGTGCAAGCTTCTAATCGTGTTATTGTGTTTTTGGTCGCCTGAATGAAAAAGCTGATGTTTTCCATCCACATGACTTCCTCCACATATCTGCAACAAATTATTCTTAAAAAGCTTATGCTTCTATTTACTTCATGCTAATCGAGAAAAAATAGCAGAAATAGTCTTATTACTTGCTTCCTTGTAAGTAGAAACGAAATAAGGGAGCAGCATAGGTGAAAGTGATAATCAAAAGCTGGTTGCTATGTGACTGAAGCTCCATTGTTTGTATGGACAGCAGTTGACAAATTCCTGCGTGAGAAAAGTAAGTTTTTCAAGATTGAAACCAAAAACAAGGAATATCTCAAAAACGATCAACTCCACGAAAAAAATGTACCTATATAAGATGAATTGTGTGCTTTAAGATACTCTACAATTTTTCTGTTGTAAGTTCTTGTCCATCGCTTACGGTTTAGCAGTTCTGTAAAGTTCTGTAAAATTCATCCAGAATAAAGTAGTCTTCAGAGGTTATTCCCAGAAAATTCAAGATATACATTTTATTTCTCAGGTAAATATCTTTAATATACGAAATTGTAATCAAAATTTTTAGTGCCATTTTTGAGAAAGTCAAAATTTTCGAAAAAAGTTCCAGGTAGTTTGGGGTGGGGGATTTTTTTCAAAATCTTCGTGTCGTATCCCTGGAAGATACCAAACTTAAATCCAACGTTAGTAATTTACCGGCTTTTCATTTTTGAGTTATCGTGTTCACAGACACACGGACACACGGACTTTTTTCTAAAATGCTTTTTTTTTGTATACAGGGGACCTTAAAACATATGTTTCCGGTGAAATCTTGGTATCTAATTCTTGGGTGGAGTGCAATACCTTCTCTATACACTATGTACATAGTACGTATAGAGAAAGTAAAAAGCTGGAATGATAAAGGAAATTGCAACACCCAGGAAACTCTCACACAAACAGTATAAAGTGTGCCGCTGCACGCGATATCAATTAAATAGCTGCACGAGTCGTTTCTATTAACAGATACCCATTAAGGTCCCTGTAACAGGCAGTGTCTCATACGCTGTTTAATCATTACGACTCAATCTCTGCAGGAAATGTTTGCTATTGTCTAACCATAAGAGCATTGAAGATCATTTAAGGAAACACGGGAAATGTGTGCTGATAAGTTTCCTTATACAAGGTTTCCGGGGAAAATGAGCATACACTTCTTCCTTGGGACCTATTGCAAAGCCAACTTTGGACTTAGGTATCAAGGGTAACTTTGTAATGCTGCTAATCAGAAAAAATTCTAGTGTGTTCCATTCACATCGCTTTCTCTATCTGTTGTGCAAACAAACTATTGTTACAAAAGATTATTATTTTATCTGTATCATGCTATTCATGATAAACATTAACAGAAAATGTGCTTCTATTACTTGCTTCCTTGTAAGTAGAAGGGAAATAAGGGTATACGCTGGGCTAAAGCGATAGTAAAGTATTTTAAAAGCTGAAGCACCGATTGTTATTGCAATTCGGTTCACCTTGCAAGGGCACAAAATTATTCAACCATACAAATTGGCAGGATTGTAGAGGGATCCTAGATAAACAGTTTGAGATAGGGAACCTATTGTTCTTTTGCTAAATATCAGAGTTATGGCATGGTTTCTGGATCGCACAACAATGGCCGTAACTTAAAAGAACGTGGACGTGTGTGTCCTAGTTTTATTCAGAATTACTCATTTGTATGCCAGTAGTTGAATGAATGTAGTATTGGCGCACAATCCATACGCTATTTAAAAGTATTAAACTCGCAACTTTCGCAAATTCCTTGTGCTTTGAGGGTGTGCACGCCACTGATAACATTTCGGTTGATTTCAGATCATATGTGGTTTGCGAGAGTGCTGCGCTGTAAACTACTGGTGGTGAGTCGGATAGTTCTGATCATCGGTCTTATGATACAAAGTTCGCACTGCTCTCTGAAGTTTCCATTTTTTAGATTTTTAATTTACGGTTTAAGTGTGAATAGGACAAGAGTTGGATAGGTAGAGTCAGACTGAAAAAGTCAATGCCATAACCAGAATTTGAACCACGGATCTCCTAGTCTCTAGCCGGTTCCTCCACCACTGAGCTAACATGCAACATAGCATTGAATTTCTCAACTGACTCGCATGTTTTCCGGTAAACCACAAGGTGATCTCAAATTATTTTGAAATGACAACCCCAATGGCGACTTACAATGTTGTAAGTATCTTAAGTCCCAGGATTCATAAATTTTAGCCGATTGTTATGGACAATTTTGATAGTTTTAATTGTTTTCTTTCAGAAACCGTGTGTGGGAAGGAGTTAGATAGGTAGAGTCAGACTGAAAAATTCAATGTCATAGCCGGGATTTGAACTATGAATCTCTCGGTGTCTAGCTGGTTACTGTACCACTGAGCTACCATTAGGTTTTAATTGTTTTTCTAAGAGGTGCACAATTTGAGCAGCACCAATACGTTTAGTTTACATTTTTGATAAACCTTACAGTAAAACTACTTTCAAAGGACTGGATTATATCTACGTAGTGTTCTATATTAAGCGCAGTAATTGTCAGAGCGCCTGCGCAGATTAATGCAATGAAACTATTAGATTTGTTGAAAACATTTATGTAATGTAGTAACTGAACTACATTTTAGGGGTGGAATAGAAGAAAACCTGATTATTACTTAGATTGCAATAGCGGTATTTAAACTTATCGTTTTAACCACTTGAGCTACTGTAGTCCTGCAAGAATGAGCTTCTGAAAATCTAGTCTAATGCCTACACGTGACTACTATGAGAATCATTCATTGCTAAACATTGTGTTCATTTTGTAAAAGTATATTCATTATGTATAAGGAAATAAATTGTTTCAACAAGGTGCGAAACGTAGTTCACACATATTAGCATCCTAAGCCCATCTAAGCTGCGAATTTCTGAGCTCATATGCGTTTTGGTGCCACAAAAAAAAAATGGCGTGTTATTTATGGACGCTCTTTAACTACTATGGTTCTCAGCATCCCATTCTAAATTGGCCGTGAAAGACCGCTTAATTTCGCTCAGAGGCCACGTGGTACCATAGTGCTCATCAGATGCCCGTTGAATCGGATGAACTTAATGCTTACGGCGATTTTCACAGCGGTCCTGGAATATTTGACACAGTGCGAGTTTCATTTCTTCGTAGGTACAACTCCTGCAGGGATATTGAGGGTTTTCACATTGAACAGTAGAGATGAAATGGCTGAATGCACTTTCCTAACTAGTACATAGTTCTTAACTAGTTTTATGTACTTGTTTTACTACAGAACTATTTGTTCACTTTTATTTTATTTCAAGTTCATTTGACACAAAGGTAATATTGTTCCTAAACTATGAACTTTGCCTAAAATTTTAATTTGTTGTACATAAACACATCAACGTATGATACACTATATTTTAGAAACTTTTTCAAGGGGTATACAGTAACACTCCTTCAGATGTTTAATGCAGTTGTTTTTAAAAAGTTCTTCGTTCATCTACATGCTAATCGCATTATCATTATTTTATTTGTGAATATGAATAAATCATATTGAGAGACGCAGCAAAATAGGAACGGCTCATATAATACAAAGTAGACAATATAAAAATGTATTTTTGGATGCTTGAGTCATCAACGCCCTTAAAATTTTGACCATATACTCGCACGCTTTCCATAGCGCTATGTCTATGCACTCCAAAATCCGGGTAAGCATGTCCCGGTCTACTGCGGTTTGATCGATGGCGTGCTAATCCCTAAAACATTTTATGCTGTAGCAAAGGTTCCCTATCCCAAAATGTTTACTTTCGAACCCCTCTATAATCCTGCCAGGTTTGCGGTCAAATTCTGGGGAACCCTGTGTATGAAACCGATGAGGACTCCCATTTGAGAAAAATGTAAATATTTTAAAACTGAAACCAATGACAAAGAATAGCTCGGAAATGGTTAGCAGTACATAAAGCTGTACATGACATAAATTGTGTGTTTTAAAAATATTTACATTTTTATGTACTTCCTAGAAAAATTCATGATGTCCATGTTAATAACCATATAAATATATTTAATATAGGGTGTTTTAATCCAGATCGTTAGAGCCATTTTGAGAAAATCGAAAACTTTAAACAATTTCCATATATTTAGAGATGGGAAATGATCCTGAAAACTTACAACTACCTGCTTAAGAGGGAACCTGCTCCTATCTTTACACTCTATACAGTAACATTGTGGGTCCGACATTAATGTTGCGGGAGTGTACTCCTCTAGCATAATTACGAGCATCTCTGCAACTGCCGGTCATTCTTGCAGGGATCTTCCGGATCGGTAGACAACCTTTTAAATGTTTATCAAAAGTGACTTTTGCAATAAGGATTTAGTTTTAGTTTTCATTTTATTTGTCAGGATGGATGACAATTGAGTTATATCTTTTTTCTGGTTGGTTTTTATATTACCTTTTATTTCTTGCACTTGCCACGGTTTGTTTTGTAAGGGCACTAATAGCCTACATTTGAGAGCTCTTGCATGTTGTTGTTGCTATTGTTATTATTATTATTATTATTATTATTATTATTATTATTATCATCATTATTTTCATCATAATGTTCTTGAAAATCCATAATATTAAGCGTCTCTGTTAAATATTTTCAAAGTGCTTAAAACTTCTTAATTATTGCTTAAACCTATTGTATTTTTGTATTACCGCTGTTCCTATAAAGAACTATGTAAAAGGTAAAGGTAATGGTTAAAAAACGGAGAAGACCTCGCGCACTACGACCAATGCAGATCTATCGTGCTAACACCCCTAGGAAATTGGAATGAGGTGAAGGAAACATAGGAGACCATGTGCCGCAGACAGTCTATTAGAGTCGCGCGGAAGTCCTTAACGTTTCCAACCCGTCCCACTGCTGGAGCAGGCAGAGAGAGTCTGGAGACGATCCGTCTACCTTGAAATCATAATGAAAGGGTTAAATTCCCTTATTAACTTTAATTACTTAATTTACTACTTAACTAAACTTTTAATGTTTAAACCTAAATAAAAAAATAAAACATTTAATGATAAAGGTAAAAATCTCTTCATATATATAGAATTAATATATCTCCTTGGCAGCCACTTAATATCCACGGGGAGTATTTTTTTTCATTTACCATGCATCAGCACCATCTTTCCGTATTGCTGTACACCACGATCCTGGAAATACACCTGATAAAAGGGGAAGACGAAATGAAGGGGAAATAATAGAAAGGAAATCGTAGTAGTTTAGAAGTTATACCAGTGTTTGCCTGGTGATCTTGAGTAAACCATGAAAAAGCTATGGGTCAAAACAGGCGATCTCCGGAAATCGAACTCGGGACTTCCCACACTCACGCGAACCCACTCTATAAGGATATACGAGGGTTGGGGCAAAAGTCATGACAACTAGTTTTTTTTTATTGTGGATATGGGAACGGATCACAAACGTATGTGTGTCGTGTGGAAGTTCTGCAAGCACAGTGTCTATGCAGAACAACAGGTGGCTCTATGATAGCTGGTAGTAGCGCAGCGAGGGCTGTGAAATCAGTTATTTGGTGAGTGTTGTGCGAGATGGAAGTAATCTGTGTTGAGCAGCGCACTTACATTAAAATAGCCGTTCTCCGAAGAAGAAATACGATGGAATGTCACAGCGAATTAGTGGAAGCACTTGAGAATAATGTCCCACCATACCGTAAAGTAGCACGGCGAGTAGGAGAGTTTCAGCAAGGACATGTGTCAACCAGTGATGAGCAACGTTCGGGACGACCTGTCAGTGTGGGGACAGACATGATACCTGCCGTCATCGAGCAGCTCCTGGATGAAGACAGACAACAGACGCAACTGAAGTTAGCACCGTCCACAGGATATTGTGCAATGAGCTGCAACTAAGCAAAATCGCATCGCGGTGAACACGGCTTGCACTGATTGAAGTTCAAAGGTGGATACACTATGCAATAACCACCTTGCACGCTGGCAACAGGAGGCCGATCAATTCTTGTCACGAATAATCGTCATCGATGAATTTGTTTCATGGCATACGAACCAGAACTGAAACATCAGTCCGCGGAGTGGCGAAATGCTGTGTCACCAAGGAGGCAGAAGTTCCGTCAGAATTCTTCCCCAGTCAAATTGATGGTGATCGTCGTGTATAATGTCAGGGGTGTCATTGTTTGCCACTTTGTTCCACATGTGACCGCACAGTACTACAGGGACTTCCTGGTGCGACAGGTACGACTTGGCGTTCGGGAGAAACGTCCGCATCTTGTGGACAGTGTTATAATCCTGCACGAAATTGCAAAACCATATAAAGTAGAGTGTGTAGGGCAGCTACTGCGACGTTGGGGATGGGAAGAATTGGAGCACCCACCATACCCTCCCGACATTTCGTCCTGTGAAAGATTAAGGAAGCACTACGTGGTAGACAGTTTGCAACACGAGAGAAAATTGCCAATCCTGTGCATGAACAGATGACCCGATTCACATATGGTGCGGCACATGCTGCGGCAATGGTATTCAGCGCCTCGCACATCGTTGGCAGAGTGTGGCTGACAGTAGCAGGAGATACGTTGAGGGTCTTTAGGCCCAAGTTTGTCATTTCAACTGTATGAGTTGTCATTCTTTTTCACCGTGAAGACCATATTGCCCTGTATACTACCGTAATAAACTAATGTGTTAACCATATTCAGTGCTTTCGACACATGCAGTTAACAACTTGTTCTTTCGTCTGTGTATCACATTTTCCAACCGGACTGGTATCTTCAAGAAAATGACTTTTGCCCCAACCCTCGTATATATGTACATTTGTAGGGATGCTCATATGTATGTGTGTAGGTATATATATATACACATACATATACATATAAAAGCATCCCTACAAATGTTTATCTCGGCTAGCATGAAGTAAAAGGATAAACTTATGCAACATTTGAAGTAAAATGATGGATGCAGAAGCGCTTGTGATGGTATTGCATCATAGTCATGTTTCTTGGAATAAAATACTCTCTCTACACGTCAAAGATGAACGGTATAAACAGTAATTCATGGTAGAGAAATTAAAATCCATATTGAGTTTGTTGTCAAAATAGTGTTTTGTAACATATAGTCATACATTTGTACTATCATAGTGTTTACTGACCAAAGTGTTAAATGTATCTTGTATGTGGCAAATATTCAGCAGTGGTTGCACAACAAATGTGCCATGATCTGGATCATGTTTTTTCACAGTGGACATTCGTTGTAGTAACTATTCAATGCTTAGTAGATACCATTGCTTCTTAACTTAGTGCCTAAACACTATTTCTCTCTGGTGATAAAGATAAGAAGAACGTTTTGGTAGCCTCATTTCATGTACTCTCAATATTTTGGTATACATTTCTTGTTAACTTTCTCTGTCACGTGTAGTAAGTAGCGAAAATGTTGTAGTACATCAAAACATTGGAAAGAATATTTCTCCTAAAATACACCCTGAAAAAAAAAAACCCCAACAAAAGGAAAACAATATTAGAAAATAGTCCATGTGTGTTTGCCGTGTCTTTAAATAGCATAGCTCAGAAACAGAACGTCGGTTAAATACCAAACATAGTTTACTTTCAGTACCTTCTAAAATGCAATACTAAGATTTTCAATAAAATCTCCCCACCCTAAACTACCCTTTATATGGAAGATTTTTCGTAATGTTCTATTCTTTCTAAAGCGGATCTAATGATTTCGATTATAATGTTAAAGATATTTACATCACAACAAATAAGTGTATATCGTATTTTTTTGAGATGAACCTCTTCTGTTCATTCGCGAGGAATTTCGTATAATCGTGCATAATACATACGTATATATTAAACCAAAGACAAATACTAAACAAAAATTTAGATCTCTTCAGAAACCAGAAGGTATTTATAATAATTTTTCTATACCGTAGTAGGCTATTTCAAAAATATCGGTTGTTAATGGGTAAAATCGTTCAGAAATTTCGTTCTTCTTTCAATTTCCTTTCGACGTTCAGTTGTTTCTATTGCATGGATAGAGTATGGAAGTTTAAGGCCAGTGTAAATAGCGTCCAATACATGTTACCATCGCTATTATCTTTGTACCTATAACGAAATGTATACCTACTGTATTTATTTAATGCAAAGGTTTATTTCCATTACACTGAAATATAAATATAAACTGTCAGAAGAATCCCTACTACTAATAATTGAGGGGTAGAGAAATTCATGCGAATGTAAAACATCACACACTCTGCTATTTAAATTAAATAGTAAAAAATAATACATTATCCATTTTTCCTGAAAGTTTGCGCTCTGCAACCTTGTTTTGTTCTTAGAATTTAATCGTCCAATAATAGTTATTGTTTACAAAATGGATAACGAAAGTAATGCGCATTGAAAGCATAATTTTTCTCGAATCCATGCAAAGAGAATAGGATTTCAAAGTAACCACATAGCGTCCCGTTCTTAAAAGACAATTGCTGAAATTCGTAAAATCCATTGTATTCCTCCATTGCAATTGCTCTTAGAATTTCAACGTCTAATGATAATTATTGTTTACAAAATGGATAGCGAAGGTAATGCGCATTGAAAACACATTTTTTCTCGTATCCATGCAAAGATAAATGGATTTCAAAGTAAACACATAGCGTCCCATTCTAAAAAGACAGTTGCTGAAATTGGTAAAATTCACTGTATTCCTCTATTGTAATTTTACGTACACTCAAAGACATTAAAAATACACCTGGCGCTGTGATTTTCTGAAAATGTGAACGTTTGATGGGGACTCTAGTGTTTCCACTATTTTCAATGGTGCCTTTCGGTAAACCATACCACGTAAGTAAGAAAAGACAAAACCGATTGGGTAATCTAATCCTTCATCCCTCAACCCCGCTTGTCACTCTTTCAGAATAGGTTGATTTGTATAAGCAGTATGTTAATATTCTACACCACGTGCGCGAATTACCTTGGCATTAGAACTTCAGTATGAAGCGCAGAGAAAATATTAACCTAATTTTGTGTCACCCGGTGAGAGGGTGGATTATTGTCCTACCAGAAAGTTTAAGTTTCATCAGTTGGCAACACGGAACTTCATTTGTCGCAAGTTATGTATCATGTTAATCTCTTTCCCTTCGGCAACGTGGATTGTTCAATACGCTTTTAAGAGCATATCAAATAGGTGGAAGACATGGGTGGAGTTAGCGAAAAGACCCTCTTATGATAAGTATTTCCAGGCGTATTTTAATATATTTGAGTGTACCTTCAAGGAAATACGCAATACAAACAGTTCTACAATGTTTATCTCCATTAACACAAAGAAGATGGAAGAATAAGCATTTAGTAGATACTTTTTTTCAGAATGGGTAGACAAAATCATGTAAATGTAGTAGATCAGATTTTTAAAAATATAGCATTGAGATCGGTTCCCATCAACACTTAGGGCAGTTACACTGTTTAAAAAGCTGTTGACGAGGAAAAGCAATTATACCCCCAGTAGAATCCATTTATTGATGGTTTCAAACATTTTTACTTTCTCTACACGTGCCATGTATGTATAGTGTATAGAGAAGGTACTGTACTCCACAAAAAATCTGATGTGTTACACTCACATGACTCTCTAGCTATTCTACAAACTTTTTATAACCGATTATTCTTCTTTCTACACCATGCTAATCAAAATAAGCATTAGCAGAATGTTCTTATTACTGAGATTTTATAAGCAGAATGCATATGCTGTAGGAATGCATATGCTAAAGCGATAGTCAAATGTGTCAAAATTTCAATATGCGAGTTTTCATTGCAAATCACTTCTTTGCTTGACCAGGAGTAGAACAAAAGAAAAACGGACACTTTCTGTCTGAGAAAAGTACAAGTATGTCAAATTTTAAACCAATAACAAGGAATATCTCAGAAATGGTTACCTCCACAACACAAATGCAAAGGACATAAAGAAAATAAATTGTGTGTTTTGACGAGATGTACATTTTTGTGTAGTAAGTTTTTGTCTGTCTCTTATGATGACCAGTTATGCAAAATTGGGCAAAATTCATCCGGAATAAAAAGGCCTTCAGAGGTTATTCCCAGAAAATTCAAGATATACAATTTATATGTTGTAAATATTTTAATATACGGTATTTTAATCAAAATGCTTAGAACAATTTTTATAAACTAAACATTTTCAAAACTTTTTCCATGTAAATGGGGGGGGGGGGGGGTTCTTGAAAATCTTCGAGTCGCGTCCTTGGAAGATACCAAACTTAAATATGGTATTTAACATATTTTAGTTTTTAAGCTATGCTGTCCACAGACGCACGGACCTTTTTCCAAAAATGTTTCTTTTTTTTGGACTCAGTGGACCTCAAAACATCAAATTTTTGTCTGCATTATAATAACTACTCTGTACACTAAGTACGTGTAAAGAATGCAATTTTATACCAAGATTTCACCGTAAATACATGTTTCAAGACGCCCCGAATAAAAACAGTTTTAGAAAAACGTCAATGTGTATATCTGTGTGTGTGTCTATGGACAGCATGGCTCAAAAGGAAAGCCCATTTTAAATACCAAATTTGGTATTTAACTTTAATATTTCCCAAGAATGCGATACGAACATTTTTAAGAAAATCCTTCCACCCCAAACTACCTTTTACATGGAAAAAAATTCGAAAATTTTGATTTTCTTAAAAATACCTTTAAAGATTTTAATTAAAATATCGTATATTAAAGATATTTACATGATAAAATAAAATGTATATCTTGAATTTTCTTGAATAGCATCTGAAAACGTCTTTGTTCTGGGTGCATTTTGCTGAATTTTGCATAACTGGTAAACCGTAAAAGCTAGACAAAAGCTCGTTAGAACACATAACTTACATTATACAAGCTGTTTTTGAAGCCCTGGCCGTTTCTGAGATATTCGTTGTCATTGGGTTCAGCTTTAAAATACGTATACTTTCTCAAACAGAAATTTGTCAACTCCTGGTCATACAAACAAAGAATTTCAATCACATAGGAACCAGCTTTTAAAAGATTTTACTAACGTTTAGTCTAGTGTATTCCCTTATTTCCCTTCTACTTACACGGAAGCCAGTAATATAATAATTTCTGCTAGTTTTGTCTCGATTAGAGTGAATTAGATAGAAGAATAAGGGTTTTAACAATTATTTGTTACAGAGATGTGAATGGAACACATTAGATTTTTTGTCTTCGTTCGTATTGTTGGTGATGTGCCACTGTTGCTCTGAAACTGTAACGATATTATTGTGCTCAGTTTGTCCTGTTGCCGGCGCTACGTGTTGTCATGCGGACGGACACCCACCCACCCACCAATCCTTCCCCTCGTTCCATCGCCGCCATCGGTTACGTCATATTGGCCAATCGAAATTGAGAGTTTGTAATCGTGCATAATGTGCGGTGCTATTGCTCCATAGGAACAATGTGTATCCGTGGCGTAACAAGAGATTCTTATCAAGGCGAGCGCTCCGAAATACATTATCATTGTGTTAACAGATGCGCACGACATTCTGTTTGATGTGCTTAACTGATGGCATCACCACGAAATGGCACTCGTAAGGATAGTGACATCTATTCGGAAGGAATTTAGAAATGAAGGAGGGGGAAAAGAGAGGAAAGGATACACATCCGGAAACAGAAACAAAAACCTACGTGTTGCATTCACGTGCAATCCTTTACTCACTTTACAAATAATTCTTACACAAGTTTATTATTCTATCTACTTCATTTCAATAAGGATAACTTTTAAAGAGTGTCACTATGTGATTGCGTTGCAATTGCATATTTTTTTCCATGATCATGAGAAAAAAAAATAACGATTTCCCAGTTGAGAAAAGTAGAAGTATTTGAAAACTCAAAACAAAGAACATCTCGAAAATAGTTATGTAAAAAACAAATAGTGTATGAGTGGAATAGTGGATGAATATATGAAGGAGATGTTGGATTAATTTGTTAGTGGAATATTTAAATAAAAAAAACATGGCCTATATTCCCAAAATAATCAGCTTGCCAAAATTAAATTTAAAGAATATTTTATAGCATTAAGTTACTTATATCTTATTTTACAAGTAGGTACACAGATTCCATTTCAGTTCGACAAAAAAGAAATGAAATGAAGTTTTATTTAAGGACGCTCTTTAACTGCTATGGTTCTCAGCGTCCCATTCTATATTGGGCGTGAAAGACCACTTTATTTTGCTCATAGACTTCTCTAGCAGGCTTGATGTTTTTTAGTGCCGTAAATCTACGAGAAGGGACCAACGGCATTACTTCCCTTCCGAAGGAAGCTATGTTAAGGATTTTTACGCCCGAAAAAAATCCATTGTCCTCCGCTGGGTTTGAACCCGCGACTTTGGGTATATGAAGTTAGCATGGTAAGCATTACACCAGTAAGGATATATGTTTATTTATCTAGTATGATTTCTACTATCCTAAATTTAGGATATAATGTTTATTTCTCATGAAAATATCTTAAAAATGTTAATCAATATTTATATCAAAATGTTAATAGAAATACCAAGTTGGCATAAAACGACTTTTTGTTTTAGAGATTGTTGTTTCTAATTCAGGGAACTCTCAAAACGTATTTCTCGTGAAATCTCGGAATAAATTTTTAGAATGAAATGTTTTCTCCCACTATGTAAGCAGTAAAGAAAATAACCAAATGTGAGAAAAGAACATTTTCTGTCTAAAGAAGAACGGAAAACTGTATTATTATTTGAAATAAATGTGGAACCAAAAAATGTAATTGACAAGCATTGTTAACATCTTATATTATATAGAACCAGGGATGGGAGGAGATGATCACTGATTAATTTTTATTCATTTTCGATAATCGACTGTGTGTTACATTTTTCAGTGTTCAAAATCTTTCCCCGTTACAACTGGATTATTCCAACCAATATTAATGTCGTTGATAAACAAGCGAACGTTATATTCAAATGTTTACACGCCCATTTTTGATAATGGTATAATCTGGCTTTATACTTGAATAAAATATGATGATTAGCATCACGCCTTTTCTTCAATAAAACTGATCTGCCCACATAATTTGCGGTCTGTCAACACTGCGTCTACCTATTGCTTTACTTTTGTATTATTTGTAGTATTCATTCAACATCCATTCTATTTAGATGAAACCACTATTTTTTCTGTGTGCAATTATTTAATTTTTACTCTGCGCAGTCAACTCTTTTCTAATGCCTTCGTTCCATTTTACTTCTCTGAAACGTAGAGAAGGAAAGTATTATATTCAAAAATTTTGATACGAGATTTCACCGGAAATAATATATGTTTTGAGGTCTCTAAATCCTAAAAACAAATCCTAAAAGCATGTTTGGAAAAACACTGTGTGTGTATGTGAAGAAACAGCCGATGATTGCCTCAAAAAGTCTAACTATTTTATTAAAATACCATGTGTTTAAGATTTTCTTTTCTTTAATTTTTTGACAATATCCTTTTAAGTTTTTTTGCATTCTGGATGCATTTTGCATAACTGATAAACCATAAGAGCTAAATAAAATCTTAATGCACAAAACATGTAGGTCCCATTAAAGAACAAATTTATATCAAATATATATTTTTGAGGACTTAACCATTGCCATGATATTTCCTTAATGTTTTATTTATTTCTCGTGTCGCAGCCACCATGTATATATATCTTCTCTATTAAATTCTCTTCATGTGTGCGTAATATTGGCACCCCATTATATCTACCATCCATGACCTTCTTGCGTGATTTTTCTCTGGCCTTTCTTTCGAGAACTATTATTTTTGGTTTAAATTTTCCAATACTTAAGCGTTTCTCCCCTGGAAAGAAGTTTTTACTTTCTCTGATACAGATGGAAGTAGGGGAAATGTTCCAATCCAACCAAAAATTGGACTCGAAGATTTCACCGTAAATTTATTCACTTTTGAGACTCCGAGTTAAAACATATACTTTTCGAAAAAGGCATGTAAAACGTATGTGCATGCTTGTCTATGAACAGTATAACTCAAAAAACAAAAAGTCAATTAAATACCAAACTTGATATTTTAAGTTTTCAAAGATATGACACGGAGATTAAGAAAATCGCAGCACACCAAACTCCTCTTTACATGGAAGATTTTTCGAAAGTTTGGATTTTCTCAGAAATATTACGAACGATTTTGATTAAACTGCCCTATATTAAAGTTACTTACACGAGAAATAAAATGTAACTCTTGGAATTTCTGGGAATAGCCTGTGATAGGTACTTCATTCGTGAGGAGTTTCTTATAATCTTGTATGATTGGTAAATGCTAAGCGGTAGTTACAATCTTGCTGCTCCAAAAATCTCTATAAAAGACATCGTTTATTTTACTTTTTGTGCCGTAAGAATATCCGAGATGTTTGCTATTAATGGTTCGAATTGTCATTCTTCCAATGTTCTAGTTGTTTTTGCGGTTCATTGAATGAGAATTTTAAAGTAAAGCTTCCTGCATTAAACATTTGCCTATCGCTATTCTGTTTGTATCTGCTACGAAATGTGTGCTCAAAGTGAAGTAACAGGAATATATGCTTTTTCAAGAACATTTTGTATACTCACTAGAAAACGATACAGGTTAGGGATATTGGCACGGAACGGAAGGGGAAACCTCGATCATTGCGATCCTGAATAACCGATAGTGTCTATTACCCCATGGTCGGAAGATATGAGGCAAAGGAACCGTTCAAGCCGGCATTTAAGAATTGGAGAGACCAATGACTACAACAATAATTGCTGTTTGTACACCCCAATACATTGGCGAGGAACCGGAACGTCAAGAAAGAGAGAGAGAGAGAGAGAGAGAGAGAGAGAGAGAGAGAGAGAAATAAAGCGATTCTTAATGTTCCCACCTGAAGTTCCAAGCGTGAGCAATGAATCTATTTTCAGAGTACACGTATCCGTGTTATCTGCCTGCAGGGCACTAAACTATCAACAACCAAACCTGAAAGATGAAGTGAAGGAGGAAACGAAATTGAGAAGGAAGTGAGAGGACCCTTGTTAATTAAAAAGTACCCCAACATTCACTTTAACCACCCGAGAAAACCATGGAAAATCCAAACGTCAGTATGAGTTGCCTGAATACCATTACAGACTTACTACCTAAGCCACTTGGATTGGTACAAAAAAGGGCGCAGAGAGTCATGGGAATATATGTGAATATAACACATCCGATATTGTTAGTTATTGATTTAAATTTTCGAATAAGTATATTATTGTCAAAAGAGAAACCGTCATCACTCAAACAAACAGAACGAATTTCACAGAAATTTCACAGCATCCACCTCTTGAACGTTTGAATTATCGCTTAAACCTACTGCATCACTGTATTCCTATTGTATCTACAAGCAAATCTATACCTGTATTATAATGAAGAAAACTTGTGAGTGTATGTGTATGGATATATTAAAATTCACACATCCGATTTTGACAGTTTGTTCACCATTGCACCATTGAAAAGCCAATTCTATATGAAAGATAAATCTAATATAAACATTTAATTTCATTTCATAAATTACTAAAGAATGGAAAATGATGTATAAAGCCGTTGAGCTTGAGTAAGAAAAGATTTGAGTTATAAGAGAAAATACTTCTGAAGGCTTTTAATAATTGTGAACATGAAGTACAACATAGGTATTGTTATTCTACAGAGTATAAATAATTGCTGCACATATAAAAGTCAGTGACATTTTATTGCAGGTAATATTCATAGATAGCCATGAGGTAAAGCTTCAGCAAATAGAAGACGGAGTTTAAAAAACGACAATCGACCATGTGTAATAATTGTTTCTCTGACACTTAACAATACTACAAATGTTAACATAATGTATCAGTATCAAAACCTGATTAAACGTTTACTGTAATTTCACACATATGCAAAGAAGTTTCTGGATGCAAAAACTTATAACCTCACTTAAAAACTGCTTTGCTTTATTTGTGTTTAAGCTTATTTACAGGTGGTTTAAATAATTGTACAAAGAGAGAAAGAAATCTAACATTTAGAAATCGGTAATGCTATGTTTTATTTTGACTAAGAAAATATTCTTTTCATTGTTCACAGACTGCGTGCCTTTCATCAGGGAGCTTAAATAGATGGTCTTATTTCACTATTTTATGGGTTTCTGAATTATGTGAAAATTATACAGCTTTTATGTTATCAAATTACTATGGGACTAAGCTGCTGCCTCCTATAATTATCTAAAAATTTCTCGACCAATCGATGGGGATTCTCGACAATGGCAGTGAATTTTTCAGTCTGATTTTACCTATAGAACTCCTGTCCTACTCATGCCTTGTGTGGGAAAAATAATAATAGCATTTTAATCCAAATCATCAGAGCAATTTTTGAGAAAGTAATAAATAGCGAAACATTCTACTGGTAAGGATAGATTGGGGTGGGGGATTTAAAATGTTCTTACCATTGTGCATTCCTGGTTCCAATAAACAGTTTTAGTTCTTGAGTTATGCTGTTCACAACAACCATGCGCGTGCGCATTTTTTTCTAAAACTGCCTTCTTTTATTCAGGTATTCTCAAAATGTTTCGGTGAATTCTCGGTATTAACTTTATGGGTGATATGCATCACTTACGTTACTTACTAAGAAATTGTAGGAAAGAAATGTGGGAAGAAAGATGGGATGTTGCCAAGAGAGATGGAAACGATTAAAATGTTGAATGTCAAGAAAATGAGAAGAAATTAAAGAAATATGACAACATTTTGGAGGGGTAAAAATAAATGAATGGTAAAAAAGAAATAGAGAAAACAGTAAGAAAACATAAAGAATGGGAGGAATAGGTAGCACAAATATGTAGTAGGCTACGCTCCTTAACAGCCAGGGAGCTAAGTGGATTTAGTGCCTAAGAGGTATTACTTTTTTTTTTTAGTTTTTCTACACCTACTATGTTCTCCTGAATCCCAAAAAAGAAAATTTTAGAAAAACGTCCGTGGGTGTATGTGCGTGTATGTGGTGGACAGCATAGCTTAAAAACGAAAGGTCCATTAAATACCAAACTTGGTATTTAAGTTGGGTATCTTCCAAGGATGCGACACGAAAATTTCCAAGAAAATCCTCCTACCCCCAACAATTCTATACATGGACAAATTTACGAAAATGTTGATTTTCTCAAAAATGGCTTTTCATTTTGATTAAAATATATTAAAGATATTTACATGACAAGCAGAATGTCTATTTTGCATATTTTCTAGGAATAGCATCTGAAGGAATCTTTATTCTGGATGAATTTTGTGTATTTTTGCATAATTGGTAAACCGTAATAGATAGAAAAAAGCTTACTTAAAATTGTGAAGCTCCTTAAAACACGCAATTTAAGCTAAATTTTTTTTGTGGAGTTGATTTTTTTTAAGATATTTCTTGTTATTAGTTTCAGGTTTAAATACTTCTGCTTTTGTCATTCGGGAATAAAACAAAGGAACCTAATCACACAGTAACCGGCTTTTAACTATCACTTTAGCATATGGTACTTTCTTATTATCCTTCTACTTACATAGAAACAAGTAATCAAGACAATTTCTGCTCATTTTTTCTGATTAATATGAAGCAGATAGAAGAGAATATTTTTTAACGATAGTTTGTTGTAGAGATGTAGAGAAAAATCATATGAATGGAAAATATCAGATTTTTTTTTTAGCTTATCATGCTTTAATCTGGTTGGTCATATCGGACGATGAAATGAAATCGGTGAAATGATCCACCAATATCAGGGTCCATGGAGCTTAAAGTTACTCGATATTCGTCTTCTCAATATAAGGGAAAACCCCGAGAACAAAAACTTATCCCGGTAACTCACCCTAGGCAAGATTCATGATCGCGACCTGTTAAATGTGAGGCAAACACGTTAACCCCACACTACACAGGCAGGCTCAAATCTAATTGTACATTAGGATAAGTAATATAGTTTAGGTAATAGGACAGGATTTTGGGAGAAAAGATTGAAAATTTAATGTATATATAGCAATTATTATTATTATTATTATTATTATTATTATTGATATTACTTCTTTACTTAATTTACTTTGCTTGCATTCGGTATTAAGAATAGTTTATAACTATTTCTGATTGTATTATCAATTTTAGTGCGTAAAATTAAATAACATATCCACTCTTAAATTATGTTTAAAATTTGATCCACTGAATGACCCTGAAAGCACGTCACGGCAAGTGTGAGAAACAATGAATTCCAAAGGGCCAGGAAGATCGTGTACAGGTGTCGAGAGGGGAGGGGGGAGAGAAAGATATCGCCATGTCGGTATCTTTTCAGCTCCTTACCATCATTACCTCTAAGTATAGTTCTCGAGCGATCATCTGCAATACATTCCTTCACGCGAGGTGCTGACCACGTGAGCAAACAGTTTCACCAAGTTCTGCTTCTTTCTGCTTATTCCAGTCTTCTGTCGTAATTAATGTGTGAGAGGCATTCGCAACTTGTACATACTTGTAAAATATCACCACCTAAAATGACCATTCCCCCCCCAAAAAAAAATCTGATATGTTCCACTCACATGACTTTCTGTATATCGCTGCAATAAATTATTGCTAAAAAGCATATACTCTTATCTACTTTATGAAAATGGAGATAAATATTTGCAGAAATTGTCTTTATTACTTGTTTCCTTATAAGTAGGAGAACAATAAGGGAATACACTAGGTTGAAACAATAGTAATATCTCTTAAAAGCTGGTTGCCATGTGGTTAAAATCCGCTTCTATGTAGGGTCGGGAGTTTTCAGCTTTCCGTGTGAGAACAGCATTTTAAATCTGAAAGAAACAACAAGAAGTACTTTGTAAACGGTCAACTCCACGAAAAAAAATGTATGTGACATAAATTGTGTGTTTTATAGAGGTCTATTTTTTTTGTGAAGTAAGTTTCTGTCTATTTTTACTGTTTACTAGTTATGCAAAATTCCGCAAAACTCATTCTTAAAAACATGTCTTCACAGGCTATTCCCAGAAATTTCAAGATATACATTTTATTTGTGATACAAATGGTATTTAATCAAAATCGTTAGAGCCATTTTTGAGAAAATCAAAATGTTCGACAAAAGTTCCATGTATAGGGTAGTTTGGGATAGGGGATTTTCTTTAAAAATCTTCGTGTCTCATCCTTGGAAGATAACAAACTTAAATACCAAGTTTGTTATTCAACGGTATTTTCGTTTTTGAGCTATTCTGCCCACAGACACACACACAGACAGACACACAAGTATTTTAAAAGCTGGTTGCTATGTGATTAAAGCATATTTTTTTGTATGGGTAGGAGTTGCCAAATTCCCGAATGAGAAAGGTGCAAGTATTTTAAAGCTGAAACTAATAACAAGGGATATTTAAAAAACGGAAAACCCCAGAAAAAAGTGTATATAACATAAATTGTGTGTTTTAACGAATCTATATTTTGTGTTCAATAAGTTTTTGTCTGTCTCTTACGGTTTACCAGTTATGCAAGCTTTCTCAAAATTCCTTCAGAAAAAAACGTGCCTTTAGAGGCTATTACCAGAAAATTCAAGATATACATTTTAATTTCCACGTAAGTAATATAAATATAAGAGATTTTAATCTAGGTTGTTAGAGCCACTTTAGAGAAAATCAAAATTTTTGAAATTTTTTCCATATAAAATGTAGTTGGGGTAAGGGGTTTTCTTGAAAATCTTCGTGTCGCATCCTTGGAGGATACTGAACTTAAATATCAAGTTTGGTATGTAAAAGATTTTTCGTTTTTGAGCTGTGCTGCACAAAGATATACAGACACACACGGGTCTTTTTCTAAAAATGCTTTTTTTTTTTGGATTCAGGAGGTCCCAAAACATGTATTTACGGTGAAATCTCGGTATCGATTTTGGGTGTAATACAATGCCTTTTCTATACACTATGTACATAGTAAGTGTAAAGAAAATTATAACCCGATATATTCCATCTACATTAATTTCTATATCTGTTTTTCAAATAGTCCCCTTTCTTAAAAATATTTTTTGTCTACATTATTATAATCGAGACAAATTATAACACAAATGGTCTTAATACTTGCTTCATTTTAAGTGGAAGGGAAATACGGGAATACACTAGGCTAAAGCGAAAGTAAAATCTTTTAAAAGCTCTCGCTATGTGATTGACATTGAAATTCGGTCTCTCTATATAGCCAGGAGTAAAATATTAAACAAATGACATTTTTCAATTGGCGAAAGGTTTTAAATAACTTAAAGTTGAAACCAAGAAAATGGAATATTTCGGAAATGGTTAACTCTAAAGATGATATATATAATAGGTATAAATTGCTTGCTTTAACGATATTTTCATTTCTTGTATTGTAATTCTATCTCTTGTGGTTTACCAGTTATACAAAAGTCATTCAGAATGAAGAATGAAGAGCTTTTTTGTTTTCGATAGTGTTTCACGCCCGCTTTTACAACATAGGCACCGCATGCGATTACACTGATGATACATGGAATAAAGATGGAGCACTGATGGAATGCGATGGCGGAGTACACCGGAAAACCCGGAGAAATCCCGTCCCAGCGCCGCTTTGTCCACCACAAATCTCACATACGGTCGCTTGTGTGTGGCCCAACCACTCGGGCATGGTGTAGCCACACATAGACTGAAGAAGTCTTCCCAGAAAATTTAAGATACACATTTCGTTTATATGAAAGTATCTTAATCACGGTATTTTAATCAAATTTGTCAGAGCCAGAATTGAGTAAATGAAACTTTTCGAAAAATGTTCCATGTAAAGGAGCAGAGGGCGCGGGGTTTTCCTGAAAATCTTCGTGTTGCATCTCTGGAAAATGCTTAACTTAAATACCAAGTAGGTATGTAAGTTAACGATCACTTCGTTTTTATTTATGCTGCCCCCCCCCCCACACACACACACACAAACGGACCTTTTTCTAAAAATGCATTTTTTGCCGAGGTTGCTAAAACATATATTTGTGATGTAATCTCGGTATGTATATTGTGCATATGTGATTCAGAAAGTTAAAATTAGCACCAAAATTTCGAAATAAAATGAAAGCAAAAATGTTTGTACAAAGAGGGTTAAATACCAAACTTGATATTTAAGTTCAGTGTCTTCCAAGGATGCGACACGAAGACTTTGAAAAAAATCCCCCCAACTACAATTACCCTTTACATGTAAAACATTTCGAAAATGTTGGTTTTCTCAAAAATAGCTATAACGATTTTGATTAAAATCTCTTATATTTAAGACATATACATGAGTAATCAAATGTATATCTTGAATTTTGTGGTAATGTTTCTGAAGACCTCTTTATCTTGGATGAATTTTTCTGAATGTTGCATAACTGGTAAACCTGCACAAAATCTGTAGATCTTGTTAAAACACACAACTTATGTCCTATACATTTTTTCACGGAGTTGAACTTCTTTTAGATATTCCTTGCTATTGGCTTTGGTTTTAAAATATTTAAACGTTTCTCTTACCGGAAGTTGCGAACTCCTGGCTCGGCAAAGACATGAGTTTCAATTCCATAAAAACCACATTTTAAAACATGTGATTGACGGTTTATCCTAGTGTATTCTCTTATGTTGCTGCTACTTATAAGGAACTAAGAAATAAGACAGTTTTTGCTGAAGTTTATTTTGATTAGCATGATAGAAAAATAAACTTACTAACAATAATTTGTTACAGGAATGTAGAGATAGTCATGAAACCATTAGATATTTTTAAAATGCATTTTTTGGATTCAGAGGTCCTAAAAACATATATTACTATTGATTGTTGCATGTAACTTTTTGGGTGCAATGCAATACATTATTTACCTAAAATGTATATGGTAGAAAAAATAAGATTTTGTAAGGGCATATGTAAATTAGATAAGTAAATGATAGTGTCTAGGGAAATTTATGTGAAAGAAAAAATCATAATTATTTTTATTACGGATTTACTGCATTTTAGTGCACAACTGATGCTGATATTTTAATGCTCACAAATCCTCGTTGTACTCGGAGCATTAAGGAACCATCGGTTTTCCTCTCCCCTTTGAGTTTTGGTCACGATCCTATCCTATCCTTATTCTCACCAACACGGACATTTATGTAACACAACTGCGAAACTAGGTATGGTAATTTGGATAATATTGATGACTAAGGCAGGCCAAAAAGAACACCGATAATAATTCCCTCGCTATCTTTCAGCACGCCGATAAAAGAGGGGAGAAGAAAGCGTCTATTTAGACGAGGTGTCAAAAAGAATTTTATGGTGCAATGGCTCGATAATGGTTGCTCGCATTATAGTAATTGTGACGTAATCTAGACAATAATACAGATGGGGCGGCGTTTCTCCTTGTTTTGAACTTGTTGGGCAGGCCCACCACTTTAAAGACGATGACAGTTTGGGGCCAGGGGTGACCAATGGTATAATCAGGCGCCACTATTAGTAATTTTTCTTTCAACGTAAGTCCACACCTTTGAGCCTGAAACATACTGGTAAATAATTTTAAGTTAGCACGAGCAGAAAGTTCTGTGGCCAAGTGCTCTACCTGCTATAGGACCTGCTAGTTTCGATACATAGGCGTGTCTAGGTAAGAGCTTTTCGGGCGCAAAATCCTTAGTAAGGCTTCCTTTGGAAACTAAATAAAGCTGGTGGTCCCATGTCGTCGTGAATGTATGGGACATCTCAAGCCTGATAGAGGAATCCGAGCATAATTTTCTGTCCTTCACTCAAATTATAATGGGACATTAAGAACCACAGTAGTTAAAGTGTCCACAAAAATGTCGGATTTGCAACACAAACAAATTTTTATACTCATTCAATTATTCTTCTTAAAAAAAGCTTAGCAGGGTCGTGTTCAGTAAGAGAGGTAAAACAAATGTCACTCGTGCATCACTGGTCGGTTTTAACTTGAAATAACTCCGTTGACTACCACAAATGTTGATATCTGTACACGTCAAATACGGAGATTGAATTTGACTCCTATATAATTCCCCAAAATGAATTAGATCCCTATAATATTTGACTACTTGAAGTTGATAATCGAACAACATTACCAATAAAGGTATTAATACGAATTCTAATTTCATCTGTAGATGTAATTCATTCATGAACAATTCCTAGTCTTGGAGTAAAAGCTAATGCTAATCCAGGACGATTAAATTAAGCAAGTCAAGCAACTAGGAATTGTTCATGAATGGATTATAACTTCAGATGTAATTAGAATTCGTGGTAATGCCTTTATTGGGCCACCTGGTAGACCTGGTATAAACCATAAGTAGAGGCATGTCATAAGGCCATAAACAGGAGAAATTAGGTTTTGGCCGTGGAGGATTTGAATTACGAAGTGTTAAGCTAGCAGTTCATTAAAAACGAGCAGTTAAAGATTTCTGAGCTACACTATATATAATGAAATCTTATGTTCCCCACTCACATTACTTTCTCTACATCTCTGTAACAAATTATTGTTAAAACATTATTGTTCTATCTACTTCATGCTAATCGGAATTAGCATAAATGGTCTTATTAAATGCTTCCTTGTATGTAGAAAGGATAGGGAGTACCATAGGCTAAAAAACACTCGTCAAATCTTTTAGAAGCTGGTCGTTATGAGATTGAAATTCCTTTGTATGGAGTTGGAAAGTAACCGCATGGGGAAAGTATAAGTATTCTAAAGCCACAACTAATAACAAGTAATATCTCAAAAACGTTTTAATAAGATGTACATTTCTCTTACAATTTACCAGTTAAGCAAAGTTCAGCAAAATTAATCCAGAATAAAGTGGTCTTTAGAATATCTTTAATGTGAGATATTTAATCAAAATCTTTAAAGCTATTTTTGAGAAAATCAAAAGTTTGAAAACGCTTCCATGTAAATGGTAGTTTGGGTTGGGGAATTTTCATGAAAATCTCCGTATCGCATCCTTAAACTTAAATACCAAGTTTGTTTTTAAAGGAATTTTCGTTTTTAAGCTATGCTGTCCACAGATACACACTCACACAGGCATACACAGACACTCGTACATTGACTTTTTTCTAAAAATACTTGTTTTGGATTCAGGAGGTCTCAAACATGTATTTTGGGTGAAAAATCGAAATCGAATTTTGGGTGAAATACAATATCTTCTCTAAACTCTTTGTACTTAATACGTGTAGGGAAAGTAAAATTTTAAATTTAATGTCAAAAGTACAGGATGTGAGACGAAAGAACTGAAACTAGTGATGGTCCACATTCTCTCCTCTGTTTCCTGATACAAGATTCGTGATTAACGATGTGGTCTGCATAACTTGCCAATGTGGCAACCCTGTAGTGGCAGATTTGGGCAGCTGTTCCGGTATCACCGGAGGATAGACCATACAGATCTGAATCATTCATCTCACATGGTTTACTGTAACAGGTAGTTTTGCGGCTACCGGGACGAATAATGACTAAGGGAAAGCTATGAAAATTGTGGTCGTGACTAATTTGTGGAGAATTTCGCTTGCTGCTGTGGCGCCGGGGGAGCATCGCATCCTTCACGCGCTACGGAGGCTTCATCACCGTGATTTACAGAAAGAAATCTGATAAACGTTGCTAAACAGCTTCTGATAGCACTGCAGCTTCCTGCCCTGGGCTACGTATTCTCACTCGCAACTGTTTAGCGAGTGAATCGTGTTGAGACAATACATGGAACAGAAACAGGACCAAGAATAGTAATAAGGCCATTTTTTGGGATGCTTTGGGCCAACCAGTGGGAGCTCCCGTCAGAGATGGAATTATATTTAGATTTGAGCGTGATCTCATCACGTTTCGCCGAGTCCCACTCAAGGTAAGGGGTATATGTTCAACGACACAAACTGAGGAAAAGCTTTAATCTCCTCCTTGATGTATATACCCTTTTCCAGACTTAGCCATATTGTCTATTCTATCGGTATTTAACTGCTGTTTCATCTAAGTCGTATGTGGGACAAAGCTGAAGAAGTAGAACCAGACTGAGAAACTCAATATCATAGTCGGGATTTGAATTACGAGTCTTCCGATCTTCGTCCGGTTGTTTTGAGTTGCCACGATAACATGCCGACACAATAGTAATTGCAAGTCGCCAATGGGATAGGTTATTTAAAATAAATTAGAGATATCATTGTAGTGCAACAGTATAGTAGCACGACGCATATATTATTAGTTTAATCATTAGTTTGTACATATTTAATATAAGAGATATCACCTCAGCGTGTATAAGTTCGCATTGTATTCTTCAAGGCTATGTGCTTTGTTAAAAGTAACAAGAATTTTAGAGCATTAGGGACACAACTAGCAACCCTTGGGAGGAAGAAAGGTTCACCCCCTTATATTTTGGAAAGAGGGAATTTCTCATTGTAGAGAAAGGTCACGCGGGTGAAAAATAAAGAAAAATCCCCGACAGTCAATCAAAAAGGAGGGCAATAATGTGCCTGTAAGAAATCGGACTCACAATGTAGGAAACCGCGCATAAAGATATCGGACACACATGCAAATCGAGAGTATAAGAAATGTGACAAGACACTGTCTAAGAAATCGCGCGGCGTCCAGTGTAGGAAATCGGTATGTTATATATTAATGTGACGGACAATTGTTACCGTAAATGTTATACGGACCGTGAGACTCAAGATTATGGTGACCTGTGTAAAAAAGTATAATAACTCAGTAAAAGTGGAACTAGCATTTAAACACAATTATGTCATCAAGTTCACGATCGGTATTGTTGGGAGTCCCTCGGAGAGTTAGTGCCTCACTCCAACCACAGACCATCAATAAAAGAAATCATCAGTGAAATTAAGTGAAATTTCTCTTTTATTTGAGTCTACCAAGTTTTACACACCTTTATCATTCTCCCCCCCCGAGCAAGAGACAACTCATGGTCTACAACAACGGCTCCCAACCGGTGTGCCCCGGCACCCTAGGGTGCCGTGTGATTGACTAAGGGGTGCCGCGAGATATTGAGATAAACAAAAAAAAATACAATCTACTGAAGCCTTAAGTCTTGTAAGGTCTTGAAATAAAATAAGTCAAATCAATTACTCTCATGCACGACAGTTGGTGATAGTGGTGGATTCATTTCAATAATTCAGTTATACTAGTATCCCACAGATGGCATTACAGCTATACCCTGCCGAACATTCCCGAGACTACTCGCTTCCTCACGAACATTCCCGAGACTTCGACAGATGAATATATAAAAGTGTACGCCACTTGGCGCTTTCAGTTGTCTTCCTCGCGTTGATTCACAGTGTTTAGCTATGGATAAGTTCATTGTTAAACGTAAACGCCCGGACAGGAAAGTGAACAGTCGGCTCCTACTGCTTGCTTTAAGAAGCCAAATCTTACAGTTTCTCCCGGACCGTCGAATTCACCACATAAAGAAGACAAACGAAAGAAAAGAATATACCAGGACAGTTACTTAGCGTATGGATTTAAGTGGAATAACAAAGGAAAACCCTATCCCTGTGTGTTTAGTTTGTGGCGAAACACTTAGCAACGAGGCCATGGTACCCAGCAAACTGAAGCGGCATCTTACAACAAAGCATCCTAGTGTGTCACAGAGAAGTGTAATGCATTTTTCACATATATTAGAAGGGGAGAAGAAAACAGCTGTGCGAATGGTAAAGAGAATGACCATAGGTGATACTGCTCTTGAAGCCTCATTTAAAGTAGTAGAACTGATAGCTAAAAAAAAAAGAAACCTCATACTCTTGGAGAGGAAATCATTGGCCCTGAATGTCAAGTTATAGTTTCAACAATACTTGGCGAAGGAGCAGCGAATCAAATTTCGAAAGTTCCTCTGTCCAACAACACAATCAGCCGCAGGATATCTGAAATGTCATGCAATATCAACGAACAAGTCACGGATAAACTAAAAACGTATATGCTTTGCAAGTAGATGAGAGTCTCGATATTGGTGACAAGCCGCAACTCCTTGGTTTTATCAGATATATTTATGATAAAGATATTAGTGAACAGTTTCTGTTCTGTAGACCACTGGAGACTACAATCACAGGCCATGATATTTTCGTTCCTATTAATTCCTATCTCAATGACCATGATCTTTCATGGAATGACTGTTGTGGTATATGTACAGATGGTGCACCACCTATGTCTAGAAAAATTAAAGGTTTTACTGCCAGAGCTCTCAATGAACTCACTTTGGTGCTTCGTGTGCAGGGGATCGTGGGTTCGAGTCCCGCCTTGGGCATGGATGTTATGTGTTTGTGCAATGTGTATATGTTTGTAAAAGAAACAGTAAAACCAGTAAACCAGTAATCAGTAAAACCTACGGGGGGAAATGTAAATAGGGATACAATACCGGAGTCCTGATCAGACTCCGTTACTGTTTAAAAAAAAAAAAAAAAATGAAAATCCATCCATTATTATAACTCACTGTTTTCTGCATAGAGAGGCATTAGTCGTGAAAGCGTGTAATGAAGATTTTGCTGAAGTGTTTAACCAAGTTGTGAAAATGGTGAACTATATGAAGTCTCGACCTTTAAAGTGCAGAATTTTTGAACAGTTATGTCACGCAACGGATGCAGCTCATACCTCTTTGTTACTTCACACAGAAGTAAGGTGGTTGTCGCGGGGTCGTGTATTGAACCGGTTTCTCGAACTTAAAGAACAGCTAAAACCTTTTTTTTAAGGATGAAAATCAAGACACATTTCATGAGCTCTTACTAAGTGATTCTTGGTGTTTTGAACTGTCGTATCTGGCAGATATTTTTCATAAGCTGAATGAACTGAATGTTTCGATGCAGGGTCGACATGAAACAATAATCTCCTCAACCAATAAAATGAAAGGTTTTAAAAGAAAACTTAGTTCTTGAAAGTCTGCAGTTCAAAAAGGAGATTTGTCAAACTTTCCATCTCTTCTTAATGTGGCAACAGATAAAGATCTGAGTAAACTGAAAGACCGCATTTGTGATCACTTATCAAGATTGCAAGATGCAATAGATGCGTACTTTCCAACTATTTCCACTACGAATCTCAACTGGGTTGTCTCACCATTTGATTTCGTAGATAGTGCAAAGGAAATCGATTTCACTGCTTGCGAACGAGATGAATTTATTGATCTTTGATTCCACACTCAAAGGTAAGTTCACCAAGAGTGAGGCGTCGGTGGCTAGTTTTTGTCTTCAACGGAGAGAGGAGTACCCTAACCTAATGAAGCAAGCAATTAACGCACTTTTGCCCTTTTCAACATCCTATCTATGCGAGAAAGCCTTCTCTGCTATGGTGACAATAAAATGCAAAGCAAGAAATAGACTGAATAACCTTGAGGATGATTTGCGTGTTTCACTGTCAACTGTAAGACCCGACATCACATATCTGTGCTCTAAGCATCAATCACAAGGTTCACATTAATCATTAATCGAACAAAATTTATTGATGTATTTTTACTCAGTGATTGTAGTAAAGTTTACTGTATTAAGTTATGGTGTACGTTATTATTATATAATATTTCAATAAATTAACATATTAAGCTTAAATTTCTTTTAATTCAAGGAAGGGTGCCCCTGGTGTTTATTGTTATTCCCAAGGGTGCCGTGAACTTCAAAAGGTTGGGAAACACTGGTCTACAAGAACGAGCTTAGCCAGTGCAACAAAAGGAATCTGCAAGGTATGTACATGCTTAATGTAGAGAAATTCACGAGCGTTAACCCTCGACCAACTCCAAGTAGACTCACCTGATATCGCCATATTGTCGCAACAACGTGATACCAGGAATAAAACTGCAACATATTAGCATCCTAACGTGGCAACAATAAAACCACGACATATTGGTGCACCAACGTGACGCACAACAATAAAGCTACGGCAGTAGTTTAACGGAAAAATACGAGTAGATTGAGGAATATGATGTTGAACCGTCATTTTGCCATTGGAGTTCAGTTGGTTAGAGCAAAAAGCACTGAAACTGCAAGATCTCGGCTATGGCATTATATTTTTATTGTATTCTACATTTCTTAAATGTTCTTTCCCTAAAAGAGTACCAAAACAACTTATTTTAATTGTCCACTTCTATGGTGTAGAGGTAGCTTTTTACTAAACACAGGGGAGTTGTCTGAATAAGGCTTTTCCAAGGTTTACTTTAATTCTCAGTTGACGAATTTTGGGTGATTGTAACTTCTAAGGATCCCAGATCGATTTGAGCATCATTTTAAGCATAACTTTAACTATTTCGTCCAAGATGCTCTACTCGTTTTATACGAGGGAGTCAATAAGTAATGATTTTTTTTTGTTACTCAAGTTTTATTTTATTACAAATTCAAATACATTATATTCTTCCCCATTAATTGGCTACAGGTACCTTTATTCCACATAGTCTTCATTCAACTACATGACCCTACGCCATAGATTGTCAGTAAATTGTTGGATACTTAAATAATATGAATCAATTCATTTAGAAATTCTTCATTCGTTAGGGGTTTTATATAATAAACAGCATGTTATAAGCTTTAGTGCCACATTTGTTATTCTTTATATAGTTGTTTATGAGTATGTTTTCTACAAACACAAAATTTTAACTTATTATTATTCTGAAATATTTTATATCCAGAAAAGGAAGGATGTAATTTTTCTCAATTTCCAATGTAAACGTTCTGAGCATTCAAAATACTCGATTATGCATCTATAGTCTGTCCAGCATATAATGTACATGTCTATATCACATTTTGAATATTTCAGGATATTCGCTAATACTTTCAATTTCCTAGTGACTCATATACAGATCTGCCAAGAAAGAAAGAAGGGTGAAAGATGATTACCATAGTTAGTCCATTTGTCTGTTGGTAAAATTTTTATTGAAGGTGAAAACCATTTGATTGATACAGCAGGATATTAGAGAAATTATTTAATATAGTTGTTTAAAGTTTCGTTCATTTCCTATAAAAGACTGTCAAGAAATAAAAGTATGTGTATTGCTTATTGAAATAGCAATTGTGTATAACGAACTGGGAAACATGGTGTTACACGAATGTCTTGGGGATAGAGTACTCACTTCGGGGCACTGTAGCTCTCGGTATGGGGAAGGGTATTGAGGTGACAAAGAAAACTGTGGACAACGCTCCTGCCCCATTATATTCTTGCCTAGGTATCTGCTGTCTATTGTTTAAGTAAATGTGTTGTGTTATATTCTAGATTGCAGATTTTGTGGTGGTTCCCCAATGACTTCATTTCGGTCACCTTAAATTCATATGCTGTTAGGCGTCAGCATTTTGATGATCTTGAATTCAAAACGCACCACGTATCCGATTTTAACGCTTCCGCGGGGAGCCTACGTTTTCTGTATATCAATGTGATGTCTGTAAAATATCCATTGGCATTATGATACATTTTAGTCCGACCATTGTTTCACAAATAAACGTCTTTGTTTCAAACAATGACACTGGACCTTATTTGCCTGTAACCGCAGCATGTTCCGTTGAAAGCCAGGAGGAAAAGCCCGAACGGAGCTACCGTTATATATAGTCAAATTTCAATATGATTACCTTCTCTACTTAGTACATAGTATATATGTAGAGAAGTGTTGCATTCCACCCAAAAACTAGAAAACGAAATTTCCCGCCCCTTCTATCCAAAGAAGGTATTTTTAGAAAAATCTATATGTGTGTTTGTGTGCCAGTGGACCAGATAACTCAAAAACGAAAAGTCAGCAAAATACTAAACTTGGTATTTAAGATTAGGATATTGATTAAAATACCGTATATATTTTACTTGTCATATTACATTAAGTGTATATTTTTTATTTTCTGGGAATAGCCTCTAAAGATCTCTTCATTCTTAGTGACTTTTGCATAACTGGCGAAACGTCAGTTGCCACACAAAAATGAATATCTCATTAAAATCAATATACATAGAATTTATGCTATATATAAAGAAACAAATTTCAATCACACGGAAACCAGTTTCTAAAATATTTGACTATCGCTTTAGCCTTGTGCACTGCCTTATTTCCCTTCTACTTACCAAAAGCAAATAATAAGACAATTTCTGCTAATATTTACCTCGATTAGCATGAACAAGATAGAAAACTAAACCTTTTAACAATAATCAGTTACAGAGGTGCAGAGAAGGTCATGTGAACGCAACACTAAGATATTTTCCCCCATCTGTTCATTAGATTCTGTTCGGCATTCACAGGAGATGAGAAATCTGAACTTTTCTGTTTCTTGCTCACTTTACTGCGAATGTGTAATGTCCCATACTAAGTAATGAGACTGCCTCTGCTGCCGAGTGGTCAGCGCTCCTGAATTCTCACGCTGAGGATCCGGGTTTGATTCCCAGCTGGGGCGGGGAGTGTTTCTTTAACTAGAATCACTTTCTTTCCCACACAGCACCTGAAAGTATGGATATGAGAATGAATGTGTCTGCGTGTTTTAATGTATTTGTTTAATAGTATAACAATGAAAACCCCTACAGGTAGCGAACAAAATACCACCAGTGTTTCTAAAGCAAATTCCCCGATATGACCATAGACGCTATAAATGAAACAAAAAGGGCGAAGTAATTAAAATTATTGACCATCTTTAACATAAAATTATTCATTATAATTTTTGGTCTTAGAATTTTAAGAATATTTGTCTTCTTGTAGACACATTTTAAATCGTCATATACAAGCTTAAAACACTTTTTGTAAGTTGTGTTGGCCATCTGAGAGCATCTATAGATTGCTAGATAAGGCAATAAAGCTACAGATGTAATTCCAATAAAATTAATACTTATTCAATGCGGCTTGCAATTTTTTTAACAGCTTGTTTAATAGAAAATAAATATGATTGGTAACCTTGGAAGCTATTTTTTTACACCTCTTATCATATCTACGAATTCTTGCCAATTCCAAACTTTCATTATGATATACATATTATAAGGTATGTCGTAGCATATATGTTTTTCATTTTATCTTAGTTATCACAGTATCGAAAGCTATTTCAGAATCAATGAAGACAATAGGTACAAGAAACTCGGATAAATCGAACGTTTATAATTCGAAATCGTTAATTTGAAGATTTTTCTTGGTCCCTTTAATTTTGTAATACAGCACTGTAAATACAAAAGCATATGTAATTCGAATTTAATTTTCTTTAATTCGAGGTTTTGTTCGGAAATGGCAGTCGAAAATTAATCTAAACGCTGAAATTTAACATTCGTCCATGTGCTTCTGCAAACAGATAGTCACTCCGGGGTTCTTTTTGTTTGTCAAAATTCAGTTGGAAATCAGTTGAAAGGAAGAATTGCTTTCCCTAGCTGCCGGTCTTGAGCTTCTATACTTAATCCCACATCCCCTTGTTTAAAACGCGCTGTCGCTTGAGGTCCTTACTGTTCAATGTGTTGGAAATCAGTGACACCATGTCTCTTAGTAGACCGCGTGTCCAGTAGAAGACATTTACTTCTGCGGAAAAAAAAATTGCTATCATTTGAGAAGTTGAAAGGGATTTGAAGAAAAATTCTGAAATTGCGAAAGAATATGGAATGAAACCGAAGAGTCGGCCTACAATATATTATTCCAAGTTGTACTACTTTACTGCATTATTCTAAATGTAAAACTAGATAGAATTTGGTGCAAATATACAGTTTTTTTTTACTTTATAGCATTAATTAGGAATGGACATTGCTACCCGTGTCACTAAAATTCAATGTTAGATGTAAATTTTGTAATTCAAATTTTTGGATATTTCGAATGTGTTTCATGTCCCTTCATCTTTGAATATCCAAGTTCACTGTATTGGGAAATACCATATTTTCCTTTATGCGATGCGAAGAATATATAATCCATAAAAGCTCTGCCCTTTCAAAATCTATTTTCTCTTTAAACTGTGAGGCTTTCACAAAAATTATTAGATTTGTATTTAGATCTTGTATTTAGTAGGCTTATAGTTCGGCAGCTCTCTAATGTCTTTCGATCTCGTGTAATTGTAATAACGTTAATTTACTCGTTAAACATTTACAGGTAAAAACGGAAATAACTGAGATTTTTTCAAGGCGTGAAACATTAAATATGCTATGAACAGTAACATTAAATACCTATCACATGATATTATTCCCTTGTTTGCTTTCTCTACATAATACATATTATGTAAGTAGAGAAGCGACTTCATTCCATTCAAAATTTCAATAGCGAGATTTCACCGGAAATACACAATTTAAGTTCCCCTATATACAGAAAATAGCAGTTTTAGAAGAATCGCCGTGTGTGTATGTATGTGTGTCGGTGTGTCTGTGGACACGATAACTCAGAAAATAAAATTCGGTAACACAACAAACTTGGTATTTAATTTAGTATCTTCCAAGAATGGGACAGGAGCATTTTGAGGAAAACGTCTTCTCCCCCCACCCAATTATCTTTAACATAGGAAACATTTCGAAAATGTTTATTTTCTCAAAAATGGCTAAGATGGTGGATTAAAATTCCACATAATAAAAATATTTACATAACAAAATGCATATCTTGAAGTTTCTGTGAATAGCCTCTGAGAACCTTGTTATTTTGGATGAATTACACAGAATTTTACATAACTGCTAAACTGTAAAAGATACACAAAAATGTCTGAACAAAAAAGGTAGATACACAACTTATGTTATATAAATTTTTTGTGAAGCTGACCATCTCAGAAATATTTCTTGTTTATCTCAATTATCATCAGGTATATACAAGAATAAGTGTTATACCAATAATTTGTTGCAGAGATGTGGTCATGTAAATGGAACAGACCAGACTTTTTGTTATTAAGCACCATTATTGCAACTCTATTGAAGCACAGGGAAGAAAAAGACATAATTCGCAGTGCTTAGCTCTGCAGGCCATTGGTTTACGTCTCTAGATACATAATTACCACTCTGGTCTCGTTCTAAGGGCAGACGAACATAACCGAACGCCATGTGACGGAATGCACTTTCGATTTCGATGCCGAAACACCCACACTACATAATCCTTACCGCGCCCATATCTCAGGATGAACTGGTACTATATGTGTGGCCTTTCTTCAAGATGCTAAGTCCGTTCAACAGCAGCTTGGGGAATTCTGCGCGAGCACTGCATTAATTCCCACGAGCGCTAAGTGAAATATTAATCTATGGTAGACGTTAACCAAGTTCATGTTCTCTATACGGTGTAATGAAAGGGAAATTTGTATAAACATGGCTATATAACACGTAAACATGCCCGGATTGTGTCCAAAAGCACAGAAATTAAAACGTTTCAGCATACCTTACATCTGTATAAATAGTATTTGACTCTCATTATTTCTCTTGAATGACGTTCATCATTTGTAGATGTACAGCCAAGTTTACATGAACTTAATCCAACTCGGCTTTGATCTGTTTTGGTGTTAAGTAAAAAAAAAAAAAAAAAAAGCATCCTCATCTGGCAAAGAAAAATATTCTCTGCACATCTGCGCAGTTACTGTAATTTAGATTTGAAGTACTAAAAATGTCATCGTATACACGACATTTCGCCCCCACTGACTTTTTTTTTATTTCCAAACTTGAAAAGTGACTCACTATTCACGTCTAATAAGGTCAGCTGCAAAACAGTTACCCATTTTCAGGACGTTCCCAAATTCTACTTTTTGGATGGCTTAAAACAATTGGAGAATTGCTGGGAAGAAGGAGATTATGTTGAATAATGAATGAACAAATAAAAAAAAATTACCAAGAATAATTTGCTTTTATATATTTTTCTTGGGGTTGATTAAATCCCGTTGTATTGGTGTAGTTCACATATGCCTACTGTAAGGATTACTTACTTCTGTTTGCTTGTTCTGCATGTACTATGTATACAGTGTATAAAGAAGGTATTGCATTGCACCCAAAAATTGATACCGAGGATTCACCGGGTCCAAAAAAAGCATTTTAGAGAAAGGTCCGCATGTGTCTATGGGCAGCATGGCTCAAAAACTAAAAGTCCATTAACACCAAACTTGGTATTTAAGTTCAGTGTCTTCCAAGGATGCGACATGAAGATTTTCAAGAAAATCCCCCAACCAGCAACTACCCTTTTCATGAAAATTTTGTTTCTTTTAAAAACGGCTCTAACGATTTTGATTAAACAACCTGTGCTTAAGATATTTTTATGAAAGGAAATGTAAATCTTGAATTTTCTGGGAATAGCCTCTGAAGACCTCTTCATTCTGGATGACTTTTGTACAACTGGAAAACCATTAGACATATACAAACATTTACTACACCAAACATGTAGATCTCATTAAAAACACAATTTATGTCTTATACTTTTTTTTTTCTTTTTTTTTTTTTTTTTTGTAGAGTTAACCGTTTTCAAAATATTCCAAATAATTGGTTTTTATTTTAAGCCCTTAAGCTTTTCTCTAATGGGAAGACATCTTCCTTCTTGTTTCTCGTATGTTTATTCCTGGCAAGCAAAGAGATTGAAATTTCAAGTGTTTCGCTTAGCGACCGACTTTTAAAGCACGAAACTATCGCTTTACCCTGTGCACTCCCTTCCACTTACAACGAGGCTAGTAAGACTAATGCTGCTTTTGTTTATCTTGATTAGTATGATGTAGTTAACAGATTAAACTTTTGAATAATAACGTTGTATTGCCGAACATTTAGAGAATACCATGTGAATGAATCACAATAGATTTTTCCCTTGTACTAACAAGGGACTTGGTAATAAGGACATTTTCTACTAATGTTTATCTCGATTAGCCTAATGTCGTTAGAAGAATCAGCTTTTTAACAAGAATTTATTACAAAGATGTAGAGAAAGTCATGGGAATGGAACACATCAGATTTTTATATCTATGTAAGTGTTGCTTTAGATGTTGAACTTCATCAAATCCAGTATTCCCTGGATATAGATAATTTTGCAGTGAAACTATTAAAAAGAAGGTATATATGGAGGAGAAAGGATGTCACGTGACTGGCAGATGAAGCCAATAGATGAGAAGACATAAGCGTGGGTCCTGTTGGATTGGAAGACAGGGCGGGACATGGGAGTGTCGCGGCTGGCGCCAAGTGAGGGAGGATGCACGCTGAATATGAGTATCTGTCGAGTTCACACACACTGGGAGACCGAGCACATACATGCATGCGCACCAGGTGTGTTGCGATTCTGAAAAGTCGCTCCGGTTCGTAATGGGCCCAACATGTGATTTTTTGAAGTGATTGATTGAGCCTTTTCAAGCATTTCTCTACAGGAATATTCCACATAGTGTATAGAAACGGTATTGCATTCCACCCAAAAATTCGATGTCAAGATTTCACCAGAAGTATGTGTTTTGAAGTCCTCTGAAACCAAAAAAAGAATTTTACTTTCTCTACACGTAATATGTAGTGTATAGAGGGCGTAAAGTATTCACCAAAAAACTCTCCACACTGAGATTTTACCGGAAATACACGTTTAAGGCCCCCTATATCCAAAGAAGCATTTTTAGTAAAAGGTCCATGTCAGTGTGTCTCTGAACACGATAACTCAAAAACGAAAATTCTGTAAACTACCAAACTTGCTATTTAAGTTAAGTGTCTTCCAGGAATGCGACAGGAAGATTCTGAGGAAAATTTCCCTACCTCAAACTATCTTTTACATGGGAAAAAAAATCATGAATTTTGATTTTTTTAAAAATTTCGCTAACGATTTTTATTAAAATACCGTATATTATAGAATAAGGGAATATCCTCTGAAGATCTCATTATTCTGGATGAAATTTGCTGAATTGTGTATAACTTGTAAACCATAACAGATATTCAAATCCTTACTACAAAAAATGCATATCTAAAACACGCAATTTAGGACATATATTTTTTTCGTGGAATTGACTATATCGAAGTTTGAGTTTTAAAATATTTAACTTTTCTCATATACTCCTGGATATGCAAAGAAACGGATTTCAATCACTTAGCATCAACTGTAGTTTAATGCATTCCCTCGTTTCCCTCCTACCTACAAGAAATCAAGTAGTAAGAAAATTTCTGCCGACCCCAGTAGCCTTGGTCGTTGTTGCATTTGGCATTGGCGCTCTGCCGCAAAAGGGTCACGGGTTCGAATCTCGCTATGGGCATGGATGTTTAATGTTGTGTGTTTTGTTTATGTAAGTTATTCTATTTCACCTGATGCTCAATTAGGTTGTGCCTGAAGGCCAAATATGTGTATAAAATAAGACCATTCTGCTAATGCTCATCTCGAGCAGCGTGAAGGAGATAGATGAATAAGCTTATCAACAATAATTTGTTACAGGGATGTAGAGAAAGTCATTTGAATGGAACGCATTCGATTTTTTTACTTTATGCTGCTTTAACTGGTGTCTCCTTAGCGAGGAGTGGTGCGGCTGCTAAGCGGGAGACCTGGGTTCGATTATCGGTACCGGCGTGGAATTCTGGTCCGGCGTGCACTCAGTTTCGAGAGGTCCCTGAGGGGGGGGCAATTGAGGAGCTACTTAATTGAGAAGTAATGGCTCCAGATTGTGAAGACATCAACTGGCCGGGAGGAGGGAGCTCGTGGTGCTGATCACATCTCACCCTCCAGCACTGGACCCCATTCAATGCGCATTCGGGCAGAGATGGGAGATGCAGCGACCCGGCGGTAGGCCAAGGTCACTTGTGGACTGTCGTGTCGTTTAGTTATGTTACGCTGGTGACCATATTGCAACGGATCTGTTAAAAGATACCTCATGGTGTGCCGCATGGCGAAAAAGCTTTTAGGTCATATTCCTGTGCATACCATTTTTCCTCATAACCTATCCACTAAGGCCTTAGTGCTGGGCAACTGAATCTCTACTTCTGCATGTGTAGGGCAAATGCTTGACCTTAGTACCAGACAACTGTATCTTTACTTCTACTGTCGCCGGGCGGGTGGCATTATGGTATCGTATAATCAATGCCAATTAGATGGTAACACAATCACTATTAGCATCATTTTTACTGTTGTTTTAAGAACGACTTTTACGTCGAGGTATTGAATATCCTATTCGGTAGTTAGCTTTTCAAGCAAAGAAAATCACAAAATAAAAGCCAGTCAGATTGGTCATCTCATGAGATTTGAGCCAAGAAACTCCCGAATGAGGGCTACAGCCATCCGCTCGGTAAACGAATTTTTTGCAACGTTTGTCGCAAAGATTGTGTATAAATTTAAAGATGTTTGAATTCTCGTTTTACATAAAAATTTAATCTGTTTATCCTAAAATGCACCCTAAAATGTAATTTTCACAATTTTTAACAGAATTTAAGATGTTATGTATCATAATGAGATAGAAGATAAACTTGTAAAGAAAAAAACTTTTAATATTAAGTTTGTCTTCCAAAGTAATTTTTATTCCTTAACAGTTTTAAATTGTGCAAAATATACAGGCTTGTTAAACCTTGGTGACATGATTCATGAGCAAACAAAGACATTTTCAATCCTTAACCTATTATAGACTGGTAGAAGGTATTCTAGATGTTAAGGGTTTTATAAAGGTTTTAGATTGTAATGCAGTTTACTTTCTCTAAAAGTACAACATGTATATAGAAGGTATTGTACTCCTCCCAAAAATTTGATACCGAGATTTTACGGAAATAAAGATTTTGAGGTCCCCGGAGTCCAAAAAAGAATTTATAGAAAAAGGTGTGTGTGCCTGTGGACAGTATAGCTCAAAAACTTAAAGACCGATAAATACTAAACTTGGTATTTAAGCCTAGTATCTTCCAACAATGCCACACTACGATTTTCAAGTAAATACCTTTACCCCAAACTACCCTTTACATGAAATAATATTTGAAAAGTTTGTTTGTCTCAAAAATGAGTAAAGATTTTTATAAAAATACCTCATCGTGAATCTACTTTTATCTCAAATAATAGTTATTTTTTATAAGTAGAACAATTTAAAACGCAACCCGAAGGGGTAAGTTATGTAGTTCATAAAATGTTACTGTTAAAAGATTATAGAAAAATTGTAGTTATCAACCATTTATTTATTTATCACTTTCATTTAAAGTCCAAGTTTTCTTATGTCGTTTCTGCATAGTATTGCAATTATCTATAGGAAAAGTATATTTATTGAATTTTCTGGACATAGTTACTAAAGACCTGTTCAGTGTGGATGAATTTTGCTGAGTTTTCCATAAATGTTAAGCCATAAGGGACATGCTCTCGCTAAAACACTGAATTTTTATCATATACCCTTTTTAAACATTGACCGTCTATAAACATTTCTTGTTATGGGTTTCAATTATTTTAAACTACCCTTCTTCTCAGGTCACTTTTCGTTTCATCTTTCTTTTGTTTTTCTGGACATGCAAACTGAAACGAACTTCAGTTGTTCAGATATCGACCGGCTTTTAAAAGCTTTGACTATCACTTTAGCCTGGTATATTCTCTTATTTCCCTTCCGCTTATAAACAACCAAGTTGTAAAACTAGTTCTGTTAATGTTTATCTCGTTTAACATGATGTAGTTAGAAGAATAATATTTTGTAAGAATAGTTTTTTGCAGAAGAGGTAGAGAATGTCATGTGAATACAATTCGACGTTGTTATATTAAACTAAACTTAAAGCATAAAATATATTTCTTAAAGCTTTATATTATAAAATATTTAAAATATCCATTATTTGCTATGTAATTCTAGTTATTTTTGTTTTTATGGAGACAAGAAAAATCTTTTCAACCGCTGTCAAATGTAATCCCGACAGCTTTCAGGCTTTCAGCGGTTATTTTACTTAGGTCGTCCCTGTCCATTTCCACAGACTCATTGAGTATATTTGCTAAGATTTCAACTCATGACTTTTAGGCTTGAATGAATGGTCAGTGCATTATCTATCACCTTGAACAGCAAGTTTGGTATTTATTAAGCTTTTCATTTCGGAGTTCAGTTTTTCACAACCAGAGACAAAAAACAAATTATTTATTTAATTATCATGTCGAAACTGATTACAATTAATTTGCTTCTTACTTAATTTCAACTAAATAAGGAAGATTGTTAATTCAATATTTTTTGAGTGCAAGTCATATGTTATGTTCATCTTAAAGCATATTCGCACACGTTTCTCTAACTTTTTTTTTAATTCAGAGGATTAAAAATATGTTTTTCAGGTGAAATTTCAATATTCAATATATGTGATGGAGAAAAACAAATTTACAGTCCAAGAACTACGGTATCAGTTGTTTATGAAATCATAGCCCCAAATACAAGTTAAAGGAGGTTATACAAATTAAACAGCAATAAAAATAAGCTTATTATTCTAACTGTTTCATGTTAATCGAGATAAACATCAGCAAAAGCGGAGTTATTACTTAGTTTCTTAAAGTAGAAAGGAGAAAAGGTAATACGCTAGGCCAAAACGTCAGTCAAATGTTTTAAATCATGGTTGCTATGGGTTTGAAATCCGTTTGTTTACGTAGCCAGGTGTTGACAAGACCGCTATTAGAAATGTTTTAAGTATTTTAAAATGAAACCAATAAGAGGGAATATCTCGAATATGGTCAACTCCACGAAAAAATGTATGTTACGTAAGTTGTATGTTTTATCGAGATCTACATTTTTATAGTAAACTTTTGAATATTTATTATAGTTTACTAGTTATGCAAAATTCAGTGAACAGATGCACAGAGCTTCAGATGCTATTCTTAGACAATTCAAGATATACATTTTATTTATGATGTAAAAATAGCTTTAATATGCAGTATTTTAATCAAAATCGTTAGAGGCATTTTTAAGAAAATCAAAATTTTCGAAGGTTATTTGGGGGTGGGGGATGTTTTTGAAAATGTTCTTTAGAAGTTACTGAATTTAAGAACCAATCTTGGTGTTTAACCGACTTTTCGTTTTTGAGTTATTCTGTCCACTGGCTTACACAGGATCTTTTCTAAAAATTTTTTCGGACTCAGGGAACTTTAAAACATATATTTCCGGTGAAATCTCCGTATCGAATTTTTGGGTGTAGTACGTGTAGAGAAAGTAATACACACAATTTATAGAAGATGTTAAAAGTACTAAAGTAATATCTTAAGGCACAATAATGTGAAACTTTCGGTATCTTTCTCTTCTGTGTTACAGGACCTCTTATCAATGACAGAGGAATGAATAATATGAGTTGACAATTGCCACGCAGTTATTACTGTAGATCCCAACATTAATTAAGGATCCTAAAATGTTCCAGTCGGCTCTGCCCCGCCCTGCATAAGCATAACGAGCCCATTAGCGGCTATTTAGTTAAAGCATATCGTTAATTTATAAATTACTAGGTGTTCCTTGGGCACTACAATACAAGATATTTAAAGCACAACTTCTATTAGGGAAAATTGGTGCTAGTAAAATATACAATTTGATTATTAAGAGCATGTAAATTTTGGAAAAATCCCTCTCCCCCTTTTTGCTCTTTCTACCCATACATATTGTGTAATGACGATAATGCTTTCCACTCCATCGAGATTTCACTGGAAATACACGCTCTCAGGCACCCGAATGCAAAAAAAGCGCTTTTAGAAATATATCAGCGTGATGTATTGATCATCTAAATTCAAAAACGAAAAACTGGTTAAATATGACATTAATATTTGTGTCCAGTACTCCCATGGATGAGACACAAAGATTATCAAAACAACATCTCCACGCAAAACCACCTTTTACATGGAATATTTTCGACAATTTTATTTTCCAAAAACAGCTTTAACTATCTTAATTCACACCACATACATATCCACATGAAAAATAAAATGTATATCTTGAATTTTCAGTAATAGCCTCTAAAGTTCATTCTAAATGACTGTTGTATAAATATAAACAGTAATAGATAGACAAAAAGTAAACGTAAATCTCATTAAAATCCACAAATTTGTCAAATACAATGTTTTGTGAGGTTAATCACTTCTTTGTTATTGGTTTCAGTTTTTGAATACAGATAGTGACCAGCTATTAAATTTTTGACTATTATTTAGAATTACTATTGTATCTACAAAGAAATGCCTATTACAAGCATTTCTACAAACGTTTTTCTCAATTAATATGAAATGCATAGAAAAATAAGTTTTTTAAGAATAGTTTGTTGAAGAATAGGTAGAGAAGCTAAGTGAATACAACACATCGGGATTTTTCAATTTCTCAATCACATACATAGTATCATACTTTATCTCACACAAAAAATTCATTTCGTGATTTCGCGGAAATAGACGTTTGGATGCTCTTGAACAAAATGACTGATTTGTCCCATTCACATAAACTTATTTCCATATTAACAAAGTGTTCCTATTAAAGGTTATTTTTCTATATTCTTCAGTTAATTGAGGAAATCCTTGGCAGCAATGTTCTTATTGCTTAGTTCCTTCTAAGTAGAAGGGAAATAAGAGAATACACCAGGCTAAAGAAAAAGTCAAATCATCTAAAAGCAGGTTGCCAAAACTTGGCTGACAGTAAAACATAAGAAAAGAGAGTGATGAGTGATGAGTATACGTTTGATAAAAGTTCAAGAATTCGAAGATTTACACCAATAAACAGAAATATTTCGGAAACTGTTAGATCTACAAATGCATTTAACAAAAATTGTCTGCTTTATCAAGATCTATATTTTTTTGTACAAAGATTTTATCCATATATTACAGTTTACCTTTTGCAAGTCATCCATAATAAAGAGAACTTCAGAGGCTAATACCAGAAAATTCAATTTTTATATTTCATGTATTAATGAAGTATTTACGTATTTGAATATTAATCTTTAGAAGCATCTTCGGGAAAACCAAAATTGCGTGAATTTTGCTTTTTTTCTTTAAAAATCACTACAGTTTTATTGCAAAAAAAAATCGTTCCAATCTGAAACAGTATTAAAACATTGGATATTTGGTTCAATGCTAGTTTAACGTGACCTAACCGAAACATTGAAACATGTTCCATGGAAAGGGTAGTATTATCTTGAAAATATTTGTGTGGTATTCTTAAAAGAAGCTGAACTTAAATATTAAATTGGATGTTCAACAGAGTTTTCGGTTTTGAGTTACACAGTTCACACCCACACACATACACACACACACATACACACACATCACGGATATTTTCCTGAATGTGTCTTCTAGGACTCAGGGAACCTCAAATCACATATTTTCAGTAAAATCTTGACATCACAGATTTGGTTGGATCCAAAAGCTTCTCTGTCTGCTATGTATGTACATAGTAAGTCGTGTTAAATATAAACCATTCAGCCAGTTCATTATGGCATGCTATAAAGATGGTAGCAAATAGAGTTTGAAACATGAACACTGACAAAAGCTATAATGATATCTTTAACTTTTTCTTTAGGCAATTTCAGCTGTTTCCAAGCGATAAAGTGTTTTGAAATAACACAGCGTGCTCTTACTATTAGTAGAAATATTTCGATGATTTCCAGGGTAAAACAAAAGAGGCTTGGCACATAAATTGTCTGTTTTATTTGGTGTAATTCCTCCGAATGGGCTGTGTGTTTCGCAAACCTCGCAACAGATCGAGTATGTTACCAGCTAGGTGGAATAGCTGTTATTTCACAGCTTCCTAATGCTGCCGTTAGTCCTGAACAATGTTTTTCTTAATGCTTCTAGAATTGGTTTTCTAGGTTCATGTGCGATCATCCAGCAGGATGCAAATAGTTCTCCGCAAGATCCCAACAATTCAGCAGGTGTTTCTGCATCGTCTCTGTTGCATCCAGGGATCAGCCATTTAGAGAACGTACAGCGGAAACGTTGGTGGTCATTTTGAAAGCTTCTCGCCATACGCTATGAGACAAAACATAGCCCCGTATATTAAATTAGTGATAGCTGATTAAGTATTAACAGAAACGTGTGTCAGGGAAATAAAATAATCAAGAGTATGTAAAGAAGATGAGAAAATATTGTGTTAATTTATAAGTGATTGAAAAGTGTTGAAAAGTGTTGTAGTTAAGAATTGACTGGAAAATAGCAAAGTCCCTCAGAAACGCACGTGCTGCTGACAGGTAGGCACTCAGTCCTTTGTATTTCAGTGAGGGTGAAAAACAGAAACATCTTTTGTTAAACCAAGTCCCTTTACTGCAGGGTGAACTAGAGTCATAAGGCCGATGAATTCGCGCGAAGTAACGGAAAAGGATCACATGACAAAATTAAATAGACGAATCGTGTGATGGGAATAAACTGACGCGGCGATAGACGCCAATAATAGTGCGAAAATTCCACCAATCCTGTAAAAGTACAGCATAAACATCACGAATCTAAAATCCGTATAAAAAGAGAGGTAGAATCAGAGCAGCACGCACTTTTCTGGAAGACATTGACGGAGAAGTTATGTCCAAACGGGACAGGAATGCGCGCGCGAACTATCCAGCGTAAGTTTAAATTTTCATAAGTCACGAAATAATTAAGCGCAGCGGACAGTTAATTAGTGCGCTGTGAAAAAATCCAATTGTTGTGATCGCCAAAGCTACCTCCGGAATAATCAATTTAAATCCTCTGGGCGTAGTGAGACCACGAATGTTTGCAACTCGCAAAATTGGCGCCAGAGGATTCTGTTGGGCGTTTTGAGACCACGAAGTGATTCGTTAAGGAATCGACCCAGCCAGTTCATTACTGAAACTAAGACTTGTGGAAACTTCGTGATGTGTAATTTATTGGTACACCGGTAAAGTGAATACAGAAATCTGAGCACCGTGCTTCTCATGCCACCACTGAAAACTCCGTGAGCGTCCGATCCCATGCTCTACCGATCCCCATTCCCAGAAATCATTCTAGCCTTCTGCAGGAAGCGAGATTTGAACCTGAGAACAGGCAAGAGAAAGATCAACGACGCACACCGGTAAACCAGTCCCAACTAGATATTAATCCGTTGTGGTATTTAATCCTAGAGTTCGCAGGAGTCTATTCTCTATACTGATTGATAGATACCAATACAATTCTGCAGAAGCATGACCATGATTAAAATTATATTTTTCCGCATTTGTGGCGTGAGTTGGATTACTTAATTTCACCACGGCAGTTGAAGTGTACCTTTTTAATATATTCAGAACTTTCGCTACAAGATCTCGGAGAGCTAAAGCAGTAGTTTTCAGACTGAAAGGGAATCCCACAAATGTTAACATGATGCAAATCGAAGATTTATTTATTTCAAATATAGTTTTGTGGCTTTAGCCATTTTCATATAACCGTGTCTATTGGTTTGAATTATTCAACGCTTCTAATTTTTAACAGTTCTGTTGCTATCTACTTTTTTCTCATGCTAAAGAATTCTTAACCAGAATTTAGTAAAAAAATCGTAAACTCTCATTATCCATTCGGTTTCATCCATCCCCTTGTACCTAGAATGTAAACACGTAATGAAACCAATTCTGCTAATGTTAATCTCAAGTAACATAAAGCAGGTAGCAGTTTTTATATGTTTAATAACTATGACTTGAATAAAATAAACCAAAGTTATCTGCCCAAAGGTAGGTCCGTAGGTCATAGAATGTTCAAACTTGCAACGGCAACAAGACCCTTGTTGTATATGCAACCATCGAAACGTTTGAGTGCAGCGTGCAATTTAAATGCCCGAGCGCAGTCAAATTCATTCGAAGGGGTATGCTCGTAGAGGTATTTGCTAACTGGAATTGAAGGCCTAGCTTGATTTACGGACATTTTAAGCAATGTAAATCCCTGTCTACAAAATTTAGCAAAGGTCGAGAATTTGTTGGTATACGAGGATAAGGATGAAGGATTCTTTTTTCCCAGACAAAGTCAATTATTTTTTTTTAATTCATAACATTAAGATAATCAGTAATTAATTTACGACTCATTTCCATTTATAGATATATTCCCTTCTGTAGTTATTTTTGTTTGAATATGAGACCGAGTTGTTTTCTTACTAGTTTTGAGATGCTCATTTATGTTTACATGTTATAATGGTTTGCTAATATGCACCATTATTTTAGGGTTCATAAGGTGGGATTTTTCATATACATGTTTTTGTTAATTTCTGCGTTTGTTTATATTAAATATATTTTTAGTATGGCCAGCAGTAACGTGTATAGGTTTATAAATATCTTTATGAAGCAGCATATTATGCATTTATGTCCCATACAAAGGAAAATACAGTGTGTTAGGCACAAAAATGTATTGAGCAGCCGTGAGCTTGGTTAGCTATTTCTTTGAAAGCCGTACGGAGCTTCTACCTGTAACTGAGTTATCGTGCAAGGGATAGCGAGTCCATTAGGTAAACATAGTCTAAAGCCGAGTAAACGCAGCTTTCCCTCTCTCTAAGAAGCGAACTTCGGTAGCGGCCACACTCGATAAGCATGGACCGAACATAAAGCATGTTTTGCACGAAACTAGTGGGTACCCAGTGTTCTCACTTCTTCCGTCTTTTCCAATTTTCTCTTTCTCTACATATATACACCATTAATAACACGAAGAACCTGTTGTGTGTCAGCATATTAACATAAATACAGAACTATACCCACGTAACGGTTCAAGATTACGTTCAGTAATATTAAGGATAGCGATAACATTTAAAATTATGTAAATAAGCGTTAGCAGTTCATTGATATTCAATGACATCACAATTTCCTCACAAAGGTGAAACATTATATATGCCTGCATAATGTAATAGCTCACTAATCTTTGCCATTAAAAAGTAAATCATTTTGCTCTCAACATTTCGTCATTAAGGTGCGTCAACTGTTATCAATATAAAGTTGGTCAGATGCATGTCCCTCGTTAACGTATTTAGTTTTCTTTTCAGGAATATCTTTTGTGTTACATTCAAATGCTTACAATACACAGAGTAGATAAAGAAGGTATTGCATTTTATCCGAGAATTTGATAATGAGATTTCACTGGAAATATTAGTTGTGGATGTGACATGTGAATAAAAAAGCAAGTTTAGAAAAAGCTGTGTGTGTATGTGTGTTAACAGGATAACTAAAAAACTTTATTACTAAACTTGGTGTTTAAGCTAAGTACATTCCAGGGATGCGACACAAAGCCTTTCAGGAAAAGCTCCCTACTACAAACTACCCATTACATGTTATCAAAAATGATTAACGATTTTGATTAAAGCACCATATATTAAATGCTTACATCATCAATAATAAAATTATTTTGAATTTTCTGAAAATAGCGTTTAAAGTCCTCTTCCTTCTGGATGACTTTTGAAAACTCATAAACAATAAGAGAGAGGTTAAATATACAAACACGTAGATATTTTTAAAGCCCCCATTTATGTCAAATGCATTTGTTGTACCCATTTCCGAGATATTCCTTCTAATTGATTTAAACGTTCCAATATTATACTCTTCTCAAATGGTAATACATTATTTCTTTTTCTTTCTTTCTCTCTCGTTCTTTCTTTCTTTCACCCACTGTGCAAAGATAACGAACTTTCAATGTCACCAGATATGGACCAGCATTTAAAAGATTTTGCTATCACTTTGGCTTGGTATGTCTCTTTTACTTCAATTAAATAAGTAATAAACCTATTTCTGTCATTATTTTGATTACCATGGAGTAGTTTGAAGGATAAACTTTTTTTTAAAAATAATTGTTTACAGAATAGATAAGTCATCTGGGTGAAAAACATAAGATCTGTATACTGTATTATCAATAATAGTCATAATGGCAGATCTAATTCAAGAAACAATTTTAATAGTAATTTATTGTTACATTCTTTAGCATGTATAATCAAAGAATTTTTAGAAAAACGTCCGTCTATGTGTATTTGTGTGTGTCTGTAAATAGCATAGCTCAAAAACTAAAAGTGACTTACATTTCAAACTTGGTATTTTAAGGCCAGTATCTTCCCAGGATGTGATACGAAGATTATCAAGCAAATCTCCCACCCCGACTATGCTTTACATGCGACATGTTTTCGAAACTTTTGATTTTCTCAAAAATGACTAACGATTTGGTTAAAATGTTATACGTTTAAGACATGATAATGACAAACAAAATGTATATCTTGAATTTTTTGCAATAGCTTCTGGAGACATTTTCATTCTGGATGTCTTCTCTTCTTGATGATTGGTAAGCCGTAATAGATAGACAAAAACGTACTGCACAAAATGCATATCTCAATAAAAAAATACATGTAGAGTTAACCGTTTTGGAGATATACGTTATTATGGGTTCCAATTTTAAACTACCTAAACTTTGGTTCCATTAATTTTTTTCCACCGGGAACGCCAAAAAAAATTGGTTCACATTCAATATTCAATTAAATTAGTTCACATAGCGATAACGATAGCATCTGTCATGAAGATAGAAATAAATTGCCAAATCTCACGCAGCAGCGCGTACAAGAAAATAATTTGATTTGAGAAAAGGGAAATCAACACCGCAAGCAGTAAAAGCAATTCTTCAAGAAAATGAAAAAGCTCTTGGTAAACCAAAAGGAAGATACTACTCGAAATTCATTGATTACGAAAAAGCTTTAGACTGTATAAACAGAGGAAAGCTAGCCCATAAACGGAAAAACACTATTAGTGAAGAACACAATATAATAGATATAATACAAGACGTCATGAGGTGCAATATACTACAAGTAACCGATGAAGTATCAATAGCGGAAGACATAATCCAGGCAAACGGAGCTATACAAGCTGACCCGATAAGCACATTGCTCTTCAATATCATAACAGCAGATATCGGGGAGAAACTGAAAAGAGCCATAGTCATAATGTATGTGGACGACATGACCCTAGGATAATCAAACAAAGAGAAACGGAAGGAAGATATAAATACTTTGTAACAATGGGCTACAGAAAACACAAAGACAAAACAGAGCAAACAGTGTTTAGGAGAGGCGGAAACATATCGAAGACAGACATCCTAATGATCCAAGACGAACCACTGAAAATAGTCAACAAATTCAAGTATTTAGGCATCACTTTACAGATATTTGCATCATCATTCAGCGCACACATGCAGAAAATAACTTCAACAGCTGTCAGAGCAATGTGCAACATTAAGAACTTCACATCACTGAAATAAAAACAGCTATTAGACTTTTTGAAACGACAACCGCACCAATCACTACTTATAGAATTGAACTGATATCGTACAAACTAAAAACTAGTAACATGGAAAAAATTGAAAATGCTAAAGCAAGATTTATAAAGAGGGCAGTAGGAGCAAGCAGGTATACGTCAACAGACTGATGTATGTACTAGCAAGAGAAACATTATTCTTAGAAGATAAAAGGTTCAAGACACCACTACCAAACACAGAAGCGTATAAAGAAGCACTAACAAGAAATAAACAGAAACAGAATTTTTCGGTACGGATGCAATGACAAAAGGACAGTGGACGAACGGCAACCAAACGTAGATACATAGGACTTGCGATACACGGCTTCCAACATTTAATATGTTCCATAAAAATACCATCAAGCTAGAGCAAATTGTATTCACAAATTTTGACAGCAAAATTGTGAGCTATACCAGTTCAACAGGCGTAAAAAACATATATGCAATCTAAATGAGCTTACACAGGTAAGTAAATAGTCAAAACTCTGTATTTGTATTCTGTATGTTCATTTCAATGCACTTTGATTTAAATAAATAGAATTTAACAGATTTAACTATCGCTTTAGCCTAGTGTATTTCCTTATTTCTCTTCAACTTATCAGAAAGTAAGTAATAGCTACTGATAATGTTTATCTCGATAAGCATGACGTTGACTTTAAATTCTATATTATTATACATCATTTAACAGCTTGGTCATTTCGCGACAGATCTTTTTGGCAAGATACCTCGTTGACACTATGTGGTGGACAGTAGGTCTTTTAATGTATCATCTCCGAAACCTTCACTTCGTGCCAAGCAGATGGTGTTAAGAGTGCTGTACAGCCCAGCTGCTCCACCATTCGTAGTCTATGGCAATGTACAGCTTGCGCTTTAATGTCTCATCTCGCACCATGCTTATCTCTTAGCTCCGCGACAAGCAGATGGAGTCAGTGAGCCATCCAGCTACTGCTAATATCTGGGCAGCGCAATCTCAATTACCATGTATTTTCAGTTTTGCTATTGTTTTAGAGTGAAAGGTCGTGATATTAAATATCCAAACCGGTATTTACCTTGGCGACTGAGGAAAACCACAAAAGAAAACACAACTATACTGGTTGGCACATGGCATTTAAATCCAGGACCTCCCGAATGTGGGCCACAAACCAAATATGTTATTTGACGTAAAATGTTATGATTTCGTGTTTATTTCATCAGGTACTCTATGACTGATACTATCAATCCTTCTAAGAGTTGTTTGGACTCAAAATTTAAATACATCTCCAATATTACACATTTTGAAATAAACTTTCAGCAGCGTGCCCAAGGGCTAGTCATGTTACAATTTTGCTGCCTCCTTCACTCCCAACTCATTTACACCCGGCATGCTGCAAATCCCACATCCCCATCAGGACGTGGTTAAACTCTGGCAAGAGTGATTACACGTCTAATACACCTTCGGGCTGCCCTCGTCCCGCCAATTGCTCGTCGTCGTAGACTCACTTATGTAGTAAATTTGTATGTGTCCAGTATAGTGCATACAAGATTTCCATTCGGAATAAATAGGTCGTTTCAGCCTATTATATACAACAAAGTTATAAATATTATTTTTGAAGAAATATTTTAACAAGTTATTTTAATCAAACGATTCCTGGTTCATGCGTGGTGATTTTTTCCCGCTGGGAGACCTAGTCCGGTAGGCACTTAGTCACCTGAGGTTCCTGGGGGACCAATTGAGGAAAAACAAGTGGTTCCAAGTTTCGCAGACCGCATTACCCGGCAGGGAAGGACTCGGGGCCTTCCAGTACTGCACCTCATCCATGATGCCTCTAATAAACAGAGATGGGGGACGCAGCGGACGGACGGTAATCCTTGGCCCGACTTTGGGCTGTGTGACACACAGTTGTTTTATTTTAATCAAATCGTCAGAAATATTTTTGAGTCCAAGATACTAAAATATTTTCAAAGTAAATGGTACTTGTGAGCGAATATTTTAACAATGTTTTGTGTCGCATTCTTAGAAGATGTTGAACTTAAACACCAAGATAAGTTACACACACATACACATACTCTTTTCTAAAAATGCTTTCTTTGGATTCAGGAGCCTCAAAAAGTTTATTTCCGATAAAAAGTTGCTATCGAATTATTGGGTGGAATGTCAAAGTTTTTCTTTGTGATTCCTCTATTGTGTATACCACATGAAAACAGAATATAACCTGGGAAGATTTAAGTAAGTAAGTAAGCCAAAGCTATTCCCATGTGAATGAGAATGAAGTTGGTGAACTCTGTTGCTCTTTCACAGAGATGTCGAATTTTCAGAGAGCGGTACAAGATCTTGTTTTACTTGCTACAGAACCCCGAGACATAATTTAGACGATATTGCTTTGTTTGATTCGTGACCACAAAGGAAGAAAGCATCCGGTGCCGCGGCACTTTTCTCCTGAGGACACGCGCGACAATGGTCGTGACGTTCCTTCGACGAGATGGCTAAGGGTGAGGAGAACGTGCCTCAAGTGCGGGAAAACTGACTTGTGCCGTAATAGAAATGTACTTCAGCACCAGGAAAGTTCATTCGTTTTAAGGGACCGGTCGGTGACAATTCGGGAAAAAATTATCAAAATTTTGTCTTTTAAATTTATTATTACGTTCGACTTTGTAAGGTTTTTTGCCTAAATTATTTTGATATTGGACTGAAATGTTGATCAAACAATCACCTCAATAACCCTCAATGCATGACATTGTAGTGACTATGTGGATTTTTACTTTCTCTACTACTTATATTAAGTATGGGTGAATTGTACCATTAAACAAACATGTCGATATTTCACGGACAATGCTCGGAGACCTCCTGAAAAAAACATTTTTAGAAAACGGCCTCTGTGTCGGTGTGTGTGTGTGTGTGTTCGCGCGCGTGCGTGTTCGTGCACAGCATTAATAGAAAACAAAAGGTCGGTTTAAGGTTTAATATACAACATATTTAAAAGTATACGACACAACGGTTTTCAAGAATATACTCCTAACTCAAACTACCCTTACGTAGAAAATTATTTGTTTTATCAAAAACGGCATAAATGATGTTATTAATACAGTATATTAAAAGATATTGTGATGAGAAATAACATATATATTAAATATTTTGTGAATAGCTTTTAAAGAACTCTTCATTAGTAATGAGGCTTGCATTACTGGTAAATATTTATATTCTGTTTAAATCCTACTACATAAAAATTTAGACCAGAATATAGCATAATTTATGTAAGAAATAATTTTATAATATGGAGTTGAAGATATAATTTGTAAAAAACATTTATACATTTGTGGAGTTCCATTTCCAAAATATTCATTGTTATTGATTTTAATTTTCACTCAAATCGGAAATCGTTGTGTTTTCCCCTAGCCATGCAAAGACAACGAAAAGCAACCATAAAAAAGAACATTTGAACAGCACTTAAATCAATTGTATTCTGTTTTTAATTTACCTATATGAACATTTTAGAATAAGGTTTTATATAAATACAAGTTTACTGAAAAATGGGCGGAGTGTCATGGCAACATATACACTACCCCTTTTTATGACATATCTCACGTTTTCCCTTAAACTTTCCGGAAGTATTTCTCCAAAATGTTCGGCAAATATGTTAATCAATTTATAAATAATGCTTTTAAGTATACGCTTACATAAATTAATAAAAATACACAACTAAAATTTCAGATATCATTTATTTTGAACAAATGTTTCAGTTATGTAACATTTTATACATTTATCAGTATTTAAAACGCTTCTTGCGATGCAATTATTATGAGACTTGGTAAATACATAGTTTCTCCATTAAAAGCAGACGACAAATTACTGTGCAATTCTTAGTATAATCCAAAGGATTCACCACCAAGCTCACACAATTTATAATAAAATTATATGCAAAAGCCGATACAATTGATAAAAATATTTTAAGGTCAATTAATTTAATTAAACTTATTAGTGAACTGATTTTCTATTTTAATAAGCAATATAAATCTGAAATGGTATTTATTTATTTTACAAAAGCTTTTCCTCCTAAATTACAAAAGCATGCTTGCCTTTAGTTTACAATATTATAACAAATATTGAGAATTCATATACAATGTGTTAAATAACTGAATGTATAAATAATAATTACATCATAGTGTTTGAAATTATTACTAATATATTTATTAAACTTATGAAAGCAACGGTTTCTTTTGCATATCAGGATTATTGACCGTGTGAAAGGCATTTTGCAGAAGTTAAATTAAATTAAATTGTTCTAAATGAAATTTCATTATACATATATTGAGCAATCAAATGCAAAAGTTTGACATTTTTGCAATAATGTAGGCCAGAATATAATACCTTATCAGAATTAATTATTTTAAACCGTACAAAGCGTTATTTAAATTTCGCATATCCAGTCATACACTGATTTAATTAGAAAAAAATTCATAGTGTATGAGTTTAAGTCTATCTTCAATGGTTGGAAATACAATGATTTTGCGAGCTGGCCATTGTTACTATTCTTTAATAATATACTCCATTCATTATACATCTATTTTTTTAAATTACTTTTATGAAGGTATAGGGTATCGGGCATAAGAATAGTCTGTATCTGAATGTACGGCTGTTTTTGTTATTTTTATTTCCTTTGTGGCCTCGATTCTAGACAAATATGTTTGTTATATTTTACGTTGGTCGTCTTGATATCAACAGTAAGTAGGTGCAGATTGCATTTATCCACAATCGCTGAAAGTGCTACTTATGACATGTTAATTAAAACTCTTGAAAAATGATATATATCCACTAAAACTTACAAACACACTTTTCTATACAGAGAAAGCACTAATTACAATACTTTGCATTTTGGAAAATCCGAGATCGTCTCGTTAAAATAGTACATTTGCAAAACAAAATTTTTATGTTGTGAAAATGTCTCAGAAATACAATTATTATAAAATGTCATAATGTCTAACGTTTCTTATAAGATCGTTGACCTACGGAGGTAACTTCATTCCACCAAACGATGCTGGGCCCATTTCTGAGATGATGAGAGTCTGTGAGCGATATTGTATTCGTTAAGTCCGATTGTAAGATGATAATGAGAATAATGATGATAATCATTGTGGTGGAATGAGTATACCTACAGCTTTTACGTAGACTCCAAAACGAATAATGTCTGGAGGATAGGATCGCATGAGTTATTTAGTAATGAAGAATAGGAAACGATTGACTTAACATTGCCACCTCAGAGTCAGAAATCGAAACACACACCCTGAGCACGATCCGTGAAACCATTGAGTTGCTCCGGCTCCCTTATTACAAAATATGAGATTACTTAAGGTAATGCCGTAACAAATGAAGAACAACTCCGATTATAATTGGAAGACAATAATTGACTTTTAAATATTTCTAATCATTATATCAGCAACTGATGAAAGGCAGAAGTGGAGAAAAATATCAAAGCACATAATGATATGAGTGGGTGTATTAAACAACATTTCGGTAGAAATATTAAGAAGGGAATTAAACTACAACAGTAGAGCCCACATTAAGAATCTGATGTGTTTCATTCACATAATTTTCTTAAGTTTCTCCACATCAAACTATTCTTACGAAAGATTAATTTTTTATCTACATCATGCTAATTGGGATAAACATAACAGAACTGATTTTATTACTTACTATCTTGTAATTAGACGAGAAATAAGACTAAAGCGATAATCAAACCTTTTAAAAATTGGTTACTATGTGAAACAATTGGAGTTCGATTCACTTGACAGGGACCGTTGGAGAAATTGAATTAAAACTAATAAGATATACCTCGAAAACTGTCTATTCTACAAGAAAAACGTATATGACATAAATTATGTGTTTTGACGAGCTCTATATTTTTTTGTGTAGTAAGTAAGTCTCTTACGGTTTAGCCGATATGCAAAATTCTGCAAAACTCACCCAGAATAAAGAGGTCTTCAGAGACTATTTCCAGAAAATTCAAAATATGCATCTTTATTTGTGATGTAAATATTTAATATATGGTATTTCAATCAAAAGCGTCAGAGCCATTTTTGAGAAAAACAAAATGTCAGCATTTTTTATGTAAAATTAGTTAATGACACGGGCGGGGGGAGTCGAACGGGGATATTCTTGAAAATCTCCGTGTCGTATCTTTGGAAAGCATTAAACGTAACAAATGTTCATTTTTGAGCTTTGCTGCCCACAGACACAGACACACACAGAGACCTTTTTCTATAAACGCTTTTTTCGGACTCTTGTCACATATGTGCTAGTGAAAGTAAAAATGCATGTGAGACATGGGTAATAAAATTAAGGAGAAATCAGGTTTGGTGGCATCTGAAATGAGATTTTTAAGGTCCCTGTTCGGTATAACTAGAAAATATGAATGTATATATAAGGTAAGAATTATAGGAAGTAAAGATAGTGAAACACATTAAAAGGAAAGTGAAGATTACTTTCAAAGGATAGAACCTTCGGAATTATCATGACAGTTACTATTTATAAACCTTTTGTATGAAGAGAAATTGGACAATTCCGTATGAAGAATTTGATTGGCCTTGGAAACAGACATAAATGTCTAATCCATGTTAAACAAGAAGAATATTTAAGTGAAAAGCATCACTTGAAGGATATTCATATTTTTAAATAATGACTACGTTTTTTGAGATGTCTTGATTCCCAAACAGCCCATGCACAATTGTCATGAAACTTTTACTGCTATACCGTGACACCATTTCACTAAAACCATTTTCACTGCTCACTTGTGGACTTTAAAGGCAATATTGGCAGAGAAATGAAATGCTATTCTAAATAAAATTTTACAAAAATCAGGTTGGCAGGTTAATTTTGAGAAACGTTGGATTCAGGAGCAACATTTTCAAGAAGTGAAATGTCCATTAAGTTGAACAAAATGGTATAGTGAACTGTAATCGTTAATTTCATGTATTAATGAATAGCTGCTTTCTGCGCAATTGTAAACCTTTTTAGTAAAATTCGAAAAAGGAAGCGCAGAAAAGCTGAGTCTCTTAATCTCTTTGTTTAAGGGTGGAGAAGTAGGAATGTTACCATCTATTTGCCCCATTTTCAACCGAGAGAGCTAAAAGTAAGAAGAATATATGGTTTAACTAATGCACTGAAATAGAAATTGTATCAAAGAAAGCCGGGCTAATCTTAATTTGTTATTGTTTTGTTTTTAAAACATACGTAAGGGCAGAGTTTTAATTACTCTGGTGTCCAGGGCTCGTTATATCTAATGTCGCTTAATTAGGAGAGGTGTTAAAAAGAATTAAACGGAAAACATTAATGATAATTTAATGGCTTCATGCTAAAGACGCCGTGCTTTTCCAAGAAAGAAAATTGCAGAACACAATGTATTTTCCATTCATTAAAACGTGCTGTTTAATAACGTTATTCATCCTCTAGTAACCAGAAACAAACTGACATATTCCTAACTAAGGCCTTACGAAATGTATAAATATACTATTAAAAGGTTTCAGTTGTTTTACGTAAGTCTTAATTCAAATTGACTTACATAAATGTTCAACAGTTTTAATATACTCTGAATATTGATATTTATTTGTCTTTGAAATAATAGGTGTGTATTAAACCACAACTCTCTCAAACTATATTACTGCAATGAAACATTAATTTTACCTTCTCTATACGGACTATGTACATTGTGCACGGAGACGGTATTTTATTCCATTCAAAAATTCAATACCGAGATTTCACCGTAAGTATGTTTTGAAGGCCCTTAAGTCCAAAAAACAGCATTTTTAGGAAAAGGTCCACATATTGTATCTGTGGACAGTATACTTAAAAACTAACTGATCGTTAAATACCTAACTTGCTATGTAAATTTGGTATCTTCCAGGAAGGCCACACTAAGTTTTTCCAGAAAACTTCCTTTCCACAAACTGCCCTTTACCGGAAAAAGTTTTGAAAATGTTGTTTTTCTAAAAAATGTCGCTAACGATTTTGATTAAAATACTGTATATTATAGATATTTACATCACAAATAAAATATATATCTTGAATTTTCTGGGAATAGTTTCTGAAGACCTGTTTACTCTGGATAAATTTTGGATAATTAGTAAACCTTAAGATACAGTCACACACAAATTGTATACATCGTTAAAACACACAATGTATGTCAATTGCACTTTTTTGTAGAGTTGACCATTTCCAAGTTATTTCTGGTTATTCGTTTCAAGTTTGAAACTACATAAATGTTCTCAAACGGTGGTATCTTAGCTTTCATTTCGCTTCTGTTTACTACTGACCTTGCAAAGCGAACCGATCTGTTATGTTCACATAGCGACCAGCTTTTAAAATATAAGAATATCGCTTTAGCCATATTTTCCTTCCACTTACAAGGAACCAAGTGGTAATATCATTTCTGCTAATACTTATGTCGATTATCATGATGTAGATAAAAGAATATCTTTTGTAAGAATAGTTTGTTTGCAGAACGGCTATACAAAGTCATATGCATGGAACACATCAGATATTTTATTACGCTGCCCCACATTTGTCATATGGCAGATGGCAGATCCTCATCTATGGGTTCTACATTACTAAAGACCCATATGGATATTGATGCTAAAACAGGGAGCTTTGCGAAAGAAACTCCAGAAAATGATTACCCGTGCATTTGCCTGGCAATCAAGCAAAATTGTAAGAAAGACAAAAACAGGTTTGGGATGATTTTTCGGCCTCAAATGACTTGAACTCGGGACTATTGCGAGACTAAAAGAGCCAGGATTAGTATACGGAAACAGCAGATTAGGCACTGAACCAAAACAGGTTATTGCTCCTATTGTACCAGGGGGCACAGTCAGGAGCGAGCGATACAACAGGAGGCCGGAGTCAGGAGCGAAGACACAGAATCCCTAAATATTCTAGATTGAAGCACCCACACAGTCGGAAAGGCAGACCAGAGACCCAACCCACATAGGTTTCGACCTTCCTGTCAGTGACAATTTTCATCGAGGCAACCTCGGGGTACGAGGAACACACAATGAGCATCCTTTTTCACTGCCACGCCGCACCAAGCACCATCGCCGACGCTACCAACCCTAAAAGAAACCAACGCGATGAAGGATGACTGAAACGGTAATGGAAAGCACGTGGTGGGAAAGGAAATTTGGGGGATGACAGAAAGCTACCCACCACTCGTTTGACGACCAGGCAACCCTGTAAAGTCCAATAGTTTGGATAGGGGATCGAACCCGCAACCTTCCGAATTCAGTCAACAGACCAAACCGCTTGGTCCATCTGGCTCGGTATTAAAGATTGATATTATATATCTTATCAGACTTGTATATTATTATATACGAGTCTGAGATTAAAATATTTTTGTTGTTTAAAATATTTCTTCCTAGCGTTTCGTCTCTGTCTGTGAGGGAATCTTCAGAGATGTAATGCTCATGTCGCTTTTTAATCAAGAAATGTAGAAGTGCGAGCGAGCGATGTTACTGGCTGGCTGAGGTTCAGCCAGAGTGCTTTTGCTACGTACCCACCCTCAACAGGGTTTTACCACAGGGTTTTTATTTCGGGGTGGGGTTTTAAGGATGGCTTTTTCAGTTTTGGGATGGGTGTGGAATTAAGGAGGTAGCATGTTGCTCCCCAAAAATGTTCTTTGGATGCAGCGACCCTTCTGCACCTCTGGTGTATGGAGTTTCAAAATTTTGTAATAAAAACACGTTTTAAAATGTTGCAGGTTTAAAATCTGGAAGCTAGTCACCTCTTGGTGAGGTAGTAACGGAGCTCAGCTTTTGCTGCCGGTGGAGTTGCTCCAGTGTTACCTGGTATGCCCGCAAGCCATGCACGGAGCCCGATAACGCCTAAGCGGCGCGTGTTCTGGGATCGTAATCATCAAGAGACCTAACCAGGATGCTCTGATAATGATTTAAATGATCGTAGAATTTTGTGACCCGGCGTCTAATTTCGTACTTCACATATGGCAGCGAGGAAGCCTCGTGCAGCAGCCTCACAGGAAACGCATGGCCCACAGAATAGATGGACCGGAGTCCTCTATTCTGTGCCCGTTGGAGCAGCAGCAGCCAGCTGTCTGCGGCCATGCCCCATATCTCACAGGCGTACAGCATGAGCGCCCGGAAAAGGTGTATCTTCAGGCGACCCGGCATCCTGGACTTCAGCATGGGGTACAGGGAGGCAATTGCCCCCAGCGCCTTGGCCGAGACGTCTCGGATGTGCTCGCCGAAAGTTAGACCCTTATCCAGTTTAACCCCAAGGTAGGTTTCGGAAGTGTAAGTTGGAGCAGCTATATATACTCAGGTCCGGTGGGCGGCGTCAAGGAAACGGGTTCTACTGTAGTTTTATATTTAGCATGGTTTCGGATTTGGAGAAATATAGAAATCCAGGTTTGGCTTAATTAATCCTTCGTCTTTGTTAAAGTTTTTGTATGTTTGCAGCTTTATATGGCCTCTCTGAATAAACGGGAGTAATACTTTGTTGTTGTAACTAAAACCTCTACTTTATCGTACTCCTGCGTGGTCGCCAAGAATAAAGCATGTTGTGTGAAGGCTGATATTTTAAGCTTGTTTTATCACGTTAAATGTTTTAGGCAGTATTTTAGGGGACATTTTTATAGAACCGAAAGATATAGTATACATCCCACTAGAAGGCCGCATTCCTTTTTAACTCTTAAACGATACAGTTAGCACAATCCCTAAGCTGAAGTGCGCCTGGAGAAATGACGGAAATATGTATTGAAACAGAAGAAGAGGAAGAAGGAGAAGAAAAGTATTAAGGGCGCAGTACTGGTCCTCACGAACCTGAGAATTGTAGTTAGGACTTTATATTAATCATGGTAAACGCTTGAAAATATACAGTTTCTAATTGCTTTAATTGAATATATATTGTTAGCAGAAATAGAATGCAGAAGGTTCAAACGATGGTGGCATTTTTAATATCTCTACTTCGTGAGTACCATATTCCATTAGAAATTCGATGCCGGTATTTAAGGGGAGACAAATTTATTGAGCCTTCCTGAAGAAAAAAGAAAAGAAAACGGCCCATTTTGTCTATGAGTTTGTGAACACTGACTCAAAAACGAAATATTGGTTAAATGTTAAATTACGTATTTACATTCAGCATTTTTCAAAAAATGTGACACAATAATTTCAAGAAAATTGCTCCACCCAAACTAGCCTTTACGTGGAACATTATTCAAAATTAATTATTTACTCGAAACGAGGTTGATTAAAACATTTTATTTAAGACATTTTCATGACAAATTAAAATATCTTTACATAGGATTTTATGGGAATAAGTACCGAAATTCTCTGAATGGATTCTACATAACTGGTAAACCGTAACAGACAAAATGATACTACACAAAACTGTAGATCTCGTTAAAACACACAATTTATATAAAATAAAATTGAAAAGCCGGCATTGTTTTTTTTCTATCCTGGTCAAACAAAAAGCGCGGAATTTCAATGCAATCAGATATTAGACAGCTCTTAAAAGGTTTTACAATCTATCAGCTCTGTGTATTGTCATATTTCCCTTGAATCTTTAATAAATTATGTAATAAAATTATTTCTGCTATGTTTCCACCCTGTTTATCTGCAGTACACTGAAGTAAATCATAAAACAAAATTTCGTAAGAATTGTTTCTTTTAGAATAAATAAAGAAACTTGTGTGAATATAACATATTGGATTTTTAAATACTCTATGTTCACTTTAAAATGATATACTCCTTGCACATCAAGAGACGAGTAAGAATAATGAAATAGCCCGCCTCGGTAGTGTGGAGGTAGCGTATCTATCTCCCTCAAGAGGTCGCGAGTTCTAATCTCATTTAGGGTGAGTTATCCGGACAAGGTTTTCTTTGGTGTTTTCTCTTATCCTAAAAAGACTAATGTCGAGCAACTTGAATCTCCATGGACCCGAGATCATTTGAGCATTATTTCTCCGATTTTATTCTCGGTTCGATTTGACCAATCAGGCTAAAGGGTGCTGCCCAGACAAAAAAAAAAAGTATTGAATTATTTAGACCAATAGCAACAATATAAACTGGTATTTACATTATCTTGGTCCAGAGTTTCCGGTGTAGACCGCATCTTAAGGCTAAAATCTGCCGACGTTTCGCCCATCTTATGATAAGGCTTCCTCAGGGCTAACTGCGTCTGGTCCGGCTGGCGTACCTTCTTTTATACTGTAGTTGGGACATGCCAAGTACCGCCCTCCTGTGTTGCCATTGGTTATCGTTTGGCCAATGGCTGGGGTCGCTGCTTTCTGTATTCCTATTGGCTCGCTGGCCGCAAGGTGGGATGCTTTTCTTAGCAGAGGTCTCCAGATGGTGTTCAAACTTTTTCCATTGTCTCTGTTAACTTTATGTTCTTCTTTAATTATTTCTATGCTTTCGCGTATAATGCGATGTTTGTAGTCTTCACATGGTACCAATAATTTCATGTTATCAAAATCAATGTGATGGCCAGTTTCAATAGCATGTTCGGAGAGAGCGGACTTTTCAGGCTGATTAAGTTTGAGGCTTCTGATGTGCTCTTTTCGACGTGTGATTGCCGATCTTCCGGTCTGACCTATATATGCTTTGCCGCAATCGCAGGTTATTTTATAAATTCCTGGCTTAAGTAGTGGGTTGGATTTGTCTTTTACTGGTCTGAGGGTGGATTGTAGCTTCCGAACCGTGCTGTACCGAGTATTAATCCCGTGTTTGAGTAAAATTTTGCCAATCCTTTCAGTGGTGCACTGAACAAAAGGAAGGCGAGCCCATCTTGTCTTTTGTTTTACTTTTTCTTTTTGTGGTTTTTTGGCATTCTTTCCCCAGTATTTTATGTCGGTTTTTGAGTATCCGTTGGCTTTTAACACTTCCTGTAAGTGGTGTCTCTCTTCATGGTATTTACATATTTCGTGTAGCAGAACTTTGTCCATCAGTTTCGATCCCCAGCTTTGGCTCCAATAGACCAATGGTTTTCTTGGTTCCCTAGGGTGTGTAGGCAAATGGTGGGTGGGATATTACTCATTCTATCCCGAGGTCCTTTTCTTAATTTCCTCTTCATTTCATTTGATCTTTCGGGTGTTTTTAGGTTTGTAGCGTATGTCGGTGCCAGATAGATGACGCGTAAGCATGAGGCCGTGAGCACTAGAGAGATACTGGTCGATCTGGTCGATGGGTCGTTGATCGCCTCACTGGACAGCTCCAGCAATGGGATGGTTCTTCGAGTCTTGAACTATTAAGGACTTCCGTGCGACTCTGTGGCCTGTAGCCTCCAGTTGTTCATCATTTCATCCGTTCCTGTTGGGGTATATTAGCCACAATAGATATGTGTAAATGTAGTGGGTTAGCTATCTCCCTCCGCTGACTATTCTAAACCTTCAAGAATTTGCCTACCTTTTATGGTTTATCAGCTATACAAACGTATACGGAATTCATCAAAATTGAAGAGGGCTATTTACAGAATATTCAAGAAAGACATATTACCTGGCAGACATAAAAAAGCTTAAAACCAATGATAATGGGTATCATATCCAATCGTCAGTCATTTTTGAGAAAATTAAAATTAACAAATAGAAATATGGAATAGGAAGGATGTTTAAGAAATTTTCATGACGCATACTTAAAAATGCTGAAAATACAAATTTATTATATAGATATAAACACATTTGAAGTTTTTTATTTTCTCTACATGTACTATGTGCATAGGGTAAGAAGAGAGTATTGTATTTCACCCTAGAATTTGGTGACTAGATTTCACTAGAAATGTATGGTTTGAAATTTCCTGAGGTAAAATCAAAGCATTTTAGAAAAAATGTGTGTGTATGTATGTGTGTGGACAGCGTTTCTTAAAAGCTAAAACAGCATTAAATACTAATCTTGGTATTTAAGTTCAATATTTTCCATTATTGCGAAATAAAGATTTTCAAGAAATTCCCCCTACCTAAAACTACCATTTACATAGAACATTTTTCGAAAAAAATTATTTTCTTAAAAATGGCTTCAGTGGTTGTGATTAAAATACTGCTTGCTTAAGTAATTGTTATAGTAAACGAAATGTATATCTTGAGTTATCGGGTAATAGCCTCTGAAAACTTCATTGTAGACCGTAGGGGATAGAACAAAACTTATTCTACATAAAATGTAGATCTCGTTAAAGCACACAATCGTTGCACATTTGACGGTTTCCGAAATAGTACTCGTTACTGGTATCAATTTTAAACTATAAATTTTTCTCGAACGAGGCCACTAGTGTATTCCTGTATTTACCTGCAGTTTAGAAGGAAGCACTTTCTGATAATGCTTATCTCGGTTAGCATGATGTAGATAAAAGAATAATATTTTGTAAGGAGAGTTTGTTAGCAGTGCGTGAGGAGAAAATCATGTGCATGGAACACATCAAAAGTTTTATTTTTAGGGGTTCAGAGCACCTCAACATATGTAGATATATCTGATGAGGTTGATTGTGACATTGGGTGAAATACATCTACACAAATAAGTGGTTCATTAAATGAAGTAATAACTTCATGCATTACTTTTAGTTCAAGAGGGAAATATTATAAAGTTTTCAATCGTGTATTCGTTCCACATTTATATACCTAGTTTTAACCCTACGAACAGCTTCGCTCCAAATACGAACGAGAAAACTTGTATACTAAGATGTGTTCAGTCAAATATAATATTTCCATGACTATTTATTTCTTCTGTCCTTTTTCTATTGTTTATTTTTGTCGCCTTTAGCTTAAAATGCATGTAAGCTCAATGACACACGCACTAATTTTTTAATAAGAGTAGTAACTTTACTCTAATATAGAGCGTTTATTAATCTAAAAATTATTTGCAGCTGTTGCCTAATCCATGTTATGCTTTCAGTTACACTTCTTTAAAGTATTAAAACGCATATTCACTGCACATTTAAACTTTTAGATTCTGCGAAGGGAAAAGAATGACTTCAATTGAACAATGGTGCCTACACACAGAGCGAGACACAAACTTGGGACCCCCGCATAGGAATTCCTTTGCCAACAAGAGGCCTGTTTCATATAGATTGTTGTGAAACTTTACGAGTGCTGTCATTACTGATAATAGTTCCTGCTTTCAGAAACTTCAAGGACAACATATGCACATTTTAAATATACTCCGAGGAGGTGGGATTCGAACTTATGACCTATGAAATTAAGCAGTGCAAATGACATCAGAACTAAAATAAACACATGTCAGCACGTATGTGCCATTATTTGCTGGACCTTGGGAGAAAGCAAGAAATAGCTTATTACTCTGCTTAAGGTAACGGTTTTCCAATGCGGATATTAGAAGAACAAAGCGACTTATATCTGTGTAAAGATTTCAGATTCTATATTTAAATATTTAGCTGAAAGTTATATTTAAAATAACACAAAGGCATAATATAGGGCTAAAATATGTGTTACATTCAGAAAACTTTCTCCATATATTCCGCAGGTTTATTTTTGTTCTTCACGTAAATCAATATTATAATTTGAAGAAGTATTTTATTACATACTTTCTCGTGGATACGCGGGAATACACTAGATTAAAGCGACAGTGAAATCTTTCAAAAGCTGGTCTCTATGTGCTGCATTGGCATTCCGTTCTCTTGCTTCACCAAGAGAAAGAAAAATGAATAACAATTTTCCCATTTGAAAAAATGTAATAGCTTTTAAAAAGGAAACCAATAATTAGGGATATATCGGAAACGATTACCACTAAAAAAATTAATTTGACATAAATTGTGTTTATGAGATCTATATCTTTTGTATAATAATATTTTTTCGATATATTATGGCTTACCATTATGAAAAGTATTCCAAAATGAACAGGATTTCAGAAGATTTTCATTTAATTGAGCACAAAAGTATGTTTAAAAATATATTATAGTGAAAATCGTTAAAACTAACTTTGAAAAAAAATAATTTTTCAACTATTCTCCATGTGTCTTTTTTCTTAATGTTAGTGTCGCATCCTTGAAAAATACGAAATTGAAATAAAAAATGTTGTGTTTAACTGACTTTTTTTTAGCTAAACTGTTTAAATAAAACTTTTTGGATTCAGGAGACTTCAAAACATCGACGTTTCGTGAAATACAACATGTACCTTATATATCTCTATGTACATTGTACTATCATGACTAGGACTTTCTAGCTATAGACGCATGCCAGTGATTCTGAAGATACCAAGCACCGCAGTTCTATTACACATCTGGAAAATATAAATACTTACTAAGCGGTTTACAGTAAATATTTTCTCAACGTTTTAGCTAACCTTCCGCATTCCATCCAGTTCAACTGTTTAGTCTGGTAGTGGACTTCAAATAAGTTTCTTCTTTTTCACCTTCTTCTCCTTCTTCTACTTCTTGTTCTTGTTGTGGATGTTATTATTATTATTATTATTGTGAAAAATGTGGTCTATGCAGAAAGACATTATTGCACCCACAAAAAATTATTAAGTCGATATATTATGTGTATAAAATCTTTCACTGAGATTTTATTGTTATAGCTGTTAATATAAAATGTTTGTATATAAATTTATTTTCATCGTGATATCAAATATTTCTTTGTGCGATAACAAGAGTTACCAGAATCAGAAAACGATAAACCAAGGTGTTAATTTACGTAAAACAGTAACAGAAAATAACTGCAATACATTTAACAACTACTTTCATCTAATGTTTTATTGCATCCCAATACTTATATGACTACCAAATATTGCAGAAGAAAAGTTGTGAATGACAACTTATTTGAACGAATTTAATTTTTAAATTAACGACAAACTATTATATATTTACTTTTCATATAGTACCAAGATGGTATATGTTTAGCAAGGTACGACTTTGTTGTTTTAGAAGAATCTGCAGCAACGATCGAATTATCTGGTTGAATATTACAGTACCTCTCTCCGTCTCTTCATGATCCTTAGATTTATTTCACTTTATTTTTTAAAATTAAAAATTAATCAAATTTTTCTGGAATACTAGTAAAAATGAAATTTATATATTGTTTTAATTTTGTGTTTAATACTAAACAGACAACATATATTGTCAAAAGTATAAAAGCAAATTTTATAAAGTACAGAAATGTTTTAAATTATACACCATGTACATGGTAGTGTAAAGAAAGTAAAAATATAATTTAATGATTTTATTTGGTGTCCTTTCGAGCTTTCCACATTCAGGAAATAATGTTAAGCAAATTTACGTATACTAAATTTGCTTTATTTTATTATTATCTATCTTAAATATGTTATTCGCTTTGTTATGGATTGAGGAGAATGTGCTGGAATACAATACTATTTTTTATTTTTTCTGATATCAGCAATATTGTCATTCAAACTTGGCTTTCTTGCATAGAAAGAGACTTTAAAAGTGACTTTGTTATCCAAGTATGCTGTCTGAAGTCTACTTGGGCAAACCGAAATTACAATGGATCATTGAATGGAATAAACTTGAAACCATATAAAAAAAGCTAATGTGTTACACTCACATGACTCTTTCTAGCTACTCTACAATATTATTACAAAAGATTATTCTTCTTTTTACACAATGACAATCGAGATAAACATTAGCACAATATTCCTATTACTTAATTCGTTATAAGTAGAAGGGAACAAAGGAAATGCACTACACTAAAGTGGTCGTCAAATGTTTTAAAAGCTATCGTTATGCGATTGCCATTGCAAATCGCTTCTTTGCTTGGCCAGGAGGAGAGCAAAAGAAAAGCGGACACTTCCTGTATGAGAAATGTATAAGTATTTCAGAATTGAAACCAATAACAAGCAATATCTTGGAAACGGTTATCTCCACAACAAAGATATAAATGACATCAACCGTGTGTTTTGACGAGATCTACATTTTTGTGTAGTGAATTTTTGTCCTTCACTTACTATTTAGCTCTTAAGAAAAATTCGCAAAATTCATCCAGAATAAAGTGGTCTTCTGAGGTTATTCCCACAAAATTCAAGATATACATTTTATTTGGAATGTAGATAGCTTTAATATAGCGATTTTAATCAACATCATTAAAGCTGTTTTTGAGAAAATTAAAATTTTAGGAACTCTTTCCTTGTAAAGGGTACTTTCTTCAAAATTTTTGTGTCGCAACCTTGGATGACACTAAACCTAAACACTAAGTTTAATATTTAATGGTCTTTTCGTTTTTGTGTTATGCTGTCCACAGACACACATATGGATCTTATTCTAAAAATGTTTTTTCGGACTCAGAGGATCCCAAAACATATACTTTCTGAGAAATCTCGACATTAAATTTTAGGTGAAATACAATACCTTCTCTATCGACTAAGTACATTGTACTTGCGGGCTAGGGAAAGTAAAAATATATTTATGTTGGGCTCATCACATTGAAGTTGATGTTATGGTGCTGTCCTGAATTTCAATTGTGGCAACAGAGTTGAAAAGGATACTCATTAGAAAATGAAGATTGTTCTTGGCAAATTCACTGTAGAAATTGAAAGCAATAAAACACACCTACATAGAGGTAAAAGCCAGGGCACGCCTCAACAAAATTGAACAAAAAGGAACCTCAGGAGAAGAAAACAACTGAAAGAAGTTAAACGTATTCAGAAAGAGTCCAAAATATGGTATAGGTGATTTAAAAGTGAAATATAGAAAAATGCATTATAAAGTTTATTCTAAAGTTTCATTGCACTTATAACGAAAAAAAGTATTGGCAGACCTTTGTTCAACTGAATCAAAAAATGTATGCAGTAGCAATAGGGCTAAGAATTTCATTCTTTTGTCAAATTAGACAACATTAAATAAGCGGCCTTTTGTAGCAAATTGCCAACATTTATTTGAAGTTTAGTAAGTTGGTAGGAAATGTAATATTTTATTTCTTATATTATTACAATTTTGAAAATAATTGCTGCTAAGAACGTGAGGTTGAATAAACTCTTTTTCTTCAGAACAATAAAGGTTTAATCCTGGTCTGATTGGTAAAAAAATAATTTAATAGGACACATTCTTTTTGTTATCCCTAGAAGTTTTAAAATTGTTGCATACTTTGACTATTTTAAACATATTATTTTGCTAAATACACAAACTTGACCAATGATATTATATTAACTGTAATTGGCGTGTAAAAATCTTATGTGATCCTTTCACATGATTTTCTCCACCTATTCTGCATAAATTATTTTTGAAAAAACTTATTCTTCTGTCTATTTTATGTTTGTTCAGATAAACGTCCGAAATTGTCTCCTAAGTAGAAGGAATAGTAAAAATCTTTTAAAAGCCGTTAGTTAACTGATGCAATTGGTATTCACTTCTGTTTGCATGACCAGAATGAAAAATCTGATGTGTACCATTCGCATGACTTTCTCTGTACCCCTGTAACAAATTATTCTTAAAAAGCTTATACTTCTATTTACTTTATGCTAATCACAAAAAATTAGCAGAAATAGTATTATTATTTGCTTCCTTGTAAGTAGAAGCGAAATAAGGGACTACCAAAGGTTAAAATAATAGTCAAAAGCTGGTTGCTACGTCAATGAAATTCCGTTGTTTATATGGATCGGAGTTGACAAGTTCCTGTATGAGCAAAATATAAGTTTTTCATAGCAGAAATCAAAAATAAGGTATGTCTCAAAAACGACGAACTCCACGACAAAAAATGATATAACATAAATTGTGTGTTTTAACGTCCACTACGTTTTTTGGGTAGTAAGTTTTGGTCCATCTCTTACGGTTTAGCAGTTATTCAAAATTCCGTAAAAGTCATCCAGAATAAACTACTCTTCAGAGGCTATTCCTAGAAAATTCAAGATATACATTTTATTTGTCAGGTAAATATGTTTAATATACGGAATTTTAATCAAAATCGTTAGAGCCATTTTTGAGATAATCAAAATTTTCGAAAAAGGTTCCATGTAAAGGGTAGTTGGGGGTGGGGGATTTTTCTCAAAATCTTCGTGTCGCATCCCTGGAAGATACTAAACTTAAATACCAAGTTTGGTATTTTACCGACTTTTCGTTTTTGAGTTATCGTGTTCACAGACACACGGACACACGGACACACGGACACACACACAAACACACACACACACACATACAGACCTTTTTGTGAAAGTTCTTTTTTTGGATATTGGAGACCCTAAAACATATATTTCCGGTGAAATCTCGGTATCGAATTTTTGGGTGGAGTGCAATACCTTCTCTATACACTACGTACATAGTAGAATTCAGAATGAAGAGGGCTTCAGAACTTATTCCCAGGAAATTCAAGATAAACATGTTATTTATTAGTAAATAAAATATGAGGTATTTTAATAAAAATTGCTAGAACCATATATGAGAAAAAAGAAATTTTCGAAAATTTTTAAATCTTATTTTGGGGTGAGGATTTTCCTGAAAACTTTCCCGTTGCATTCTTAAAAGTCACTGAACTTAAAATATCAAGTTTGGTATTTAACTAATGTTTTGTGTTGAGATATTCCGTTCTCTCTCTCTCTCTCTCTCTCTCTCTCTCTCTCTCACACACACACACACACACATATTCACACGCACGCACACACACAGGAAGGAGCTTTTTGTAAAAGTGCTTCTTTTAGATGGGACCCTTAAAGGTGTATTCCAGTGAAATCTCGGTATCGAAATTTTGTGCGGAAAGCAATGTACTAGTGCATCATTATATTATATCTAATAAGAAGATAAATAAAAGCTTACAGTAAAAATGGCGCTAGGAAGTGCATTCTTAAATAAAAATAAAAAGCATTAAATAAGCAACGCTTTGAAATAAAATGACTAATATTTATTTGCAAAGTTGTAATTTTGAAATGAAAAAAAGATTTTCTTACGTTTATTATTGAAACAATGTAACTGCTAGAAAATGAAGAGACATACATTTTTTTCGCTTCGGAACAATATGGTGGTCAGTTTAGGAAAATATTATGCAATAACATGAATCTCCCTATGATTTTTAAAACATTTTCATCTTTGACTATAATATATTGTTTTGGTATATAAACAAACTTCATCTAGACAATCATATCACATAATCTTAATAGAGCTATGTAATTGATGTTTCAAAAGCTTTGGTTGAAAACTGTGGCTTCTTTTGAGAAAATAATTATGAATGTTTTCAGAAGCCCACAAAATATAAGAAATATATTCCAGTCCTCATGTTTCGAACCAATTTTAACCGCTGAGGTGCACGAGTTATAGCACCCAGCACAACCAGCATGCCCGCGGGCCAGCAAGGTCTCGAGCCCCACGGTGTGTAAGTCGTGACGTTCGTGTCTGTTGATTCCGAGAACAGCTAAGGGTAGACAGGTAATTAAAGTGCACATATGAAACAACGTTTTCTTTAGTGGAGAAAAATGTGTCTAATTTGTAGGTCATTATTGTTATTAGAGGTGATCTAAATATTTTGTGATCCCAATTCTCCCGCCAGCCGATGCTGGGAAAACGTGCTCCGTTTTTTAAACCCTCGCCAGTTTTCCCACGGTTGTATGTGTGAATGTCGACCTCCTCTGCTGCCGAGCTTGGTGGTCTTATTGTTTTTTCGATTCCGATGTTTCTGGGAAGAACAGCCGCTTAGAACCAAAGACAGCTGCCAGCGACAAGCAGCATACAAAAATACTGAAGTTGACCGCTTCACTAGAATGCGAATTTTCAAGAACAAATCACTTCATATCTCCTAAGAATCAAAGTACCTTCATATATACCTATCATATATTTACTGCTTCTACATGTACTACGTACACAGCATATAGAGAAGGTATTGCACTCCACCTAAAATTCATAACCAAGACTTCACCAGAAATACACGTTTTAGGATCCCCTGTATACAAAAAAGTATTTTTACAAAAAGGTCCATGTGCGTGTCCGTGTGTCAGTGAATCCGTGTGTCCGTTAACACGGCAACTCAAAAACGAAAAGTCGGTAAAAGAACAAACTCGATATATAAGTTTAGTATCTTACAAGAATATGACCCGAAGATTTTCAAGAAAATCCCCCCTCTCCAAAATACCCCTTACATGGAAAAAATATCGAACATTTTGATGTTCTCAAAAATGGCTCTAAATAATTTTGATTGAAATGCCGTATATTAAAGCTGTTTATATTAAAAATAAACTGTACATCTTGAATTTGCTGGGAGTAGTCTCTGAGGACCTCTTTATTCTGGATGAATTTTGCCGAATTTTGCTCAACTGCTAAACCTTAAGACATGGACAAAAACTTACTACCAAAAAATATAGACCACGATAAAGCACACAATTAATATGCGATATATTAAACAAAATCGTTATAGCTATTTTTGAGGAGATCAATATTTTTGCAATTTTTTTCAAATAGTTGGTGGTGGGGATTTCCTTGAAAATCTTCGTTTCGCATCTTTGTAAGACACTAAACTTAAATACCAAGTTTGGTATTTAACGAATTTTCTGTTTTGATCTATATGCTACCTTCTACCACCTCCCCCCCCCCCCACACTCACACGGACATTTTTCTATTTTTTTTTTTTTTTTGATTCAGGTGGTCCCATGAAATCCGATGAAATCTCTGTACTGTGTGTGCAATACAATACTTTCTCTATACATTATGTCTATAGTACGTATAGAATAAGTAAAAATATGATTGTTCCTTCAAGTCACTTTCTCTACCTGTTTTACAATCAATGTCTTACAAAAGATAATTTCTTTCTCCTCCTTGCTAATCGATATAACCCTCAGAAGAATGATCTTATTACTTGGTCCGTTATAAGTGGAAGGGAACTAAGGGAATATACTACGCTAAAGCGATAGTAAAATGCTTTAAAAGCTGTCACAATGCGATTGATATTGAAATTAGATTCTTTGCAGTTCGGGAGTAAATCAAAAGAAATAGGTCAGCTTCCTGTTCGAGAAAAATACAAGTATTTTAAAATTGAAAATTGCAGCAAGCAGTATCTCGGAATGTAAAGGACATAAATTGTGTGTTTTGACGAAATCTACATGTTTTGTGTAGTAAGCTTTTGTCTATCTCTTACGGTTGCACCAAAAATATATGTGCTGAGACCCCCTGAGTGCCTCCCAGAAAAGATGTTCAGAAAGAGATCAGTGAGTGTGTCTGTGTCCGAGTGTCTATAAACAATATAATTCAAACGAAAAGTGCGTTAAATACCATACTTGGTGTTTAAGTGCAGTATCTCTCAAGGATGAGACACGAAGCTATTCTGAAAAATCCTCAACCCCAAAGTACGCTTTATATGGGAAAAAATTATACTATTTTGAATTTCTCAAAAACAGTTTTAATGATTCAAAATCTTCTCGGGCTTCTAGCCAGGTAAAAACTTGGCTTGACACCAACGTTTCGAAGAAGTGCATCTTCCTCGTCTTCAGGGTGAACTGAAGACGAGGAAGATGTACTTCTTCGAAACTGAAGACGAGGAAGATGCACTTCTTCGAAACGTTGGTGTCAAGCTAAGTTTTTACTTGGCTAGAAGCGCGAGAAGATTTTGAATTAATACGTCGCCAGGAAAGCTTCAGTTCTTATTTTAAGTTCTAATGATTTTGATTAAAAGACCATAGATATATTAAAGTTTTGCTTGACAAATAAAATGTACTGATGTCTTGAATTTTTTGCGAATACCCTCTAAAGTCCTTTTCATTCGAAATGATGTTGCATAACCGATAAACCGTGTGAAATAGACAAAAGCTTACTTCACAAAAATGTAGATCTCGTTGAATCGCATAATTTGTGTGTAATACATTTCTTTGTGGAATTAACTGTTTTCTTGTTATTCGTTTCAGTTTTTCAGTACTTATATCTTCATATGGGTAGTGCTTATTCGTTTGACTTGCTCCTGATCAAGCAAAGAGAACTGACTGTCACTGCATTTCATAGCGATCAGCTTTTAAAAGATTTTGCTATCGCTGTATCTGGCAGACTCTTATTTCTATTGCACCTACAAAAACTAAGTAAAACCAACATTATGCAATACCAACATTTATGAAGTAGACAGAAGAATAAGCTTTTGTAGGAATAATGTGTTGCAAAATATATAGGTGGACAAAGTTATATGAAATCAACATTAAAATGTAATGTTAAGAAATTGTAGCATTAAAGAAAACTCGCTTAACTATTTACGTAACATTAAGTCTAACAAGAATCTGTTGACAATCTGTTTGTTATGTATATTTTGAGATACCCAGTGTAGGGTAGACCTTAGTTCCTGACTGCGCATCGCTAGAGGGTAGTAGGATCAATGTAGATCTAATGCTCGCTCATGCGAAAGGAAAGCAGATGACCTCAGATTTTAAGTGCAGGAGGGTGTACATTTGGGGAGATATCGGTAGCTGTAAGTACACCAACGGCGCGAGGAGACAAATTATTTTACTATTTCTGAAAGGAATTAATAAAAATACATAATATGGGAAGAATACCCAGGTAACTACCCTAATTCCTGTACATTTTAATGTTCTTAAAGTTAACACTGTTAATAAACGCTACGCTCGTTCTGTCAACGTCGATCTGGACTGCGTCCGACTGTGCTGTAGTTCAGATGTAAGGTCTCTCCGTGATCTGGTTATCGAAGAATTTATAGTTAACACCATAGTTATACCAGCATTGCTTTATGAGGATACGGCTATGTTAGCATCTTGGCACCATCGATTGCTAATATGGTGCAACATTGCCTTCTGCTAAATGAAATGTAATATTAATTCAAAATCTTCTCGGGCTTCTAACCAGGTAAAAACTTGGCTTCACACGTAGAGATTGTGAACGAACGTTCTCGAGCTAAATATTAAACATTCAAAAAATCTGATGTTGCACACATTTGCCTTTGTACTCTTAATGTTTTACTTAATTTTTTTATCTGCTACATATTAATCTAGATATAATTTTTCAGAAATTTTCTAATTACATATTTGGGATGTAGGTTTTAAGTAATTGAGAAAACATTTAAAGCCTGTCGCTATTTACCAGTTCTGAAACTCCGTTCAATTTGCATGGCAAGAAGACGAAATAAAGTAAATAACAACTCTTTATGGTTAACTCCCCCTCCCCTCCATCCAAACAAAAGTAAAAGTCGCGTAGTGCTTTAATGAGGAAAGTTTAGGAAAGTTAAAATGGAAACCAATAGAAAGATATATGTCACAAATGGTTAACTTAAGCAAAATATTTATGTGAGATAAATTGTATGCTTCAACGAGATTTACATTTTCGTATAGTAAGTTTTTGTTTATCGGTTACTATTTACCGGTTATACAAAAGTTATTCATAATGATCTTCAATACTATTCTCAAAAAGTACCTATATATTTTATTTTCGTAAAAATGGCTTAAATATACAGTACTTAATCAAAATCGTTATAAGCATTTATAAAATATACCATTCAAAGTGCAATATAAGGAATAGTGATTTTTTTAACACATTTGTGCCAAATCCTTGGAAAAAGCCAAAATATTAAAGATTGGTGTTTAACTCAGTTTTCGTCCGAGTTAATTTGTTCACAAAACACACACACACAGACAGAGAAACACATAAAACACACACAAAATTACACAATAAAATAACAGGAACTTTTTCTGAAAACCCTGTTTACTTTCTCTAGCACGTATGAATAATGTAGATAGTAGATAGAGGAAGGTGTATTCCACCCATTAATTTGACAGCGAAATTTTACCGGAAACGCAAGTTCTGAGACCCCCGAATTCAATACAGAATACTCTTAGAAACATTTTTATGTATGCCTTTCTCTTTTTCTCTCTCTCTCTCGCTCTGTGGGCAGCTCAAAAATGAATAGTCCGCTAAATACCAAACTTGGTATATAAATTCAGTATCTTATAGGAATACGATAAGAAGATTTTCAAGAAAATCCTCACACCCTCAACTACCCAATAAATGTAACATTTGTCGAAAATTGATATTTTCTCAAGAATTTCTCTAACAAATTTCATTAAAATGCCATAGGTTTAAATTACGTTCATGATAAATGAAATGTATATCTAGAATTTTCTATAAATAGTCACCGAAAACTTCATGTTCTGGATGACTTTTGTGTAACTCGTAAACCGTGAGAGACAGACAAAAACTTACTGCAGAAAAAAATGCAGATCTCATTAAAACACACATTTACGTCATATACATTTTTTGTAGATTAACCGTTTCAGAGATATTCGTAGTGAATAGTTTCAGTTTTTAAATTTTCTTCAGCAAGTAGTAACGTTCATTTAATTTCTGTTGTTTTACTCCCAGGACTGTAAAAGAGAACCGAAATTCATTGTTTCATATAGTTATAGCTTTTGAAATAAGTGTATTCCCTTACTTCCCTTCTACTATAGGTTAAACCGATAGTCAAATATTTTAAAAGCTGGTTGCTATATGATTGAAATTCCTTTGTTTGTATGGCTAGAAGTTGACAAATTCTCATAGGATAAAAGTATAGGTAAGTATTTTAAAGTTGAAACATAACAAGGAATATTTCAGAAACGACCAGCTCTACTAAAACGTATATGATACATATTATGTTTTAACGATATCTCATTTTTAGTGCAGTAATATTTTGTGTATTGCTCACGGTTTACCAATTATGCAAAATTCAACCGGAATAAAGAGGTCTTCAGAGGTTATTTCCATAAAATTCAAGATACATATTTTATTTTCGAATAAATATCTTTAATATATGACGTTTTAATCAAACTCTTTACAGCCATTTTGGACAAAATCAAAACTTTCGAAAAATTTTCCAGTAAAGGGTGGTTGAAGGTGGGAGAATTTCCTTGAAAATCCTGCGTCACATTGTTGGGGATACTAAACTTTAATACCAAGTTTGGTATTTAACGGATTTTTCATTTTTGAGCTGTGCTGTCGACAGAAACACCCACACACACATTCTGAACTTTTTTGTAACAATGCTTCTTTTGGATTCACGGGGTCTAAAAGCATGTATATTCGATGAAATCTCGATATCGAATTTGTGTGTACAATACAATACTTTCTATCTACAAATGTGCGTAGAGAAAATAAAATTACATGAGAATTTAAACAAAATGTAGTGTGTAATGTGAATTCATTATAATTTATTTTCATAAATATTTTACAAAATATTATTAAAATATTGATGGAAACTGCCCAAAATATATTTTATCCTCAGTATATAGGAATATAGAGTAGCCCAGACAAATTCAAACCAGGTCACAGTATGCTGTCCTTAATATTACATCATTATTTAATCACTCCACAAGGAGCAAAGAATTGTATTTGAAAATGTATTGCTTAAAACATTGAAAAATGTGAACTAATCACAAGAGCATATTTTGGATGTGTCGTATGCTACAAAAATATAGTTGGTACACATTGTGTATTTTAATCAGTATCCAATTTTAAATGTCTCTACTACTTACTATAGATACAATAGGCAGAGCAAATTTCTACAAATCGTCCTTATTGATATACCATCAGAAATATATTTTAAGAAAAGTTTCGTGTGTTCGAGTGTGAGCGTGTGTGTGTGTGTGTGTGTGTGTGTGTGTGTGTATGAGAGAGAGAGAGAGAGAGAGAGAGACAGAGAGAGAAAGAGAGATGCGGTTGGTTTCTCTGTCAGTGAACAGCATAATTTATTTGAGAATACCAAATGTTTTACTGCAGAACATTTTCAGGAAAATACCTCCATCCCAAGCTATGCTGCAAAAGCTTTATGCCATTTTTCTCAAAAGTGGTCATAATGATTTTCATTAAAATACCACTTTTTTAAATTTACTTTGTAGAAACATACATTTTAAATTTGCTGTCAAATCCTCTTGGTTCTGTATTATATTTGCATAATTATTTATAAATAAGATACTGAAAATAGTAATAAAAGTTAGGATTGATTAAAATATATAGTTTATACCAAACAGCTGCTTTCGAGGCGTTAGACGTTTATGAAATGTTCGTTTTTACATCTTAGAGTTATGTTAGGTTAAACTGTCATGCTGCATTTTCCATGCCTATATAATTTTCGACTCTATAAGGTGACGTCACATACTACTCAAAGAACATAATTTAATTTGTCATTTTAGTACCTAAGAGATAAACATTTGAAATATTAGGAATCAGTCTTGAGAAAACAGAAATAACTAATTCAAAATCTTCCCGGGCTTCTAGCCAGGTAAAAACTTGGCTTGACACCAAGTTTTTACCTGGCTAGAAACCCGAGAAGATTTTAAATTAACACGTCGCCAGGAAAGCTTCAGTTCTTATTTCAGAAATAACTAGGCAATATCTTTAAAAAATATATTTCCTTAGTAACTGTATAATTTTTCTTCTCCTCCCCTCTCTTCCGCTATATCACACACACGTGCATACACTGAAAGTGGATTTTTGAAATGAGCATAGAGGGACAGATTAGACAGAGATGGAGTAGAGGATGATGTAGACAAAAGAATAATCTTTTATAAGAATAGTTTGTGAGAAGACTTGAGTAATTTAAATATCCTGTGAAGGGGTTACTGTAGGAGTTTCTTCCCTTAGAAGGACTGCCTTAACCCTGGTTCTGGAGCTCCTCCTGCTCCCCACTTGAATTAGCCCCAAATGGAGAGAGGCCATCCGCCGTTATGGACTTCACCCGTAACCCTGGGCAAGGGACCTTAAGCCAAGGACTATCCTCCGGGTCAGAGGAACCTAGAGCTCATGTGGCAGTGTCGCTACTCCTGAGTGGGGCTATGTCAAAGAGAATCCCCATCCGTTACCCGTCAGAGAATGGCAGATTCAAGACTGCCTAGGATAGCATTTGAATATGAACCAAAAGGAAGGAGAGATGTCGGTCGACCCAGAAAAAGGCGGAGGAAACAACTGCCCATACCGTGAAGTGAAGAAGAAGAATAGTTTATTTGCAGATAGAGGAATCATGAATAGAACACACGAGATTTTTCCGTCGTACAAAGAAAAACGGAATTTCAAAACATTCACATAGCAAAACATACTTTAAAAATCTAGTATCGTTTGCTACTGTATGTACAAAGAGTGGTCTAAATATGACTTTAAAAGTTATCTGGATTACCAAGGAGAAGATTCTATAGTCATATTTTGCAGAAAAGTGAGTTCTGAAAATCATATAAGTAATATGTTTAAGATTGTTTCAAATATTCCACTTAATATCACAATAAAGATAAAAAAAAAACTATGAGTAGACCTCAAATGAAATACCTTATGTATATTTACTGTTTTGTTTTGCTGCCTTTAGCAAAATAAACAGACCATAATAGCTCGGTTATTCAACTGTCTATAAAACAACCTTATAAGCTTCCGGGCTCTCTCATTAGTTACTTTAATAACGTCTAGTTTAAATTGTAACGCTTTCAGGCAATCTGAAGTCTACATTCTTCCTCTAACTCCGAATTGTACTGTCTTTTTTACAGCAAGTCATTAGGGACAAAAATGTCCTGAGGTTATGTTTCAAATTAGCAAAGCAAATAATGGAAGTGGGATCTATGATGGAGATGACCTCATTATCTTGACTGCCGTGTCACCCTCGGCTGTTATTTTAGATGCACTATTGTTATAAATTGGTAATTAGCGCGGTAAATAATAGCATTCACTCAATTATACGAAGGGCTATATTTGTTAGGTTAAAGTAAGCAACTGTCAGCAACTCTATGGCTGACAGTGATCACTGCTATTAGAGCTAACATGTCAGAGGTAATTACATCTTGATGGGAATTGTGTCGGCTATTAGGTGCGTTCGTATTACGGGTTTCACCCTACGGTCTGCAACAAATTTTCATTTCCGGTCAACTTGCTGGACGCAGTTTTCTTTCTCTAACATGTAAGTAGTACAATGTATATAGTATGTAGTTATTATACCAGTAAAAAGTTTCTTAAACAATACTAGAAAAGGGTAACAAAATATATAACGTCGGGAGAAAAGTATAAAGAACGACTAAGTAGTACGACTATACGATATAAACAGGCAGGAAATAGAATCTGAATGTAGAAAAAATTGTCACTGGAGCTACAAAATGAAAGAAAAATTGAGTGGGGTAAAGAAAATATATGGCTTTGCCCATTATGTGGGGATCAGGAAGCCGGGAAACATAGTTTGGCAGATTGCGTGCAGATGGAGGATGTTAGATGAAAATTATTTCCGGGAGTAGTTTTAGCTTCAAACAGACGGAGGACATTATGCTGGGACTTGATTCTAAACAGCCAAAACTGGCCAAACCTGGGCAGATATTTAATGGTAGTACGTGTATGAGAGATAAAATATTTCTCTAAATATTGTATAGACTTATTTGGTTATCTATATATGTGAATACGTGGGTGTAGTTGTGAGTGTGAGTATGTGTAATATTAAAGTGTTCTTTCTTTTAATTGGCTACTTCTTCTTTTGTTGTAGCGCGCGCGCGCGCGTGTGTGTGTGTGTGTGTGTTGTGTGTGTGTGTGTCCGTCTGTATTTCTGGTGTTGCGAAAATATATAAAATAGATTTGTAGGTAATATTTCAAATTCATGTATTTTAGACAGCATGTACGGTAACCAAATCCATACGACTGTGCGACGCAAATATTGTATTCTTATATACTTACTTAATAAATGCCTTACTAGTATTACTACTACATTACACTAAAAATGGATAATGTAACAAATTTCTTTATTGATTGAACCTTTAGTTAAAAATAATGTCTTTAATTTACTGTTTCAATAATTCATCGAGACGTAGACAGTTGACTGCTTGCACGCCACTGCGTGCTAATACTCCAGTCACTCTCAACACATTACAATTCACTATACATGCTTTGCTATACTTCCTTTTAATAGTTAGAAATGTCGATACAGATCATTCCGGAAAGTCCGGGAAACCAAAGCTCTGGAATGTACCAATGTATTGCATTCCAAAGCCTCTGGTTAGCGTCGCACTGCACTACTGATGATATTACGCATTCTAAGATCTCCAACTGTTCCGACACGTATACTAAGGTGAACCTGAGAGCGGCATCACATGGACGGTAATACCATGCAACAGGTATTTCTACAGAAATACATGTTTCGAGTCTTCCTAATCCAAAGAAGTATTTTTATAAAAAGTTCCCTGTATGTCAATGTCTCAAGAGTATTTGTGTGTCTGTGAACAGTATAGTTAAATACGGAAAGTCGATTAAGTACCTTGATATGTTGCTGCAATATCTTCAAGGATGTGATAAGATAATATTCGGTGAAAATCCCAGCATCCAAAACTAAGTTTTACTTGGAAAATTTTTCGAAAATTTCGATTTTCTCAAATAGGACTAAAATGATTTTGATTAGAATATGTCACCCTCCGTGGCGTAATGGTTCCATGCTAACTTCATATATGCAAGGTCGCGGATTCAAACCAGCGTAGGTCAATGGATTTTTTCGGACGTAAAAATCCTTAGCATGGCTTCCTTCTGGAGGGAAGTAAAGCCGTGGATCCCGTAGATTTATGGCACGTAAAAGAACCTCAAGACTGATAGAGAGGCCTCTGAGAAAAATTCACCCCCAGTACAGAATGGGACGCTGAGAACCACAGCAGTTAAAGAGCGTCCATAAATAAAACGCTATTTCATTTTGATTAGAATACTACATATTAAAACATACATAAAAATAAAATCACGCCTTGAATTCTTTAATAATAGTCTCTTAAGCCTCTTATTCTGTATGACCTTTGCATAGCTGTTAAACGGTAAGAAAAATACTAAATTTTGCTACAAAATAGTGTCGATCCCGTGTAAACACAGAATTTAAATCCAATTTTTGTGGAGTTAACCATTTCCTTCTTATTGGTTTAAATTGTTCAATAAGTACTTATACCTTTCTCAAATATAAGACGTGGTCGTTTTTTCTTCCACTCTTGAACAAGCAAAGAAAATGGAATTTCAATATTATTACTTAGTGACCAGGTTTTAAAAGATCTGGTTATTGATTTGGTCTAGTATATTCTTTTATATCTCTTATTCCTTCAAGAAAATAAGTAATAAAGTGTTTCTGTTAATGTTTATCTTGATAATCGCGAAGTAAATAGAGGAAAATCTATTTGTAAGAATATTTGTTGCAGAATGGGTAAATAAAGCCTTGCGAATTGGACGCTAATAATTGGAAGGAAATAAGGAGGTTACATAGCCTTTAAACGCAGTACATTTTAAGAAGAATGGAATGGAGTGTCCGTTTCTTCTAAAGATGTCCATATCGAAATATTCCGATATTATAAAGGTCATCGTAAAGCCTCTAAAGAAACTGACTGCACATCATGCTCCTACTTACTCTCTTGAAAGGCTAGAGACTTCCTCACTATTTAAGCCTATAGAGACGGTATAATGTATTGCACCAAAAATTGTATACAGAGATTTCACTGAAAATATATGTTTTGGGACCCCCTTGAATAAAAAAAAGAACATGTATATTTTCTCTACGCTGTACTACGTAGAGTGTATAGAGAAGATAATTGCATTCCACCCAAAAATTAGATGGCGATATTTCACTAAAAATACACGTTTTAGTGTCCCCTATATTAAAAACCTGTTTAGAAACAGGTCCGTGTCTGCGTCCTTATGGCTGTGAACACGATAACTCAAACTTGGTATTTGAACTTAGTATCTTCCAAGCATGCGACACGATTTTTTTTTTTTTTTTTTTGCAAATAAAATATTTTATTTATTTTTTTGTAAAATGGCTTAAACGGTTTTGATTAAAATACCGTATGTTAAACATATTTACATGGACAATGAAAGAATATACTGAATTTTCTAGAATAGCATCAGAACACATGTTCATTCTGGGTGAATTTTTCTGAATTTTTGTAACTAGTAAACGTAAGAGATAAACAAAAAACATACTAACAAAAATGTAGATCTCATCATAACAAACAATTTATATCCTTTTAAGACTTTTTTTTTGCGAGGTAACCGTTTCCAAGATATTCCTTGTTAGTGGTTTCAATTGTAAAGTACTTAAACTTTTCTCAGACAGGATGTGTCCGTTTTTCTTTTTGATTTACTCCTGGCCAAGCAAAGAAGCGATTTGCAATGACAACCGCATAACGACAGCTTTTAAACATTCACCTATCACTTTGGTCTAGTACATTCCATTAGTTCCTTTCTACTTACAAGAAACTAAGTAATAAGAACATTCTGCTAATGTTCTTTTTTCAGATTTTTTCTATCGTGCATTCTCCTTCCCCATCCTCTAATATTCAGCTCCCTCATTTCCTGCTCTATATACTCTATTCATTTCTGTCTTGGTCTTCTCACACGCCTTCTTCCACCTGGTTTTCACTTCCACATTCTTTGCAATAGGAACCCTCCTCTCTTCTTTCTACATGGTTCCTGCCCATCTAAGTCATGCACTTTTAATAAAAATCCCAGTTTGGGGGTCACCATAGAACTCACAGAGTTCTTAAGTTCTAATTCTAAATTCCACATTTTAACATATATCAAGTTTCTGCTGCATAAGTCACTATATATATATATATATATATATATATATATATATATATATATATATATCGTACATTCCTTTTATCCTTTATTGGAAAGATTTTTGGATTTAAAGAGGATAAGCAACACAGAATAACACCTATTTTCCATCTGCAATCTTTAACTTCTTCTGCTATTGTACCATTTTATGTTATTATTGAACCCAAGCATTTTAAACTCTGAAACCTATCAAAATCATTATCCTGCTTATATACTTTAATAATATTAGCCTATCTAATGTTTCTCTAGACGTAATCACATATTTTGTTTCATACGTATTCACTCTCAATCCAAGTTGTGATCCTTTCTGTTGTAACTGAGAAGATCCTAACTGCAGCTCTTGCACTGTTCTGAAAATTAGAACAATAGCCAATATCTATGTAAACCTATTATAAATAGTACCATCTGGGTTAAGTTCCATATTCCTAACCGCTCTTTCTAGTGGAATATTAAATAATATTGTAGACAGTGCATCTCCCTGTCTCACTCCGTGTTTAATATTGCAATTATTCGATCCCAGCACTCTACATAGTAATTCAATTCTAAAGAGGAACTTATGACACACAAACGCCAGAAACCGTTCCCTTGGTTTGACGGAAATATTTCAACCAACTAAAACAACATTCAGGATATCCTCGGCCACATAATGTAGATTTGACACAGACACACTTCCAATATTGTTTATTCACTAATCATGACACTTCTCCCATTGTTACAGATTACCCTCAAACAGCCCTCTAAAATAATTCTGTCTCACAGAGGGCAAGGTGGCCAGGGGAATGTGGGCCTTCCCGTTTGAAATCCGCGTTTAGCTGCGCCGAAATGAGTTGTCTGCTTATGGCAGCATACAGGACACGACTAAGGGCGATCAACAGCTAGCAGGAACCACACTCAAGACCAGCGGTATAATTCCGTGTAACTCGAACATATATAAACATCCTTAAATATCTTCATCCATTACGATCAAAATGTTCATTTAAAGTGATTTGTGCATGGTCTACCAATGCATTAAACTAATAATAACATACCTATATATAAAACTATCATAATTCTACCTAGAAAGCAATATGATTAACATTGGGGCACTATATGATCATTATCACCATTAATAACGCACTGCTTCTAAGTATTGAGTATTCACTCGTGCACAACACTCGGGAATTAATTAGCATTTAAGTGTTCGCGTGTAATACACAAAAGAATTTCCACCATTCGTTTTACTTACCAGGGTGCTAATGCGGGACTCGAGAAGGTATATCACAACAACATTAAAGACAAAGGGTACCCTTTCGATTATTTATATATTTGGATATAGTGTGATTAGACTAATCGCATGTGCATGAGGAAGCAATGTATTTCCTGTAAATAACGGCCACTAGCTATGGCGGTTGTGTAGAAACTTCCGAAAAAAAGGTTGCACATCGCTTGGAGGAATAAATACGTTCCTTTAATGACCAGTAAAAGCGGAATATGATCAATGTATTGGATTATTTCAACTTAGCTTTTAGAATATGCTTTAGGTTTTAGAGAATATAAAAATATCGATTTGCAATTCAGATGGATACAAAGTATTTGAAATTTCAAATCATTACAAAACAAATTCTCAAAAGTAGTCAACGCCATATAAGATATTGTTTGACGTAAACTAGTACTTGCAGGAGATGCAAAATGTTTGGCTAGTAAGATATGAACTATATTACCATTTACCAGTTCCTGAAATGTGGCTTAAAACTATTTCAGAGGCTATTCTTAATTCAAGATATATACTTCACTTATAAAAAAAAAACTGAAGTATATGGCATTTACAACTGCGATAAAGCCGTTTTAGGAAAATAAAAAATTAGGAAAAATGTTTCATGTAAACCGTAGTTTGGTGTGGGGGATATATCCTTGAGAAGTTACCTGTCGCATCCTTGAAATACACAAAATGAACTTTGGTATTTGAACGACTTTGGATTTTTTGAGTTATGTTATTGAAACACACACAACACATGCGCGCGCGCATCTTTTAATAAAAATGCGTTTTTGTGTTCATGGGCCTCAAAACTTGTATTTCCTTGAAATCTCTATATCGAATATTTGAGTAGTATACAACACGTCTTCTTCTTAATTTAAGTACGTGGTAGATAAAGTAAAAATACGAACAATACTATGATATTTACCTAGGTACCCATCATTGCATCCCCTTTCCGTATACGGCCCTGACCCCATCAGTAGCTCAATTAGCATTAAAAATGAAAATGTTGCCTGATCTACGCAAAATTCTCTTTATGAGGCAGTCTTAATGAGCACAATGCTTACATTCAAAACGCTAATTTCAGAGCGAGGTTCACAATAACCATGTGAAATTGTTAGGAAAGCGTTCTAAATCCTACACAATGTGACTAAAATAGAAGCATCAACACTGAAATATTTCATAATTTTGTGATATACTGTTGTCTGAAAGAAGGTCACCAACAGCCCTTGAAAGCTACTGCAAGCTCCGTTTTCGCAACACCATCTAGCAATAAATGAACGTAATACATAGTCATGGGAGAGCTGACATACTCGTTCCCTAGCATTAAAGAATAAGATATAATCATGACATAGGTTGGCGGAACGTAGTATGACAATACACACGGTCATGCAACGTGATGTGTGTTTGTTTTCAAGCCGTTTAACATTGCTTATAAGCAACGTTGGCATAATGTTTATCATGTTAATAGATATATCTTAAGGAATCTAAACTTGTATCACTACTAATTACTTATTGATCAGTGTTCAATAAAATAGACACAGACTAATTTAATTGTTTTCTCATAGGAACTGTAGAACAGGAGTTGTATAGGTAGAGTCAGACTGAAAAAGTCTATGCCATAGCCGAGATTTGAACCACGGACCACCCGGTCTCTACCACATTAAACTTTTCAGTCAGTTGTTAACATGCATTCAACTTCCCAACTGACTGAGAAGTTTAATTCCGTACCGGTATGTTGACATGGTAGCTCAGTGGTAGAACATGTTTAAATCCCGCCTATGGCATTGAATTTTTCAGTCTGCCTCTACCCATCCAGACACAGACTAGCTTCAGAGAGTGTTTGACTCCAATTTAAAAAACTCCAAGCAGACATATTATTCTTCTTCGTCTTCTTCTTTAACGGATTACCGTTCTATTTCCAGAATGTTAAACACTCAGGAACTTAAAGTCAATGGCATTAGTCAGTAATTTGTCGAGCAACAAACGAACTTTGGATCATAGGATATCCAGGATGAAATTTGAGTTTTTACTTGCTCTACATAGTAGATGTGTGTGTAATCTGTATGTCCATGAACACGATAGTTCAAAAACAAAAAGTGGGTAAAATACCAAATTAAGTTTGGGATCTGCCAAAGATGGTACACCAAGGTTTTGAGGAAAATCCCTCCCCCCAAACAACTATTAAATTTTGGACATTGTCTCCATGTAGATTTTCTCAAGATGGCTCTAACGATTTTGACTAGAATGCCGTATACTAAAAACATTTACATGATAAATAAAATGTATATCTTAAATTTCCGGGAAATAGCTTCTAAAGTTGTTCGTGAGCTTATTTATGAAGCTTAGTGTTTAACAGACTTTGATTTTTAGCTATGTTTGCTACAGACAAACACACACACACATGCGCGCGCGGATATGTTTTTAAAACATTTTTTGGATTCAAGGATCTCAAAATAAGTATTTCTGGTGAAATCTCCTTCTCGAATTTTTGAGATGCAATACCTTATCTATTTACTATATACATAATATTCTCAGTATACTTGCTAGAGAAAGTAAAATCCCAAGCAGTACTAAAACCATCGATTATTTCTAAAATCAAAGCCTGCGATAAGACCGTAGAAGTTAAACGGGATTATGCATTTGCAATAATTAAAAAAAAAAAAAATATCATTGGTTTACAAGTATGTCCATCAATTTCTTTTGGAATTAGTCACTACTTAATAGTATTGTATTTTTAAGCATTTCAATCCACTTTTTTGCTTATCGTGAACTTGGGCACAGTGTATTTACTGAAAACCAGTCATATATAACCTCTTTTTAAAGGTGTGACCATTCTTCAAACTCTTGTACCTGTTTACAAGGAAAATTATGCCGAAATAATTTCCTAAAACGTTTGTAGATATCTATATCTATGAAAGCTTAGTTTTCTAAGTTTCATAACTAAGAGTCGTTGGATAAAGATATGTATAAGTGTATTATATTGTATAGACAAATTACTGGCTGGGATCAGAAGCTTTTTACCCATAGCAGGTGAAGGTTTTCCAAACAATCTTCTACCAAGTTACACTCTACATGGTGAAATACTCGTAATCGTTATTTTTTATTTTCCTAAAGATTTTTCTTCTGAATTTGCTTAACATACAGTATGAAAGAAAATCTAACACACCACTTAATAAGCTGGCTTTTCATCACGACCTACATGGGCTTCAATTCAGGAATTCTTAAAAGAGTGTAGTGTTCTAGTGTGTCACTCTTCAGTATTTCTGAAATGCTTTTATATGGGCTAAGCATATAAATTACCAAAAACACAGCGAGGCTTTATCCTGCAAATTATCTAAAGCATATAAAATTTTTTCAACTGATGCCGTCTTCATTATCGCAAGCGTTGAGCCTTTTTATTTGTCCGATATTGCAAAAGATGTAACGCTGCCACGAAAAGTTTTAAATATGATGACGCAATTCTAAATTTGGTAATTGAAAGACCAGCACGTTTTGTTACTACCGGACATCCTGCATACTTAAATGATTTCGTTTATTGTTAATGACTGTATTAGACACCATAATTTGGAGATTTTAACAGACGGTTCAAAATCCTCTAGAGAAGGAATAATAGATCAAGTCGGAAGCGTTTTTGTAGTATCCAGTAATGCCAGTGAAATTTATTCACAAATGCCCAGACACTGTACGAAGTATTCAATTGTACAAGCAGAGCTATTTTATATTAAGGAAGCCGTCATTTGGTCCAAAGCTCAATATTCTCATTGTTTCATTTTCAGTGATTTACAAACTGCACATACTGCTATAAACAATAAATACAATTTAAATACTTTGGCAGTAAATATGGAATCTTCTTGTTTCTCATAATATCATATGAAAAACATATTTATCATAGGTACGAAGCCATGTCGGCACGGAGGAAACGAAAAAGCTGATGAATTGGCAAAAACTGCTACTAACTCTAATTTTTTAACCTTTAGCTACAATTTATGTCCTCTATCCTACGCTAGGAATGAGCATTGGATGTCCACCTCTAGAGGAATCACAACAAGAACAATCTTTCCAAAGTTGAAAGCCGTGTACACCGGCTGCAATTAACTCATTTTTTATCAGGGCATGGTAAATTTTGTTTCTATGTTGAAAGATTTAAGATGCAAAGATTAAACGAATATCAATATATATATATATATATATATATATATATATATATATATATGTACTGAACCGCAGTCTGTTGAAAATCTATTATTTCACCACCCAGACTTAGATCATAAAAGAATAACTTTCAATACACATCTAAATTGTTATAATATTAGATTTCACAAACCACTACACATGATAATTAGAAAAAAATGTTGTTATAAGGAATTCTATACATAAAACGTTATAGTATTTTTATATTGTACATTATTTATATTGTTTTCTTTCACTAGCTTGAACTGTTTCCAACTGTGGCTAATTTACTGAATAATATTATAAATTCATAATACCTTCGGGTGAAATAGGGATTTATGTACTTATATATTCAATAGCTAAGTAATATATTTGTATGACAAATTAACTATTTATTTTGAATGTTATGTGAATTATTTGAATTTCTTTCATTTAATTGTATAAAAATATGAAATCACAAGAATTACACAAAGAACTTGCTCCATGAAAAACGTAGAGATCATTAAAATATACAAACTGCGTCAAATGTGATAATGTTTTGGGTTACAGCTTCGTTCGGCATTATCATAAAAGTGGACTCATCAATAGGAATTTCACTGATAAAAATTCCTGTACGAGTCATTTGAAAAACAATCACAGGACGCTTCTCTGTAATGTATGGCAACAGCCAAGCCTTTCATAGACTTCAGTCTTTTAATCAAAATTAAAAGCCACAATGTACTCCTATTCCCTACCGAGCCAGGTGAGTCAGGCGTTTGTCTGGGACTAGCTGAACTCTCTGACCCATGGGTTTTTTTCGGGGTTTTCCTGGCAATTGCTGGGGAGATTTCTTGATTCCCCCGAATATCCTGTCCCTTCATTTCATATTCATTTTATAAAACCTGTCTCTTTCAGGTGTCTGTTTCGATGAGGACTGCGGTGGTGGTGCCCTTCCGTGGTGGTAAATACACTCTGGAAATACAGGTTTCGGCTGCGGGATGGCGTTGGTAATAGTTTGTAGAGGATTCCGGTACGACTTGGGGCACGGGTTACTAGCGCTCCCCGTATCCGGAAGATCTCCACGGTGGATTTCCACTGCTGATCGGCTTCGGCTGCCCGTTGATATTATTCTCATCTTATCTTATCATGCTGGAGACTTGAGTATTTAAGCCAATGGCTGCAGCGTGGAATACCACACTCACACATACATATTCCCTTCTTTTTCCACGTCTAGAAGTATACAGCATGCCTTCAAACTAATAAATCTATTTATTCTTAAATCAGATATCAATGACCTAACGAGGGAGTTTGTTGAAGCATTAATATCACTTGAGTAAGTCTTGTGTGTCCACTGCTTATGGACATAAGTTACCTCACTTTCCACGTGCAAGCAAGGACCGATTGCTTTTCGTTTGAAATTACGTCAGAGCACCAAGTAGATCAGTCACGCGACCGGGTCATATGAATTGTTTGGGTCATGGCTAAGTCGACATCACGATATGCAACGTGCGAACACGTCCAATCGTAATGACAACCTCTCTTTCTTTCTCTGGAAACTGTGACAACTGGGCTCAGCTTTCCACCCACAACACTACTAAAACTCTGAGCTTTAGGATTCTTTACTCAGGATACTCGTGAATGAAAACCTTCAAGAAGTACTTACGTAGCATTCAATGAAAAATCTGATGTGTTCCATTAACATTTCTCTGTACGAAACTGTTCTTCTGTCTACTTCATGGTAATCAAGATAAACATTAACAGAAATGGACTTATGACTAATAATTTATTTAAATAAAATGAAGTAATTTGTTTTAGATTCTATATGATTTATGCATGTAAGTGAATTAAGATAATACACTTCATTAAAGCGATAGTCAGATATTTTAAAAACTGGATTGTACGTGATTGAATGCTTTTTTTTTTCAAGGCCAGGAATTGATAAATTTTTATATTCATGAGAAACATTTAAGTATTTTAAAAGTGAAACTAATAAAAATAACTCGGAAATATCAACTCCATGAAAAAAGAGCATATAATATAAATTGTGTGTTTTGAGATATACACATGTGTTGTGTATCTCTTACAGTTTATGAGTTCAACGAAAGTTTTCCATGATGAGGAGGCCTTCAGAGTTTATTTCAATAAAATTTAAGATATGTATTTCTTTTGTCATGAAAATATCTTAAACCAATTTAGTTTTAATAAATATCGTTAAGGACAGTTTTGATAAAATCCAAATTTTCGAAAAATTTTCCATGTAAATGGTAGTTTGGTGTGAGGCGATGGAAAAAACTGAATTCAATATCAAGTTTGGTATTTCACCGACTTTTCGTTTATCAACTGCTCTACAACAGACACAGATAAACATATACAGACACACACGCAAACATAATTTTTTTTTTATTGTTCTCAAACCTGTATTTAAGGTGAAACCTCGATATCGAATTTTTGGATGGAATACAATACCTTTTATATCTACTATGTACATTGTACATATGTGTTAGAGAAAGTATAAATTCAGATGTAAATCCGAATCAAATGCCTAAAACTAATACCTCGTAGTAAACATATCTAGGCATTCATGTCCAAAGCAATCGGTGCTTCCTAGTTTCTACCCTAGAATATACTCACTCAAGATTCGTCTACTATTTTCTTTTCTATTTCCCGCTTTCTTCTGTTTCCAATTTTCTTATTTTCCTTTAGTGCATCTTCTAGCATGTAGCTTCAATTTCAATTTCAGTTTCAGCAATCTTCTGCTTTCTCTTCAGAAGATAGCTTTATTGGTTATTCCTCGCTTGCTGTTCCACAAGTAGTAAGAGCGGGCGTTAAACACTACCAAAAAATGGTTATTCCATTCTCTACCCATGGTCTAAATGCTTTTCTTCACTTTACCACAACACCAAAGTTTTAAGTGCGTAATAACGCCTATGCCAAAATTAGTATACATTCATGCAGGCTTTTTTCCAATACTCAGTAAAAAAAATATTATTTTGCTATAAAAATGATCTGTGCTAATGTCAAATCTGTATATGAAAAAAAAAAAAAAACACTATTGATATGATTAAAATATATGAATATTTCTATGAACATTTATACTTGCTCTTGCTCAATTTTTTTGGTAAACACAGTTTATAATAAACACATTTATGCACAACTCGTACATCTGAGATTTTTATGCAGGTTATGTTGCTTAGTATTTTCTCTTCTGCTAATTATAACATATAATTAACAATTCTCATGCATCTTATTCCCCCCTTCCTTCTGCTTCTCTCTTACCTCCCAAGACACTCCACTAATGCAATATGTCTCCTGCAATATCTCTAATTTATTGTTTCAAATAGATGTTATAAGAAACCTACACTATATGGGACAATGACTGTTCCTTCTTTGTTGTATGGAAGCGAAACCTAAATAATAAAATCAAAGAAAAGAAGCAGAAAACAAGCAGTATTTTTACGGAATGTGAAAATATGCACACGAGCAGATAGAATACGAAACGAACAAAAAGAGAAGATTTAAAGACAAAGTTAAGACAATCAAGGAATGGATTGAAAACTTAATGAACATGAGTGATGAAAGGATACCAAGAAGAGACTTTCATACAATCCAAAAGGAATAAGAGACGTTGGTGGACCTCGTAAAAGATGGACACCACAGACTACTTCGTCGGGAGACGCGCTACTTAGTCTAAGCCTTGTAGAGGAAGAAGATAGATATGCATTTGGAAAACCTTCTCGTTCCAATCCGCGTTATTTTTCTTCATAATATTCATCCATACCTTCTAATTTATCTCTCATATATAATTTATTCGAATGTGCAAACACCACGTAAGTTACAATAGTAATCAATTTTCGTATATAAAACACTGCGTACTTCAACGTTGATTATGTTAAGAACTATGCTACACTTATATGGAGCTGAAAACTGATTCCCATGCAAAAAAATTTGAGTAAGATTCAAATCGCAGAAATGAATTTCCTCGAGTGACAAAGCCCAAGAAGCTGACATCTGAAAAAAGAAGTCATCCAGAATATAAATAGTGCATGTTGCATTGGGGCTCCACTATGTCTAAAGCATGTAAACTTTTGTCTATATCTTATGGTTCACCAGTTATACAAAAGTCATTCAGAATGAAGAAGACTCAGAGTTTATTCCCAAAAAATTCAGGATATACACTTTATTTTTCATGTACACTCAAGAACAATAAAAATATGCTGACGCTGTGATTTTTCTGAAAAAAAGGATGTTTGATGGGGACGCAAATCTTACCACGATTTTCATTGGTGCTTTTCTGGTGCAACATACCACTCAAAAAGGCAAACCAATCACCCCTTCATCACTCAACACTCCCTCAGAACAGGTTGACTTGTATAAGAATTGTGTAAACCTAGTCCACTACTTGCGCGAATTGCCTTGACATTAGAACTTCAGTGTGTAGCGCAGAGAAAAAAAAAATATTTTGCATCACCCGGTGTCGATTATTGTCTAAACAGAAAAGTTAGGGCTCACTAGTTGAAAGAGCTTCATTTGTCGCATGTTACCGTTCATGGCTATCCACTTAATACGCTTTTAACAGCATAAAAAACAGGTGGAAGATATGGGCGGAATGAGTGAAAATACACCGTCTTACGATAAGTATTTCCGGCCTTTTTTTAATGTCTTTAAGTATACTTACCTTTAATATACGAGATTTTAATCAAAATTGTTGGTCATTTTTAAGAAAATTCCAAATTTCAAAGGTACTAGTGAGGGGATTTCCCTGAAAACCTTCGTGTTAAAACGATATTTATCAAACTTTGGTTCTTTTATCGTGTTCACAGGTTAAACACATACAAAGGACCATTTTATAAAGGTGTTTTGGAAGCAGAGGACCCTTAAACGTTAATTCCAATGAAATTTCGGTATCAAATTTTCTTGGAATGGAATACCTTCACTAACATTGTACTTGTACGAAGTAGAGAAAGTAAGAATGGCTGAATACGTCTTGGGACAAGGATGTCACAAGTAAGCTTGAAAACCTCACTTGACGGATCCCACGTGTATGTGAAGTATTGCAGCTTGTCATTTCCTGTGACGCCTTGCCCTCTAGTTCCCGAAGATCGCATTGTCCGTTTTGAAAAGAACTGCATCTGACACCTGACTGACCCTAGGCGACCTCCTGGATGTAGGGTCAGCTCTGGTGGTGTCATTACTTGAGGTAGAGCAAGCACGATGTCTGCTCGTGACCTCAATGTGACTTGCTCATGTGTTTGTACAAATATCCATCATGCCCCGCTCATTATCTTAGCGCACATGTCGTGAAGTAAAGAATTTCTGTCAAGTATATATTCAAATTTTGGTCGTGGAAATATTCGTTTTTACCCCCGAGGTGTTACTATAGCTAATAAATAATTCACATCACGAGCCAATTACATGAACTGGATAATGCTTTTAGTGATAGCATTCCAATTCGAAGGATATCCGTTAGTCAAAGTGAACGGAAACAGACATACAACGAGAAAAAAAATCGTGACGAATATGCATAAAGGATTAAAACAGTGCTTTTTCCTTAAAAGAAGATTGAGAGCTGTCAATATCAGATGGACAGTAAAAAAATCTGCTGTGTTCCATTCACTTGACCTTTATCTACATCTCTGTAACAAATTATTGTTATTCTTCTATCTAGTTCATGGTAATCGAGATATGCATTAGCAGAAATTGTCTTATTACTTGCTTCCTTGTAGATAGAGAGGAAATAAGAGAATATAGTAGGCTAAAGCCATGTAAAATTCTATAAAAACTTGTTGCTATGTAACTGAAATTCGTTACTTTGGACGGCCGTTTCCGTATGAGAAAGTTTTAAGTGTTTTAATACTGAAGCTAATGACTTGGAATTAGACAACTCCTTGAACAGAAGTATAGGTACATGAAAAATTGCTTTAATGATATTTAAATTGTTGGTATTGTGAGTTTTTGTCTATCTCTTACCCGTTACCAGTTAGGCGAAGGTTATCCAGAATGAAGACGTTTTCAGAAAATTCAAGATTACATTTTATTTACAGTGTAAATATCGTGTATTTTAATTAAAATGGTTAGAGCCATTAGAATACCAAAATGTTCGAAATTTTTCCCCACAAAGGGTAGTTTAGGGTTGGGGATTTCCCTCAGAATCTTCGTGTCGAATCCTTGGAAAACACTAAGCTCAAATACCAAGTTTAGTATTTCAACAACTTTTTGTCTCTAAGTTTTTGTGTTCACAGTCACATGTATACAAACACACACACGGACTTTTTCCAAACATTTTTTGGGTACAAGGGACCCTAAAACGTGTATTTGCAGTGAAACCTCGTGATAGAATTTTTTGGTGTAGCGTGATATATTCTCTACATATTCACTATATAGTAGGTGGAGAAAGTGTAAAAAATAAATTGATATATTGTTCGAAGAATTGTTTGTATAAAAAATAGATACCAACTACAGAGTCACCGAACAAATTGATACTTCCCCGTGATAACACATTTCCTAGTTTCTTTTAACTTTCTTACATTCAAGTGTTGTACCTGTGTCTGTAAGCCTGTACCTTGCCAACCTGAATTGTTACAGTGCGGTTTGCTTTTTAGCTCCACTGCAATGTCGCAGGTGTTCGAATGTTTAACATGTGCACGAGCATTACATCATTGTTACACCTGCGTGCGACATGTTCACGCATGCGTGTATTTAATAAAAGCAATAATGAACTCCACCTCTCGGAATTTGTTACTGCAAAATCGGGAGGTGTTAAAGCAAGGAGCCAGGGCCGGAGAGTCAGTGCAGTGGTCAACTCTAAAGGGCAATTGGATTAAACAGAGGAGCTAGTCGATAAGCGTCGAAACGATGAGAGATAGAAATTGTTTTGCACCATTGGAAAACATTTGTTACAAAGCATATTAAATGACTTGTGTAAACTAAGAATAAAGACATTTTTGAACCAGAACTTTTCAGTTACACAAGTAGACAAGCAAAATGCAGAGTGATAATACTGGATAAACCTGGCGATTACTTTCCAAAATCTCTCGTTTTAGTCATTAATTTATGTGTATGTCAGAAGCTTATCTAAATTTGGGACATAAAAACTTTTTCCTTATACGTAATGTTAATAATTGTTTTATAGCTGATTTATGAACAGTAAATTGACCTGAAAACAAAATAAAAGTAATAAATGTAGTTCCAGAAAAGTTAAAGAATGAATCCCACTATATGAAAACCATTAGTGTAATTATTTCATTAGTGCTAAAGAGCCATGTCGATAGTTATAATAAACGTATTACTAAGAACAAGCCTATATGAATAGGATATAGAAATATGTGCATACTTTTCAGTAGCATTTAAGGAAGCGATTTCTTTCAGTTCACTCAGGGAGAACTACTTTGCCGAGTGTATTAGAAAATTAGTAAGCAGGACAGGGTAGTTTGCTCATAAAAGCTGCAGCACTTCCAGTTAACAGATAATTTTGTACAGGAGGAAAAATGACTGAAAAATTCAATGCCATTGCTGGGATTTGAACCACGGATCTCACGGTCTCTAACCGGTTGCTCTAATCACCGAGATGACATACACCAGAAGCGACTTACAATGTCGTAAGTGATTTAGGTACTATGCTTCATAGTTTAATCGAATATAGGTAGTGTTAATTTAATTATTTATTTTCACACAAGCCATGCCGCATGTTGCCATGGTAGCTCAGTGGTTAGAGCAACCGGCTAGAAACCAGGATATCCGTGGTTCATATCCTAGCTATGATAATGATTTTTTTTCCAGACTGACTATACCTATCCAATTGTCCTAAACAGGCTTGTGTGAAAAAAAAAACAATTTAACAAATAATTTTGTATAACAAAGGGAATTTTATTTCTTTCATCTTTATTTGATTATTTAATAATTTCTTAGATGAATCGGACTATACCAGTAACACGATGCCTCCTCTTTCGGGGACTGCATAAACTCTCTAACTGAGCAATAGCTTAACTATCTCTAGGATTTCAGCGCTGTAGTGTTGTGTTTGTTTGTTTTTTTATCAGTAACGGAGTTTACATTTCCCCCCCTAAATTTACTGTATGATTACTGGTTTTACTGTTTACTGTTCCTTTACACAAACATATAACACCCATGCCCAAGGCGGGACTCGAACCCACGATCCCCTGCCCACGAAGCACCAAGGCCTTAGCGAGCGTGGTCATGGGGACCGGCTAGCGTTAGGCAGATTCTTATATGCACTTTCATTAGGCGAAGGGGTGAAAGGGAGTTGAGGGGCAGGCATAGAACTGGTACAGTATGAAGTAGCCCAAATGGCTGCAGGCCTTTACAAATCGGATAGAAAACCCGCGGAGTCATTTTTGATGATTGTAATGCTAAGGCAAATGGATCCCTTTTAAAACCCAATAGCATATATTTGTTCACAGTATGGAAGGTATGTAGTACTGCAGAATATAATCCATTTACGGCAATGTATAAGCTAGAATGTCTTGTGTTTATTGAAGATTTCACTAACAGAAACCTTTTAACCAAGCATGATAAAGGGACTATTTAGTAAGTTTCTAAATGATCGACCAGCAGCTCAGTTTTATAGGAAATGAATGTTCACAGGCAAATACGTTAATTTATTGTTACTGCTGAATGGAGCAATATGCAATAACAAAACGTTCGCTTAAAAAAGTACTAGATGAACTTTGTGCAAATATGGATTCTAAGCATTTTAAACATACTTCTTGAAAAATCCGATGTGTTAGATTCACATAATTTTCTCTATCTGTTCTAAAAACAAAGTTCTTACAAGTGCTATTCTTATTACTCTTTCATACCAATCGAGATAAACATTATTAGAATGTCTTACTTATTAGTTCCTTATAAGTAGAAGAGAACATTTTAAAGGTCGAATAGACCTACACCCAAAACTTAAAGCTATTAATAAATGCTTACGCTTAGAAAAAAATACTCATAAACTACAACAAAACATAAAATAAAATATTATTAACATTAACTGTAATTAAACCACTGTATAGTGCTAAAGCGATATTCAAATGCCATTATGAGATCGTAATATAAATTCGCTTCTTTGCTTGTCAGAAGTAAAACAAAAGAAGCACGGGCGACACCATGTCTGAGAAAGGTATAAGTATTTTAAAATTAAAACCGAATGTCCAGAAATGGATACCGCCATAACAAAGTTTAATGGAGCAAAATTGAATGTCTTGACGAAATCTACAATTTTTGCAGAAAGTTTTTGTAAGTTTGTAAATCTACGTTTCGTTTCAAGATATGAATTCTATTTATCATGTTAATATCTTTAATATACGGTATTTTAATATGAACTGTTAAGAGCAATTTTAGAGAAAATCAACATTTTGGAAAAATGTTCCATGTAAAGGCATGTAAATATTTTCTGAATTGTACATCAATGGCCATAAATCAAAAGTACGTCTTATTTTCATTCAAAATTCCCCTTTTGTATACCAGCAGTCGAAGGAATGCAGTACTGATGTACAATCAATATGATATTTAAAATTATTGTACTTGCAATCTAGGCGAAACTGTTCACTGATGGTGTACACGCCACTGATAGCCTTTCGGTTGATTTCAGATCAGCTAGAGCGCTCCGCTATAATATACTAGTGTCTCAATCGGTATAGCCGCTGGTCATCAAATCTGAACCAACATTTATATCATTATCCCGTGTTACCGACATTTTGTAAATTGTACTCAATTTTGCATATATTTTTCATTTAGATGTTTTTTCGTTTCATACCCAAATCAAAGTCACTGGATGCTTTCGTTAGTTTTAAGTGTTCCGATTTTCTCTCTGCGATTTTATTTGTTGTAATAAAATGCGTGGTAACTTATTTCTTCTTGGTTTTAAGGCCAGAACATATAAAAGGGCTAACCATAAGCAAGAAAAGGTACTCGGAGACTATTGGTGGTCGAGTGAGGTCGATCGTATCTTCACACGAGCGATACTCCCTAGGCAGGGGATCCTAGAAAGCGACGCATGTAGTTAATTTTACGCGTTGATTCGCAGTGGAATATGGTTACTTCCACTCAAATAAAGATTGATTATGGAAGAAGTTCAGCATTTTAGTCCGAGAAAGTGGACATATTTTGTCGAAAAAAATGTTTGAAAAATCGCGAGAAAGAATTTTCGCATTAACGACGCACAAAATTGATTGCGATTTCGTGAATTGTTTGTCAAGATTAATTGAAATAAACTTCAGTTCTGCAAAAGGAAATAATTTTAGTTTTCAATGGTTTTAAAAAGTTATATTACTAACATTTACGGCCGTAAATCCCTGAAACCGCCCTGAGCAAAAGATCTCATATCTCTTACCGACTGAGTTTACAGATTCAATTGATGAACTATACGGGGGGGGGGTAATTTTACTGCTCACTGACTCCAGCAAGAATCCCATCGTACCGTTCTCAAAAGTTTTAAATTTTTAATTTTTTCTTATTGCGTTTTTCTCAAAGAGGTACACAATTTGACCAACACTAATACGCTTAGATTACACTTTTAAGTCAAGACGATAAACCCTCTAGGATAAATTACTTTCAAAAGACTGAATGAAATCTACGAGTCGTTCAGTATTAAATGCAGTAGTTGTTTATCAAGGAGTCTGAGTAGATTAATGCAATAAAGCAATTAGGTTTGCTGAAGACATTTATGTAGTGAGCGCTTTGAAACGTAGAAACTAAACTATGATTTTAGCAGTGCAATAAAATTACTCTGCTATTGCTAGGATTCGAATGGTTGTATTTCAGCTAATGCTTATCTCGATTAGCATTGTGTATAAAGCAGAATAATCTGTTGTAAGAAGTTTGTTTGTAGAGCAGCTAGCGAAAGTCACGTGAGTGTAGCACATCAGATTTTTATAGTCATATCCGGGGCTTTGACTTGAGAAATAACTGCTGGATTCTTTAACGTTGGTCGTTTTCTTGGTTTATACTATTAAACACACACGCACCTATTCTTACTTCCAAACTCTTGCAGAGGATAGGGAACCCTTCAACCTAAAGAAAAATTCCCCGTCCCAGCCGGAATCGAACCAGAACCTCTGGGCGAGAAGCCAGAATGCTGACCAGTCGACCGCAGAGGAAGTCAAGATTCTGCAATGCGAGCTTCTTTGTACTTAGTCAATGTTGTCTTTACATGTAATTCATTCCTGTTATTATCTACCTAATGCGAATTGCCGAAAGCTGTAGCCTTGAACTTGATTTAGACGTTGTTGGTAAACCTGCGGAGGTAAGGCACGGGGATGTAAGTCACCGGAAGACGGACGCACTCCCTCCTCCGCGGTGACAGAACAAAGCAGCAGGAACACGGGAAATCTCTCAACACTACTTATGTAACCCTGGCAGAGAGACGGATAAAAAATACCTCCATTGTTTTCATAACACATCCCTAACAAGAGGGTGGAATGGTGATGCTTTCTCGAATACTTTGCACGTCCCAGCCGATTTTTCCGATGGTAAATCATGGAGCGATACCGAAAAGAAGAGGAAATATGTGCCTCGACTGTAAAGGAACGAGCTAGGAGAGAATTTGTGGAGCGTGTCTTTCTCCAAACGTTCATCTTATGTTACGTCAACTCAGTTAATCTTTGTGCAAAAGTGGCGTTACTGTTACAACCCCGTTTCACTTAGCAGCTATATGAAGTGCAAAAGTTAAAGGCATATGAACGACGGCCAAAGCTCACGCAGAGCACTGTTAGCAAGTTTGGTAGGCGTGTAACGACGGTAACTTTGTACATCTATAGCATGACATACCAAATATCCCAAACTATTAACATTTTACATGGTTTGTGTTAAACTATGACACACGTTAAAGCAATAGAACAAGCAGCTTTCTCTAAGATTTAAATACAGGTATACCCGTTTTGACCATTCGCCTTTCATCTAGGCGGCCCGGACTTGATTACAGGGGATCGCAAGTGGGATTTGTGGTGGATGAAGCGGGGTCTGGACTGGTTTTCAATGGTTCTTCGATTTTCCAAGCCATTCATTCCACCAACTGCTGCCTAATCATCTTTCCCGTCATCAATTTCACCGTTATTTCATATAGACAATCCACTTCCTCAAACCGGCGTCGGGCTGATCACCTAATCTGGCTTCCCTCTTCTCCAGGGCCTCTACACAACAGGCTGATCCCCAAGGACTGGCTTGAAAGTCCTGGGGAGTCTATGTTCTACGTACGAGGAGGGTAAACGGAGAGAGAAAGAAAGAAAGAAAATGAAGGACGGAAGGGAAAAAAATCTGATGTGCTCCATTCACATGACTTTCACCACATCTCTACAACAAATAATTGTTAAAAAGCTTATTCTTATATTTATTTCATGCTAATCGGGAAAAATTAGCAGGAATAGTCTTATTACTTGTTTTCTGAAGCGAAATAAGGGAGTAGCATAGGTTAAAGTGATGGCCAAAAGCTGGTTTCTATGTGACTGAAGTTTCTTTGTTTGTATAAACAGGAGTTGACAAATTCCTGTATGAGAAATAATTCAGTTTTTCAAATCTGAAAACAAAAACAAGGAATATCTCAAAAACGTTCAACTCCACGAAAAAATGTATTTAACATAAATTGTGTGTTTTAACGTGCTCTACATTTTTTGTGTGGTAACTTTTTGTCCATCTCTTACGGTTAGTAGTTATGCAAAATTCCGTAAAATTCATCCGGAATAAAGTAGTCTTCAGAGGCTATTCCCGGAAAATTCAAGATATACATTTTATTTGTCAGGTAAATATTTTTAATATACAGTATTTTAATCAAAATCATTAGAGCCATTTTTTAAAAAATCAAAATTTTCGAAAAAAAGCTCCATGCAAAGAGTAGTAGGGGGGGGTGAGGGGATTTTCTTGTAAATCTTCGTGGCGCATCCTTGGAATATTCCAAAATTAAATACCAAGTTTGGTATCAATGGTCATTTTTCAAAACAAATATTATTAATGATTCTTATCATTATTAAATAGTTTTAAAACACTCCAGATCATACTGATGCTGAAAACAGTTAAAAGCGTATACTATTTACTCATTCACATGTGTACTGAAAACAAGCGACTACTATCTGGAATGAATTTATGCTTTCCAATCCTCTACTTTCCGAGCTCCCCAAGTATCAATTAGATCTCCCAACAGTACTCACGAATACAGCCCCTGAATGAGGGGAGAACGGTGTTGGCTATGAAGTAATGCTACAGTCCATTCACCCTTTTCCTGAGACGCACAGTTGTGAACTGTCATTCGTAGTGAAATGGTTGCTACAAATCATTCTAAGAATCCACGAAACGTGCATGCACATTTAAAGACAAATTTGAGGTACACTTTTTCTTTACTGCTTCTGACGAAAATGTAAGGTACCTTATTTCTTCCATGAGCTTACGGAGGATATATAAGGCTAACATAATACGTAATTATATTGCGTGTCACAAAGAGCACGTGAATAAGGCATGTAATTGTAACAAAATTAATCAAGTGTAAATACACTGATTATCATACCCAATCATATATTGGTGGTGGTGGTGGTGATGGTGGTGGTGGTAGTAGGAGCAGCAGCAGTAAGAATATTAAGTAGAAGCAAATTAACTGTAATCAGTGTCGACCTGATAGTAAGACAAATAATAATCCTTATTTTGTTGAATTAAGTAAGAAGCAAATTTATTGTAATCAGTTAAAGAATTATTAAATAATAATTAAAAATAATTCTTCAACGTATTAATATTCATAAAATTATAGATAAAAATAAAGAAAATACAAGATAAACATAAAATAACACATAAAGAGATACTAAAGGATTTATGTTTTCCTTACAGAATAACTTTACGGGTGGTTTAGGATTAGTTTCTTATTATGTAGTTATTTATTATCAGGATGTTAAATTTATATGTATATAATTTAAGAGAAGAAGTATGAATAATAATTTATGGAATATTAGGACTAATAGTTTATACAGTTTTTGGTAGTAGTACTAGTAGTCTACTATTACTATAATCATTATTACCGTCATCTTCATTAACATTATCATCATATAATTTAATAAATGCAGCTAGTTTTAAACATACTTTAGAAAGTATTGTAAATGGAAACTTAATATTTTCTTAGAGTTGAAAACATGTGATAATGGATAAAAATGTATAATTCATTATCGTACTATAGGGATGAAACGTCCATACAACTTCGGAACTAAAGACTTTTTCAAAATTGGAAACAATAAAATAGCATTCACGATCTCGTATACCAGATGCAAAATCGATGCGCGCAATTGAAAGCAGCCTCATGCGACAGTAAAGCAGATTTGAACACTCTTGTGTCACAATTCCTCTACCAAATTCACTCTTCACTGTGACCTGTAGAAGCTATTTACAGTCCCCTAATGTGAACTGCCCCTAACTCTTTTGTAGAGCCCTGATGACTTTGAAGACGTCTGACCTAGGTGTTAAAATCGGCGCATAAATGGAAAAGGAAATTTAAAATGTTCGCTTATGATCACCGGTAAATAAAGTACACAGTAGTTAATAGAGATGGGATACATGATGTGAAACTATTATGTATTCTACCACACAGAATTTTTGTATATAGCTTTTCTACGGAGATATGGTTTTCGAATTACTCTGAGCTAATGCTCAGAAATCTGGCTTTTCTTCAATATTTTGAGTACATTGCCCTTCTGCTACTATAAATATAACGCAGCTCTGAATTTCCATTAAACCGGGTACATTGCATGTTATAGCAGCCATGCTGGTAAGCCATTACTTTTAAGGTAGCAGAGGTTAATATAAGCATATTCCGTATTCTACTACACTTCCGGTTTTAAAGCGATCAAGTCGAGAAAGTCATTTGTCATGGCATGTTACGAGTGAAGGTTTTATAACCTTTCGTCGCACCCGATTTCAATTATGTTTAATGTCCATGGTTAAAGTAATCTGATTTTAAAAACTTTCTGAAAATTGAGGGTTTTACAATTTTATTATGCCACTATTCAGGTAGCCAAATCCTGAATAAATAGAAATACAATTTCAGTTGGTTATTTTCGTAATCTAAATATGATTATTTAAATGTATATAGTTTTAAATTATAATCAATTCATTATACTGACCTGTTTAATGTTTAATGTAACTAAATTCAAAGAATAACAAAATAAATATTAAGAGCAAATAAAATCTCTCAAAAATTATTATAAAATCCTATGTGTGACATTCATATGACTTCACATATTGATGTCCTTACGAACTATTCAAGTGATTTTTAGCGCATATGCAACGCTCATATTAGATAGAGAAGGTATTGTATTCCACCCAAAAAATTTGATATGAAGATATCACACCAAATATATGTTTTGAGACCCCCAAAACATGTTTGTAAAAAGGTGAATGTGTGTGTATCTGCGTGACTGTGGACAGAATAACTCAAAAACAAAAAGTTCTTTTAAATACCAAACTTAGTATTTAAATGCAGTATTTCCCAAGGATGAGATGGAAAGATTTTGAAAAAAAAAAAATCCGCCCACTCTAACTACAGTTTACATGACAAAATGTTTTTAAGTTTTGATTTTCTCAAAAATGGCACTAATGGTTTTGATTAAAATAACTTATATTAAAATATTTACATGATAAATAAAATGTATATTTTGAATTTTCTGGGAATAGCCTCTGAGTCTTGTTCATTCTGAACGAACTTTACATAACTGGTAAACCTGAAGAGCTAGACAAACACTTACTACACAAAAAATGTAGATATCGTCCAAACACACAATTTATATCGTTTACATTTTTTTTGTTTGGGAACCACTTTCGACATATTCCTTGTTATTGATTGCAATTTTAAAATAAATATTAAATAAATTAAAAATATATTTTCTTTTACTTCTGGCTAAAATAAAAGATGCGAATTTCAATGACAATCGCATAGCGACAGCTTTTAAAAAAAGTGCCTATCTCTTTAGCTTAGTGCTATTCCTTTAGTTTCCTACTACTTATAAGCAACTAAGTAGTAAGATCATTCTGCTAATGCTTATCTCGATTGGTATGCTGTAAAAAGAAAAGTAATCTTTTGTAAGTAGCTTGAAAAACCCATGTGATAGTAATACATCAGAATTTTTTTCATCTACTTCATTGCAATTGAGATAAAGCTTTACAGAAATAGCTAAATCATACATTTCATTATAGAAGCAAAGGGAATAGCGATAGTCAAATGTTTAGGAACTGGACTTAATATGCCCACCTTGAAATTCCATATTTTTTGTGCTATGCAATTGGATAATGAATATTCAAAAGAATTTTAAAAGAATGACAGAAGCATTGAAAGGATTGTCCCCGGGGTCGAATAATCAGTGAGCGGACTTCTCGGCCGGAGACACTGAGATCGATTCCCGGCCGGGGGTGGAAATATTCTTTGATCATTATTTTTCTCTATTCTCTATAGAGTCCGTTCCAATCAAAACCGCGATATACCACAATAGTTAAAAGAGAACTATAGAAATAGAAGCAATGCCAACCATTAACGACGGATATCTATAAAATGGTTTCTGCCTCCAGAAAGTTACTAAAATAAATTGTTTGGCTCAAAGATATCTTACATTCATTGGGAAGTGCGTTTTCGTCGCTCGTCTAATTGTTTAACAATCGTGGACGATAATTTAAATGTCTTTCCGAAAAAAGAGAACATCACAAATTATTTCCAGAAAATGCAAATTTTACTTGACATGTAAATATCTTCAGTGTGGTATTTCAATCAAAATCATTACATTAATATTTCAGATGCCCGAAATATTACAATTGTAGCATCATGCGCGCATTCTTAAGAATATTAATGTTAGTAATAAATGATGGCCCCGCAACTACGTGTGTGACTTGCATTTGGAGGTCCTGGTTTATTCTGACATAAAGTTCACTGGGGATCATCAGGCGAATGCTGGGGTGGTTTCTCATCTATCACGATTTCCTTTCAATTTCCTCTCATTCAATTTCCTCAGATTTCAAATGTGCTTCCAGGTATGATCGTAGCGTATGACAGTGCGGGCAGAAGGCCCAGATGGGAATGAATGGAAAGATTACTCCCTGTAGACACTAAGTCGGTGGGACGCTTACTCTTTGGCGGCCTATCAGTGGCAAGTTATAGGAAACATCAGGAACATCCGCGCCTCTCTGCTGGTCCGTCTGCCTAAGCCCTGTAGTCTCCTGTGATTCCCTCACCCCATCCCATCCTCCTGAGGAATGTTAGCCACAATAGATATGAAAAGGTCGCAATGCAGGGTGTCTCTTAAGTTGTCTATCTAACCTTTATCTTTTATAAAGTCAATAATTATAAACAAAAGCTCTCTCTCTCTCTGGCAAACTGCGAATCAAATTAAAACAGCAGAGTAGTTGCAAACTCCGCTGCCCGGAATGTGAGGAACATGTTGAGTAACAAATCCTATGTGTTCCATTCACACGACTTTCTCTACATCTCAATAGCAAATTGTTATTAATAAGCTTATTCTTCTATCTGTTTCATTTTAATCGAGACAAACAGCTGAAACGATCTTATTACTTATTTCCTTATAATTAGAACGGATATAAGTGAATACACTAGGCTAAACTGACAGTTAGATGTTTTAAAATTGGATTGCTATGGGGATTGAAATCCGATTACTTGCGTGACCAGGAGTTGACAAATTCAGGAATGAAAAAATCTGATGTGTTCCATTCACATGACTTTCTCTACATCTCTGCAACAAATTATTGTTAAAAAGCTAATGGTTCTATTTACTTCATGCTAATCGAGAAAAAATTAGCAGAAACAGTCTTATTATTTGCTTCCTTATAACAAAAAGCGAAATAAAGTGATAGTCAAAAGCTGGTTGCTATGTGACTGAAGTTCCTTTGTTTGTATGGACAGCAGTTGACAAATTCCTGTACGAGAAGTTTTTCAAAGCTGAAACAAAAAATAAGGAATATCTCGAAAACGGCCAACTCCACAAAAAATAAAATGCATATGACATAAATTGTGCTTTATCGTGATCTACATTTTTTGTCTGCTAAGTTTTGGTCTATCCCCTACTGTTTAGCAGTTATGCAAAATTCAATAAAAATCATTCAGAATAAAGACGTCTTCAAAGGCTATTCCCCGAAAAATAAAGATATACATCTTATTTAACATTAAATATATTTAATATACGATATTTTAATTAAAATTTCCAGAGCAAATTTTGAGAAAATCAAAATTTTCGAAATTATTTCCATGTAAATGGTAGTTAGGGGTGCGGGGATTTTCTTGAAAATCTTCGTGCCGCATTCTTACAAGATATTGAATTTAATTGCTAAGTTTGGTAATTTAACGGACCTTTTGAGTTATACTACCCACAGATACACAAATACACACACAGACACACACACACGGACCTTTTTATAATTTTTTTTTAATTCAGCGTGTCATGAAGTATTTATTTGCAATAAAAGTTTGGTATCGAATTTTTAGGTGCATTACAATACCTTCTCTATACCTACACTATAATAGTACGTGTAGAGAAAGTATCTAATGTGTTCCATTCACATGACTTTCTCTACATATCTGTAACAATTATTGTTAAAAAACTTATGTTTCTATCTATTTCTGGATAGAATCAGGATCGAGATAAACATTAATAGAAATGCTTTTTGTAAACCGAAGGCAAACAATGAAACACACAAGGCTAAAACTATAATCAAGTCCTTTAAAAGCTGGTTCCCAGATTATTCCTTATTGCAGATTATTCCTTATCCTCCCTAGAGTAAGGAAGTGTGAATGCGAGAGTGAATGTGTGCGTGTAAATCTAAGGATAATGACTCAAAATATGAACAGTACTTGAGTGAACACCATCATTGCCATGCCCAGTAGTTCCAAAGGAAAAGTCCCAATATGACCCAAGTTTTAGACAGAATATAAATGAAACAAACAAGAACCTCACTCAGAATCATTTCTTATCCCCCATAGAATCTGGAAGTATGAATGTGAGAGTTAATGAATGTGTGTTTAATACTATAAAACCGAAAAACTAACGTTAAGAAATCAATAGTTCAGCGAGAAAAACACAATCAATTGCTTCTCAAAAGAAAGCTCCTGATATCATAGAAGTTAACGGGTGCTATTCATATAAAGCAATGATAAAAATAAAATTAATAACAATAATAATAAAAAGAATCTGATATTTTCCACCCACATGGCTTGCTTTATATGTTATACAAATGCTAATCATAATTTTCACAATGCTAATCAAGATAAATGTTACCAGATATGGTCTTTCTTTAAGTAGAAGAGAAATTAGGCAATACACTAAGCCAAAGCGATGGTTTAATAATTTAAAACTATTGAGTGCTATTGAAATGAGTAAAATGCATGTGTATATATATATACACACACAAAAATGTTTGTAAACTATTTTAACGAGATCTACATTTTTGATAGTAAGTTTTTGTCTATCTCTCTTGATCATTATGCAAAGTGTATCCAGAATAAAGAGGTCTTCAGATTTTATTCCCAGAAAATTTAAGATTTACATTTTATTTGTCATGTAAATATTTTTAACATGCGGTATTTTAATCAAAATTGTTAGTCATTTTTGAGACAAAAAGACATAATGCCCATTTAACGAGCGGTTTAGGGTGGAGGGACTTTCTTGAAAATATTCGTGTAGGATGTACTTATATACCAAGTTTGGTACTTACCAGGGTTTTCGTCCACACACCCACAGACAGAGAGACAGCGCACAAACACAAACTGACTGCTTTCTAAAATTGTAAGGGGTCTCTAAAGCATGTATTTCCAGTGAAGTCTCGGTATCGAATTTTTGGGTGGAATACAAAACCTCATTTATCTATTTTGTATGTTGTACATATGCGCATAACAAATTTAATATGTAAACGGTCTTTCACACAGACACGAATGAACCTTTCTTCTAAATTTTTTTTTAATTCTTTGGACTTCAAAACATGTATTTCCGGTTAAATTTCTACATCGAATTTTGGGTACTTTACAGTAATTTTTCTACCGATTATGTGCATAGCAGATGTTGAGCAAGTAATAAATAAACATACTTCTAATTCTCAGATTTAGCTATTTATCATATGAGACAATAGGAGGCCAAAATGAGAGTTAGAGCCTTCTTCTCCCATGGATATGCTCATGCAAATAGCCCTGGAATGGAACAATATCATTAAAGAGATCCTTCTGAGACGAGTGAAGTAATGATAGGTTTAGGTACATCAGCCCTAAAGCTCTGTAGGAGAAGAAGGGAAAGATTAACCCCTACAACGACAAAGGTAGGAACCGGAACATTTTCTTGTTTTAACGCACCTGGACATCAGAGGTGCAATGCGTGGTACAGAAACGGTGCTGTTTTCCGCGATGATGATAGCACTAACTTGAATTTCACCCGCGGCAAGTGATTCGGGCAATAATTATTTCAGAGGCCATGTGGCTCGGCTTTCCGTCAGTACTTGCCGAAATAAGCCATCTGCCATCGTAATTTCTTTCCTCTGAAGACATGCATTTTGAAGTGCATTACTAGGTCTTTAATGCCTGTTGGACATGGTGAGGTCTGTCTGTATTACTGTGTTTTGAAGAAGATTAGAGTAACATAACAATCCACACTTTCTCCAGCATTAAAAGGAGAATATCGTATTCACGATTCGATATCGAGATATCACCGGAAATATATTTTTGGATTCCCCTGATAACATCATAAACGTATTACATTCAAATGACTTTGCCTATCTATCTATGTTTTATTATTTAGTTTCTAATAAGTAGAAGGGAAATAAGGAAATACACTAGAATAAACCGACATCCAAATGTTTTAAAATGTGGTTGCTCTGGGATTAAGATCTGTTTCTTTGTGTGGCCAAGCGTTGATAAGTTCCAGTATGACAACATTTTAAGCATTTTAAAACTGAAATAAATAACGATGAATATCTCTAAAACGGCAAACTTCACGAAAAAAAAAATATATATATGACATAAATTGTGTATTTCATTGAGATGTAGTTTTATTTTAAGTAGCAAAGTTTTGTCTATCTCTTACGGTTTGCCAGTTATGCAAAATTCAATAAAAATCATCCAGAACAAAGAAATCTTTAGAAGCTATTCCAGAAAATTTAAGATGTACATGTAAATATCTTAAGTATAATAGGTTTTAATCAAAACCATTAGTCATTTTTGAGAAAATAGACATTTTCAAACAAGATAAGTTGGGAGTGGGGGGATTTTCTTAAAAATCTTCGTGTCACATCCTTGGAAGTTACTAAACTTAAGTAGCAAGTTTGGTATTTAACGATATTTTCGTTTTTGAGTAATATCCACATACACACATAGGCACACACATGGAACTTTTACTAAAAATGCCTTTTTTGGATTCAGGGAAACCCAAAACATGTATTTCCGGTGAAATCTCGTTATCAAATTTTTGGATACATAACAATACCTTCTTCTGTACACTATGTATATAGTACGTGTGGAGAAAGTAAAAGTGTTTCGTCGCAACTCGTGCGTTTTGATTTGTGTTTTTTCATTTTTTCCTATCTTTTACGATATACCATTTATTGAATGACATTCAGTATGAAGACTTCAGAGACTATTCACAAAAAATTAGTTGTCATAAAAATATCTAAACATATGTAATTGTAATCAAAATCGTTAAGGCCATTTTTGAGAAAATCTAAACGACCAAAAAATCTTCAATATGAAGGTTAACTGGAAGGGGGGGATAATTCCATTTACATGACTTTCTCTACCTGTTCTACCAACTTTTTACTGAGATTATTTTTCTTTCTACGTCATGTTAATCGAGATAAACGTTAGCACAAATGGTCTTAAGGAAATACAACAGGAAAAAGCATTAGTCAAATGTTTTAAGGGATGTCGCCATGTAACTGTCATTGAAATTCGCTTCTTTGCATTGCCCGAAGTAAAACAACAGAAACAGAAACATTGACGACTTCCTGTTTGAAAAAAAAGTATAAGCGCTTTAAAATTTCAACAATTATCAAGAAATATCTCTGAAACGGTTAGTTCTACAACAAACAACGTAAAGGACATAAACTGTGTGTTTTGCCCAGATCTACTTTTTTTGTGTAGTAAACTTTTGTCTATCTCTTACAGTTTATGCAAAATCCATTCAGAATGAAGGGGAATTCAGATACTATTTGCAGGAAATTCAAGATACCCATTATCTCTGTCATGTAAATATCTTTAATATACGGAAATTTTAATCAAAATCGTTAGAGCCATTTTTGAGAATATCACAGTTTTCGAACATTTTTCCATTTAAAGGTAGTTTGAGGTAGGGTGATCTTTTCTAAAAACTTAAACATCTTCAACCTAGGCAGATAATTAACTTAAACATCAAGTTTAATATTCGAAGCTTAATAAAAATTGTGATTTGTGATGTCATAGGTATAAGAAATTTACTTAAGTTGTGGTATATTTCGTTTTTGAGTTATGCTGTCCTCAGACAGACAGAGAGACAGACACACACACATACACAAGGACTTTTTTCTAACAATATGATGTGTTCCATTCACATAACTTTCTCTATTTCATGTACAAACTATCCTTACAATAGATTATTCTTGTATCTATATCATGCTAATCAAGAATAAACGCTTGCAAAATTGTTCTAAATACTTACTTCCTTTTACGCAGAAGGGAAATAATGGAACACACTAGGCTAAAGCGTTAGTTAAGTATTTGAAAAGCTGGTCTCTATGTAAAACACTTGAGGTTCAATTCGCTTTCTATGATTCCTTTTGAGAAAAGTTAGGTGGTTTAAATTTGAAACCAATAATTGAAAGGAATATCTGGAAAACTCTATAAAAAGCACGTATATGGCATAAATTATGTGTTTTAACAAGATATAATTTTTTGTAATAAGTTTTTGTCTATTTCTTACGGTTAACCGTTATGCAAAATTCTACAAAACTCATCCAGAATAAAGAGCGGCCGCGCCGTGGCTGAGTGGTTAGACAAACTGCCTATAACCAAGGGTTGGCTCCCAGGCGATTGCACACGGTGGACAAAGCGGCGCAGGAGCAGGTTTTATCCGGGTTCTCCATCGCATTCCACCGATGCTGCATCTTCATTCCATGTATCATTAGTGTCATCGCCCGCAGTGTCTAAGTGGCAAAGGCGGGCGTAAATCACTATAAAAATGATAAAGAGCCCTTCAGAAAATTCAAAATATACATGGTATTTGTAATGTAAACATCTCTAATATACGGTATTTTAATCAAAATCGTTAGAGCTATTTTTGAGAAATTCAAACTGTTCGAAACTTTTCCATGTAAAAGATAGTTTAGGGTAGAAACATTTTCTTGAAAATCTTCGTGTTGCATCGATGGGAAATATTTAACCTAAATACCAACTTTGGTATTTAATATATTTTTCGTTTTTGAGTAATGATGTATACACAGCTTATTTTCTAAAAATGATTCTTTTAGATTCAGTGGGTCTCAAAACATTTCCAGTGAAATATAGGTATGGTATTTTTGGGTGGAATACAATACCTTCTCTACCTACTATGTACGTTGTACATATGTGCTAGAGTAAGTAAAAATCTAACAATGGGAAAGAGACTATTGGGCCCCTCACAAGGTGGCGGCGGATCGGGGAATTCTTTCGAGATAAAGGTGGTACCGAGGAAATAAAATACTCGGGGTGTGACTCGAGAGTCGAGGTGAAATGCCCAAAAAGCATCTGCGAGTTCATGAGCAGAGAGGTGGCTCTGCGCAGCGCTCGTACCGCGGCCAGAGTGAAATTCTTACACACTGAACAGCCTCAAAATAATAGCCGCATTACTTGGGCTGTAATGTAAACTTTTTAACAAACAATGACGAAATAAGTAATTAAGTGAATAGGTTCCAATATATTTGTGCAGTAATAGCTCGTACCTTGAAAAGAAACACCCGAAAGGATACACATCTAAAATTGTATAAGACAATGGCTGTTCCGATTTTACTATATGGTACTGATACTTGGATATTTACAAAGAAAGACTGGAGTCAAACGTAAGCGGTAGAAATGAAATATCTTCGAGCAATAAAAGGATGTACCAGACAAGATTATATTAGAAACGAAGACATACAAATAAATAGAGAAAAATGGAAAAGAGAAGAATGGATAACTCTCACATTCCATTACAGTCATACAGGTATAAACTTTTATGCTATAGAACAGTAGGAGGACTAGTAAAAGGATGGGAAGAAATATGAGGCCGGAACAGGAGACTTTTCCTAAACCATGAAGAGTTTGTGATGGTGATGGAACGACATGAAAACAGAGGTGATTTCGGGGATAAAAGAAACCACTCCAGCATTAGCCTTGCTAACCGCGAAAGCACATTAACCCGGCACCATTTCGGTCGGTTTCTAAAGGTAAATAGTAAAGAAGGTAATAAGCCAGTGTACTTGAATGCTGAAAGTTTCATTTAAGTATATCTTGTATTCAGTTCCTGCTTTGCTGTTCGCTTGGTCATACAGAAAAAGAGAAGTACTGTATCCGTCTGTAGGTATGTGGTCTGAAATATGTGCAACTCCGAACCAAAGGTGTCTGCATGGACGTGCAGTCTTGAGATATGTTGCTCACCGTAACGAAGACATACATTGTCGGTTGTCCAAAGAAGTGTGAGGAATGCCCGCAACACCTTATCTGCCTGCCCGTCACAGTCCGTGTGGGTCATTTGATATTCCTTCAGTTGGACATTCCATAACTTCTTGTGTTGTTCTTATCGCTCGGCGCCTCCAGGTTTGCACGCCAGTGGTGCCAACGCTAACCCAGTAATCTGATATATTCCGCTGCAAAATTATAAGTGTGCCCTTACTCAGCTCACGTAGTAATTTGCCTGACAGCTCCTGCATTTCGGAATCAGATTGGAATTTCAAGGCAGTCAAATATGGGTTTCAATGCAAATATGAATTGTGCTCACTGCAGACCCGGACAAAGACAAAGGAGCATTTCAGTTCGTGCCGGTGGAAGTGTCATCATGATACACAATAATTACCTTTCATGAACTACTTGAGGCGGCGCCGTGGCCAAGTGGTTAGACCTCTTGCCCCTCACCAAGGGATTTAGATACCAGGGACCGCATGTAGGATATTTGGTGGTTAAAGACATTCATTTCCATCTCTAATCCATTATTCACTTTTTCTTTCACTCATTTCACCGCCATTTCCTTACTCTCATACCAGGCATCGGGCTGATTACCTATTCTGATTACTCTCTCTGATCCACAGTCCGTCTGCTCTTCCACAGAAATTTGACCTCTAGGCCCTGAGGATGGGTAAATAGCAGAAGAAGAACCACCTGGAAAATCTGAATCACCAGAGCTGAAATAAAACTTCAGAGTTAAAGACTGGAAATGATATTTGAAATTAATACTTCCTCTTAAACATATCTATGGAGCGTTTACTAGGGATCTATCAGAAGTAAAGCTATAATAGCAATATCCTAAAAAGATACAAAAAAAGATGCCTTTGGCCTTCTGCTCATGGTTTCAAACCCGGTCCAGCTCCATGTCAGGGGATTAAATGACATGTAAAAATTCCTTCAGGACGAATCTCCGGCACATCGGTGGGGCTTATATAATCCTGGCTATTAGCAGCTTCTCTAATAAATAAATAAGAGAGAGAAAGAGGGGCTGTTGGACAGCACAACTAAAATGAAATGGTTAGCAAGTACCCAACTTATTATTTAAAGTTAAGCATCTTCTATATAAGCGTCACGAATTATCTTCAAGAAAATATTACTATTAGAAGCTATTGCTTATAATAAAAAAATGATATTCTTGAAGTTACTCTTATTTTGATTCAATCACTGCATGCTTAAGATATTTCCACGATTTATTTATATAGCTCTCTATGACTACGCTTTTCCACTCCATTTCATTTAGCATAAATCCTATAGCTATCATAAGTGATAGACAAAAACTGATTGTTTGAAAAACGCAGATCTAGTCAAAACATGCGCTTCATATAATGTTTTTATATCGTTAATTCTATTAAACTTATTCGTGTAATTATTGTGAGTTTTTTTAATCCTTTCAAGTGCTTAAATCATTAATATTTTACTATGTTCCTGAAAATGTCATTGAATTTTATTGTTTTTTTAAACTATCTATGGGTTCAAGCTCTAGTATCTGCCTTTATATCAAGGAAAAGTGTAATGAAAGTGGTTCTATAAATTTGATTCACGATTTATGTGAGGTAGATAGAAAAACAAATCTAATGTGTTACACCCTCACATCTTCTAATCCTATTTTACAACAAGATACTCTAATAAAAGCTTAAACTTCCATTTATTCCATGAAAATCTAAACAACTATTAGTAGAAATAGTTACATTATACATTTCCCTGCATATACGAGGAGACTAAGGAAATACATTAGATTAAATTAGATTAGATACATTAATAAGGGCTTAAACTTCTATTTATTCCATGAAAATCTAAACAAACATAAGTAGAAATAGTTCCATTATATAATTCCCTACAGATACGAGTAGAATAAGGAAATGCATTAGATTAAAGCGATAGCCAAAGCACTGGAAGCTGGTCGCCAGATAACCATACTGAAATTAGGCCATCTTTCCAGGGCTAGGAATGAAATGAACAATAAATGCACAAATAAATAAAAAAAAGCAGTAACACCCCAGTTAAGTAAAGTATAACTATTGAAAAATTTGAATCAATAACTGTTCAAATCTACAAAAAGTATATGGCCTATATTGTTTATGAAGATCTACGTTATGTGTGCAGTATAGTTTTTATCTATCTCTTGCGGTTAGCAGTCACTCACAATAAAGAGATCTTCAGAGTCTATGCCCAGAAAACTAAATACATACATCTCAGTTGCTATGAAAATATCTTGACACGTATGGAAACTTAATGAAAATCGTTGGAACATTTTTGAGAAAATAAAAAAAAATTGAAAAATGCCCGATGTAAAGGGTTGTTGAGGTAGCGAAAACATTTTTAAATATTTTTATCGCATCCTTGTAAGATGTTGAACTTAAAGATCAAGTTTGGTATCTAATGGACTTTTCGTTTTTGAGTACCTATACTTAAATTGAACTTTCTTTATGGACGCTCTTTACCTTCTAAGGATTTCAGCATCGCATTTTACATTGGGCGCTAGAGATGCTTAATTGGGCTCAGAGGCTTGTGTGTGTCAGGTTTGAGAACCAGAGACTCTCATGTTACTCATAGACAACAAAGAATGACTGAGCTATACTGTTCATATACGCAAACAAATACACAGACCTTTTTCTACTTTTTAAGGGGGTCTCAAAACCTGTATTTTTGGTGAAAACTCAATATCTATATTTTGGATGTAATATATCTTCTCTTCCTACTATTTACATGGTCCATAGAAAGTAAATACTCTTTTAAGATAAATTTGCAGAAGAGCTATAGAAACAAATGAGAATGGGTAGAGAAAGTCGTTGAATGTAACATATAGCATATGTTAATTACTGTCAGCATCATACCTCGGATTAGAATTACTCAGAAAATGAAACTGAATTTTGTTTAGGAAGCCCTTTAACTGCTGCCGTTTTCAACGTCCTATTGTATATTGGTCGTGAAAGTCAGGTTAATTTTACTCAGGGGCCACTTAATAAAGCTTGCACGTGCCGTAAACATAGACACGTGATCAAGGACTTAAGTTCCCTTCCGATGGAAGCCATACTAAAGATTAAACTATATGTATATATACAGGGATACTACAAAAGAAATAGACAAATTCAACTGTTTGTAAAACAAAAACTATTAGAGATAGCAACCTAATTATTTTGGGGGTATGTTGAGAAACTCTCAAAGTTTTGTTTGTTACTATTGGTAACGCTTTAGTGTTTTGTTTGTTGTTGCAGAAGCTGAAATGGCGGAAAATCCTGTGGAAAAGGCACATTGCGTGTTGGAATTTGCTAGAACGCAATCAGCAGCTGTTGTCCAACGACATTTTAGAACACGTTACCACAAAACGCCAAGGACTAGACAGTCAATCTACGACTGGTATAGAAAATTCGAGACAACGGGATGTTTGTGCAAAGGGAAGAGCTCGGGAAGACCAAGAGTTTCGGAAGAAAACGTTGAACGTGTTCGTTCTGCCTACATAAGAAGCCCACAGAAATCGACATCTAGGGCAAACATGCAATTACAAATTCCACACAGAAAACTGTATGGAAAATCTTGCGGAAGCGACTGCACATGATGCCTTACAGATTACAGATGTTGCAGTTTCTGAGTGAAGAAGATAAGGTCATACGGCGTGACTTTTGTATCGACATATTGCGACATGAAGAAGACGATGCTGGTTTTTGTGAGCGCATCATTTCATTTTTGTGGTAACGTGTTCTAAAATGTCGTTGGACAACAGTTGCTGATTGCGTTCTATAAAATTCCAACACGCAATATGCCTTTTCCACAGGATTTTCCGCCATTTCAGCTTCTGCAACAACAAACAAAACACTACAGCGTTACCAATAGTAACAAACGAAACTTTGAGATTTCTCAACATACCTCCAAAATAATTAGGTTGCTATCTCTAATAGTTTTTGTTTTACAGGCATTTGAAGTTGTCTATTTCTTTTGTAGTAACCCTGTATATTACCCTCCGGCGGGTTTGAACCCGCGATTTTGGAAACCAGATACTAGCACGTTACCCCTAAACCAAGGAGGAACAATTACAGACGGAGGAACTAGAGAAATATTGAGTTTTGTTATACTCGCTCTTTAAATAAAATGACTCTTAAAGTCCCATTGGACGTGAAAGATAGAACATTTTACTTTCTCTACACGTACTATGTACATAGTGTATAGAAAAGGCATTGTATTGCACCCAAAAATTTGATACCAATATTTCGCTGGCAATATATGTTTTGAGACCCTCTGAATAGAAAAGAAAAGCATTTTTAGAAAAATGTCCGTGTGTGTCTATCTGTGTGTCTGTGGGCAGCATAGCTCAAAAACGAAAATTCCGTTAAAAACCAAACTTGGTATTTAGATTTGGTATCTTCCAAGGATGCGACACGAAGATTTTCAAGAAAATCCACCCATCCCCCAACTACTCTTTACATAGAACGTTTATCGACAATTTTGATTTTCTAAACAATGACTCGATTTTGATTACAATATTGTATAATACAATATTGACAAATAAAATGTATATCTTGAATTTTCTGAGAATAGCCTCTGAAGGCAACTTTATTCTGGATGCATTTTATGGAATTTTGCATAGCTGCTAAACCGTAAGAGATGGACAAAAGCTTACCATACAAAAAATGTAGAGCACGTTAAAGCACACATCTTATGTGATATATATTTTCTTCGTGAAGTTATTCGTTTCAGCTTCTCTCATACTGGAATTTGTCTACTCCTGTCCATACAAACAAAGGAACTTCAGTCACATAACAACCAGCTTTTCACTATCATTTTAACCTATGATATTCCCTCATCGGTTTTACTTACAAAGAAGCAAGTAAGAATACTATTTCTGCTTATTTTTTTCTCGATTAGCATGAAGTAAATACAAGCATAAGTTTTTTTATGTTATTTTTTGCAGAGAGGTAAAGAAAGTCATATGAATGGAACACGCAAGATTTTTCTTATATGTCTCTATCACGCTCGAGATTCTTTTACATTTCATAAGTCTACCAAAAGAAGCTATCACCTTTATTTCCTTCCGAAGGAAGAATTACTATGGATTTTATGCCCGAAAAAGATCCATACCCTTCGCCAAATTTGAACCCGCATCCTCAGAACTGCAGGCTAGCATGGTACACGTAGACACCAAAGGACCACAGTCATTGAAGTACAACACGGCACATGTCATAAAAAACCCTTTGTGCTTCTTACATAGGAAGCTCAAGGAGGAATTCTGATGACTAACTTCGGACGAAATGCACACCAGTTAGGGTCTTTAACGACTCCGTATTACATAAATCCTCACGCTAGCGATTCCGCCGTAGATGATTTTAACATGGGTGCCCCGCAAATAAATCGAAGCACTCCCAGAAACGGAGCCGGCCAGCCGAACGTTGGTGAGTATTTACACAATCCAAATTCCGCCATCCCACCTAACGCACGAATCACTGTTGCCCGGTCCTATATATTGACATGAAACAGGAGAAAGGAAATGCTGGGATAGGAAATTCGTGGTAGAAGCGGTTATACCCCAGCATCTGCCTACCTACCCGGGGAACCCATGAAAACACTCATGATAAGAACTGCTGCCAGCATCGTGAGAATCGAAAACCTACCGCTCGAAGCTGATCACACATGTTATGTTTAGGTTTAAAATTACACAGGGTTAGTGCAGGGCAGCACCTGCAGAGGTCGTAACCTCCCCCATGGAAGGCAACCGGAAATGGTGGACGAGAAAATTTGGGGGATATAATGAACCTACCCACATTTGTCTGGCACCACGAGAAATCCCCTACTCGTTGGATATGCCTGCTGCGGGAATCGAACCCGCACAACAAACGAAACCGTCTGAGCCATCCACGCTCATGTTAGAATAATCGGCAACGAGAAGGCGGATCTCTTCGCTAAACAGGCTGCATGCAGCGCTGACGCCGACATGACACCAACGAGCGCGGTAAAAGGAGACATACGCGAATAGGCTGGAAAAGTGGGAAACAAGTGGCAAATTACAGCTAAAGGTGCCATAACAAAATTGTTTTTTCCTAGCATTAAACAAAAGCTACAAGTTAATTTATACCAATACACAACAGTGCTCACAATAGCAGACAGGGCAAGATCGGCGCAAACTTACAACTGATCAAATTAATTGAAAACCCCACAGGCATTGCAACAAGAACATATAAACCATTGTGCACACCATATACGAATGTGAAGTGTTAAATTGTAAAAGAGAAGTGTTAATATCAGAAATAGTCAGGTCAGCTGGTCAGTGACCAACAAACGAAAGTGATCTTATGAATAAATACATAAAATACTTTCAGGAATTCGCTAAAGCCTTAAATATAAACACGGACATAGGAACCACAGGACATAATCGCAAAAACATCAAGTATGTAGTAGTATTACTCAATGTAATGGAGCATGCAGCTAATAAAACCATTAAAAATTCTCCTCGATAGTTGCCATGCTACCGAGCTATCTGGCTGGATCTACCTTACCTTAACTGCTCCTAAGTGTTTATTGGCGATCCCATTAGACCCAATACAAGTGGCTTTTAGCAATGAAAATGAAATGAGGCTCTAGACACAACATCCCACCCATTGCATTTACTATGCGCAGCGCACCTTTTCTTGAGCGCTAATTTTACGGGGTAACGAGGGTCGATAGGAGGAAGAATGTTGTCAGCCTATTACGTTTATTTTTTTTTTTTGAGGCCCTCAAATATTAGGGTGAATATGCTACCTAATTTACTGCAAACTAGCTGAATTATTAAACGAAACATAGCGCCCCTGCATGTGCATGAACTATGGCGCTACAAACAGAATGCTACCTTAGCACTGAAAACACTAGATGTTAAGGTGTACAGAACACGTTTTTTAATATACCAAGCCAGGTGGCTCAGACCTTTTGTCTGACACTAGCATTTGGGAGGTCTCATGGGATCGATTCTTGCGGCCGACCTCTCTGACGCAAGGGTTTTTTCGGAAGTTTTCCCGGGTTACTAAGCAAATACTAGCGAGGCTTCTTCATTACCTCGAACTTCTCGTCCCTTCATTTCACCCAACCGGTCTCTTTCAGGGTTGTAAGTGTAAGGGAGGACTGTTGTGGTGGCGCCCTTCCGTAGTGGTGAGTGCGCTCTGGAAATACAACTCTCGGGATTTGAAGTGTTCTGTAGCCCTAGCACATGGGCTCGTAGCGCTTCCCGTGTCGAGGTGAACTGCTTGGAATGTGTTCGTGACCCTCCACGGTGGCTCCTCCCTTGTCGTCCGGTTTTGGCTGTCATTGATATTACTCTCATATCATCCTATTCTCCTGGGGTCTGAATTACAATAAGCCAATGGCTGCAGTGCGGATCTCCTCCGGCATCACACATACACACACCCAAAATGTCTCAATATTATTGCTCTGCTTCCGAAATTGCGTGGAACCTACCAAATAAAGACTAGGGATTCGAGCGCCCAAGAAAACGTGTGCGCATAGAAATGATGCTCCGCTCTGATATATGTTGATAGTTAGTTTTTAGAGATAATTTTTAGATTATCGTTTCACATACTTTCTAATCTGTTTTTCCTTCAAGAAGCAGCATTGGAAAAAGCAGTCTGCGAAATCTTCAACAGAAAATAGTTTTTCACTTATATTACTTTAAGTAGTGCACAGCATATCGCGGAACGGATTTAAACTAGACCCGCACTTAAAATTCCCACAAAAGGAGTCACCTGTTATATATATGAGGAGAAACATCGCGTATTCCACACGCATAAAACACGGTGGCTACTGTTTGCTGCATGCATGCTACTGTGTTTTATCTGCCTGTCCAATTTCAGGCGGACGCCATGAGTTATTCCCCTTTTCACGTTTCCAAGCAGCTGTGTGCAAGTGGAAGATGTATGTCGACTCAAGACTCCATCCGGACTTATGTCTGCCACGTACGCGTGCTTCGTGTTCCTTATTGCCACGCTAATTACAACTGAGAACATGGCTTCCAACATTATCTGATGTTGAGACTCTTATCATTCTCATCAAACTAAACAAGACATTTTAGAGATAGTATTTGCATTACAGCATAAGAATTCATTATTTTCTTTAGAAATGACTTCCTGGAAACACAAATTTGGATTTGTTCCTTTTAATCTCAGAATACCTTTTCAAAAGTTCTTATGTGACACATAGCTACATTTCTCCATCTATTATTTATCATCTTAAAATTTTACTTTCTCAACACGTGCTATTGCATATATATGGCGTGTTATTTATGGACGCTCTTTAACTACTGTGGTTCTCAGCGTCCCATTCGAAATTAGGTGTGAAAGACCACTTAATTTTGCTCAGAGGCCTCTCTTTCAGGCTTGAGGTTCTTTTACGTATCGTAAATCTACGACACGAGACCAACGGCTTTACTTCCCTTCCGAAGGAAGCTGTGCTAAGGATTTTTACACTCGAAAAAAATCCATCGTCCTCCGCCGGGTTTGAACCCGCGACCTTGGGTACGTGAAGTCAGCATGGTAACCATCACACCACGGAGGGCGACTTGCTATTGCATAGTAGTGTATAGAGAAGGAACTGTATAGCATCCAAAAATTCGATGCCGAGATTTCACCGGAAATGTATTTTTTGATATCCCCTGAATACAAAAAAAAAACTAAAAAAGAAATGTCCGAGTGTGTCTGTGTGTGTGTCTGTGAAATGCATAGCTCAAAAATTAAAAGTCCGTTAAATACCAAACTTGGTATTGAAGTTCAGTATACTCCAAGGATACAACACAAACAATTTCAAGAAAATATCTCCACCCCAACTATCCTTTACAAAGAAATTTTTTCGAAAATTTTAATTTTCTCAAAATTGGCTACAACGATCTTGAATAAAATATCGTTATATATTTACATGAGAAATTAAATTTCTGGGAATAGCTTCTGAAAACATCTTTATTTTGAATGAATATTGCGGAAATGTGTATAGCTGGTACGGTGTAAGAGATAGACAAAGCTTACTACACAAAAACTGTAGAGTTCATTAACACCCATAATTTATTTTATATACATTTTTTCGTGGAGTTGACCCTTATTGGGATATTCCTTGTTATTATTTTCAGTTTTAAAATGCTTATACGTTTCTCTTACGGGAATGAAAATGCCTGGTTATGCCAAGAAAGGTATTTCTAGCACATTTTAAAACATTTGACTGTCGGTTTAGCCTACTGTATTCCCTATTTCCCCTTCTACTAAGTAATAAAACCGTTTCTTTTAATTATCTGGACTGCATGAAGTATAAAGAAGAATGATCTCGTTACAAATAATTTATTACAGAGATGTAAAGAAAGTCATGTGAATGGGGCACAAGATTTTTCAAAACTTATTTTTCTACCTACTTAATCGAGAAAACCTTTGTAAAAATAGGTTTCCTTAAATATATCGTTGAGGGTACAAACAGAATAAAGAAATCCAAAACTATAGACGGATATTTAGAAGCTAGAAATTCCATACACTTTCCATGCCATCGCGATAGTGATATTGCTTTAGAAAAAAAAACTATTAGTAAGAGTACATTTCTCTAATTGATGTTACAAAAATAAAAATCGTTTAGTCATTTTTGAGAAAATAGAAAATTTTTAAAAATCTTGGAAGTAAGGGATAGTTTGGGGAGAGGTATTTTGTTTAAAATCTATGTCGCATCTTAGAAGATGTTAAACCATAATACCAAGTTAGGTAACTATCGCAATTTTAGTTTTTGGAATAAGCTGACCACAAATACACACACACACGCACACACACAAATACGTACACAGAACACACTCATTTGCGGACAGCTTTATAAAAATCATTTTCCTGGATCAGAGGCCTGAAAATTTCTTCTTCCGGTGAAATCACAGCATCGATTTTTTTTAACGGAATACAATATTATGTATACTTAGTGTACGTAGTAAAACAGTAAAAATGTTGCATCACGAAATGTTCGAAAATAACTGAGATAAAGAGCACAACTAAAGCTACATATATATTATATTCTTGTAATATCTCTTATCCACTTTGGATTATACCTATTTTGCACATAAGCTAATGCTGCAAAAGATTATTATTTTATCTCCATCATGCTAATGGAGATAAACATTATAATTGATCTTAATACTTGCTTCTCTATGAGCAGCAGGGAAATAAGAGAATACATTTGGCTAATGGTGGAAACCTTTAAAATGCTGGTCGTTATGTAAAACAATAGGAATTTCGTCGTTTTTGCATTGCAACGAAACAAATGGGATATGAATGACGACTTCCCGTTTAAGAAAAATATAAATTGAAATTAATAACCAGGTATATCTCAAAAATTGTTAGCTCTACTGTCAATAAGGAAAGGAATCTGATTTTTTCTTTTTCTTGCGGTTTATTAGTTATGCAAAAGTCATCCAAGAATACTTGAAAGGCGTCTACTAGAAAATACAAGATATAAATTTTATTTTTCATGAAAATATCATAACCATATGGTGCTATAATTCAAATATTTAGAGCTATATTTCAGAAAATCAAAACTTTTGAAAAATGGTCAGTGTAAAGGTTACTTTAAGGGGACGGGCATTTATTTAAAATATGCGTGACGTATCCTTGGAAGATGCTAAACTTATTTATCAAGTTTGGTACAAAACGGACTTTTCGGACACACACATGCACACATGGACCTTTTTCTAATTTTTTTTGGATTCAGGGGACATAAAAATATGTGTCTCTGGTGTCATAAACGTATCAACATTTTGGGTGGAATTCCATAGTTTCTCTACCTACTGTGTGCAAATTTAAGTTTGCAGAGAAAGTAAATATTGTTATGTGTATTTACCAGGTTGTTTCTACCCATATGTTCATATAAATCCGTTATAAGTACATACATACTAATGTTTCTAGCATGAGCTTTTCCCGATTATATATATATAATTTATTATGATTATTCCTTTACGTATTTATTTATTGATGAGGAGGATAAAATATTTATTTAGTATAATCAAGTACTTTTGATTTCCAATCAAAAAGCCTACAATATTTAGAATAAATAATTCAAATCTTAACTTCTATATCCCTAATTGCATTAAGAACTGCCTTTATTGTAATAATATTATAAATTTGTATTTATATATTAGAATAATTTTGGCTTTTTTGGTTAAAATACCTATATGTTTAGTACATTTATGATTACCTAAGGCTCATGTTGAAGCTCCTGTTTCAGAATCTATAACAGCAATAGTTTCAAAATAAGCAATTCAGAAACAGTATGCAAACATTTTTCCACGGCAACGCAACAAATGTTGCGATAGAAGAAAAAGAAGGAAGCATATCTGATAAATGATGAGCTTTGTAAAATATAAACAGACAATATGGAATGCTTATAAACTATTTCCAACTTATACAAAGTTGAGTTCATCTTAAATATAAATAAACTCCCTAGAGCCAATTTTATTAAATAGAAAAATTTTGTTGTGTATCTTTCACATGACTTTCACTGCATCTCGGTAACAAATTACTGTTAAAAAGCTTATTCTTCTATATATAATCGAGATAAACATTAGCAGAAATGTCATTATGAAGTTCCTTATAAGGAGCCAATAAGCGTTTTGAAACGGAAATTACTAACAAGGAATATGTCAAAAATGGTCAACTCCACGAAAATAAGTGACATAAATTATACCTTTAACAAGATCTACATTTTTTGTCTAGGAGGTTTTCTCTGTCTTTTACGGTTTACCAGTTATGCAAAATTCATCCAAAATAAAGAGGTCTTCAGAAGTAATTTACAGAAAATTCAAGATATGTATTCTACTTGTCATGTCTCTAATATGCGACATTTTAATAAAATCGTTATAAGCATTTTTGAGAAAGTCAAAATTTTCTAATTTTTTTCGATATAAAGGGTAATTGGGAGTGGGGACTCTTTGCAAAATCTTCGTGTCGTATCCTTGAAAGATACTAAAATTTTAAAACCTAGAATGACATTTTACCAACTTTTCATTCTGGGTTATCGTATTCTCACACACACACACGCACACACACAAACACACACGTAACTTTTTCCAAAAATGTTTTCTTTGAATATACGAAACCCTAAAAGATATATTTTTGGTGAAATCTCGGTATCAAATTTTTGTGTGGAGTGCAATACTTTCTCTACCTACATATCATATACTATACACCATATATTTATGAGTTAAATGAAATGTTCTCCACCATACGAGAGTTTCGTTTAAGGGGTATTTTTGAGAACTATGTAATGAATTTGGAAGATGGTGTAGTCGAATTTATCCAACTTTTCGCTTCTTCAATTTTTTTTTGCTCTTCTTTTTCTTAGGATCTCAAAGTGTTTATTTTCGGTGAACTCGATGTTTGGGCTGAACACAATACTTCTACCTCTGCTATATGTAGATAGTATAAATGATATAAGCAAGTAAGTATTGCCAGTTTGAAAAGGTTCTGGGCCAAAGAGAATATAAGGTGATGATCAATCTGAAACTAATAGTTCACAATATGGATGGATTAGATCAGAAGTAAGATACAGAGATATACATAGATCCTAGCTATTGGTTTAATATATTACTTCCAACGTCATTATCTCTAGTTTTAAAAATACCCTGTGCTACATTCAAATAACTTTCTCTATCTCATCCGAAAACAAACTTTTCTTACAAAATATATTTATTTTGTATACATCATGCTAATCGATATAAAAATCTGATGTGTTCCATTCACATGACTTTATCTATATCTCTGCAATAAATTATTTTTAAAAAAGTTATGCTTCTATTTACTTCCTGCTAATCGAGAAAAAATTAGCAGAAATAGTCTTATTTCTTGCTTCCTTGTAAGTAGAAGCGAAATAAGGGAGTACTATAGGTTAAAGTGATAGTCAAAAGCTGGTTGCTATGTGACTGAAGTTCCTTTGGTTGTATGGACACGAGTTTGGACACGAGTTCACAAAGTCCTGTATGAGAAAAATATAAGTGTTTATAGCTTAAACCAAAAACAAGAAATATCTCAAAAACATTCAACTCCATGAAAAAAAGGTATACAGCATAAATTGTGTTTTAATGTGTTCTACATTTTTTCTCTGGTAAGTTTTTGTCTCTCTCTTACGTTTAGCACTTATGCAAAATTCCGTAAAATTCACTTAGAATAAAGTAGTCTTCAGAGGCTATTCCCAGAAAATTCAAAATATACATTTTATTTGTTAGGTAAATATCTTTAATATACGATATTTTAATCAAAATCCTTAGAGCCATTTTTAGAAGATCAAAATTTTCGAAAAAAGTCCATGTAAACGGTTGTTTGGAGTGGGGGATTTTTCTCAAAATCTTCGTGTCGCATCTTTGGAAGATACTAAACTTAAATACCAAGTTTGGTATTTTACAGACTTTTCGGTTTTGAGTTATCGTGTTCACAGACACACGGACACACACGGACTTTTTTCTGAAAATACCCTTTTTGGATGCAACGGACCCTAATACATATATTTCCGGTGAAATCTCGGTATCGAATTTTCTGGTGGAGTGCAATACATTCTCTATACACTATGTACATGGTGCGTATGGAGAAATTAAGAATTAGTATAAATACTCTTTAATTATTTGCTTATATGTCCTAGAAGGAAAATAATCGAATACGTTAGACTAAAATTATATTCCAATCATTTAAAAGCTGTCACTATGCGATTAACAATGACATTCGATTCTTTTTGCATGGCCAAGAGTGAAAAAAAACTCTCTGACTTCATAAGAAGTAATTTTGTATTCATCATTACCTGTTAATTAGCACAATTTGTATTATATCCCAATGTATCATTATAATCATCCTGTAATAATTATTGTTATCGCAATGAATCAGTGTTTCAGTCGCGATAAGACTCTTACGAGTTAAAGTGACTATAAATATTAATAACAAAAAACTCTGACACGATGATGTGTTTCACCCACATAACTTTCTCTGTCTGTTTCGCAAACAAAAGATTATTCTTTTATATACATCTGCCAACTGAAATAAATATTAGCAGAATTGGTCGTTTTACTTGCTCCAAGCAGAAGGCAAATAAAGGAGTACACTAGGCTAAAACGATAGTCAAATCCTATAAAATCTAGTCGCTAAGTGAAATATTTGAAATTCAGTTCTCTTTGCTTGCCAGGAGTAAACAAACGAGAGACGAAAAGAAAAATGGACTCCCGTTTGAGAAAAGTACTTAAAATCGAAACCAACAACACGGAATATCTGGAAACGGTTATTTCTGCCAAAAAAGATACATTACATAAGTTGTATATTTTATCGAGATCAACATTTTTTTGTGTAGTAAGTTTTTGTCTATTTCTTAAGTTTATCAGTTGCACAAAAGTTATAGAACAGTTATCCACACTGAAGAAGTCTTCTGACGCAATTCCCAGAAAATTCAAAACATTCATTTCGTTTATCGTGAAACTACCTTAAACATATGGCATTTTAAACAAGATCGTTACAGCCATTTTTAGAAAATCAAAATTATCGAACAATTTTCCCTGTAAAGTTTAGCTGGGGGTGAAGCATTTTTCTTTAAAATTCGTGTAGCGTCCTTGGATGCTGCTGAACTTAAATAGTTTGGTATTTAACCGATTTCTCGTTTTTGAGGTATGCTGCCCAAAGACAGTTACACCATACACTCACACATACAAATACACACGTAGACCTTTTTCCAAAAATAAATTTTTTGGACTCAGGGACCTCAGAACATATGTTTCCTGTGAAATCTCGGTATCAACGTTTTGGTGATTTCAATACAACACTAGCTACCATGTACATTGTATGTACATGCGTGCTATAGAAAGTAAAATAATTATTATTCTATCCACATCTGCTAATCAAGAAAAACATTAATGGTTTATACTTAGTTAAGGAACTAAGTACATAGGTTAAAGCGACAGTAAAATATTTTAAAAGCGATTGTCATTGAAATTCTATTGTCCATCCATGTCCAGCAGAAAAACAAGAGAGATATGAAGTAGATAAGAACTTCCAGTTTGAAAAAGTAAACGAATTTGAAAACTGTAACCAATGACAGGGAATAACTCTGATTTTATTAACTCTACTAAAAACTGTGTAAGACATAACTTTATGTATTAACCAGATCTACAGTTTTGTGTTGTAAGTTTTTGTCTTTCTGTTATGGTTTACAAGCTATGCAAAATTTATTGATAAAGAAGAGAGTATCAGTGGTTATTCCAAGATATTTACGATATGATTTTTTATTAGTCGTTCAAATAAATGAAATCGTTGGTCATTTTTAGAATACAGACATTGATAAATGTTCAATGTAAAGGACAGTTTAGAGTGGGGGATTTTGTTGAAAATTTCCTGTCGCATCCTTGGAAGATACTAAACTTAAATTCGTAATCGGCTTATCATCCCTGTAATTGTATGATTCACACCTCCTAAGACTTACAGGCCAATTCCTAGGGGTCAGAAGTCTGATGGGAAGCCTACGGCGCAAAACCTCAGAATGAAGAACCTGTTACGAAGGGTCGGCCCGTAGCCAGGCTTGAACATGAGGAGCTGAACTTAAATATAATATTTAAATTTGGTATTTAACGAGCATTTCTTTTTTGATTTATGTGTTGACAGATATACACACACGCTATTACACACAAAGATGCATTTACACAATTACACACACAGAATATATTTCCGCTGAAATCTGGTATCAATTTTTTGGAGGGCTGAAGGGGGGAGAAACAATACCTTCTGTACCTATATGTACCAGCGAGTACTAGAGAAAGTAAAAAATATTAAATATTCAGAATGAACTAAGAACACACAAATCCTTTAGTGTCTAATTATGTTTTATATAATGTTAGTCCTATTTTTTCTTTGCTTTTCTTCTTTAATTAAGGGGCTTTGTTTTATTTTACTCAAATTACTCCTTATCAACCAATCCAATTCATCCATCTGACACTGATACAAAGTTTTAAGATGAATCAATCAAGAATACTCATTTTACGTATTAAGAATAATTTGAGCGTAGAATAATATAGTGCCAAATCCTCTCTGACAGAAGGTACAAACTACAGTGATGTTTACATCTTGATATCATCCCAGAGCAACGCCCTCTTTAACACCGTTCTATTGTTCATGTTTAGCTTGCAGGTGTTCCTCAAGTGGACTTATCCCCACAACTAATGATCCAAGATGAAATTTATTGCAAGCTCACTACCAGAACCAGCCAAATCACCTTCAAGCGGACCCGCATTTAATATGCAGAGTCCGTACGGCAGAGATTCTCATATTGCCATTGAGAGACTTTTTAGTAATTTTCGTCGGGCATTTTCGCCATATTTATGTATTTCCAGTGGTGAAAGAATAATTACGTTATTAAATAACTGGTTGGACGGATGTTGGATCATCGCCATATTTTACTGAGTCGCCATTGGCGCACGTCCGAGAAATAAATTAGAAACACCCGTCGAGGAGAACTTCTCTTCGGAACTGTTCCAATTGGGCAGGGCTTAGGGTGCGATTGTTTTATGAGACGTATGCGTTTGCCTTCCAACATTGATTTATTAATGAGTTGCACATCCAGCTTGAATAGCTTCTCTTGAAGTTGGCGCATCGGCACATCCGAGAAGTATTCGCACTTTGCAATGGCTGCATACCTACTGAAAAGTGCGTATCTAAGCCTCTCTTGTCAGAAAGAAGAATCTGTACAGCGACAAGCTATATGTAGGATGGGAGGTAAATAAGTGAAAACATTTGTATCAGCATTTAAAGCTGGTGTGCTGATCCAGTATTTCCAGTTTTTGAACTACTTTCTAAAGTTATGTTCACGAGGAAAATTTCACGATGCTTTTAGGATGGCTGTTATTCCCTATCTCAGACTACTGGCGATTGTTTACGTAACAGGTCACATGATTGATCCTACTCTGTCCAGCCCGATTATAGGTGGTGTGATGTGAAGAAAGAATATCGATCGCTCTGAAACTTCAAACTAGACAGTTAGAATTTTGTTTTATTTATTAATAAATTGAGTAAATTTAAAGCGTACTTATAATATAATAGCTTAATTTAATATATTTATTTTATAGATATTAAGATCTTATCTAGTAATATTTATTTGCATTATTCGTATAAATTAACATCTTTATGTTTACAAACCCTGTAACCAAATGTTTTCATACAACATTATGTGATTAGCATTCACAATGTCTTCAGGGTTCAACTTAAAGTAACACAGCGACATTATACTTTATTTAAATTTGATTTTATTGAACAAATAGATATATCAAACAGCATGTAAACATTTACACTTTCGTCCTTTAAACTTAAAAAAACACTGTATTGCTCTTATAAGGGTGATAAATTAAAATTAAACCGCAATACATAAAAAAACTCCAAATTGGAAATTAAGACAACATGTGTCACTGATCATTTAATACACAGCAGTTGATGTTCGCCTTTTGGAAATATGTAATTGCCGATGACATAGCCTTTTGCAGTATTAGCAGATTCCCTATTGTGACGGAATTAGATTTATATATGCTAATTCAGAATCGGAGTTTGCGGCTGAATCGGTCCCTCGTTTCATCACTGTGAGACACGTGAATGCAGTCCGGCACACCGCATGTTGCACTAAACATAGGAGCTGGCCATTTCGTAATGTATATAAACAATTAGAACACATTAGACCCTGAAATTTGTGTTTCATTTATGCCTATGCTCTTAGTGGACAAAAATGAGATACAGTTGTGTTATACTCAATGTTCTCTACTAAATATCAAATTATTTGCATGTATTTATCTCCAACTCGGTATAAATATTACCCATAGCGTAAGAACTCCTCATAAAATGCCATTTCAATATCAACCATGTTAATTTATTGTGGATTATTTATGAAACCTTCCATCTACTCTATGTTAAAAATTTACGCAGCAACGGTTTCAAATTAAGCAATATGAGTTATATTATGTAAAAGTGGAAGGAACAACCATCTATTCAATCACCGCATAAATTAATCAAGACCCAAACATATTTCGCTAGTAATGACTTGTGTGAACACGCTATAAAACTATATGGATGGTGCACCAACTAAAAGTTCAACATGGTAAGTTTTAAAAGTACAGCTACTTATATTTTGGAAACGATTAATGCAAAGAAAAATCCAGTCTTATCCCAAAACTATTTATCTCATTTAAGACTAGTTATTTACATAAATTTCACTGTCAGTCAAGATTAAAAATTCTATTTACAGCAAGCTTAATGTATGCAGTTTACTAGCAATGCCTCAAACGTGAAGTTTGATAGCAAACCAACTTTTCGTTTCCCAGTTATCGTGTTCACAGATGTACATAAACGCGCACACACACGCGGACCTTTTTTTTCTAAAAATGCTTTTGCTATTTACAAGGGACCCTTAAACGTATACTTCCGGGTATCGATTTTTTGGGAGGAGAATAATAACCTCTCTACCTATGTACTAAAGTACAGAAAGTATAAGTTATTTAAGATAAAATATAAGTTTTAACGATATTTACATTTTCTGTGCAGCAAGACTTCGTTTTCTAATATGCTTTGCCAGTTATGGAAAGGTCTATCCTTAATGAACAGGCTTTCCGAGGCGATTCAGAGGCTATTCAATATATACATTTCATTTGGCATAGTAATAGCTTAAACATTTGATATTTTAATCAAATTGTTAGATCATTTTTAGTTTAATTAAAATTTTCAAATATTCCATGCAGAGTGTAGTCAATCTATATTAAAGTTAGGGTAAATATGTAGGATAATTAAATAGTAATATGACATATTATTTTATTGTATATATTGGCAAAAGTATTATTATAAAATAATTAACTCCAATGTTCAGTTAGAATAGGACAGTCACAGATAACATTAAACGGAATAAGGATTACGGGATTTTACATATCTGCAGAGGCTAATGAAAATGATAGCACCCTAGTTTTAATATAATTTAAAACAAAATGGTCTTTCTGAGTAAATGGTTAATAAATAAATTATTAAATAAATTGCAGGTGGCCTACTGCCCGTATTTGACGAGTGCGGATATCCCTTAGTGCGTTAAGAGATGCAGAACTCAACGGGGCTATATCAAATTTAAACCAGTCAGTGAAAAACTGGGTAAAGTAATCTTCGTTTTACTTGTGTTGCTTATCAGCGAAGACGGTGAGTAACCTACGCCTAGTGTAAAACAAGATCGCTCTTACCAATTCTCCATGATGGGTTTTAACTTGAAAGTTGAGTTCTGAAACTGTTTAATGACAAAGGGATATCAGCACACGTCAAATACGGAGCATTTGGACCACGTAATATTGGAAAACAAAAGTCGCCTGCAAGCTGCATATACTAAAGGTTGTATTCATTGCTCTGTTGTAACGGTAAGAAGTAAGACATTTCTTAACAATTACGTAAATTCCAAGTTTGTTTTAATTTATATGATATTAATGATCACTGTGTCAATTACTTTACGGATGTAGACAAAAATAATCAATATCTATTTTAAGTTCCAAATTTGTGGCAATAGTTTTAATTGCATTAAAGATATTATTAGTCGTAAACATTTACAAAGTTCTAGCTGATTTTTGCATATTATGTTGCATTATTTTAAATCATTCTTTATACATATTTTTATAGCTTTCTCAGAATTTTGAAATTCAAGATGTTAAGAAAATAAGACACTCACTACTCATAACACATTTATATCCCAATTATATACATAGAAGGTACAAAATTCAAAAAATAATTTATTCATATACGTGATTTACAAAATATAGAATTGTGCTCTAAGAATCCTGTTTGTGGGAAAGGTGAGCCTTCAGAATTATTCGAAGTAGGCCAAAGCGTTCAAAATCCAAGTGAAAAGGAGTGCTATATCTCTATTGATGAACAATTAACTTGGTTTTATTTTTCTTAGAATTTTTAATCTGTAACCACAAGTTTTAAATTCGATTATGCAGCAGTTACAAACTGTTAATAACGACCACATTTATTTTATCTACTTAAGTTCTGAAATAATATTATTATAACTCAAGTTAATTGATTTAAGAGAAAATTAAAAGGTTTCAAAGCTATTATATAAGGCTACTTGTTCAGAGGATCATTTCTTCAAAATGTATTTATTTTAATACTCTTTATATTTTGTTTAGTTCTGTCTATTATACTGTTACAAGACTTTAAGATACAGTTGTATATACCGCACTTAAAAATCAATAACATTCTAAAGTATAGTAACTTGTTTTATAACAAGAATACGAAGAACTCCATAAAAATACAAATTCTGAAATTAGTATAATTTCCTCGACATTTCATGTTATACACTACATTCGTTTCTACCTACCTCTACAATAGTTTCACTACGCATTGCGGCTCAATTCGCCATACGTGTGTGAGCGGCTTTCTTCGAAGCCATAGCTGATTATTGTTGTATATTTTTACATCTGCATAAGTGACACATGTGCTTTTTTAACATCGAAGCTGCAATTTCTGCACCTACGTGAGTTTGTGACACTTGAGGTAGCTTGTACTGCTTCTGGAAGTTTCTTGCTACATCATCAACAGGAGGGAATGAGTCCCGGAGAGAACTTAGTTTCAACTGGGAATGCAAAGCGTGCAGCAAATGAGTCACTTTAGATGGGAAATACGTAGCGCGCAGTAGTAGCCGCCGCTGCGAGCGTCGAAAGTTAACTATAAGTAGTGTTGCGAAATCATCGAACTAAGACATTTGTTTGGTGAACAGCTTTTCATTTGCAATGAGTGCAAGAAATATAGTTGTTTCTAGGAGTAACAGCGTTATTATTACAATAGCATTATGTATATAAACTCTCATACCTGAGTACACTCCATAAGCATCTTAAATGTAAAGCAGAAATTTTATTAAAAATAAATATGTAAACAGGTTTCATTTATAGCGGTGTCAAATGTCACAAATTAATACACATTTATCCTCTCTGAGATTAAAATCGAAGAATAAATACTATATCACTTTTATTTTCTTTTTGCTTAAATGTATATTATTACTAATTAAATTTACAAATAAACCTTCTATCCAATTCATTTTTTTTATTATCTAAACATATTTTAAATAGCATTTTACACCCGTAAGTATATATCTGTTTGCACATATCAAACCTCCAGTAACTAACTTCTTGTAAATTTAGTTTTTATGGAACTTGAAAGGGATGAGAAACAAACTTCACGGTTAGAGCCTTCTTTCTACAATCACAGTCTCCCTCCCCAGAAGTAATCATGGCTTTACTTTAAAATATATTCAATTATATATATATATACATATATATACATATATATATACATATATATATACATATATATACATATATATACATATATATACATATATATACATATATACATATATATACATATATACATATATATACATATATACATATATATATACATATATATATATATACATATATATATATATATATATATGTATATATATATACGTAACGTAAATCAATGTGCACTTCAATAAACTAATGCATTTATGTGAAGCGCTGGGTGTTCATGTGGCAAATTAAAGTCAGTTCTGAAAAACTAAACTAATACTAATTAAAATCTCTAAAAATGTACGTTTGAATTGCTTATCCAGCTCGAAAAAAATACTCAAGAGTCTGTAACCTCAGATCCTTTTTCACCTATAATTCTATAGTGCGATATATACGAGGTAGCAACTGGCATTACAACGCCTTTAATTTAAAAATCCTATATGTTCCACTCACATTGCTTTCTCTCATCTCTATAACAAACTATTGTTCAAACGCTTATTTTTCTATCTAATTAACGCTAATTGAAATAAACATTAGCAGAAATGATCTTATTGCTTGCCTAGAAGGGTAATAAGGGAATATACTATGCTAAAGCGATAGTCAAAACTTTTAAAAGCTGGCCGTCATGTGGTTGAAATTCGTTTCTTTGTATTGCCAGGAGTTCACAAATTCAAGTATGATAAAGATTTAAGTATCTTAAAACTGAAACCAATAATAAGGAATGTCTCATAAATGCTCAACTTCACGAAAAGAAAGTATATGGCATGAACTGTGTACTTTTCTACAGTTTTTTGTGTTATCCATCTCTTGTAGTTTAGCAGCAAAAATATTCCAGGATGGAGAATTCTTCTGAAGCTATACCCAGAAATCTCAAAATATGCATTCTAATTGTCATGTAGTAATTTTTAAATATATGGCATTTTAATCAAAATTGTTAGACCCATTTATGAGAAGATAAGAATTTTCGAATTGTTTTCCAAGTAAAAGGTATTTGCGGTGGGGGATCTTGGGGGATCTTATTCAAAATCTTCGTGTTTCACTCTTGGAAGATACTAAACTTAAATTTTGAATTATTGTGTTCAGAAACACACGGAGAAACAAACAGTCCTTTTTATAAACAAACAAAAAAAACTAAAAACAACGTTTTTTCTTACAGGGAGCCCCAAAATGTGTATTTCTGGTGAAATCTAGGTATCCAATTTTTGTGTGGAATGCTATAACTTCTCTATTTATGTACCATGTATTATGTAGAGCGAGTAAAAATATAAAACTTTGGAATTACTTTTCTCAGGAATTTCAAGCAATCAAAATATTGTCATTTAGTTCATTTGTACGTTTTGTCTATCTTTTCAATGGTAAAATAATCAAAGCTGTCACAAATATTATTTATTTTTACCAATGAATTTATTTTATTAAATTCAAATAGATCAGAAGTAATTAGTGGTGTTTTTTTGTGCTATGACTAATAAACCACACGGATATTTAAAATAAAGATAATTTTAACATTGCTTCATTTAGAAAACTTGGTATATGACAGTAAAATAATTTTGCGACAGAAGACTTGAAACATATTAACAGGTGTCAGATTTATTTTATAATATTTAAAATGTAGGTATCTAAGATAAATTATCGAGTACATTTCTACAGCATTCTTTATTAGAGTTTTCATTGCTAAAAGTGCATAAATGTACCAATTACATAAAAAATCTAATATGGTCCATTCATATGCCTTTCTCTACATCACTGCAACAAATTATTGTTAAAAAGCCTATACTTCTATTTACTTCATGCTAATCAAAAAAGATTAGCAGAAATTGACTTATGCGTTGACTTTAAGTTCACATAATGTTAGAAGAAAGTATAACGAAACAAAAAATATCTTATGATTCTCTTATATTTCAAATCCAAGGGCTTATTTTGTACCTCAAACAGGTTTCCTGCTTTTAGACAAACAATGGAGTATCGTTTATCAGAAGAAGATCGCGCCCCTGGGGGGTATGCAGCCCAGTCAAGTCACGTAGGATGCAGGTCGGATGTCCATGCCAATGAGACCAAGTTGTGCTCCAGGTGGAGTGGGGCCGGATGTACTTCCAGGAACATATCTACGTCATATCAGTCTTGCACCCTCTGCATATGACGACCGTAGCTTCCGGTCCTATCAACAGTATCAGACTAGAACCTAGCTCCTGCTCATGAAAAATACATGTATTCTATAAACAGTTACTAAGTCACGTCATTGTAAAGGGGTAAATCCGCCTCTTCAGGAGGAGTATTCTCTATTCTCTGATGCTAAACATGTACGTCGCACCCTTATCCATGCTCTAAAACCTAGTGAGGATGTTTCTTTGTTCTTCTAAAACATTAATATTTTTCTTCTTAGTTAAAAGTATATATTAATATATATTAAGTACACAAAATATATGTATATACTTCGAAACCTATTTAGATCATGTATTGCCTCATTATAACGAATGTTAAACTTTAAACTGAACTTAAAATTCCTCTACCTCTAGAGGGGGTCAAACTCAATACCTCTGAATTAAGAAGTGGAAACCTCATAATTGTAAGGCAGAAGCAAGGTATTCTTGGCATTTATTTTCCCGTACGAGTTAATTAATAACAAATAATAACAGTTGTCTTCTTTTCCATATTTTGCATACTTGAAGTGATCACTCCTAACTCAAAGAAAATAATTATTGAGCAGTGTAATGTATAAAGTATTATATGAATTTGTAATATGTATAGAATCTTTACCTTCAAAGGAACCAATAACTACTAATTCTAAATGTATTCCTCCCTGCTTCCGACATTGATGAGTATGTCTGTGTGCCCCTTGCTTAATTTTAAATCATTTCAGTTAAAAATATATTAGAATGAGCTGATAGGAACAGAAGAATAACTTCTATAATAGCTAAGGTGGACTCTATTCTGAAGATACTTTGTGGCATAATATTAATAACTCCAGGTGCCCACATTGTAGTTTGTGGTGGGCGAAGCGGCGTTTGGGCGGGTTTTCTCCGGGACCCCCGGTTTTCCCCGCCACTCATTCCATCAATTGATCCATCACCACTTTTCTTATCGTCCATTTCGCTTACGTTTCATATCATCCGCTTCCTCACGCTCATGCCTGGCTACGGGCCGGCCACTCGCTCTAGGATCTCCATTCTGTGATTTCGTGCCGTTGGGTCCCCGACAGGCTTCTGACTCCTAGGCATTCGCTTCTAAGTCCTAGGGAGATTTCAGAGGGTAAGCCAACTACGAAAAATATTAACAAGTATTTTGTTACACCTGTTATATTCGGCCAAAAGGTTTATGCAGGTTGTGGCAGTTTGAGTAAGTTAAATAAAATAAGGTAACGTAGTTTGAAAATTTATTTTCAAATATTCTCATTAAAACAAAATGATCAGTGAATCTTGCTTTGCAGGTTAAGGGGAGAAAGAGAAATTCATAAATTAAGTCTAATTAAAGTTAATCAAATGCGTATTTACTTCAGAAAGTCTTTTAATTAGCACAAATATTGGATGGCGCACGAAAGCCAGCTCTAACTATAGACTGTCGCCCGCAAACACGCATGAATTGTTGTCCACCAGGTGCATATATATATATATATATATATATATATAACAAATAGACAAAAATATAATAATTAGAAAATAAAAAAAGTAATTTCAAGAAAGAAACCACAGGAATTAAGTGTACAGAGACTGCAAAAATAGATGGCCATTGGCGAGCGATAATGAGTAGTCTAATACTCGGGGTAGATTTTTCGTGCGCCATCTGTATTCTCTCACAGATCTCTGTCATGTCTTCTGGAGTAGACCTAATAGAATTACGGTGCATTTTCATTTAATAGTGAAACTAATTCTTATGACTTGTTAATACAACAGTTTAAGTCACAGAGTTTTTACATGATTACGGTTATTTATCTATAGATACTGTCCCCAAATTACTTTTTGAACAAACTCTTAAGAGATAGTGTGTTTCATTTCAAAGTTAGCCTAAATGTTTAGCATTTCCCATTCTCTGTCTCTCTTCTTTCTGGATAAATATATAAATTCAACTTTCTACATATAGCAGTGTTCTTTGAACCATCCGGAATATTTACTTTACGCTACTGGTGTACTTATCCTCTGTGTCAGAAATGTTTATTTCTCACCGTAATTGCGTAGCAAAGAACTATTAATGCGGTTCATGACCGGGCTCAGGATGAGTTTTGCGCAAGAAACGTGTATGTTGCAAACGAATAATTTTTACTTGTGGAACTGTAGCCAAGTAGGATAAGAAATCGGTGATGTCTATGCACCTTATGTTCTGAGTGGTACAGATTGACCATCCATCCTGCGCTGAAGACAAACTCGCTTTGATATTCGACATCCCCTCTCCGAGTTCGTGATAGTGGTTCCAAACGGGCAACACGGACGAAAATTATAGTTTGTTGAATTGACGTCAGCGAAAACATTACGTCACTAAAAAAGAAAGATATATTACGTGCATTTAAATACAAAAAGGGGTATGTTGATGATGGTCTAAGTAAGAAATATTAAGACAAATGATGAAATCGTCAAAAGCAATATTTTACATCCTTCAGATGTCTTAAATAACATCCTGGCCGACGATGACGCCACATCATCAATGAGATGATGTTACGCATAGAGCCTTATTTATGTCTTACTAGTTGTATTATGAAGAAAGGCATAAGATGACTTATCAGCGCGAGCATAGCATCATCATAAAGAACTGAGCTTATAATTACCATTTCTATATGTCTACGCTTATTTTCTCTTGGGCACAAAATTCTTCTGACAAGAAGAGTTCTTCTGACTCGACACAGCTCGCGGTTCATAATACTAAGCACAGATGTTGTTCGATATATCAACTCTGTGTTAAAAATAACAATTTTTACAAATTTTAAATCATTTAACTAATTTTTATCACCTATAAGTTCAGTATAATTATAATGGAAGAATAATTATTTTAGTTATATGTATTCAACTTTTCAATAGAAATTTAAAATGAATTTAAGTGCCAAAAATGATTAAAATATGAACATTTTTACAGTATTGAGTCTCACATTTATGAGATACAACTTTTTATAAAATCAAAGGGTCAATTTAGTATACTACTAATCCTTTATTTTAAGAAATAATAAGATATGCAAAACTTTTAGTATTCTAAAAATCACTAATGAAGTAAAATCCTAAATCCATAAACTCTGCCTGAATTAAGAAACAGCCCAGTATATCCCTTCCTCAAACCACAAATTAAGTAAATGCCACTAACATTTGAAGGCAAAGTATGTGCTTAAAATAATTCTAAATGGTGAATACAAAAAATAAAAAGATTATAAGAAAACTCCATGTCATATGTGTTTCTTTGTCTGAAGTCAATTTGATAGGGTTTTTTTTTACTTTCTCTACACGTACTATGCACATAGTGTATAAGAAGGTATTGCACTCCACCAAAAAATTCGATACCGAGATTTCAACGCAAATATATGTTTTAGGGTCCCATGTATCCAAAAAAAGTATTTTCAAGAAAAGGTCCGTGTGTGTGTGTGTGTGTGTATGTGTGTGTTGTGTGTTTGTATGTATGTGTGCGTATGTGTATGTGTGTGTGAGCACGATAACTCAAAAACGAAAAGTAGCTAAAATACCAAACTGGGTATTCAAGTTTAGTATCTTCCAGGGATGCAAAACGAAGATTTTGAGGAAAATCTCCCTATCCCAAACTACCCTTTACATGGAACTTTTTTCGAAAATTTTCATTTTCTAAAAAATGGCTGTAACGATTTCGTTTTAAATATCATATGTTAAAGATATTTAGCTGACAAATAAAATGTATATTTTGAATTTTACGGGAAAAGTCTCTGAGGACTGGGTGAATTTTACGGAATTTTGCATAATTGGCAAACTATAAGAGGTGGAGAAAAACTTACTGCACAAAAAATGTAGAGCAAAATAAAACACACAATTTATATTGTATACATTTTTTTCGTGGAGTTGATAGTGTTTGAGATATTCCTTGTTTTTGGTTTCAGCTTTGAAAAACTTTATTCATACAGGAATTTGTCCATACAAATAAAGGAACTGCAGTCACATAGCAACCAGCTTTTGCTTATCACTATTTCTCTTTTACTTACAAGGAAACAAGTAATAAGACTATTTCTGCTAATTTTTTGTCGATTAGCATGAAATATGTAAAACAAGATTTTTAACAATAATTTGTTGCAGAGGTGTAGAGAAACCATGTGCATGAAACACATCAGATTTTTTAAATTTTTTCGCCACAATGTAGTAAACTATTTTATTTATAATACACCCTTAAACACTAGTTCAGTCATTATCAACTTAAAGTGATGCATTTGTGAAACTTGACCAAAATAAGAGTAATTAAAGAATATGTACTTTTGGTCATAATAAAATGATAAAAATCTAATCTTTAGAAAAATATACCAATTTACTCAGTGCACTTTAACCCCCAATTAAGTGAGCTATAAATGGGTAGGCGCATGATTATTAATAAGCATTCCCAAATTTAAATTGTATTTACTCGCAAACATTTTCCAATACTTTTCAATTACGAAAATGTTCCATAGGATACAATTTTCACTAATTTCTTTCAGTATTTCTATGCTGCCTCTTTAAGGCATATTAAAGAAATGGTGATACTGCTTTTTTGAAATAATCATCCAATTTTTATAAAATAAAATATCAAGTTTTTAAAATAAAAAGTTCCGAAGAGTACGAAAAGCAATAATATATCTCCATCAATTAGGTATAAAAGAATATACTAAGTCAGGCCTCTCTGTAAACTCATTTGCTGCAAAACAGGATTTTAAAAATGCATCAGGTAGCTTATTTTTTTTTAGAGAAACGAATTTAGATAATAAAAAGTATTATTTAATTGATAATTTAAGCTAGAATGTTGATACTTGGAGAAATATCACTATTATTTTGTTTTAATAATTGGCAAAAGCTACAACATGATATCTTAGATAGTGTGCCTTTCCTAAGTTTCACAGATGTATCATCTTTTAACGTTTTCGGTTTTGTACAGAAACTTTATGTATCTGACGCATTCTATATTTATTAATTCCAGGTTCCTTCTACTTATGCTGCATAGGCATTTTATAGTAAATCATATGTAATTTTACCACGGTACAACGCACACACGACACGGCCCCAAGCGCTAGAAACAAAGCTGCCAGCGTACTTTTACTTTCTCTACCACACACTTTGTAAGGTAGGAAAGGTATTACATTCCAACTAGAAATTCCATACCGACATTCCAGCATATATTTTGAGGACTCCTGATGTGTTCCGTCCACATGGATTTCTCTATCTGTTACTCAAAATACTATTCTTATAAAAGATTGTTCCTTTATTGAGAAAAAACTAGCAGAAATTGTCTAAGGGATATAACAATGCACTAGACTAAAGTGTTAGTCAAATCTTTTAAAAGCTGTCGGTATGCGATTGACATTGAAATTTGCAATACTATGGATAACAATATATGAAACGGGCGAAAATTTTCTATGTAAGAAAAGTTTAAATATTTTAAAAGTATAACTAATAACGCGGAATATCTCTGAAATAGTTACATCCACATAAAATTTACATTACACGAATTATGTGTTTTGACGATATCTACATTTTTGTGGTAACCTTTTATGTCTAAAAGTTTACCAGTTATGCAAAAGTCATTAGGAATGAAGAGGGCTCAGAAGCCATTCCTAGAAAATTCAATATATAAATTTTATTTGGTAAGCAATTATCTTTAATATACCGCATTTAATTATAATCTTTGGACAAAATCAACATATTCTAAATGTTTTCAATATAAAGGGTAGTTTAGGGTAGGGGAATTTTCTTGAAAGTCCTCTGACTTTCCTGAACTTAAATCAAGTTTGGTATTAAACCCACATTTCGTTTTTGAGGTGTATGTTCGCAGACACATACCAGTTTCTTTTCTTTTTTTTACTCAGGGGACCTCAAAATACATATTTTCAGAGAAACGACATCGAATATCTTCTCCATATTCTGTATACATAGTATGTAAATAAGGATTATTATAAAAATGTACATGTATGTGCGTGTATGTGTGTGTGTGTGTGTGTGTGTGTGTGTGTGTGTGTGGACAGCATAGGTCAAGAACGAAAAGTTCGTTAAATGCCAAACCTAATATTAAGTTAATTTTGATTTTATCAAAAATGGCTCTAACAATTTTCGTTAAAATACCTTATGTTTAAGATATTTCCTTTGCATAGAACGTTTTTCGAAAATGTTTATTTTCTCAAAAATGAGTCTAACAATTTTGATTAAAATACCTTATGTTTAAGATATTTTTATGACAAACGAAATGTATGTCTTGAATTTTCTGAAAATAGCCTCTGAAGACCTCTTCATTCTCGTTGGCTTTTGTATTACTGACAAACCGTAAGAGATATACAAAAACTTACTACACAAAAAGCAGATATCATTAAAACACCCAATTTATGTCATCATACACTCTTTTTTTTCGTAGTTAAAGCTTTTCGTTATATTCCGGACTGTTGGTTTCAGTTTTAAGGCACTTAAACTGTATTCAAATGGGAAGACATCTTTCTTCTCGTTTCTGTTTATTTATTCATCGCAAGCAAAGATATGGGAACTTCAATTGCTTCTCATAGCGACCGGATTTTAAAACATGAGACCATCGCTTTAGCCTGTGCATATTTATTTTCCTTCTACTTACAAGGAAACTAAGTATAAGACTAATTCTGCTTATGTTTATCCTGATTATTTTTTTTTGGTAGTGTTTAACGCCCGCTTTTACTGTAATGGCACCGCAGGCGATGACACTGATGATACATTAATATGGAGCCCCGGTGGAATAAGATGGCGGGGGAAACCGGTGAATCCGGAGAAAATCCGTCCCTGCGCCGCTTTGTCCACCAAAAATCTCACATGCGGTCGCTTGGGATCGAATGGTCTGACCACTCAGCCACGGCGCGGCCATATCCTTATTAGCATGATGTAGATAACAAATTAATATTTTTAATAAAAGGTTTGTTTGCAAAAGTGCTAGAGGATATCGTGTGAATGGAACACATTAGATTCTTTCCATTCTACTTACAAGGACCCAAGGAACTAATTTCTTATAATATTTGTCTCGATTAGCATGATGTAGATACAAAAATAAGCTTTTTAACACTAGTTTGTTACAGAGATTTATAGAATGTCATATGAATGGAACACGTGAGATTATTAAAATGTATTATCGACAAGGATTATACTAAGAAGAACATATACTTATTCAAAGACAAATGCTAGTGAAGAAAGCAGGGACGGCCAGAGAAAAGACTTGTGACGTTGCTGCATGGCACATACCCCGGAGCGGAAACCCTTTGGGTTAGCGACTAATACCCACGTAGCCACGTGGCGTGGGCTCAATGCGTTTGTTTTCCTTTTTCGTGCGGTTTCCGGTTATTTTCGGCGGAGCAGCCCCGCGTAGGCCGAGAGGGTTTATTAGAAAACTGTGAACGTAATTGCTACCTTTCTCGTCCCCGTGTCCCTTTATGACTCAGTCACACGTAGCATTGCGCAATGATGTAATTGATTTTCTCAGAAGACCTAAACAGGCCAATTCAGATACTTGGTACAGTTTTTAATAACTTACACAATAGCCAGGTCACAGGAGGTCATCTGGTGAGTTTCGAAAACTCCTATAGATAAGACGTCTCCTGGAAATACCAGGATGAAGTCAAACAGGAATTTAAAGGTTGCATCAACAAAATTTCACTGCTGGTCGCAGATGTCCTGGTTCTTCAGTATTATTACTAACAAATTATTGTTAAAAAACTTATTCTTTCTTTTACTTCATGTTAATCAAGCTAAACACTAACAGAAACGTCTTATTACTTAAATTTTTATAAGTAGAATGGAAATGAGCGAATACACTAGGCTAAACCGACAATCACATGTTTTAATATGTGGTTGCTATGAGATTGAAATCCAATTATTTGCGTGACTAGGAGTTGACAAATTCCCATATGAAAAAAAAAAAAAAAAAAAAAAAAAAAAGTATTTTAAAACGGAAACTAATAACAAGGAACATCTATTTGTCTATTTCTTACGGTATATCTCTTATGCAAAATTCAGTAAAAATCATCTAGAATAAAGGGGTGTTCATAGACTACTCCCAGAAAATTCAAAATATGCATTTTATTTGACATGTAAATATTTTAAATGTAAGAAATGTTGATAAATATCATTAGAGCCATTTTAGAATTCAAACTTTTCAAATTATTCTTTCCATGTAGAGGGTAGTTTGGGGTGGGGGGAGGGTTTCTTAAAAATCTTCGTGTCGCATCCATGGGAGATATGGAACTAAAATGCCAAGTTTGGCACTTAACGGACTTTTCGTTTTTGGGCTGTCCACAAATAGACACACACAGAGAGACACACGCACGAACATTATTCTGAAAATGCTTTTTTTTAATTCAAGGGATCCCAAAACATGTATCGGTGAAATCTCGTTATCGAGTTTTTGGGTGCAATACAAAACCTTCTCTTTACACGATGTACATAGTACGTGTAGAGAAAGTAAAAGGATTAGCAGAAATGGTGTTATTATCTGTCTCCGTTTAAGTAAAAGGAAAATAAGGGGATACACTAGGCTAAAGCGATAGTCAAATGTTTAAAAATCTAGTTGCTCTTTGATTGAAGTTCATTTGCTGTATGGCGGAATTGATTAATTCCCGTATGAGAAAAGCACAACTATTTTAAAACTGAAAACATTAACAAGGAATATCTCAAAAGCGCTCACCTCCACAAATATATATAACATACATTGTGTTTTAACGAGCTCTACAGTTATTTTTTTTTTTTTGTCTATCTCTTACGGTTTCCCAGTTATGCAAAAACCATCCACAATAAAGATATCTTCAGAGGCTATTCCCAGAAAACTCAAGATATATATTTTACTTGTCATTTAAATATATTTACTATACGATAATTTAATAAACACCGTTACTGTAATTTTTAAGAAAATCAAAATTTTTGAAAACTTTTACATACAAAATGTAGTTGGGGGTCGGAAATTTTATTCAAAATCTTCATATCATATCCTTGGAAGATACTGAACTTAAATACCATGTTTGGTATTTAACAGCTAGGCTGTCTATAAGCACACACACAGACACACACGTAAATTTTTCTAAAGATGCTTTTGTTTGGACTCAAGGGATCTCAAAACATATATTTAAGGTGAAATCGCGGTATCGAATTTTTCGGTGGAATACAATACTTCCTCTATACACTATGTACATAGTACGTTTAGAGAAAGTAAAAACTCCACGTTAATATACAACTATACATTGATCTATGAGATATACGTAGGTGTATGGGGCATTTTCCAAAAGTTATCAAATCTAATATAACAACATTTTTACAAAGAAATATCTGATGTGTTCCATTCATATAACACACTCTAACAGTTCCAAATGTTGTAACAAAAGACTATTCATTATCTACATCATGATAATCGACAAAACATTATCAGAATTGTTATTACATATTTTCTTAAAAGTAGACGCAAATAATGGAATACCTTATGCTAAAGCAATAGTCAACTCTTTTAAAACTAGTCGCTATCTGAAACAAATGAAGTTCAGTTAGCTTTGCATGTCCCGTTTGAGAAAACGTTGGTAGCTTAAAGCTGAAACAGATAACAAGAAGTACCTATCTCAAAAACGGCGAACTCTACAAGATAAACGTATATAACACAAATTATGTGCTTTAACAAAATCTACATTTATGTATTGTGAATTAAGTTTGGTCTACCTGTCACGGTTTAACCGTTACGAAAAATTCTGCAAAACTCCAAAATAAAAAGGTCTTTAGAGGCTACTCCCGGAAAACTCAAAGTATACATTTTATTTGTGATATAAATATCTTTAATATACCGCATTTTAATCAAAATCTATAGAGCCATTTTTGAAAAAACAAAATTTTCAGACATTTTCATGAAAAGGGTAGTTTGTGATGGCGAGATTTTCTTGAAAATATTCGTGTCACATAAATATTAAGTTTCGTATTTAACGGTGTGTTACGCACACACACACATCCATACACACACGGGCCTTTTTTTGGACTCAAGGACCTCAAAACACATACTTCTGATGAATTCTCGGTATCTTAACTTTGGGTGGAATACAAAACCTTCTCTAGCTAATATATAGGCACTATATACTATATACGTTCTAGAGAAAGGGAAAAACTGTTTATGGTCGTAAAAAGTAAAATGTAATCCTACGAAGAGAATAAAATAGATTTAAATATATGTATCATACCTACATCATTTTTACATTCTGCAGTACGTATGGTAAGTATGGGAAGATTTCTATTGCATGTTAAGTCATTTCGGGCGATGAATGAAATGAGTGAAATAATCCTCATATCAGAACGAGACTCATGGAGCTGTTGTCCTTCATATTAAGGGCACAGTTTGGTCATAAAATGCTTTTCCAAAGTGAGTGTTAAAGACGACATTGTTTTGGCCTTCTCCTCAAGTTTAACTTGCACCATTGAAAAAATCTGTTATATGCTAATTCGTAATGTTCTCTTTTACTTTTTGGCAGTAGTACTAACGTTCCCCTCACCGTTGCTTGTAAAATTGTTGTTGTTCTTCAGAAATAATTATTACTACATTCAAATTGCTCAAAATTACATACAATACATCGACCTCTAATATAAATAGAATCTTCACGTCCGCTAGGAAATTGAGGTTGGTAGCTCTAAACTGCTACAATGTTATACCATTCAGTAGCATAATTTTCTCTATTTAAATAATATAAAATCGCTTCTTTTACTGTGATTATATATATGTAACGGTGAATGAGGCTTGTACACACTACAGTCCATGATGATATACAAGAGCAACATGATATACAAGAAAACTCAGAGAACGTTAACATGCTTTCCACTTCAATTAGAGTCTATATATTATAGACAAAGTCGCCTTTTATATTCGCAAGTAATTAAAAAGTTTACTTCACTTATAACCAGTTTTGTAATCGTGTAATATACTGTCCTTATTTAACATTAGACGTAGAGCCACTGTAAGGTTAAATGAAAACATTTAGGCGCGTCAACAAAAATAATTACATTATATTTCATTTTAAGTCACTATTCTTTGTGATAATGAATCATATAAAGCTATTTATTTAGGATTATCTAATACCTTCACAAGGAGTTATCAGTTTTAATTTGCAACTGATGTACACCGGCAACAAACTTGATTGTGACATATTTTTCCATGAAATAGTTCAGATTATGAATGGGTAAATACAAAAAGTACAAATAAATAAAAAAATGAGCATCATAATAAGCACAATCGCTGCATAATTTATACCACAACATATAATTATTGTAGAATATGATTTATTTTAAAGTATTAAATGCACATTTCCTGATTTAATTGTAATAATAAACATAAACATTCTCTTATTTCAGTATTTTATATACTCAGAATTTATAATATTGTTATAAAATGAAATCTGCTAATGTCTAAATAACTTGGATACTAAAAATACTTCCGATTCTTATTAGTTTCCTAACACATAAGTAACAAAAAGTATTCTCAGTTGACTCCATAAAATTAGTAATATTTACTCTGTCACTGAATTTATTATTATAAATTATTTATTTCAAAACAAACTGTTGTTATAATCATAAAAATGTTTGCTACTTTCACATAATCTCTATAAATTCTCAACAACTCTCTTATAGTAATTCATTATTGTGTGTGTTTCACATTAATCCCGATTAACGTGCAACACATTGAGATTAAGATTTATAGAAATGATTTTATTACAAATTTTCTTGTAGACATAGAAGTAAAGTTGGTCTTAAGCGATGGTCAATTCTTTTCAGAACATTTCTTCTCTTAACATGACCAAGAAAAGAAAGAAAAGGAAAAGCAAATAATGATCTCTGATTTGAGAAATATGATTATTTAAAAATCCGAGAACTTATCAAGAAATGAAGAAGAACTGAAAGAATGAAGAGGGCTTCAGAGGCAATTGCCAGGAAATTCAAGATACGAGGGGCGTTCAATAATTCCTTAGAAAATCCAAGAAATTACGTTCGTTGCATCGAAAAAAGCTTGTATTTTGCGACCGTCGTCTCTTAATAGTTGGCAGTTGGAGCTTCAGCTATATCCATCGCGTGCCATAGGAGATTGAATCAATAATCTTATACTTCTTTAGAAAGAAAGAAAGAAAGAAAAAAACAACAGTATCGTGCGGTTATTAAACACTATTTAAAAGCTTAACATCGAAATGAGATAAAAGTCCAGATGAAGAAAGTTCATGGAACATCTACTCCTGCGTTTGCAACAGTGTACAATTTGACAAATGCATTTAAACGTGACCGCACATCATCCTTCGAAATGATAGACAAGAATATAGTTTTGAGTGATCGACGAATCAAAGTTAGCGAAATAATATATGCCATATCACAAGGTACAGTGTTCTCAATTTTTCATAAAAAATTAGGTCTGACCTAAGGTCTCAGCAAATTGGATGCCGGTTTGCATGGAGAATAAACACAATCGTATGATTTGAGAACTGGCTTCGCAAACTTTTCCGTCGCAATCCTGACGAGTTTCTGCGGCGATACATAAATGAGGAAGAAACATGGATACACTATTACATTCCACAGACAAAAATAAGCCGAAACAGTAAGTTTTTAAAGGCGAACCGGCCCTAAGAAGTTAAAGGTGTGTGCGCAGACAAGGTGATGGCCTCGGTTTTTTGGAATTCACGCAGAATCATCTACATTAATTACTTGGAGAAAGGAAGAACGATAAATGGAGAGTATTATGTATAATTATTGTAGCGGTTGAAAGGAGAAATAAAGAAAAAACAGACTCATCTGACAAAGAAAACTATTTACTTCCTTCAAGACAATGCAAGGGTGTACACCTGCGCAGTTTCGATGGCAAAAATTGTAGAACTAAGGTTCGAAGTACAACATTCACCCTATTTACAAGATTTGGCCCACAGTTTACCTGTTTTTATTTCCAGACTTGCAAAAGTGACTAGACGGAAAATGATTCACATCTAACGAAGAGGTCATCATCTCTCAAACAGATGCTTATTTTGAGGACATTCCAAAATCCCACTTTTTGGGAGGTTAAACACAGTTGTAGAAGAGCTGGGAAAAGTGTATCAAGCTAAAAGATTATGATGAAAAAAAATCTACCAAAAATAATTAGTCTTCTATGGTTTTGTAAGAACTTATTGAACACCTTTCACATACATTTCATTTGTCATGTTAATATATTTAATATACAATATTTTAATCAACATTTTATGTTTTTTGAAAAAGACAAAATTTTCGAAAATTGTTCTACGTTACAGGTAGTTTAGGGTAGGCGAATTTTCTTGAAAATCTTGGTGTTACATCCTTTGGTATTTACGGATATTTCGTTTTTTATTTATGCTATCCAGACACACACACATACACACACAAGAATCTTTTTTTAAAACTTCTTTTTATTCAGGGGTCCTCAACATATGTTTCCGGTAAATTCTCGGTAATGAATTATTGGGTACCATGCACTAAGTAGAGCAAGTAAGAACAGCATACTTTGAAGTATCTCCGCGTAATTCATATCTTTGTACCGATTTCGAATACATTTAAAAGGTTTCGAAAAATAATTCTATGCGTGTTTTTTAACTGTTTCATTTGTATAGCTCCCTTTAACATCAATGGCCATATCGGGAGCTTTCATTTGTCAAATAATTCGTGCTATTGTAGGTTTAGAACTATAGGTTAATAATTTTTATACCACTAAACACAAACATTTACTCTCACATTCATACCTCCAGACTCTGTGAGAGATGATGAATAGTTATGGTTAAAGAATAATTACCCGCCCCAGCCGGAAATTGAACCTGGAACCTCCGGATGATAAGTCAGCTCGCTGGTCAGTCGAACAGCGGTGACAGTCAATTCCTATGCGTTGGCAAGTTAAACACTAACAGATATTGAGAGTAGTGCAGGTATTTGGTTCAGTTTCAACGACTCATTTCGTATTACCAGATTACAGTAATCTGAAAATGAATTATAATAAACTAAAAAAATATCTGATGAGTTACACTCACATGACTTTCTCTAGCCCTTCTACAAACCTCTTACATAAGATTATTCTTCTTTCTGCACCTTGTCAATTGAGATATTTAGCACAATGTTCTTATTACGTAGTTACTTATAAGTAGGAAGAAAATAAGGGAATACACTAGGCTAAATCCATAGTCAAATGTTTTAAAAGCTATCGTTATGCGATTGTCATTACAAATCGCTTCTTTTCTTGGCCAGGAGTAGAACAAAAGAAAAACGGACACTCCAGTCTGAGAAAAGTATAAGTACTTCACAACGAACTAATAACAATGAATACCTCGAAAACGGTAAGCTCCACGAAAAAAAATGTATATGACGTAAATTGTGTATTTTAACAAGGCCTACATTTTTTGTATAGTAAGGTTTTGTTTATCTCTTACGGTTTATTAGTTATGCCAAATTAAGCAAAATTCAACCAGAATAAACAAGTCTTTAGAAGCTATTCCCAGAAAATTCAAGATATACATTTTATTTGTCAGGTATATATCTTTAATATGCAATATTTTAATCAACATCGTTAGAGCCATTTTTAAGAAAATCAAAATTTTCGAAAAAAGTTCCATGTAAATGGTAGTTTGGGGTGGGGGGATTTTTCTCAAAATCTTCGTGTCGCATCGCTGGAAGATACTAAACTTAAATACCAAGTTTGGTATTTTACCTACTTTTCGTTTTTGAGTTATCGTGTTCACAGACACACGGACACACGGACACGGACCTTTTTCCGAAAATGTTTTTTTTAGATAAAGGTGACCCTAAAACATATATTTCCGGTGAAATCTCGGTATCGAATTTTTTGGTGGAGTGCAATACATTCTCTATACACTATGTATATAGTGTCTATAGAAAAAGTAAAAATAGGTAAACTAAAATGACTTATTATGAATAAACTTATTTATATTACATTCATGATGAGTACAGTAGAATTTCGTAGCTTTGTTTAATTTTATATATATAATTTAAAGAATATCTACATATAATATCCGTTTCAAGCCACAATTCAGCTTTTTATTTAGTATTTTCAATTTTTGATATGGCCATATAATCATTGTTTTTTCCCATATTTCAGTTGACTTGTTTGTGAAAACAATTTTCTTTTGGGCCACTTATACAATAAACAACATTATGATAATTTCTAACGAATAGCCTAAAAGCCTTAATTTAACATTTTACAAAATAGTTTAAAAATTCAGAAGGCGGTTTTGGATGTCTTTGCTCTAAAAAATGTTAATGCTTAAACAGTCGACTCAGTAGATCGAATAAATTTCATAAAGGGGGTTCATGAGGACAGGTTACCAATAGTTGTCCTACTATTGTTATTGTTATTATTATTACACTTACCGAAAATATATTTGTTATAATCACTAATAACTTGTATCTAAGCTGTACTGCGCACAATTATTAATACGCATAACTTATAAACAAATGGTTACACAGGTTATGTCGCTTAGCTAATATCCTCTGTGTGATTTCGTTTTTCCTCAATATCTGTCTGCAAGTTTCTGTAGACAACACGGGAATATGGATAGAAAAGCAAACGAAAGACATATTTTCATAAGCAAGTCTGACCTGGTTAAACCGAAATGTTCTGAACAGTTTTGTTAGAGTACATTTTCCATTTTGAACCTGAGTTTTATAGCAGTAAAATCAGTAAATAGCTAGCTACTTCAAAGATTTTCTTAATTTCTCGCCGATTCAGAGTATGTTCCTTTACAGACCCGAGCAAGGCTACTATTTCATTAATACTGAGGCAAATTTTTTGAAGAACTAATTTCGACGACCATGAATGACCACGTCTGAGTACCTCAGTTAATTTGAGTACTGCCTTTCTGATCTAAAGTTACGGGTTCAAATTGAGACAAAACATAGCTGGGTATATACAATTAGTGATAGCTGAAAAATATTAATAGCAGTGTCAGGGAAATAAAATAATCAAGGGCATGTAAATAAATTGAGAAGATTTGTGTTAGCTTATAAGTTATTGAAAAGAGTTGAAGTTAAGAATTAGCTGGAATGCATCTGTAAAAGTAGTAAGATCACTCAGAATCGCGCATGTTGCTGACAGGTAGGCGCATGGTCCTTTTTATTTCAGTGAGGGTGAAAACGGAAACATCTATTTTTAAATTAAGTCCCGTTTCTGCAGGGTGAACTAGAGCCAAGTAGGCCGATGAACTCGCCTAAATTAACGGAGAATGATCACGTGATAAAATTAAACAGACAAAGTGTGTGATGGGGATAAGGTGACGCGGTAATAGACTCCAGTAGTAGCGCGAAAATTCACCAATCCTGTAAAAGAAGAGGCATTAACATCACGAATATCAGATTCGTATAAAAAGGAAGGAAGAATCAGAGTGGCACGCACCTTTCTGGAAGACATTGACGGTGAAGCTATGTCCAAACGGGACAGGAACGCGCGCGCAAAGTTTGCGACTTAAGTTTGAATGTTCGTAAGTCGCGAAATAATTAAGCGTACCGGACAGTCATATTGTGGGCAGCGAGAATATCCAATTGTTGTGATCGCCAAAATTATCTTCGGAATAATGAGTTCACATCCGTTGGGCGTAGTGAAACTGCGAATTCTTGTTAAGTCGCAAAGTTGGCACCAGAGGATTCAGTTGGGCATTTTGAGACCACTAAGTGACAAGAGCCAGCGGTTAAGGAATCGATCCAGCCGGTTCATAGCTACAACCAGGGCTTGTAGATAATTTGTGAAGCGTAATTTAGTGGTTCACTGGTAATGTAAATAGAGAAAGCCGAGTACCGTGCTTCTCATCTCACCACTGAGATCTCCGTTCATGTCCTTACCAGGATCCGAACCCAGGCTCTACCGATCCCGTTTTCCCAGAAACCATTCTAGCCTTCTGCAGGAAGCGAGACCAGCCGAAGCACTAGGAAGAGCAACACCGGGAACCAGTCTCAAAATCCGCCTATACCGGTGGTTTTTAGTCTATTTAAAAATGACAGGCCCATGTTTGAAGACTTATTTTATTGACTTGTAAAGAAAATATCAATGTCAGGACATTGATATGATCTTGGCAGCGCTGTCAACAATAAGTTTATTAGTTTTAGTATAAGTTTGTTTTACACCACTCCATAACCTTATGGTTCTACCATTACTTGTCCAAAATGGTTTGTAAATGTTTGCAAAACCATTTCGTGTAATACGTTGTGCCTCTCTGTGAGGTTGTATGTATTACTTCCTTATTTAAGATATATGGAGCCAGAATCCCTGTTAGCTCATTATTAATTTTCTGTCAATTGAATCATTTGTTTAGCTCGTTGCTATTTCCTTTGAAATAATTTGGTTAGGGATGGAATGGGATAGATGAATTAATATATGCATTAAATGACTGCAAATGTAAGTACAAATGAAATATTCATCTATATTTTTCATAGCAAGTACTTATACAAACAGGAGTGTCTGAATGTTATAAAATGTTTAAATTGTTATAGTAAAAAAACTGTTCATTAAACTCGATTCTTCGGGTAACTAATGAAGGCAAAATCCCTTCACATACACACTTGAAATTAAGTTAATTATTCACTAGTTCCTACTTATTATTTATGGCGGCACTGTGGTTCATACTTCAGGACTCTTGTCAGTAAAACGTTTAGCCACGCGAATCTGGAATCATAAAGGAAATCTTCATTCACAGTTCTGGTAAATGGAGCCTTGTTATGTAGAACTCCTTTCCAACATGAAACCATGTGGCTTAATGTGGGGCGAACTTACTGGAGCAATAGCACTGTAAAATGTTGTGCACCACGGCCACAAGTTATTAGCTCTAATTTCACGCTATAGCTCCATGCCGCCTCAACATGGTGATTAAGATTAACCCGTGATCATGACTTTGATTTCGTCTGAGAACTCAGGAGTTCACCGTATCGCTTCTCTAGTTTTATTTGCTTCCCTTGCTTCAGAGGTGCGGTAAATAAGCGCCCGGCTAAGGTTAATAGTTTAATATAGCACCGCCAAGTTTGAAATTCATTAATTTGAGAACGTCGTGGGTTTGAACAACACATGCCGCGGTGATTACCCCTTGGAATTTAAGTTGAGACATTCATCTTGTCCGCAAAGGGTCGAGGCTCCCTTAACGAGCGTTAGGAATGTACCTACACTGCGAACCTTGGCGAGCTTCTAGCACTGTATGCATTTGTTTGTGCCACTGGACACATATCTATACAATAGGAAAAGATCTGTGTCTATTTTGTTTCGCCTTTGTGAGAGGATAGGAGGAAAGAGTGAAGAGAAGAGAAGAGAGGCGAAGGTATTAGAAGAGAAGAAATAAGGAGAGGATAGGAGCGGAGGGGAGAGAAAAGGAGAAGGGAGGGGAAGCGGAGAAGAGAAGAACAGAAAAAAGAATGTAAAATAGCAGTAGAGAAGAGAAAAGAAGAGAGGGAAAGCGATCAGAAAAGAAGAGGAATGGAGAAAAGAGAAAAGGAAGGGAAGGAAGTTAGAGGAGAAGAGAAGTGATGGGAAGAGAAGAGATAAGGAGACGATGGGAGTGGAGAAGAGAGGGAAAGAGGAGAGGAGAAGAAAAGACAAGAGAAAGTAAGAAGAGAAGAGCGGAAAGGAGAGGGAAAGAAATTAAACGAGGAAAACAGAAGAGAGAGAAAGGGATAAGAGAAGAGAAGATAAGAAAGGGGAAGAGATCAGAAGAGAACAGGAAAGGAGCAGAGAGTGAGGAGGGGAAGGAAAAAAAGAGTGTAGAGGAGAAGAGAAGAAATGGTAAAGGATTAGAAGAGGAGAAGCGATAAGACAGAATGGGACTGGATTGCTTGAGAAGGGAAGTCAAGAGAGGAGAAGACAAGGGAAGAAGAGAAGAGCAGAGAAGAAAGAGGAAGGATAAGAAGAGAAGCAGAGATGAGGAGAGGATGGGAGCAGAATCCAGAGAAGTGAAGGGAAGAGGAGAGGGGAAGAGAAGAGCGCGACTTTGAGAACCAGAATCTAGCACGCTACCCCGAGATCACGGAGCACCACTATCGGTATGTTGCCATTGTAGCTCATTGGTTAGAGCAACCGGTTGAAGAGCAGAAGATCCGTGGTTTAAATCTCGGTTATGGCACTGAATTTTTTGATCTGACTTTACCTATCCAATTTCTGTCCTACACACGTCTTGATTGGAGAAAACAACTGGTTAACACTAACTCACAACTAACTAGCATTTTTCCCCAATAAACCACAAGATCTTCAGTTATTTTCAGTTGAGATACTACAATGGCAACTTACAATATCGTAAGTACTTGGTCCATGTGTCATTTTAACCAATAATTTGGTTAACATAATGTCTTCTGCTGTCATTCTATATTGTTTCATAAGTTTTATACATTATAAAATACATTCACACTCTTATTCATAATTCCATACTCTGAGAAGTGTAAGGAATAATCTGGTCTAGATAAAAATCCACACCCACCAGCCGGGTATCGAACATGCGATACATCTACTGACTGAGCAGCTTTTCTCCCCTTGCTTCCAAACAAATGTCAGGAAGTTATTTCCATTTGATTTGTGAAACTTTCCAAATAAATCTTTTATATTTCATGTTTAATATTGAGTAGTTAATAGACACAAGTTTATATAATTTTCTCCAAAACATGATAGCCTTCAAATGGTGCCGTTCCTTCCTACAATTTGCAATAACCATTAGCAAACAAAATGGGACCGTCTACTAGGGACGAGAGGCTGTTTCCTGTAGATTCGGTAGGTAATTTAGTTTCGTGTTTCGTGTTAGTACGTGTCCAACCTGGTGAGTTGCTGCACAAGTAAAGGGAGATGTAAATAGAAGACTTGACAACTGCAAGGGCTGGTTTCAAACCGCACAACCCATAATCCCAAACTTCAAGTCACATTTGGCAGAGTAGTGGAAGAGGCTTATCATGTTCTAAAATAATTTTATGCGTACCATTTACATGACCTTCTCTATACCACTGTAACACATTATATTATTAAAAAGCATATTATTCTATCTATTTTATGATAATCGAGATAAACATTGCCATAAATTGTCTTAATTACTTGATCCCTTGTAAGTAGAAGAAAAATTAGGGAATACACTAGGCTAAAACGATAATGAAATATTTTAAAAGCTGGTTGTCATGTGGTTGAAATCCGCTTTTATGCAGGGCCAAGAGTTTACAACTTTCCGTGTCAGAAAATGTTTAAGTATTTTAAATCTGAAACAAATAATAAGGCATATCTCAGAAATGGTCAATTCAACGAAAAAAACTTATGTGACATAAGTTGGGTGTTATGAACTTATTATTTACACTGTAAGCAAAATAATTGTAAATTATAACTAACCTCTGACAAAATTGGGTTTTCCCCATTTCAGTAGCATCAATATAATGGTTGATTTCATCTCATATTTTTACTTCCTCTATATACTTTCACGTATGTAAAATGTACATAGTGAAGGTATTATATTTTACCCAGAAATTTTATATTAAGCTTTCATGGAAATGTATGTTTTGAGGTAAATAAAACGATTAATAAGGGGCATGTATGTGTACGAGATAACCATTAAAGGCCAAATTTGGTATTTAAGTTTAATATCTTCCAAGGATGCGACAGGAATATTTTCAAGAAAATCTCCCACTCCAAACTAACCTTTTCATGGACAAACTTTTGAAATTAGTTTTCTCAAAAATAGGCTATAAAGATTTTGATTTAAATGCCATATAATACAATATTTACATGACACATAAAATTGTATATCTTGAATTTTTTGGAAATAGCCTCTGAAGACCTCTTCATACTGGGTGAATTTTGCAAATCGGTAAACCGGAAGATAGGACTAAGACTTACTACATGAAAAATATTCACCTCTTCAAAACACACATTTGATGTTCTTCACATTTTTGTTGTGGAGCTAACCAGTATCAAGATATTCCATTTTATTGATTTCAGTTTTAAAATAGTTATATTTTTCTCCAACATGAAATTATTCATGTTGTATTTGTTTTACTCCTGGCGAGGCAAAGAAGCTAATTTCAAAGACAATCGAATAGCGACAGATTTTAAGACATTTGACTATTTTTATAGCTTAGTGTTTCCCATTAGTTCTTTTCTATCTATAATGAACTAAATAATAAGACCATTCTGATGATGTCTATCTCAATTAGCATGGCGTAGAAAGAAGAATAATATTTTGTAAGAAGTTTGCTTGCGAGCAGGTAGAAAAAGATATTTGAACGTAACATCAAATCTTTTATCTTTAATCTAGAATGAAAAGATTGAAATCGATTTAATCACAAAATATAATTTCATATTTCTGCAGTTTAATGTAAGGAAATTAATATAATTAAAAATCTATTGCAAAAGTGTTAACATACGTAACTACATACAGGACATATATTTTCTATTTTTTATCCACTCTATTGAGATGTGGGGAAAAGCCAATGTGCATTCTTTCCAGATGAAATCAGTATGCAACCGGAAATGTCATAAATTTTACAGCTCGTGCTATAAATTTACTTACGGAATTAGCCGAGGAAATAAAACGCTGTCAAAACAAATAAGAGTAATGAAAGTGAATATTGCTTCACAGAAATGGCCTTGAAACAGCAGAAATCCGGTAGAGCTTCAGACGACTTCTTAAAACACGATGGGACCAGTTTCCTTTATAGTACACAAAAACTTGGCCAACTAAATCTGCAAGGCTACATCGATAGAGGTATGTATGGTGAAATAGTTTTAAGAGCTGAAACATTATTTAACTTTACTATTCAAATATGACATCAGTTTGACTGAGTTGTTTAGCCACATCAGCAAAATCAGAGAAAGCTGGGAAATGTGTAGGAATTGGTTGTAAAATCACGTATAGCATTACATTAGTAATTCCAATCTTCAAAGCTTTATTATACCAAGGTTGTAAAACAACTATGGTAAAATGTAAGTACAAATAAATTGTTGTTATGCATAAAAATCTGGTGTGTTCCATCCACATAACTTTTTCTACCTGTTCTGGAAACAATTACCCTTACAAAACAGTTATAAATTGTAGCATAAAGTTTATAAATTACATTTATTTCCATATATATTTTGTCTTAACTTTGTTTCTTTTCTTAAATCCACTCTCTCAACAGTACTCCATTGTAAAATCTGATGTGTGCCATTTACATACCATCTTATTCTTACAAAAGATTATTATATTATCTACATTATGTTAATTGATGTAAACATTAGCAGAATTGGACTTTTCACTTGCTTCCTTGTGAAGAAAGTAGGTAAGAATATATATTATGCTAAAGCAATAGTCAAATCTTTTAAAAACTGATCGTCATTTGAAACAATAGAAGTTCGGTTAGATTTGCCTGGCCTGAGACGAAAAGAAAGGAGGCTTTCTGTTTGAGAAGGGTAAAGTAGTTTTAAATTGAAACGAAAATCAAGGAGCATCTCGCCCCCACTGTACAAGTAAAACGTAAATGACATACATCATGTATTTTAACAGACCTACATTTTTTTGCAGTAAGTTTTGGTCTATCTCTTACAGTTGTAAATTTTATTCAGAATAAAGAGTTCTTCAAAGGCTACTTCCAGAAAATTGAAAATATATATTTTATTTGTGATGTAAATATGTTTAAGATATTTTAATAAAAGTCGTTAGAGCCGTGTTGCAACCTTGGACGATACTTCACATAAATACCAGGTATGGCATTTAAGAGTCTTTTCGTTTTTGAGGTATGCGCGCGCAAGCACACACATATGGATCTCGTTTTAAAAAGTTTTTTGGCCTCAGGGAACCTCAAAACATATATCCGTTAAATCGTAACATCCATTATTTTGGTGGAATACGATAACTTCTTTAGTTACTGCGTTCATTGTGCTAAAGAAAGTAAAAATTAAAAGCACCACTCTACGGTATAAAGAGACAGAAAATATAATCTTAATGTCAACAGAACGTCAACATGGAACTAGAGAAAGAAAGAAAACATAGAACACATATATTTGACTTTGGTATGAAACAGAGAAAGAGAATCGCATGGCTCACTTTGGCAAGGCGGAAAGTTCATAAGCCTACTGACTTTGTAAGAAACATTTCTACTTACGTAGGGAACAACAGAACTGGTCGCATATTTTGACAGCATGCATGCAGATGGGAGAATACTAGGAACAATTATTATTACTTGGGCTATGTTTGATTTACAGCAGACGGAGGACCGCTCTTGATTCTAAAGAACCCAACTGACTTGGACACATACTTAATGGAAGTTCAAAACTACAAAGAGATAACATATTTGTGTAAATATTATTTAGACAGATTTGATACTGGGGCATTTATGTGCATGCCCAAGTGTGTGTGTGTGTGTGTGTGTGTGTGTGTGTGTGTGTGTGTGGGTGGGTGTGTGTGTGCCTGCGCGCGCTTGATATCGTTATATGAGTCAGACTGTTGATATAAAAGGTTGTATTACCAAACCAAGTATTTTTTCCAGAGAAAACGCAAGGCTCTTTGACTAATTCAACTGTGCGAAGATTCAATGCGAAATTAAGCTGATAATAAATACCTCTACCGCTTCTCTATCAACCAAAAATAAGTTTAAAACACCCTGTACCATAAGTGTACAAACGTGGTCAAACTGTTCGAGTAAGCATGATAAATTGGCACATTTTCCATTAATTAGTATATTTTTAAATTAAATAAGCTAGTCTTGCTGCATTCAGGTGCTTCAGTATTTAATATTTGGATACTTTGAATAAATAAATGCACAACCAACTACAAAATAGCTTTTTATTTAAGTATATGTTATAATGTATAAGTTTTAATACAATTTTCAAATTTGTAATAAATCTTTGACTATAACCTTAATAACCGGGGAAAAATGATTAAAGTAATCTAAAAGGCTTTTATATAAATAAACTCCTACAGCAACGGCCATAGAAACATTATTAAACTTAGCTTAGCTTAAAGTCCAGCTTGTAATTTTCCGAAATATTTATCACAAACTAACAAAAAAATGAATTTCTTCCTATGTTGAAAATAAAGCTTACTAAGCACTTGACAACATTTTTTTTTTGTATTTATTAATGTTTTAACTATAATAATTAATAATTATTAATTATGATGTTTGTTCCGTTATAGTTTTGAAGATTTAGATAAGTCAGAATGCTTACTCTAGACCTGGACATTATTGACCCCGCGTGCCAAACGATTTACACTTCACCTCTTGTTAGCAACGCAGAAGCAAGCGTTCCACTTAGTGGTGGAATGCTACTGTGGGCAAATACAAGATGCTCTTCACAATAGTTGACCAAAAATCAAAGAAAGAACGGACTCTTTCATATTTTGTAGCATCAAAGATCCTGCGTAAGGGTGTTTACAAACAAACACGCACACGCGAAGGTGCACATAAAATAATTAATACCAAAGTTAGCTTCCCCCCAACTGGAGTCTGCCATAACAATAACTAAAAGATAGTTATAAATATATAATTGAAATTGTAAGCAATACAAATGACTGTTAACAAAGTAATAACAGTATCCCTGAAAATAATTATAATCTACATTATAACCGTTTACTATTATATTGAATATTTTTAATATTTATTAGTTTTGTAATATTAATTGTTTTATTAGTTATCATTTGTAGCGAGGATTGCAAATTTCCATCATAAATATTGTTCTTGTCTAAAGTACTCAATTTGTATATAGGAATATGTTAGTTTACATACGATATACATCATTGTTCAACATAGACAACCCTTTAATAATACTTGTGATTATTGTGTTAACGAGTTATTTAATGTATATTTTCTGCAAGAACTTACAAAAAGGATGTGATAGTAACCCTAATACCATATTTATTTCATGTAAAAACTTTTAAGAATTTAGTATTGTTTGTTCGTACTTCCTGTAAATTTATAAGAGATACTATGTTCATTTCTTCAATTTGATCAGTGCATGAATTATAATGAATTAAGTGTTTTGTTTATGATTTAAAGCACATCTTTCAGTTTAATAAATAGTAATGTCTATCTTTTCAAAACCAAGAATATCATCACCCACTGCTCCAACAGAGCGGAAGCTACGCTACGGCACACTACCCTTCCTCCTAGGATGTGAACCGCGTTCGCCCATACCTGGTTTACTATAATTAAAATAATTTGACCACTCTGCAAAGCCGTAACTCTCTAGGCCACACTTTCGTGACATTGCTTTTTGTAGGAAAGGAAACTTTGTTTTAGAAAGTAGAAGTAAAATGTGGTTTTTCTCATACGAGCCCATCATGCTTTACGCTCTCCACACGTTCCCAAAGAACTAGATGTTGCACGGGTGTGAAATTTCACGCTAAATTGCCCAGAATCTCGAGCGGAGTCATTAACTTCGTTATATCATTATACTTACGAGGTCATTATGGTTATTTCCTTGTGATCATATGGCCCGCCTTCAAAATTAGCTACGTATTGGAATCTCACGAGTTGGGAAATGGTGTGTTTGAGTTAATTATTTATGTAACGCATTGGAGTATCACGCGCCTCAAAAATTATTTTAGAACTTCAGTGTTATAATTTTAATAGGAAAGCGGTCCTTCCAATAAACGGTATATCTTATCAAAATCTTAAATTCTATGAATAGATGTACTCAAGAACATTGTAAACTTGGATTTTTTTAAATGTTATTTTTTACTTTCTAAGAGAAGTGTTGCATTCCATCCAAATATCCGACAACTTCCGAGATTTATTTGATAAGTATGATTTAAGGACCATGAATCACTCTAAAACAACACGTTGCTGATTACGTTTTTGTCTGAATATAGCGTAATGTCAAAACAAAAAGCATATGAATAATATGTGGGGCATTTTAAGATTTCAAAAAAATTTCCCCACCATAAATGAACATTTACATATAAAGTTTAGAAGAAATTTACACAGAAAACTTCATAAAAAGCTTAAACGATTGTATTTAAATGTTATTCATCGCCGATGTAATGGAATAAAATCTAAGTTACGTATGTTATAAACATTTGTTGTAAATCGTATTAATTTAGTCATCTTTATTCTTAATGCATTGCATTTAAATGAAAACCACGTTAAGTATATGGGATGGGATTTCCAAAACATTCACTAATGTTCGTTTAAATTATTATGGTATATTTTATGTGCGGTTTCAAAATATTCGATACACACACAGGAAACAAAGATCTGAAGTGGATTTAATCATATTCGGTTTCAAGTAGGTGACCTTTTAATTTCATTTTTATGTTCTCTACTATGTACTTGTACTCAGTATGTACTTATAATATTGCCCTCCACCAAACATTTTGTGTCGAGATTTTAAATGAATGTTTTGAGGCAATGAATACAAAACATTGTTTATAGAAAAATGTCCTTCTGTATGTATCTGAAATCATAAATCAAAAACGAAAAATATCAAACTTAATACAGTTAAGTTAAAAAATCTGATGTGTTATATTCACATGACTTTCTCTATATCTCTGCAACAAATTATTTTTATAAAGCTTATGCTTCTGTTTACTTCATGGTAATCGAGAAAAACTTAGCAGAAATAGACTTATTACTTGCTTCCTTATAAGTAGAAGCGAAATAAGGAAGTACCATAAGTTAAAGTGATAGTCAAAGACTGGTTGCTATGTGACTAAAGTTCCTTTGTTTGTATGGACACGAGTTCACAAAGTCCTGTATGAGAAAAGTATGAATTTTTTATAGCTGAAACCTAAAACAAGGAATATCTCAAAAACAATCACCTCAACGAAAAAAATGTATATAATATAAATTGTGTGTTTTAAAGTACTCTACATTTGTTGTGTGGTAAGGTTTTGTCCATCTCTTACGGTTTAGCAGTTATGCAAAATTCTGTAAAATTGACCCAGAATAAAGTAGTCTTCAGAGGCTATTCCCAGAAAATTCAATATATAAATTTTATTTGTCAGGTAAATATCTTTAATATACGATATTTTAATAAAAATCGTTAGAGCCATTTTTCAGAAAATCAAAATTTTCGAAAAAAGTTCTATGTAAAGGGTAGTTTGGGGTTGGGGGATTTTTCTAAAAATCTTCGTGTCGCATCCCTGGGAGATACCAAACTTAAATACCAAGTTTGGCATTTTACTGACTTTTCATTTTTGAGTTATCGTCTTCACAGACACACGGACACACACACGGACCTTTTTCTGAAAATCCTTTTTTTTGGGTACAGGGGACCCTAAAACATATATTTCCGATGAAATCTTGGTATCGAATTTTTTGGTGGAGTGCAATACCTTCTCTATACACTATGTACATAGTACGAATAGAGAAAGTAAAAAGTGACAAATTTTCAAGAAAATATCCTAAAGTATTCTTTACATGTAACGTTTGTTAAATGTTTCCTTTCTTATAGTTAGTGTTCAAGATGCTTTATGTTCTCTGTATTTTACTATGTCGTTTTCTGGCCACTCACATTGATGAGAAGTTTAATATATAATAAATAACATCGCATCCTTCCGTTACCAATTTCTTCTTCTTCTTTTTCACATTTGGTCGTTCCGACTATACTAATTAGCAGCAGTATTTTTTTCTCGACTGTCCTACATCTCTTGTACTTGTTTACAAGAAGTGAAGTTCTACTCTCATCTGTCTGTCTGAGGTGTTGTCATCATTTTTTCTGTATTCTTTAATCTTCTCATTTAAATTATAAATTTCCAATTCTGCCCGGATCTTATTGTTTGTGATGTTGTCCCTCACTGAACAGCCTCAGGCCGTTCTTAAAAATCTCATTTCTTCTAACTGTATGTTATTTTATCTCTTTATTTTTCAAACCATGATTCACTACTTAGAGCGGTGCGAGCATACCATTGTTTTGTATAGATTTAATGTTATGTCTTTTCTAACTTTACTATTTAAAAGTTTATTTATTTATATATATATACATATATTGAAATTTATTGGTTTATCCATAATTATGTCTACCTAAATAGTAACATCTTTAGGTATTCCTTTCATTCTAAGACGTAAATACTGCATTGTTGCATATAAATTTGCTCTAGGGGTGTAGATATTCCTACCAAAACCTTCACTTAATAGAGGTTTCACTTAGTTTTTATGGCTGGTCCGTTTTTCTAACGTTTTTTAAGCAAACGCTATAATAAAGTTTGTGATGAAATGAAACGAGATTATAATTCAAATTGTTTAAATGAATCAACAGCTACAATCTAGTGTTTAATGCACCGTAAAGTTGATTTATGCACGATTGTTTTCTTACGCACTTCCAATCTTTTGTTCTGTGATACGGTCATTTATAGTCTGTTCTCAGGAATACTTTCCATTTCTACACTTTTAGTTTCACATTAGGAAATTTTCTTATTACACAGCTGAAGTCACGATCTCTAATCAATGATAATGCAATCTAAGTGAGAGTATGATCTGAAACAGAGAGGTCATCATTCACGGTGGAGGCTAAGTAATTGCGGAAGACAAGCAGAGAAACAAAATAAGAGAAAAAAAGAAGGAAAAAGAAAAGAGAGAATCTCAGTGGCTACAATGAACAGCTACATTAAAGATGAACTTCCTTGTTACGCAGAGAGCGCCGCTTCTGCATGCTGCGATGAAAAATGTCCATTTTGACGTCAAGGATTTTTTTTCGTACAGTCATTAAGGAAGTCCATCACTTTTAATTGGTTACAAATCACCTGAGGCTCCAGAATTAGGATTATTCAAAGGGTCACATGACAGTAATTTACCAGCATACAGGAAATTGTTCTATTTACAGAACAGTTACCAACTAAGGATGACAGACCAACAGACAGACACTTCCAAAGTTTAAAAACTTAAAAAGACTACTCATTAAAGAGAATTTAACCAACTGTATAAAGATGCACCTATATTTGATAATGTTTTTCTAAATGTAAATGCACCTGTTAAAGAATGCTTCACAGAAAAACTTTAATTTCGACATTTATGACCATAATATAACATAATTTGCGATATTAATATTTTTCGTAATAATTTTTATTATAGGGAAATTAAAACACTATGTGTAAAAAAGGTATTAATTCTTTAACCAGTTATAAGTGCATTAAATTAATGCATTTTCCGTTATGACCCATCTGAAATGAAGACGAAGTGCTTAACTTCTGCAGCTCTACAATAGACGGTTGATCCTTTTAATAATCATCGCTCACTGCAATTAATCTCAAAATGATGTGATTGAAGTTAATCTTCTAGTCATTATTCCCACATTTAGAAGGTGTCCACAAATTCATGCTCCAAATCTCTAGGGTTAATTTCTAAGAGACAACTTATTAAAGAGTATAACCACTAAATATGACATTAACGTTAACAAATGAGCTAGTATTTGCTTATCTTAAATTAATTACCGTTCTCACGTTGATTAAGATAGGTTTATTTTATAACTACAATATAGCTAAAGTGCATATTAATTTCAGAGTATCATAAATTTCCATATGTTTTCTTTGGTATAAGAATACAAGCCTCCACTGTCAGCAGAGCTAAAACCTTGATATCTATATAATTTTTGTAGGAAAGGAAGTTATTTCACAGCTGGATGAACAGGGTACCAAGTTGGGAGCACATAAGGTACAAGAGTTCTTTTTCGTTTTACGAGGGGTCATCGTTACACTGATGTTATAGATCGAGCTAGGATTTTTTAAGTGAATTAGGTTAAAAATAAGGATATGGGTCTCGGCTTTATGTCTCTCATATGCCTTAGTGTGACAAGAAAACAATTATTTAAAAATCTGATGTGTTCCATTCACATGACTTTCTCTACATCTCTGTAACAAATTATTGTTAAAAAGCTTATGCTTATATTTACTTCATGCTAATCGAGAAAAATTAGCAGAAATACTCTTATTACTTGTTTCCTTGTAAGTAGAAGAGAAATTAGGGAGTACCATAGGTTAAAATGATAGTCAAAAGCTGGTCGCTATGTGACTGAAATTCCTTTGTTCGTATGGACAGGAGTTGACAAATTCCTGTATGAGAAAAGTACAAAAATTTTAAGGCTGAAACCAATAACAATAAATATCTCAAAAAAAATCATCTCCACGGAAAAAATGTATATGGCATAAATTCTGTGTTTTATCATGATCTACATTTTTAGTGTAGTAAGTTTTTGAGTACCTCTTGCGGTTTACAAGTTACGCAAAATTCAATAAAAATCATCCAGAATAAAGAGGTATTTAGAGGCTATTTCCAGAAAATTCAAAATATACATTTTATTTTTCATGTAAATACTTTTAATATACGATATTTTAATCAAAATCGTTAAGAGCCAATTTTGAGAATTTTAAATTATCGAAAAATGCTCCACTTTACCTACTGTAAAGAGTAGCTAGGGGTGGGGGAATTTTTGTTTTTTTAAATCTTCGTGTCGCATCCTTGGAAGATACTGAACTTGAATAACAAGTTTGGTATTTAACGGACTTTTCGTTTTCGAAAGATGCAACCCAAAGACAGACAGACAGACAGACAGACAGACAGACAGACACACACACACACACCTACGCTTCCCCGCATGGATACACGCACGCGGATCTTTCTAACAATGCTGTTTTCCGGACTCAGGGGACCTCAAAACATATATTTTCGTTAAAATCTCGTCATCGAATGTTTGGGTAGACAGTCCATCTATTAGTACATTGTATGTACATACATACTCATACGTGTTACATAGATTAATACAATTTAACTTTAGGAGATTGTTTTCTTCGCTATGTGAAATCTTGGATGCAAGTAACCATTAGTGTCTTGCGCACAGATACGAGAAGAGCACTTTATCAGCGCCTGGCGTAGTACACGGTAGATAATCGTTGAGCGAGACAGGCTTCAAGTCACCCGTTACAACTTTAAGCAATTACTTTTTCCCGCAAAATGGAGACCCTTTGGAAGAAAAAGCCAAGACAAAGATATGTTGGTTTTCGATGTATTTTCACTATTAAAAGTTGCAGCTCAATATGCGACATCAGTATGACAATGGAGCGTTGTATGTGTAAAACTAGAGGACTTTTCCTTATATTAGCCCACGTGAAGAACGACATGCTAACCCTAAGACATGAAGAAATGCTATGTTTAAGCGAATATTTGAGTTCCCAATGATGTGGTAGCAATAAGATAATTTATCCCAGCTTATGTAGGCACCAAATAATTTTGTATACAGAGTGGAAGATGAATAAGTGTAAATAATGTTATATTTACTGGAGAACAATGCATATATAAGTCGTATGTGTAGCCAATTTGGTCCGCTTACTAATAGAATTCTGATAAATGAAGCATAAATTTCAGGGTCTATTGTGTTTTGTGCGACCCTGAGTTATGTCTCTGCTATTTCAAGAATCACACCACCTACAGTCGGCCAGAGCAAAGGGCAGAAGAGGGCTAACCGTGTGACCTGATACGTAAAAACCGAACAACTCAAGATAGGGAATAATAGCCAGCCTAAAACATCGGGTGTAAGTTTCCTTAAAAACTTAATTTAGAAAATAGTGAAAAAACTGCAAATACGGGGTCATCACATCCTCCTCAAACACTGATAAAAACATTTGTACGTATTCACCTCCGACCTGTATAAGTAGGCCTGAAAATAGCTTAATTCACTCATGTCCAGTTTGTCAGAAGTTTCAGATCCTTTCAGACAATGCGTTTTATCCCAGAATGTTCAAAGTTTTAATTAAGTGTTGCACGGAATGTTAAGCCAGTGGCGTGTTAACACTAATGCAGTTCAAAAAGTATCTGAAAAACAAGGTTTACAAACAAAATGCGTCACAACAGCGGAAGCGACCTATCAGAGTAGAAAACTCAGCACCTTGTAAATTTTGTACCGTCGACGATTTTTAAAAGATAAACTGCACACAATAAGTCGTATCAATTACTTATTGATACGGTGTTATTTCACCAATCACGCACTGAGATCTCCAGTACACATCTCGGGTCTAATAATACAAGAGCTCCAATAAAATTCCGTTTGCCGACCATCAGGTTGGGGTTTTTTCCTCGTTTCTCTCATTTGCCTAGGTAAATGAATATTTAAAACCATGACCAAAAGTTGCACCTTCAGTCTAAAAAATAATAGTGCAGTGTCATTTTTCCAACATAGTGACAGTTGTAGATTGACCGACAGTGTAACTTCATCTTTGTGTCGTGGAGCTGAGTGATGTGGTGGAGGAGAAGAGACCTCGAAAATGTAATTGCATTTAGCTATCTGACAACGGATGGCACCATCCGATTTCGATGGTAGAGGAGCTAGACTGGATTACACTCTGGCACCATCTGCTTGCCGCGAAGGTATTATGTTACTGGAATGAGACCTTAAATGGTCAATAAGGTATCTCACCAAACAGTTCTATCGCTGCAACTAAGCTGATAAAACCTTAAAAAAGCGTAAATCAAAACAGAATTGAAAAATATCGAGATTTCTTCCTGAAAGGCCGAGGTGGGTGAGAACACCATTATATCTTCAGCAAGTTCATGGAAAGAATGAGATGATAATAAAGAATTACAAATGCCTACGTCATAATCAGTACTTATTTTACACAACGCTGACGCCGATGGGCAAAATCGAATTTGTGAAATCGCATCTTAACTCAGCTTTAGATAGCGCCCAGCCTGCTGTGATTATACTAATATCCGGCATGTAAATTTGTCAGTTAAATCTGCCGGCATATTCCACAGATAATATACCTGTTTAAGTCGGTCTGGGTACCTGAATTGCTTTGGCGCTGGTCGAACCATCTCAAGGATACGGATGCAAATTCGGCTCAAACGGATGATTTAAAAGTGTGTAAAACTACTCCTATGGGACAAAACCGGTACACAGGCAGCAATCCTGGCAATTGAAAGCTTCCAAACAAAATATTTGTAATATTCGTGTGATCTATAATTCACTGAGAGTCTTAGGAGGCCAATTTACCCTCCTCGTATATGGGACTTACATATTAATAATACCTATGGTCAGAAGCCTATTAAGGAGCAGACGAACAAGTAATCAGATAATGAAGAACCTGGAATGGGGTATCAGCCCAAAGCCCGTTATGAAAATGAGGAAGAAGATTATATGAAATACAGGCGACATGGATGATGAGAAAGGTGATGGAGCAGGTGGTGGAATGAATGCCTGGGAAAGCCAAAGAACCCGGAGAATAAACACCAGCTTTGTCCAGTGGATTTCCCCACAAATCCCAATGCGGTCTTCCTAGGATCGAATCTGGTCCACCTTGTTGAGAGGTGAGCAATCTAAGCACTGGAGCACGGTACCGCTTACTCCATAATAAGGATATAATTATGGCTTTGAAATGTAGTCTATAGCTGTTGAAGCACTAAACGAACATCACTAAAATAAATGTTTTGTTTGTAAATAAACTGTCAATATCAGTATCACCGACGTATCGGGATTTTGTCCCACAGGAGCTCTTTTGCAAGCTATTAAATCTATTTACATAGGGCTGTCGCTTTTAAGCACACTTAAAAACCATCGCTATGGGTCGGGTTTCAAACTGCGACTTCGGGTCAGAAAACCACTGGCTATCCCAATCACATATAGAAGCAATGGTGCAACTTTTCAGCGCTGGCAGGCTCTTTAGCACGTGAAACTCAAGGATTATCTCGCACATGTGATCATCTACTATCTAATCTGAATCACACACAAACACGGTTATCTTCATTGTAAATCTCAATATAGTCTGTGGACAGTAGCAGTCTTGCCATTGGAAACCATATCTTGGCTGAGCATAAGGCAGTAAGTTGAATGACAATGAACGCGAAGCATATGACAGTCCATCAAGAATGACACCTGCGGAACACCGACACCAGGGTGGTCCTTTTGCCCCCTACTTCCGGCGTGGTCTGGTTCTTCAAAAGGAGCGTCGGCTTCCAGAAAAGTTTTACAAGCAAGTGCGATGGACAAAGCTTAGCCATGACCCCTGGGCAGCTGGATATCCGAGTACCCTGTCCACGTGTCAAGCTTTGCAATTCTATGCAATTGGCCCTACCATTAATGTACACCTCTCGCGGCTATCTCGTTGAAATAAACAAAAACCTTCAGACTTTGATTTTCTCAAAAGCTTCAAAACTCAGTGGTTGCATAGTTACAAAGAATGAAATATCTTTAAACAGCATATAACATATGATGTGTTCCAATCATATGGCTTTCTCTAGCTGTTACACAAACGACTTTCCTTACAAAATATTATTTCTTTTTTCTACAACATGCTAATCGAGGCAAAGATTAGCAGAAATTGCTTTATTTCTTGCATCCTTGTAAGTAGAAGGGACATAAGGGAATACACCAGGATATATCATTAATAACTGGACCTATAAAGCAACTGAAGTTCGGCTCGTTTTCCATAGCCTGCAGTAAAACAAGGGAGATGACACGAAACGTCACTTTCCATTTGAGAACGGTTAAAAGTAGTTAACATTGAAACAATTACAAGCAATATCTCAAGAACGGTCAGCTCTACATAAAAAAATCTGATGTGTTTCATTCACATGACTTTCTCTACATATCTGCAACGAATGTTTGTTAAAATGCTTATGCTTCTATTACTTCATGCTAAGTGAGAAAAATTTAGCAGAAATAGACTTATTACTTGCTTCCTTGTAAGTAGAAACGAAAAAAGGAGTACCATAGGTTAAAGTGACGGTCAAAAGCTGCTTGCTATGACTGAACTTCATTTTTTGTATGGACAGGAGTTGGCAAATTCCTGTATGAGAAAAGTATAAGTTTTTCAATGCTGAAACCAAAAACAAGAAATATCTAAAAAACGATTAGCTTCACGAAAACATGTATAAGACATAAATTGTGTGTTTTAATACGCTCTACATTTTTTGTTTGGTAAGCTTTCATCTATCTCTTACGGTTTACCAGTTTCACAAAATTCCGTAAAATTCATCCAGAATAAAGTAGTCTTCAAAGGCTATTCCCAAAAAATTCAAGATATACATATTATTTATCAGGTAAATATCTTTAATATACGATATTTTAATCAAAATGGTTAAGAGCAATTTTTTTTAGAAATTCAAAATGTTCGAAATTGTTTCCATGTGAAGGGTAGTGGAATTTTCTTGAAAATCTTCGTGTCGCATCCTTGGAAGATACTGAACTGAAATACCAAGTTTGGTATTTAGTGGTCTTTTCGTTTTTGAGCTATGCTGCCCACAGACACGTATACACACATACACACAGACAGACAGACACATACGGATTTTTTTCTAAAAATGCTTTTTTTGGATTCAGGTGGTCTCAAAACATGTATTTCTGGTGAAATCTCGGTATCGAATTTTTGGGTGCAATGCAATACCTTCTCTATACACTATGTACATAGTACGTATAGAGAAAGTAAAAACGTAAATGACATCAACTATGCATTTTAACGAGATATACAGTTTTAATGTAGAAAATGTCTGTCTTCTCTTACGGTATAACCGTTATGCAAAACTTTGCAAAACTCATCTAGAAAAAAAAAAGAGGTATTAAAAGGCTATTCACAGAAAGCTCAAAATATTCAGTTTTTTTGTATGTAAATATCTTTAATATACTGTTTTTTAATCAAAGTTGTTAGAGACAATTTTGAGAATTTTTCCGTATAAAGGGTAATTTGGGGTGAAGGGATTTTTGAAAATCTTTGTTTCACGTCCTTGAAAGATACTAAACTTAAATATCAATTTTGATTCTAAACGGCCTTTTCGTTTTAGAGATATGCTGTCCACACACACACACACACACACATACATACACTCACCTTTTTTCTAATAATCTAATGTGTTACGCTTACATGACTTTCTCTAACTGTTCTACTAACAGATTCATTACAAAATATTATTCTTGTTTCTATACTATGTTAATCGAGATTAGCAGAAATTGCTTACTACTTAATTAGTTATAAGTAGAAACTATATGGTGTTCATTGAAATTGGCCTCATTGCTTGGCCAGGAGTAGAAAAGAAGAGAAAAATATAAGTATTTTAAAATTGAAATCAATAACAACGAATATCTCGGAAATGGTCAACTTTACAACAGAAATACATATGACACAAACCGCGTGTTTTAAAAAGATATACATTTCCGTTTATTGAGCTTTTTCTATCTCTTACGGTTTAACCGTTATGCAAAATTCTGCAAAAAATCAACCAGAATAAAGTGCTCTTCTGAAACTGTTCCCAGAATATTCAAAATATACATTTTATTTTTGTTGTGAATAAGGTTAATTACGGTATTTTAAACAAAATCATTTGAGCAGTTTTGAGAAAACTAAAATTTTTCAAATTTTCTGCATGTAAAGGATAATAAGGGAATTTTCTTGAAAACCTTTGTGTCGCATTCTTGGAATAATGTAAATACCAAGTTTGGTATTTAACGATTTTTTGAGCTTTGCTGTGTCCACAAGCACACACAAGTATTTTTCTAAAATATTTTTTTGGACTCAGGAGACCTCAAAACATGTTTTTCCAGCGAAATATTGAAATCAAATTTTGGGTGACACAATACCTTCCCTAGCTACTATGTCTGTTGTATATACATACGTGCTTGAGAAAGTAACTAATTTTAGGAGAATTCCAAAATGACCCAAATAATCTCAAGCCCTAATCTTTAACCCATCTGAAAACAACATGTAACCGCCCGGCATATACGCAAATACAAGCTGGTGTTATTTATACATTAAATTTGAAGCCAATAGTTTCAGAAGAAATTCAAATTGAAAATACTCCTGTAGAATTTAAACACATTTCTTGGATACATATGGAAAAACGTATTTACTAATTCAGTTATAACTGATTTATTTTAGCTTTTAAGACATGTTTGCAATTTTATGTTTCATATGCTTTTGTTAATTATGAAACATTTCAAAACCAAATATTTTCGGAAAATTCCAATGTGAAACGGTGTAATTTACAGTTATTCTATTAAGTTTAAAGGGTCATGTATTTTACTTTCTCTAGCGCATATGTACAATGCACATAACAGGTAGAGAAGGCATTGTATTCCACTGAAAATTCGATATCGAGTTTTCACTGGAAATATATTTTTGGAGACCCCTTGAATCAAAAAAGAATAAAGCCAAAAAAAGAAAAAGTTTCAGAAAAAGGTTTTTGTGTGTGTGTGTGTTTATGTAAGTGTGTGTGTCTTTGTCTTTGGTCAACATAACTCAAAAACGAAAGGCCCGTTAAATATCATGTTTGGTATTTAAACTTAGTATCTCTCAAGGATGGGATACGAAGATTTTCAAGAAAATTCCTCCACCCAACACTACCCTTTTAAAGAAAAAAAAATCGAAAAATTTTATTTTATCAAAAATGGCTCTACAATTTCGATTAAATATAGGGTATTAAAGATATTTTAAAGACTAGTAAAATATACATCCTGAATTTATTGAGAATAGCCTATAGTTCTCTTCATTCTAAATAAATTTTGCGTAATGATAAACCGTAAGATATAGACACAAATTTATTCCATAAAAAATGTAAATTTTGTCACACAATTTATGTCGACTGCATCTTTTTTTAAGAGCTAATCGTTTCCGAGATATTCCTTATTTCTGACTTCCATTTTATGTACTTACAGTTTTCTCAAATAGAAACTCTGTTCTTCTTTTGTTTTACTCGAGCTGTGCAAGAAGTGAATTTAATCACAATCGCATAGCGATATCTGTTAAAATAATTGACTATCGCCTTAGCGTAGTCCCTTAGCTCCCTTCTACTTATAAGGAAGTAAGTAATAAGACCATTCTGCTATAGCTTATGTGGATTTACATGGAGCAGAAAGAAAAATAAAAGAAAGTTTGTTAGCAGAACAGGTAGAGAAAGTCTTGTGAATGGAATATATTAGAGTTTTATATCAGGCAATTGCTAAAATATGAAAATTAAAAGTACTTGCCTACAGTGTTTCTTCGACATATAGCTTCTTGCAAAAACTATTACATATAATCACGGTTTGAAATAATGTTAATAAACTAACTTAAATAGATTTAAAAGTTCTACCATAGTTTGGGGGAAAAAGATATTCAATTATGCTAATTAAATAAAATTCCATAGAGTTGGAATATTCGCTAAGCAACAAATTGTTTAATATTCAATAAAATTTGAAGTATTCTATCATTACGCATTATACAGCAGCTCTGACCATACTGGTGTTTTTGTAATTCCAGTTATGGCAAGCCTTCGTGATCTAACAGCATACATACTAGAGAAAATACACAAAAAATAAAAAATTGATTTTCACCGTGGTATTCTGATTTATAAAATTCGATGCCGAATGTTCATTGAAAATACACTATTTAGAAAAAGGTCCAAAAGTGTGTCTGCGTCTATATGTGCGTGTGTGTCTGAATTTAAAAAAAATTATACTCTCAAAAATCTTCTACCAATTTTGATTAAAATAGCGTACATTAAATATATTAAAATGTATATCTTGAATTTTCTGGAAATAGCTCTAAATACCTCTTCATTCTGGGTAACTTTTTGCATAACTGGTAAACAGTAAGATATAGAGAGGAACTTACTACACAGAAAATGCAGACTAGTTAAAGAGAGAGTTTATCTCTTATACATTTTTTGAAAAGTTAACTATTTCCGAGATACTCATTGTTATTGGTTAAAATTCCAAAACATTTAAACGTTTCTCATACGGGAATATGTCATTCCTTTTTTTATTTCTCTTATGTTTTCTTATACTAGGCAATACAAAGAGAATCGAATTTCAATTACATACAAACTAGCTTTTAAAATATTTGACTATCACTTTATTCTAGTGAACACACTTATTTCCCTTCTGCTTACGAGGAACTAGGTAATAACTAATAAGAACATATCTGCTAATGTTTATCTCGATTCGCGTGAAGTAGAGGGTAATTTGTAAGAAAAGTTTGTTAGCAGAATAGGTAGAGAAATGCATATGAATGGAACACATCAGAATTGTTACCTCTCTCTCTCTCTCTTTCTCTTTCTTTCTCTCTCTCTCTCTCTCTCGTGGTTCCAATATCTAATGATTCAATAAGAATTCAATGAGTTTTTAATACGAAACTCTAACGATAAGCCTTTTTATTAGTGACAAGACTTTTGTATTTTAGCTAAAGCGTCTGAATAATTGTACATCTAAAATGTTATTTAGGGTGTGGAAATTTCAAGAACTCTTTACTGTAGCCTTGGAAGCTAACAAATATAAGTACGAAGTTTTATAGGCATTAAAAGGAAATAGACATTCTAGAATTGATATGTGTAAAAGAATAACAATACGTTTAAGTTCTGATTTAAATTCATTCATATTTTATATGAAGTTATTTTATTGCACTTTACCTTCTCTGCCATGTACATAGTAGATAGAGAAGGTGTTGCATTCCACCCAAAAGTTCGATTTTAATTTCATCACTAATATGTGCTGTTAGTACCCTGAATAAAAAAAATAAAATAAAAATACAAAACAGCCCGTGTCTGTTCGTCTCAGTAAACAGCAACACTCGAAAATAAAATCCGGTTAAATACAAAAATTAATATAATCAAAATTTTCCAAGAATACGATAGAATATCCATTTTCTCAAAAATGGCTATAATGATTTTGATTAAAATATCATATGTTTTAAAATACTTATACCTTTCTCAAATGGAAAGTAGTTTGTCAATGTTCTTCCTTCTAGCGAAGCAAATAACGGAATGTCAATGTTTTACAGAGTGACCACTTCTTGTAAGATCTGACTATCGCTTTTGCATGTGTTCGCTTTTCCCGCGCATCTACAAGGAGGTATGTAATAAAAGTATTTTTGAAAATATTTATATCGATATACGTGAAGTAGTTAGAAAAATTAAATATTTGTAAGAATAGTTTGTTGTAGAACAGGTAGAAAAAGTCACGTGGATGTGACACATTTTTTATATTTGAATGCGCTTCTTGTTTTAATTGTGTTTTTGACATAGGTGTGCGGGAAGTTTTTATTTTAAATGCTTTTCCTATGACTAAGAGACCTATTTGTATTTATAGTAAAAATTCGGTATAGAATTTTTAGTACCAAATAAAATACTTCTTAAAAGTATCAGTAGAGAAAGTAAAACTTGGGCATAATATGAATCGAGGCTCCAGTAACGTGAAGGTGCGGTAAAAAGTTAAGAGGATCATTCTAGTGATGAGATAAGAACAAAAGAAGGGCTGGTACCACCAACGTCGACGAAGAAGACTTCGCCCAGTCAAATCTAATTGATCTGCAACTATTATCTCGCGGCAGTTAAAGTGCCATCACCGAAAAACCGAGAGCATACTTGAAGATTTAACGACTGTCAGAACCAAAACAATTGGCCAATAATTACAGTTTTAATGCTGTTGTCTTTTAAATTGAAAACTATTCCGAGAGAGATTAACTACCTGAAAACTCTACCACCAGTAGCTCATCAAGGCGGACTCCGGAGGAATTGTATAGACTTCCTTTTTTGGTTTCCTTTTCCATAAACTTCAGTGTAGAAGTGTTGTAAGTCGAAAAGTACTGCCTAAAAATTACTTTTTTATGCTATTTACTTATAGATCAGGAATTATATTATAAGTGTGATATTAACCTTGTTTAAGGCAAGTTATTCGAAAAAGGATTTATTCCTAGAGTTTTCTTTCCTGAAAAGAGAAATGCTGGGCAATTTAAAGCTCTATAAACTATGGGCTCATTTGAACATCACTTCAGACTTCCTCGAATATGACTTCGGAAGTTAAAGGACTTCGAACTTACAAATAAAAAAGAACCAGTTTCCTCAAATTAATATACTAGATCTATAAAACATAACAGTGACTTAGGTTTTCCTGTCATCAAAAGTAGTAGAAATTCTGCGGAGACAACAGTTTTCATTTCCATAAATAAATAGGAGTCTACAGAAACATTTATTGCTATTTTTTTTTTCAAGATAAATGTTGCTTTTTACTTTTTAACACACATTTTATTGTAAATAAACGTTGATTTCAGGACTGAAATAACTTTACTTTCTCTACATGTACTGTCCAGTTTTATAGTAATTTTGTTTCAATTATATCTGTAAAATTATATTTTTATATTAACCCTAATTAGTGTTAAAATTATTACTTTTGGTAGCCTCCAAAACTTCTGATTTTTCAAAATGTAATAATTTATTTCCCAAAAGTGGAGCACTGATTAGAAAATTCGGATGTATTTTATTCACACGACTTTCTCTACATCTCTGCAATAAATTATTGTAAAAAGCTTATGCCTCTATTTACTTCATGCTAATCGAGAAAAACATAGCAGAAATATTACTTGTTTCCTTGTAAGTAGAAGCGATATATGGGAGTACCATAGGTTAAAGTCATAGTCAAAAGCTGGTTGGCCCGCCTGGGTAGGGTGATTGTAGCCTGTCTGCCTCACATTCAAAAGGTAGCGAGTTCGAATCTCGCTTAGGGTGAGTTATCCGGATAAGGCTATTTCGGGATTTTCCCTTATCCTGAGAAGACGAATGTTGAGTAACTTTAAGCTCCATGGACCCCGAGATCATTTGAGTATCATTTCGCAAATTTCATTCATCGTCCAATATGACCAACCAGGTTAAAGGACGTAAATAATGAAAAAAAAAAACAAAAAATAAACAAAATTAAACAAAGCTGGTTGCTATGTGACCGAAATTACTTTGTTGTATGAACAAAAGTTGACAAATTATTAAATGAGAGCAGTAAGTTTTTAAAAGCTGATAGCAAATACAAGAAATATCTCAAAAACGATAAAATCCATGAAAATGTGTATAACATAAATTGGGTTTTTTAACGTGCTCTACATTTTTGTATGATAAGCTTTTGTTCATCTCTTACGGTCTAGCAAAATTCCGTAAAACTCATCTAGAATAAAGTAGTCTTCAGCGCTATTCCAAGAAAATTCAGATATACATTTTATTTGCCAGTATTTTAATGAAAATCGTTAGAGCCATTTTTGAAAAAATCAAAATGTTTGAAAACATTTCCATGTAAAGGGTAGTTTGAGGTGGGGGGTTCTTAAAAATCTTCGTGGTGCATCCTGGAAGACACCAAACTTAAATACCAAGTTTGGTATTCAACGATCTTTTCGTTTTTGAGCTATGCAGTATACAGACACAGACACACACACATTTATTATTGTCTTAATGCTTACAATTAATATCATTTTATGAAAAAATGTTGTTTTTAATTTTCACAATTTTGGGCGAATTCCACAGATGCATCACCTTATTGGAACCGGCGTGCTTTCCTTCGATGTCGCTCTTGCACGTGTTCAAATTCCAATAATCCTGGTGACTACAGAAAGGATTCTTTAAGCAAAATGTTCCACACCTGCAACAATTCAGGGGGCAAGATAGACATTCTTTGATTAGCCATTCACAATATGTGTAATTAGTTTTTTCAGCCGTGTAAACCAGGGAAAAGTTGAACCCCACGTTTCATGCAGTGACTGTAAATGTTCTATAACGGATAAACTGTGCAGATGAATGAACTGCATGTCGGGTATAAGTGAAATCTAATCATTTTTGTGAGAAATATTTAGTTGGTAGGTTAACTTCAGTTCCCCCACCCCAAAGCGTTTATTGGTGCAACAATTGATGTAAAGCCATAATTAGGAGCTTGTTCATTGGATGCGCGTGTCGAATTGTAATCCGGAAAGAGGCAGTATTTTCCAGTCGATTGGTCGAATACAAGACGGACAAGTTGCATGAGTTATAGCAAAGGAGCCGCGGATAGCGTATAATCACCTTCGCCACCCTATAAATCTACGGACAAGGCGCATACTGAGTACTCATTTTTAGCTTTATTAATTTACCGATAATGTAGCCTGCTTTCATCCTCTTATATGGTTCAACTTAATCATCGAGTTCCTTTTTGGAGATGAAGTTATTTACTAATATAATATCCATTCAAGCATTATATAATAAAGGTATGAAATTATGGATATTAATGAACTAACAGGAAGAAAGTAATGAAGTTTCCTTTCTGATGTCTGGCTTCTGACATCTTCATTCTCTTGATACTTTATGATAAAGCTTACAGACAGGTAAAATCTTACTATACAAAACTCTAGATTTCGTTGAAGCACATAAATTATGTCACGTATATATTTTGGGTTTCCTTCTTCTTGTGGAGCTAACCTATTCTGAGATATTTATTTTTATTGATTTACATTTTATTATACTTTTCTCAAATGGAAAATATTTCTTTTTCTTCTAGTCAAGCTAACAGAACAGAATTCCAAAGAATTCACACAGTGATACGTCTTTAAAATTTTCCGAATATCGCTTTAGCCTGGCATATTCCATTATTTCCCTTGCATCTACAAGTAAATATGTAATAAAATAGTTACTGCCAATTTGTATCTAGATTGGTACGATGTAGACACAGATATAGATAGATTACATCGGAAATGTTCTATCCTTATACATTACGTTTGGTGAAGCACGTTTTTACCAAGCCGCCATTTTTAGACACAACACTTTTGAGATGAGTACGCCTTATGTGGATTGAATATGCGTCCAAAACTAAGATTTTGCGGTGTTAAATGTTCAATTAAGCAGTAAATGTAGACTGTAAGTTTTAAAATCAGTATACTGGTCAATACGTGTGTGGTATTTGGTTGTAGTTCCTCGGATAGCAGAAGTAAAAACAGGGGAAGGGAAATGTGCTTCACTACATAGGTTAGTGTACTTTTCGGCGGTATACTTAGTGAAACATTTCCATATAAAAGTTAATGTACTTACTTAAGTGTTTTTTTCGGTGGTATACTTAGTGAAATATGTTACACATTATCAACAGAACGATTCTATATTACTTGTTAAATTCTAACTCGGAAAGACTTTTGGTATTTGGATAAAGGAAATTCGCAGACAAAATTGGCAACCTACCCCGGTTTATAAGAAACCTCGTGCTAATTCGCCAATTTAGCAGCTATCGCGAGAAATAAATACACCCAAATCATGTGCTTATACATACCAAAACTGTGTAAATATCCGGTGGGGGGGGGTCCTCGGACTCGGAATGCAATGGTAACTATCGCAATATCCCTTGACTAAAATTCTGGATTAGCACCACACATTCTACTAAAACTTTAAACTAATGCTATAATATATAGTACTGCCTTTCGTCACATTAACAATAGTTTTAGAGGTTTTCCGCAATAATACTAATTTATCAGCAATAACTTCTGAAAGGTAAAAACTGTGATTGTGTTAATTATTCCTTCAACTAGAGATCTCTCCCACTCCATTGTCTTTTGCTTATTACTTCAAAAACTAGGAAAAACAATTAGACAGATGTTGTGAATGGTGTACATAGTAGTGTGTAATGCCAAAGGCTGCGGCTGGGCACAAAACATATTTCAGCAAAACACTAGCATTTCCGTCCTGTGGATGCAGATTAAATTGTACAAATAGTTTGTTGCATAATAGGTAAAGAAAGCCATGTGAATGTAACGAAAGTAAGGATTTTTAAATTTCCAAAAAAAAAAAAAAAAATCCAGATTTATATTTTGTTTGTCATGAAAGTACCTTAAAATTATGGCATTTATTCAAAATGATTAGAGACATTTTTGAGAAATTAACCTTTTCGAAAAACGTTTCGTGTAATTTGTAGTAAGAGTGAGAGGATTTTCCTGAATATCTTCGTGTCGAATCCTTGGAGATAATGAACTTAAATAGTAAGTTTGGAATTTACCCGTACTTTTGTTTTTAAGTTACGCTGTTCACTGACGCACAAACACACACAGATACGGATATTTTTTTAATAATGCCGTTTTTATTCAGGGGGGGCACCAAAATGTGCTTTTCCGGTAAAATTTCGGTATCGAATTTTTGTGTGGAATACAAACATTTCTCTATCTACTTTATACATTGTATATATACTAGTGAAAGTAAAAATCCGATCAAAGGATTTCGAAATTAACCTATATTCACACATACAAATGCCTCTCTGCATAACATTAACACAGGTTTAAAATCTAAATTTGACCATCCATGCTATTTAAGTGAAAAGTCATAAGGTCCTTGTTTCTAATTGAATAGGCCTCTCAGTACTTGCTTTCTAAATGATTTGGACCTTAGAGGATAAAACGCATTATAACAACATAAATAATTAAGGTTTAATGTAAATATAAATGTTCTTTGCCACTCACCCATGGAAGGAAGCCGAAGTATTGTATTGCAGTCAAATAGTTTATATTCAGCTTATACCAAAAACCATTTTGAAAATATCTGAAATAAAAAAAAAGTTTGTTTGAGAAATATATATACGAGAGGCCTAACTTAAAAATAAAAATTCTGATGTGTTCCATTCACGTGACTGTCTCTATAGCTCTGCAACAAAATATTGTACATGCTAATCGAGAAGAAATTAGCAGAAATAGTCTTATTACCTGCTTCCTTGTAAGTAGAAGGGAAATAAGGGAGTACTATACGTTAAAGTATAGTCAAAAGCTGCTTGTTATGTGACTGAAGCTCCTTTGTTTGTATGGACAGGAGTTGACAAATTCCTGTGTAAGAAAAGCATATGTTTTTTAAAGATGAAATAAAAAAAAAAGGAATAACTCAAAAACGATAAACTCCACAAGAAAAATGTATATCACATAAATTGTGTGTTTTAACGGGCTCTACACTTTTTGTGCGGTAAGTTTTTGTCTATCTCTTACGGTTCAGCAGTTATACAAAATTCCGTAAAATTCATCCAGAAGAAAGTAGTCTTCAGAGCCTATTCCCAGAAAATTCAAGATATATATTTTGTTTGTCAGGTAAATATTTTAAATATACGATATTTTAATCAAAATCGTTAGAGCCATTTTTTGGAAAATCAAAATTTTCGAAAAAAGTTCCATTTAAATGGTAGTTCGGGGTGGGGGGATGTTTCTCAAAAACTTCGTGTCGCATCCCTGGTAGATACTAAACTTAAATACCAAGTTTGGTATTTTACCTACTTTTCGTTTTTGAGTTATCGTGTTCACAGACACACGGACACACACACACACAGGGACGTTTTTCTGAAAATGCTTTTTATGGATACAGGGGGACCCTAAAACATATATTTCCAGTGAAATCTCGGTATCGCATTTTTCGGTGGAGTGCGTACATAGTGCGTATAGAGAAAGTAAAAATAGGCTAAATACGTAATGTGATGCATTTGTAAGTCTATTGATTATATTTTGCTGACATTTCTAAATTCTATATTTCTTATCATGAGTAACACAGCAAATACTTTAACATGTTTACATATTTTCACTGCAATATGTTTGAAATCTTCAAGTTAATTCTAAAATACAAACCTAATGCTAAACTACCGGCTTCATTCAATAGAATTGTAGATCTAGACTTTTTGGCTGCAGTCTAACAGATGAAACTTCCACTGATGTTTCGCGCATTACTTCGATTGTCATCTTCAGGGGGCTCTTCACTGTTGAAGCATTAGTATAGTAGATGTTTGTCCAACTCTTACGGTTTGCCAGTTATACAAAGGTCATCCAGAATGAAGAGGTCTTCAGAGGCTATTCCCGGAAAATTCAAGATATACATTTTGTTTGTTATAAAAATATCTTCAACATGTGGTTATTTTAATCAAAATTGTTAGAGCCGTTTTTGAGAAAATTAAAGTTTTCGAAAAATGTCCCATGCAAAGGATATTTAGGGTGGGGGATTTTCTTAAAAATATTGGTGTCACATCCTTGGAAGATACCAAACTTAAATACCAAGTTTGGTATTTTAGTTTTTGAGCTGTGTGTCCCCAGACACACACATGAGCCTTTTTCTAAAAATGTATTTTTTTTAACTCAGAGGTTCTCTTTCAATGTTTACTCTCTCTATACAGTACATGTATACCTATGTTTAGAAATTCTATACAGAGATATCACCGGATGTATTTGTTTTCAGACCCCCTGAATAAAGGAAAAAGAAAAAGCATATTTAGAAAAATGCCGCGGTGTCTGTATATGTGGGAGGGCAGTAAAGCTCAAAACCGAAAAGTCTGTTAAGCACCAAAATTCGTATATAAGTTCAGTATCTTCTAAGAATGCGACACGAAAATTTTCAACCTCCCCTCAACTACCCTTTACATGAAACATTTTTCAAAATGTTTTATTTTCTCAAAAATGACTTCAACGATTTTTATTAAAATGTCATGAGTGTAAGATATTTTCATGAGAAATGAAATGTATTTCTTAAATTTTCTGGGAATAGTTTGTGTAGACCTCTTTATTCTTGATGAGTTTTGTATATCTTTTGTATAACTAGTAAATGTAATAATATGGACAAAAATGCATTACACAAAAATGCATAACTCTTATAAATACATAATTTATGTCTTTTTCATTTTTTGTTAGAGTCAACCGTTTTCGAGATATTCCGAATTACTGGTTTCAGTTTTTTGGTACTTAAAACGGGAGACGTCTTTATTTTGTCTCTCTTTTGTTGACTCTTAGCAATCTGTTTTACTTAGCGACCGGCTTTCAAAAGGTCTGACTATAGCTTTAGCACAGTGTATTCCCTTATTTTTCTTCTACATAAAAAAAAGTAATAAGACCAATTTTGGCTATGCTTATCTTGATTTGCATGACGTAGATAAAAGAATAATGTTTTGCAAGAATAGTTTATTTGCAGAACGATTAATGAAAGTGATGTGAACTAAACAAAAATTTTAAAGAACAGGTTGTGCCTAGTAGTTAGAGAAAGTTATGTGAGAGTAACATCAGATTTTTAGTACAAAACATGAAAGCAATCGAACAACATCGCACAGTAGCTATTTGCAAAATACAGAAAGATCGTTATGTACAGGCGCTCCTTCACATAAGTATGGCTAAATTAAATACATTTTATATCCTTTTGCCATTAATAAACATTTTGTTCCAACAGTTAGCTTGCCTAATCGTTTAGCCCTATCGGGTGATATTTTAGCTTTATATACTTTGTAGATAGTTTTTCTTCTGTGTCTTGTAGCAGTTTTTAAGCCTTCAAGGCATACTTATAATTTAACTGACACAAGACGTTTTAAGTATAAATAGAAAAAAGAGTAAAGTAAAGCTCATGAGACTAATGTAAATTTTACCACGATAATGCGTCGCAGAAGTTTTATGCAACTCAATCGAACAATGTGCATTTGGATTGTATATACATATATGTTAATAATATAATATGTTAATATGTTATGCTATTTTTATGTATTGTACATGGTCATTATATTATGTATATGAAAGGCTGTGATTGAAAAAGGAAGTGTGATGACATAATGGTAATCGAATTAATATACATTGAGGGCCACATCTCATTTACGGGATAATTGTAAACAACAAATTCACATATCCAAACTTTAAAAACGTTTAGAGATGACAAATGAAATAGAAATTAAACATTTAATGCGTTACTAACACAGAAATATCCTAGATTGCACATATAATTGGCTCAAAGTCATGCTATTAATGTATTTTGTATCAATATACTAAGAATTATGTTTCTATTACAATTCAGTAAACATGGATTAGTGGATACGTCAAAATATGATTTTTCAGTGAACGTTTTTCATTAAGAGGCCGTTTATATATACCGGGTCTTGAAATGTATTCGACCTTTAGCGGTGGGTTTTAATGCATGACGTCATTATAAGTTCAACAAATCTCTTGTCCGAAAGAGGAGGTACGGAATTAAACTTCGTAAACAGATTGATATACTGGGCCGGGCAGAACTATTTTTCACCTATGAAGAGTCACCTCAGTTTATCGCAATTGGGGAAGTTGTGTCAACAAACCCCTCAGGGTTACTATAACCGTCCAATTATTTGTGATACCTATTAGCATAATTGATGCGATTGCGAGTTTACGAGACGCAAGCGAAAGGTACGATACAAGTCCCATTTCACTAAGGTGACCTAGAAACTGTTGACATCCACCATTTCTTCTCATTGTTCGCTAGTCCTCTGCAAGAGGAAATGCGTGATAAACTCGCTTAGTATTGACGGCATGCGTGGATAAACGAGTAGCGTTAATTTAGGATGCCATGATCCCTTCCCATCTGCTCATTCTACAAAAATATCGGATAAGAACTTTGAGGAAACTGTTTGGCAGTGAAGCATTCTGCTGCAATCAAGTTATCGCACAGCATTGTAGGAAAAATTTATATCTTCATTTTCATCTCTGCAAACTTTATGTAGTGCACCACCAAAGTGTTGTGATTTTCTCTCATGAATAGCATTTTGTGAAAATATGCTAAATTATACCAATGTTGTAAGAAGACTTTTCAAAAATCAAACCATCTCCATTAGAGACGACTTCACCTGGTCAACAACATTCCCAGATTTCATCGCGTGCAATTTCTTATTAGTATGCTTGAAGAAGGTTATATTTAAACATCGCCATCGAGATATTGAAACACTAAAGGCCAATATTCGTCATGAAATCATCAGTGTTCCACCGGATATATTGTGGCGCTGTATATACAACTTACGACCAAGTTTTGAAGAGTGTCTGCGAGTGAATAGCGAGTAAATTTTGAAAGATGCTAGTTTCAAGAAATTGTAGCAGATTATGTTAATTAAGAGCAATAAATATATTCAATAAATGCTTTTTCTTGTATAGAATAACATAATTTAAAACCATCTGTTCCTCTATAGTACCCTATATTAGTCTGTCATAGTAAAGGCGGATGATAAAAAGTGTAACAGTTATTCCATTTTTATTGGCTTACACAAAATGTTCACACTCCCACCAGCCTAAAAGAATCATGTGGTAGAAATTTTCGACTGGAGGAGAAATTTTCCAGAAATATTATGTTATATTGGATGTAGTTTTGCAAAGGCACAATGATTATTATTGTTAATGCTACAGAAATTAATTTTAATTTTAATAATTTATTTAATTTTAATAATTAATAAATCATAAGAAAAAGTAAGGAAATGTAATATTTCAACGCTGGAAACGATGCCAATGAATTTTGAAGTTCAAGAACAAAATATATTATTAAAAACTACATGTATTGCTTTATTATCAATGATCATTTATTCAATTTATTTTCTGAAACCTTTTAGTAATACTTATTACCTATGACAGGTTACAGGCCTTTCACACCAGTAAAATAAATTGTTCATATTGTCATTTCTCAGACAAGTTGTTTTCGTTGTGGCTATTGAGCTAAGGAGTCATTCATTATTTATATAATAGGAGAAACTCCCTTAAAGTGTAACTTGTAGTGTTATATATAATGTGAAACGTACTGTCTCTATTTGTTCTATAAATTTGTCAATAACAATTTTTATATTCTATTTCGGATTCGATAAATGCCATTGTTATGGTTTTCCTTTTGAGAAATGTAAAGTTACATTCTTTTCTTATTTTGTGTAACTTATGTGCAGCATACTGTAGATTGTTCTCTTTGCCATCCGCAAACAAATAATTGATATGTTTTCTGTCAATAATAAAGTTATTATGTAATATATTTATCTATCTTTACTTCCTCTATACATACTATGTGCATTGCATACAGAGAAGGTATTGTATTCCACCCAAAAATTCAATAGCAATATTTCACCGGAAAATACATATTTTTGGGTCCGCTGAATTAAAAAACAAACAATTTTAGAAAAAAGTGTGGGTGTGTCTGTAAACTTGATAAATCAAACTGATACCAAACTGTATTGAAGTTTAGTGTCTTCCAAGGGTATGACATGATAATTCTGAAGAAAACCCTCTGCCCCGAACTACGCTTTACATGGAAGTCATTCCTAAAATTTTGATTTGCTCATAAATGGCTCTAGGGAGATTTGGCTGGACTTTCATACAGCAGAAGCCATGACAAACTGATCCTGGATCAACACAAATCAAGAACTTCGACACCTGGTGAACTCAATAGTAGTGCATGTATACCATCACAAAATATGCAAAGGCGAGAGTTTGCACGACCCCGGGAACCTGTGTGTGTGTGTGAATTTTGCAACCAACTCTGTGACCGTTACCATGTGACCAACAGTAAAAAATGAGCAACATCATTGGTAGAACTTTGTAAATAAACCCTGAAAGTGCACAAGGAGTGATAACTAGACAAAGTATGAAATTCCATATTCTATGCTATGCTTGCTATCATTATGGGAGCTAGTGTTTTTACGTTTTCAAGCGTGTAGAATTCAATGAGAGCGTAAAAAAATTCATATTTCATAAAATGAAAATCAATTATAAAAATAAATGTTCATAATTTAATTTTAAAATAAAATAAACGAAAGGTATAAGAAACTGTTAATGCTGTAGAAAAAAATATAAAAAATGTACAAATATATTTAAATTTCTTAAGGAAACTACTTCTAGAAATATATCCTTAGAGTAAAATCCTGCTGAAAAGGTGTACCGCATAAAGCAAATCTTCCTATTTCCTTTATATTTTGTAAGATTTCCGATTTTCCGCTTGTAAAATAATATCCACTTCTGCAAAGCAGGTATTACAACTTTCTCTTTTCAACCCCTCCAAGTGAACCAGAACATTTTTCTTTATATTTTCATATTTTGCCTTTCTTTAGTGATAACACAAACATATTAATTTATGTAACTTATACACAACTTTTACGCATTTTTCTTATTATTATAAATGGTTCTTACGATTTTGATTAACATACCATAAATTGAAGATATTTACAGGCAAATAAAATGTATATCTTGGATTTACTGGAAATAGCCTCTGAATACATATTTATTCTGGATGAAGAGAAATAATAACCCCATTTTAAATGCTCAGCGTCCAACATTGCTTCCATTTAAGCTTTCATGCTCTAATTGGGTTCCAAAAATAGCACTGAATATATTAAATAGTAATTAAAATGTATTAATATTGATTACATAGCTAGATAAAATAACAGCTGAAAGTAAATGATATAGTAAAGCAGGCTCTTAAGATTATAATACCACGCCTTCAATTCGCGTAAAAAGCCGAGCTATGGGAAAGACTCTTTTTCAATTAGCTTTATTGAAGAAGGAAATGAAATTAGACGAGGAGTGTGATTGAAACAGTTCCCGTCAAGCGCGCCTTATAATTGTTATTAATGGCCAAAAATGCAACATGTAATTATTTGCTGACCAGAAAGGCAAATTGCGCGGGCTACCTTCATTACATGAGTTATTGCTACGATTTGGGCATGATACCGGTGTACTGTATCAAATGAGACTAGCGATTATAGGTTGGGGCGCGTCAAAGATTTACAAGTATTCCACTATTAACCAGGCATCGCGAGCGATCGTGAGATGTCGAAGCGTGCTTGAGGTTAAGTGAATTAGAGTGGCATGCATTGTTTTTTTAAGTGCTCAAGCATTTATTCTTGGTTGTGTGTTTTTGCCTCCCTACTTCAGTGTTTCCCAGACTAAGGAATGGCATTCCATCACGTACAATCCAAATTTCTTTTTTTGGAAGCAGCAGAGTGTATAAAGCTGAGGAAAATAAACTGTTATATAGAGAAAGTTGAATGCAAAAAACTAATATTATTGACTCGGATGAAAGGACAGATCTTACTCTTTTATGAATTATGCATTTTCTCTTTCCACTCTTTATACTTTGTTTCGTAAACAATAATAATACTGGTTGTGTAAATTTTCCATAGTAATGCTGTGGCATAAAACGTTGTTGAAGTGAGAGGGAAAAAATATGATGAATTCCATTCACATTACTTTTTCTATATTTCTGTAACATGGTAATAAGCCTATATCTATATCATGCCAAACGATTAGCAGAAAAGGTCATTACTTAGTTCCTTATAAATAGAAGAGAACTAAAGGAATACTCTTTTTTTTAATACAGCTCCGGAGGCTTGTGAGGACTCCGATGGCATCTCGGTATCGATTTTTGGGGGCAATACAATACCTTATCTATACACCATGTACATAGTAGTGTAGAGTAAGTATAAACAGATTAATTTAATTCATATGACTACATCTGTAACAAATTATTGCTAAAAAGTATATTTTGCTGTATACTTCATGCCAATCTATATAAACATTAGCAAGAATAGTCTTATTACTTGCTTCCTTGTAAGTAGAAGGGAAAACATTAGGCTAAAGCGATAGTCAGTTCTTTTAAAAGTTGGTTCTTATGTAATTGAAAACCATTATTTTGCATGGCCAAGAGTTGGCAAGTTTCCACCTCTTCTTTATTTTCTTCTATGTCAAAACAGCCATTTCTAAGGCTAACAATGACATGACTAAAGAGCAAGTACATAAGCTTTTATTTGATGATAGCTTTATGTGTTTTAAACTTCTCCATTTAACCCAAATTATAACTTGATAAAATGTATTAAGAGCACCGCAATTGCACTTAGATGGTGACGCGGGTAGCTTCATGTTCTTTAGCTAGCTCATGTACCACATAACGTCAAATACCGCCTGCGGTGTCATAAGTAATTAAAGCGGGCGTTAAACACTACAAAAAAAAAAAACGTCAAATAACCAACATCTGCAATAGGAAGTTAAACCTAAAACGGATCCCGTAATTTCTCCGCCATTTTCAGATTCCAAGAAGGGTTACTGGTTATGTGCATTGCTTATAAATTGTTCATTTTAAAGAATTACAACAAAAATATACTTATTTCTTTATTTAAACGATGTGACCAAGGAAATGATGGTTAAAACATAATAAATATATTTGATTTACACAGTTAACTTGCGTCATTGTCTTTATAACCGGGTGCATTCTCTTAGCATTGAAGACGAAAAATAGAGCAGTAGGAACTACGGCCATATGGCGGCAAATATTAAGTACATATTTTAGGTATTTGTTGCTAGGAAAGCTTCTTTATTTTAAATGATAGGAGTAAGGAAAGGACAGTTAATATATAAAAATATATTTTAGTTTCACTGCTGCATTATCTCATCTCGATAAACTGTTGCGTTACTTTAACATTGGATAGGGAGGAAAAATATTGAATGAATGAATAAGTGTATTTATTAACATAGCAATATCATACATAGAATTTCAACAGTCACACGGGTCCACAACCCGTACGTGCTTTTGTAATACACATTACAAGCAATATTAAAACAACAACCACAACAAAGAATTAAAAGAGTAAACACGAAAATAAAAAGACAAAGGAAATACACAGTCAAAAGCAATATTAAACAACAATAAAAATTAAGAGTGAATCCGAAAATAAAGATACAAAGATATTCAAATATAGCAATTTAAATTTACAGCACAGAGTACACCTTCATAAATGCACCCTCTTATAATAGATAATTACACTTTAAAGACATATATACACATAATACATACAACCCTAGCACAACAGTGACCTAAGTATGACATAATATATATGTATGTAGAACATTGTAGTCACTTTTGTTTAGTTGATCTTATCCCCCCCTTCTCTATTGGCAGCCTCCTCAGATCTCAGCTGTCTTGCCTTAAGTATAAATTTACCTAGCCCGTCCATGTTTTCCGTGCCTGCCAGTAGCGTCCAACATGCTTCTATCCCTACATTCGCAGTGGTAAAAAATCGCGGCAAATATTTTTCCCGCCATTCCTCCGTACCCCTTCATCTTGCCAAGATGTGAGTCCACGACTCTTCCTCCTCGCAAATGGGACAGATTCTCGTACCATTCTCGTCAGAAATTTTCGTGCTCCTCCATGCTCCTAGTCTAATCCACGCGAGCCCCTCTCTAATGAGTTTGGTACCTGTTTTGATGTATTGCTCCATACCCCACTCCGATTTCAGCCCAGACTGTACTTCTAATGACACCTTCTCTGTGCATTGCGCAATTATTTGCTGTCTGTCAACATCACAGATTACTATAGCCGTCTATCGGAAAATAAATATCTACTTACTCTAGGTGGTCATCGTTAGGAAAACTTCTATGATTCTTTATTTTAAACGATAGGAGTAAGAAAAGGACAGTTAATATATAAAAATGTATCTGAATTTCACTGCTGCATTGCGTCATTGTGTCGATAAACTGGTGCGTTACCTTAACATTGAATGGGAAGGAAAATATATAGCATCACTATGACCATTCAGCAACAAATAACTTGTACCACTGCCATCTGGCGACCATTAACTGAAATGTGTTCACATAGCACGGTTTTTATTCATATTATGAGATTTTAAATACTTTCCCGGACTATTTTTAAACATTTTCATCCCCAAAAACCTTGTCGTGACAATAACGAACACAACGAAAAAAGAATTGTTCAATTTGATGCAGTCTTTGGGAAGTGATACGCGTACATACATTTCAGCGATTCGTTTTTATATATATAAATTAAAGGTATGGCGGATTAATTATTTGTGACAATATAACAAAGATAGAAAGAAGATAGAAATATGGCAGGAGAGACAAACAGAAACAAAGAGCAAATAATATGCATTTCTGATATGGAAAAAACTAAACTCTGAAGCAGCCCTGAACAAGAAAGCTTCTATAGCATAGAAACTGTGATTACATATTAGAGACTTTAAAAACGAGATTAAGTACCCAGCTGTAATCGCGAAGTAGGCTAAAAGCACTTAACGAATGTAGCAGAGATGAGTTTGCAAACATTCAGGAAATGGGGGAAGATGAGTCTAGTTTCAAGACTACAATATAAAAACAAGGGAACGCCTCGAGTGACTGAAGATTGTCTACAATTATTCTATAAACCATGGCCATTAAATAATAACCGCTCTAGTGATCCACTTTTGTACGGTTGTTTAACTGCATTTCCCGTTCCAAGGTCAAATCCAGGAGCAACTGGAACAAATCGAACAGTAGGTATTCTCATATACTTAACTTCTGCTTATCTATTGTATTTACCTTTCCAGGTTTCACTTTCTCTAGCACGTATGTACAATGTATATCTCAGTATCGATTTTTTTTACAATTACTTCTCTATCAGTAGATAGAGAAAATTAATTTTAAGAAAAACATCCACGCATGTATCTGTGTATGTGGTATTTAATTTCATTATATTCCAACGATGCGACAGGACGTTTTACAAGTGGGCGTCCCCTGAATCACTCTTTACATGGAATCATTTTCGAAAAGTTTGATATTAACAAAAATAGCTTTAACGATTTTGGTTTAAGATATTTTCACAGTTCTCAGCTTGAATTTCCTGTGTATAGCTCCTTCATTCTGGATAGCTCATAAACCGTAAGAGGTAGATGAAAACTTCCTACACAAAAATGTATGTGTACATTTTATTAAAACACAGTAGAGTTAATCGCATTCAAGACATTCCTTGTTATTGGTTTAATTTTAAATTACTTATACTTTTCTCAAGCGGGAAGTAAACTTTTGTTTCATCTCCTTTGTTTAACTCCCAGGAATACAAAAAACATAACACACAACAACGACAAAAAACAGATTTAATTTATTTCATATACCGACAGATTTCAAAAAATATATTTACTATCTCTTTAGCCTAGCGTATTCCTTTATTTCCTTTCTACTTAAAAGGAAGCAAGAAATAAGTCAATTTTAGCTAATATTTATCTTAGCATGATTTAGATAAAAGAATCTTCTTTTGTACGGAAAATTTATATTTTATAGAACATAAAGGAAAGTCATGTGAATGAAACGTATCAGATTTTCTATTTTGAGCTATAGTGTTTACGGACACTTAGTGCCTTTTTCTAAAACTTTGGTTTTTATTCAGGAGACCTAAAATAATATCCAATGAAATATTGATATCGAATTTTGGGAGGAATATAATATTGTTTCCACTTACTACGTATATTGTATCTATATGCTGGAAAAAGTAAAAAAAAAAAAAAAAAAAAAAAAAAAAAAAAAAATATGCATCCCATTAAAAAATACAGTCTATGTCAAATAATATTTTTTATAGAGTTAACTATTTTCAAGACACTCCTTGTTATTGGTTTACATTGGTTATTGATATTTTTTTCAAATGGGAAGTTTTCTTCCTCTGCTTTTCAGGGTTTGTGAGTTTATCTCCGTTCCGCGCCAAAGTTTTTATTCAAATTGATCTTACCACCTGGTTCTCGGTCGCCCTACATCTCATTTTTCCTTAAGGCTATAAATAAGACCTTTCTTCGGTAGTCTGTCAAAGAGTATTCGATTAACGTGATGTTGTCACTTCTTTTGATATCAAACTACATCTTGTATTGTATGTACTACGTTTTACTTTCTCTACACGTACTATGAGCATAGTGTATAGAGAAGGTATCATAATGCACCCAAAATTTAGTACCGAAATTTCTCGGAAATACATGTACAAAAAGCAGCACTTTTACTTTCTCTACACGTACTATGTACATGGTGTTTACTGGAAGTATTGTATTCTACCCACAAATTAAATACCGTGATTTCACCGGAAATACATGTTTTATGACCTCCTGAATCCCAAAAACAAAGCATTTTTAGAAAAAGGTCCGTGTGTGTATGTGTGTGTGAGGTGTGTGTGTGTGTCTGTGGACAGCATAGCTCAAAAACGAATAGACCGTTAAATACCAAACTTGGTATTTAGGTTTGGCATCTTCCAAGGATGCAACACGCAGATTTTCAATAAAATCCCCCCACCCCCAACTACACTTTATATGGTAAAATTTTCGAAAATTTTGATTTTCTAAAAAGCGACTAACAATTTTGATTAATATCCTGTATATTAAAGATAATTACATCCCAAATAAATGTATATCTTGAATTTTCTGGGAATAACCTCTGAAGACCTCTTTATTCCGGATGAATTTAGCCGAATTTTGCTTAGCTGCTAAACCGTAAGAGATAGACAAAAACTTAGCATACAGAAAATGCAGATCTCGTTAAAGCACACACTTTATGTCCTTAAAATTTTTGTTGTGGAGGTAACTGTTTCCGAGATATTCCTTATTATTGGTTTCAGTTGTGAAATACTTATATTTTTCTCAGACAGTAAATGTCCGTTTCTCTTCCGTTCTACTCCTGGTCAAGCAAAGAAGTGATTTGCAATGACATTTGAATTGACAATTAAGTACCAAACTTAGTATTTAGGTTTGGTATCTTCCAAGGATGCGACACGCAGATTTTCAAGAAATTTCCCCCTTCCCAACTAACCTTTACATGAAACATTTTTCGAAAAGTTTGATTTTATCAAAAATGGCTCTAACGATTTTGATTAAAATACCTTATGTTTAAAATAGTTTCATGACCGACGAAATGTATATTATGAATTTTCCGGGAATAGTCTCTGAAGACCTCTTATTACCTAAAGCATGCAGATATCATTAAAACACACAATTTTCATATACATTTTTTTGTAGAGCTAATCGTTTTTGAGATATTCCAGATAATTGGTTTCAATTTTAGCCACTTAAACTTTTCTCAAACGGGAAGACTTCTTTCTTCTCTTCTCCATTCTCGTTTGTTTATTCCGGCAAGAAAGGGGATTGTTATTTCTATTAATTCACGTAGCGACGAGGTTATTTTATTATTACTATTTTGGCACTGCAGACCATGACACTGGTGATATATGGAATGAAGATTGAGTACCAGTAGAATGCAATGGCGGGAGAAACAGGGGAACCCGCAGAAAACTCGCTCCTGCGCCGCTTTGTCCATCATAAATCTCACATGCGGTCGCTTAAGATCGAACCCGGGCCTTGGTGAGAGGCGAGTGACCTAACGGCGCGGCCCGGAAATGTTATGTATTACATATCTTTTGCGCTAAGGAGGGATTTTACACTTGGAAATCTTACTGCGGCATTTTGAGCCTTATCTCTAAAATATTTAATTTGCGTTATTTTTAGGACTTTTTTCTAGGAATTTTAGCACTATAACATTTAACACAATGAAAGTATTAATGAAAGAGAGAGCCCAGAAAATGAACAACCGCTTTATAAAGAGTTTGAGACAAAGATTACGTTTAACAAAGAGTTTGAGACAAAGATTACGTTTAACAAAGAGTTTGAGACAAAGATTAATGGAAGTTAAATAACTTGAGAGCACTGTTACTTAGAATAGCTACAGCGCTGGGAAAAGTTACTGAGCAATTTTCAATCTTGGAAACACCTTTAATAGTGCGGATATTGATGTTTATTTCATTCTTGGTAAAACACTCTATAACAAGCTCTAGGCAGAGTTCAAATAATTTACAGGAGAAAACCGGTTGGATGTGGAAAACAAATGAATACAGCACACTGCTTTGCATAACGCAAGCTGTACTAATAATTAACTCGGTGGTAGTGTCACGTGTGTGCTACAAATACAACTAAACTCTTAGTAAACCTCGCATATTATACTTTGTTATTAAGCTAGTCTTGGTGTAGACAGCTCTATAACGGCTAATAAATCTGAGTGTCTCCTGTGAATTATTTGGACTGGATAATTTAAATTTAAATAATGGTAATTCACGATTAAGCTCTGTCCAGCGTTGTTTGTATACACAAAAAGACGAAGATGGTAGAACTTCTTAGAGCCAGTTATTTCAGATACTGAAATTACGATTTTGTGTAAATATTAGCTAATTTGCCTCGGAGTTATTACTTTTTCTAAGCAAATTAGATGTGTATTGCATTCTACCCGAAAATTCGATACCAAGATATCACCGGAAATGTGCCCTTGAGGCTTTCAGAATAAAATAATACAAAAAATTTCGAGAAAAAAATTGAAGTGGGCCATTCACATAGCTTTCTCTACATTGCTATAACACGGTATTCTTAAAAAAAAAAAACAAAAAAAACTCCTTCTTCTACTTACTTCATGATAATCCTGATAAACATTAGACTGGTTCTATTACTTAGTTTTTATAAGTAGAAAGGAACTTGGGAAACACACTAAAATAAAGGCCACGCCGTGGTCGAGTGGTTAGTAGAATTTGTGGTAGACAAAGTGGCGCAGGGGGCGGGACTTCTCCGGGTTCTTGGTTTCCCCCACCATAGAGCTGTCTACCCCATATTCAAATTATTCTTAATAAGATTATTCTTCTCTCTACTGCATGCTAATCGAGATATACGTTAGCATAAATGGTATTATTTATAAGTAGAAGGGAAATAAGCGAATACACTAGGCTAAACCGACAGTCAAATGTTTTAAAATGTAGTTGCTATGAGATTAAAATCCGTTTCTTTCCTTGGCCAGGAGTTGACAAGTTACCGAAAGAGAAAAGTTAAATTACTTTAAAACAAAAACCAATCACAAGGAGCAAAAACGGCCAACTCCATGAAAAAAATTTAATTGACTATAAATTGTATGTTTTAATGAGATCTACATTTTTTGTGTATTAAATTTTTGTCTATCTCTTACGATTTAAAAATGCCATCCAGAATAAAGAGGTCTTTAGAAGTTATTCCCAGAAAATTGAAGACATACATTTCATTTGTCATGTAAACAGCTTAAATATAAGAGATTTTAATCAAAATCGATAGAGCCATTTTTGAGAAAACCAAACTTTTCGAAATGTTTTACATGTAAAGGATAGTTTGGGTTGGAGGGATTTTGTTAATGATCTTTGTGTCGCATCCTTGGAAGATACTGGTTTTAAATATCAAGTTTGGTATATGACGGCCTTTCCGTTTTTTAGCTATGATGCCACACACACATATATAAACACACGACGGATACCCACACATACTGATATTTTTGTAAACAATTTTTTTATTCAAGGGATCTCAAAACAGATATTTCCGGTGAAATCTCGGTGAATCGAATTTTTGGGTGTAATACCAATATATATAAATTTTTCCAGGTAAAGAGTACTTTTGGCTGGTGGGGATTGGCTTGAAAATCTTCGTGTCAGATCTATGGTAAATACTAAACTTAAACCCGAATTTAATATTTAACAGTATTTTCAACTTTGAGCTATGCTGCTCACATTCACATACTCACAGCACCTTCTCTATACACTATGTGCATAGGTAGTACATAGAGAAAATAGTAAAGCATTAAAAAAAAAAAAGTAAACGGCATAACTCAAAAATGAATAGTCGATTAAATATCTAGTTTTGTATTTAAGCTCCAAATCTACCAAGATTGCAACAATAAGATAATGAAAGCCCCCTTACCCCAAAATACTTTACATGGAGAGTTTTGGGAAAAACTCTATTAGTTCGAGATAGACACCAATTAAATGCAAATGTTGAATTTTGGGGGTATGATCTGTGAGTATCTCTTCATTTGGAAGAAAGTTTTATAATGTGCAATTGGTGAACCATAGATCATTCTCCACGGCCTAGGAGTAATATGCTAGCCTCAGGTTTCCAAGGTCGCGGGTCCAAAACTGGCGGAAGCAATGGATATTTTTTGGGTGTTAAGAATCTTTAGTATGGCTTGCTACGAAAGGTAAGTAAACCGTTGCTGCCGTGTCGTAGATTTACGGCTCATTAAAGAACCTCAAGCCTGATAAAAAGACCTCTGAGCAAAATTAAGCGGCCTTTATGCCCAATATAGAATGGTTCGCTGATAAATGTTAAAGAAAGCTCAATTTCAACTAGTGATAGAAAAAACTACTTAAGATTTTTTTACAACGGCCAATTTATTTCAAATAACATTTTTGGTATGAGCCATTTCTGAGATTTGAATTGTCATTTTCCGTTTTTAAATGATATCATGACAGCAGTATGGACATTAGGGGTAGGATAAAGCGACCTGATTTTTAAATATCTAGACATATTTATGCAAAGGTTATTCTCGATTATCTTGAACTAGATAATAAAATAATATTTTTTAAAATTAGTTTTTAGAAGCGATATAAAAAAACCTATACGTTCCATTCACATGGCTTTCTCTACATCTCTGCAGCAAATTGTTGTTAAAAAGCTTATTCTAATATTTTACTTCAAGCTAATCGAGAAAAAATTAGCAGAAATAGTCTTATTACTTGTTTCTATCCAATTAGAAGGAAAAAAAGGGAGTAGCATAGGCTAAAGTATAGGTAAAAAGCTGGTTGTTATGCGACTGAAGTTCCTTTGTTTCTATGAACAGGAGTTGAAATTCGCAAATGAGAAAAGTTTTTAAAGCTGAAACGAATAACAAGGAATGTCTACAAAACGATCCACTTCACGAAAAATATGTACATAACATAAATTGTGTGTTTTAACGAGCTCTATATTTTCTGTTTCTTAAGGTTTGCCATTATACAAAATTCCGTAAAATTCATCCAGAAAAAAGTAGTCTTCAAAGGCTATTCTCAGAAAATTCAAGATATACATATTATTTTTCAAGGAAATATCTTTAATATATGAGAAAGTTTAGACATTTTTTTCGTGTCAAGCATAGTTGAGGTGGGGGAGGGGCGGGATTTTCTTGAAATTCTTCGTGTCGCACCCTTGGAAGATACTGAACTTAAATAACAAGTTTGGTATTTAACGGACATTTTGTTTTGAGCAATGCTGTCCACAGAAACGCGCGCACACACACACACACACACACACACACCCGCATACATGGACATTTTTCCAAAAATGTTCTTTTTTGGATTCAGGGGGACCCAAAACACACATTTCCGGAGAAATCTTGGTATCGAATTTTTAGTGCATTACAATACCTTCTCTATACACTATTTACATAGTACGTGTAGAGAAAGTAATAATAGTAATAATAGTATGTCGAAAATGTTACGGAAATTAAATTCATTAGATTTGTTTCTCTAAATATTAGACATTGGTTGCTGTAATTTTAATGGGATTACAAAATATCATCTGGTCCTGGCAACAGCCTTAGACCATTTTCACATAAACCCCTCTTACATGTATGTAATTTTATTTATAACCGCAGTCAAAAGTAACTTTCAAATCTCATTAGATTAGGATGATGCATTGAAAATCATTCTTTTAAAGTATAAGTAGGTGTGCAAATATTTAATTACTAGAGGAAAGCATTTAATGACCAAAGTATAGCAAAATTTCTGACGTGTTTCCATTTACATCACTTTCTTTATCTGCTCTGAAAACAAACTTCTCACAAAAGTTATTCTTCTTTGTACCTCAGGTCAACCAAGGTTTCATTAATAGAAACGGTTTATTATTTAGTTCCTTCGAAATAGAAAGGAAGTAAGGGAAATCGCTGTTCTAAAGGAATAGTTGAATTTGTTTTAAAATACGTCGTTATGCGACATTGTTGTTATCATTGAAATTCGCATGGCCAGGAGTAAAAATAGAAGAAACACCGATGATTTCCTTTATGAGAAAAGAGCAAGTAATTTAAACTTTCAATCAATAACAGGGAATATTTCGGGAGAAGGTCATTTTCAGAAAGAAAAAAAAAAAAACAATTGTGTTTTAACGAGATCTATATTTTTGTGTAGTTACTTTTATCAGTTATACAAAAGTTATCAAGAATTGTAGAAGTATTCTGAAACTATTCCAAGATAATTCAGGATATTCATTTAATTTGTCATTAACATATGTTAAAAATATGATATTTAAACCAAAACCAATCAAATTTTTCGAAAATGTTTCCATTTAAAGGGTTGTTGGGAGTGTGAGAAATTTCCTAATCATTTTCGTATCGCATTCTGGGTAGATGTTTAACTTAAATATCAAGTTTGGTATTTAACGAGCTTTTCGTTTTTGAGTTATGCTGCCCAGTGACACACGGACTTTTTCTAAAAAGGTTGCTTTTTTTTGGATTCATAGATCTCAAAACATATATTTCATGGATTTCGGTATCAAAATGTTGGGTGGAATAAATGCCTCTGCTTACACTTGCGGTACACTTGCGGTACACTTGCGGTAGAGTAATTAAAATTTTTTTCTCCATATTGTGAAGCAAATAGTTTTTATTTACCATCCCATGTTTTATTGAAAATGAGCTCAAAATGCGCAATCTATAAGAACAGAAGTTGCAATTATCCTGTGGATATTTGTTCACAAAATTATACTAAACATGCATTATACATAGCATGTAATGCTATATACATAACGAAATAGTAATGAAAAATCCAAATGAAAATCAGAACTTTACAGAATACTATAAAATCTTAGAAATTACCAAAGAACTCCATGGTACGACAGCTCACAAGGAACCTTGGCCCGGCCGCTGCGTCCCCATCTCGGTCCACTATAGACGTCATGGATGGGGTGCAGTATTGGAGGGTGAGACGTGGTCAGCGCCTCGAGCCCCCTCCCGGCCAGTTAATGCGGTCCTCATGACCTGGAGTCGCTACTTCTCCATCAAGTAGCTCCTCAATTGGCTCCCCAGGGACCTCACGAGGCTGAGTGCACCCCGGACCAGGTCTCCCAGCGGGGGAAAAATTCCCACGCCGGTACTGGTAATCGAGAAATGACCTAAGATTTCAAAATATAACCTCTCATTTGACAATGTAAAAGATGAAATAAGCATCCTGAGAATGTCCCTATTTAATTAATAATTCATAATACACATCTGGATGGGAATCATCTTTCAACTATAATTTCAAAAGATGATCAATTATTAAATGCCTTGCCTACTTAATTGGTTAAATGCAAATAATATCTTGTTTCCATAGAATTTATTTATGCTTATAAAATGACATTAGTTTTCATTTTATAATTCGTGACTCTACAAATGTTTGGAGGCAAGAGCGGCAGTTCAAGGCAAGGTTCAATTAAAGACGATACACATGAGATTTGAATCACATCGTTCTTTACATGCTTATTATGCAAAATTGGATCAACTTAGCTTTCAAATCTGTCTGTAATTATTGTTTACCAACTAAAGGAGAACTACTGTTTTAGCCATGATGAAAAATATTCAGATAATAATTATGGGTTGCATAGGAATGTCCCTCCAGGACCAAAATGTTTAAATGCTTGGGTCATTCGTGGTTTAAATAAGAAGATATTAGATAGAAATTTAGATGAGCAATTTGAGTGATATGGAGCTGGAATGAATATGCTCAATTAAATGTCAGAAGTAAATATATTTGGGTCACAATATCTTATAATGGTAAACAGAAGGATCAAACATAAAATGAATACATTGTGCTAATAGACAGGACAAATTACGAATATTTTAAAATGGCTCCTGTGCAATGATTCTAGCCTCTTTACTCATGATCCTCCTGAAAGAAAACTCATAAATAAAGTTACATATAGTGAAATATATTACTTTCACTGTCACCTATCGTTCTACCCATAATTTGTCATCAACATTTCACGGAAAATATGAATTTTGTGTACCCTGAATCGTAAAATTATTTTATGCAATAGCTAGCTTAACTTAGAAACAAACATGGAGTAAATAAACTCGTGTTTAAATTCGGTACCTTTCCATCATATGGAACCAAAGTTATATCAAATGACCCTTAAACAAAAAATTTATCACTACTCATTATAATTTCCAAAATGACTAAAGTTTAAAAAAAATTGCAAACTAAGTGTACATCTTAGCCTTTTTGTGAATGATCTATGAAGTTCTATTCGTTATGAGTGAGTTTTACGTAATTAGCAAACATGAATTAAGATGCAAAATCATAGTACATAAACTGTAGAGCAGTGATAGGCGGTACATAGATAAGATATTGCATTAAAAGAGGATGGCATGGAGAGGAAATGAAGGGACAGGAAATTCGGGGGAATGAAGAAACCTCCCCAGCATTCCTATAGTGACCCGGGAAAACCCCCGAAAGAAACCCATGGGTCAGAGTGGTCAGCCGTGGTGAACCGATCCCACGACCACCGAATGTCAGTCCTAGACGAATCACTTTCTGTTCTAACCACTGAGCTACCATAACAACTCTTACTGCTGTCCTATTCATGGCTTGTCTGGAAAAAAGAATTAATTCATACATTTAGAATCGGTGTTTAACTGAACCTCAGGATCTATTTTCAGTAATACATATGAACTTGATTAGTTTGACTCTTGAATTTACCTAATCAGAATTAATTCTAATCACATTTGTGTAATTTTAGAAAATTACCCATATATGTTTGTGTTTTTAAAAACACCCGGTTATATTCTGTTTCTCTAAGGTCATTCACACGTGTGAGCAGGGTTCGTGGCAAAACGGAACCGTGTCCAAGTAAAAAATCGTTTCCTTGTACTATAGCTACTGTAATTTCTTTCTGTCCTCATTGTACGAAAAGGTTAACGGTAGTGCAGTGGCTAAAATGCCGTTCATTTTCTTCAAGGTTAATAGGGGCACAACCACAAACTTAAGAGTGATGTATTAGTGCAACTCTTTTGTCATGCAGGGTTGTGCAAAAGCAAAAATTACCTTCGGAATTCGGTGACTATTCCTATTGAATAAAATAAAAACTGTTGGCTAAATTTTAAGTAATTATATGAATCGTATTTTGAAATCTATATTTTATATTAAATAAATATTTTAATTATTCCGTAATTTAATAAATATAAAATTTGATTACTTCTTTCTCTAACACGTCTCGTACAAAGAAAAGGTATTATATTCCACCCAAAATTTCGATATCTACACTTCACCAGACTTCATCCAAATACCCAGATCCAACTTCAGTATAATACGACAGTGAAAAGCCAAATAAAAATAATAAAAAAAAATATTCTTAGACAAAGGTCCGTGTGTGTGTGTGTGTGTGTGTGTGTGTGTGTGTGCGTGTCCTTGAACAGCACAGCTCAAAAACGAAAAACCCGTCTGGACCTCGAGATCATTTGAGCATCATTTCACCATTTCATTCACTGTCCGATCTGACCAACCAGGTTAAAGGAGGTTAAGCTACAAAAAACGAAAAGTGGGTTAAATGCCAAATTTGGTGTTTAAGTTCATTAATTTCCAAAAAGGTGACACGAAGATTTTCAGAAAAATCTCCCCATCCCAAATTACCGTTTACATGGAAAGCATTTTTCGAAAGTTTTGATTTTCTCAATAATTAAAAATTTTATTACAATGTCGTATGTAAAGATATCCTGAATTTTAAATAGCCCCTGAAATCCTCTTCAGACTGGTAAATCTGTAAGAGTTAAAAAAAATTACCACTTCAAGAAAAAAAAAAACTAACTGCTTCCCAAAATGTAGAACTCGTCAAAACACACAATTTATGTCATGCACAGTTTTTGTAGAGCCAACAATTTCCAAAATATTCACTTTTATTGGTTTAAATTTTAAATACTTAAACGTTTCTCTCAATTGGGAATTCCTCATCCATTTCATCTGTCTTTTGTTTTACTCCAGACCATGCACTTCAAACACATAACGAATGGTGTCTAAAATATTTGGTTATCGCTTTAGCCTACTGTATTCTCTTATTTTCTTTCTACTTACAAGGAACTAAGTATTAAAGACAATTTCTGCTAATGTTTATCTGGATTAGCATAGAATACATAAAATAATAAGCTTTTATAAGAATGGTTTGTTGCAGAATAGACACAGAAAGCTAAGTGAATGGAACACGTTAGATACTTCATTTATGTATTCTGATCTCAAGGACTCTAAAACAATGCTTTAGACCTAATCACGTTTTTAAATTGCCTAGGATCAGTATAATGTAAAGTAGTCACACTATTATTTTATGATATATCAGTTTATTCGCCTGAAGTTACGTGGGTAACTAAATCAGAATGAAAACTTAAGTTTGTTTAATTTAACTATTCTTCACGAAATCATGTCACAATGATTTGGCAGAGTTGTAAGTCGTTCCCCTTAGAACTTTAAATTTTTAAATCCAAAGACACTCATAATAAGATAAAAATGACCTGGCACTCGCAGAAGATGAGGTAAAATATTAGCATGTGTTATTTCTCACGTTTTAACATTCTGATTATTAAAAATGCTGTGTAATCTGTAATCATCTTATAGTGTAAGGAAATTAATTGAATGTCGAGAAAAGTTTAAACTTTGGTGCCTTCTATATGATTCTTTCAATTTCATGAAGTATGGTGACTTTTAAGATTAGAATTCAATGACAGAGGGGCGACGGAAATGAAGAATATACCACCCTCATTCTTTATTTGAGAATCCTGAACCTAGTAAGTGTCTGTATCTCTGAAGAAATAAGCTTTCTTTTAAGATGTTAATAAAAAAAGGTTGAACAGTGGTTGATGTAGTGTGTCTGTGTGTGTGTGTGTCTCTCTCTCTCCCTCTCTGTGTAATGAATGCACAGAAAAACTACTGTTTTGGGACACGAAGGATACTTGGGGTTCCGACAGCGCTAGAATGTAAGTCCAAATAACGGGTGTCTAAAAAGCGTCTTCGCAGTATACTGCAACGCTTGTGGCTGTGGTGGGGGCGGATCTATAGAAGAGGAGCATTATTTATGTTTAAATAATAGTGTGAGAACTGTTTGCCTCAAGTCAATGCTGTCTGGTTGTGCTTGTGAAATGAAGTGAAAATATTAACCATTGAAAAGATAGCGTTTTAGTTGAGCATAGTTAATGGTGATAACATTTCAGAAAATGTAAAACGTAAGTTTCTTGAGCTGAATACAGAAACAACTGTTTCTATGCAGGCAGGACATAGAGCCGCTAATAAAGAAATGAAACTGCATCCCTCTAAATGTACCGAAATAAAAATGAACTAAAGAAATCAAAAATGTACGCGGGAAACCCTACACAAAGTGGTCGAAATAAGTGCAAAACAGTCGAATACTGCTTACAAGAATTAGGATGGTTTCCAACATCTGTGACAGTGGTAAGTAATATCAGTTTCATTCACCCTCATTTCCAATAATAACTAGCATGATCAGTTACCAACCGAACTGTATGAGTGAGCGTGTTAGCGTATTCACCTCACTGCGGAGACACATTTGAGACACCTGTTATTACGGATGTTAAGAGATTCCTCCAGCGTGTGCGAGCCTGCAGCATCGAATATAGTCGCCCTCTTGTGTCCTTCTCTTCACCGCTTCCTCCTAAAGCTAACTAGAAGCACAATGCGGGCCTTCATGTATGCCTAAGTTAGAAGTCTTTCTTCAGCTTCCTCCTAACTATAATCGTGTATATTACTTGGAATAAAATATAGCCCACATTTATTTTGACATGTGTTCTGTGTCATCATAACAACTTGAAAAGTCAGTCATCATCTTATTTATGTGGTAATACAACAGACCTTGAAAACCCTTTTTAGTCCCTTGGACAATTAGTAGGTGAAATTCAGAGGTGTATTATAGTCTACTCCATAGTGAAGACATTTTTAACGGTAAAACAAATTCCAAAATAGGTTGGGTGGTTTCTGATATGACTGATGTGCACACACACACACACAAACGCGCGCGCGCAAACAATTATATTAGCGCATATAATTTAAAATTTTGACTGTTTTATAATTCACATACCAATATCAGTAGCTTCACAAAAGAGCAAGATTTTCTTTTACACCCTAACAAATTCCTCTAGCAACAACAGTGGAATTGCGGATTATATAAACAAAAATCCTTCGTTATTAAAAATCCAAGGTATCCCATTCACGTGACTGTCTATAATTGTTCTGCAAACAAACTACTCTTGAAAAAGATTATATTTTTTCTACATAACGCTGATCGAAATATACATTAGCAGAAATTATTTTATCACCTGCTTCTTTCTAGCTGAAGGGAAACAAAAGAAAACACTAGGTCAAAGCAATAGTAAATCCTTTCAGTGCTGGTCGCTGTGTAAACAACTGAAGTTCGTTTCATTTTGCATGGCCAGCACTAAAACAAAAGGGAGATGAAACGAAAGGTGACATCTCGTTTAAGAAATGTATTACTTCAAAACTTCATAAGAAATATCTCGAAAACGGTAAATTCTACAAAAAGTATATGACATAAATTGTGTGTTTTAAAGATCTACATTTTTATGTAATAAATTTATATCTATTTCCTACGGTTTATCGGTTTTGCAAAATACAAGAAGAAAAAAAATATGAAGACGTCTTCACAGGCTCTTCACAGTCAAGATAACCTTTTTATTTGCAATATAAATATCTTCAATACTTTTTGCTTTTTTTTTTTGTGGCATTTAAAGAGTAATTTGTGGTAGGCGGTTTTTTCTGAAAATATTCTTATTTCATCCTTGAAAGATACTAAAATTAAATACCCAACTTTGTATTAAACGGTATTTTCGTTTTTGAGCTTTGTTGTCCACAGATATAATCACACATACGAACAAAATTTGATGTGTTCCATTCATATGACTTTCTCTACATCTCTGTAACAAATATGGTTAAAAAGTTTATTCTTCTATTTCATTATGATCGAGATAAACATTAATAGAAATTGTCTTTTATTACTTGGTTCCTTGTAAGTAGAAAGGAAAACAATCCAATGTGTTCAAAACATTAATGTGTTATCTAAATAATGCAAATCAAGATAAACATATGCAGAATTAGTTGTATTATTAGCTTCCTTGTAAGTGGAAGGGAAATAAGAAAATGCGCGGGTTGAAGCGATAGCCTCCTCCTATAAAAACCGATCGCTGTGTTAAGCAATCTCCTTCCAATCTTTTTGCTTACCAGGAATAAACAAACGAGAAACGAGAAGAAAAATTTCTTGGCGTTTGAGAAAAGTTTAAGGGGATACAATTGAAATTAATAATCCGGAATATCTCAAACAGTTGGCTCTACAAAAATAAAATGCATATGACATAGAAAGTGTGTTTTAATGAGATCTACATTTTTTCTGAAGTAAGCTTTACTATACCTTTTACGGTTTTCAAGTTACATAAAAGTCATCCAGAATGAAAAGATGTTCAGAGGCTATTCCTAGAAAACTCAAGATATATATATTTTGTAATACTAAAATAATGTAATTGCAATCTGATCCAAATTGTACATATCTGAAGTGATTTTTTTCTACGAAAGTATTCTGAGAATAATGTTTTGTAACTTTTGTCAATTAGCAGAAAATCAAATCCTATAATGTAATTTGTAATGTAGCTGCTTCAGAGAAGCCAAATAGCACTGAAAAGCAGACAAAAATCAAAGCAAGTTATAATTTGATCCATTGTATTACTTACTTCTACTTTGAAGTACTGTACAGGTATTGTTAAATGATTAAACTAATTTATTCATTTTATGTCGAAGAATTTAAAACTAATAAAACCATTCGCAAATACTGAAAACCTTACTAATGTTCAACATGAATTTGCTTCTAAGAAAGCAAATAAATAGTGAATTAAAACTACAAGTTCTTAAACTTCAACAGTAATACACAATAAGTGACATTTGGTTATTGAAATAATATTTTATTGACTAAATTGGTTGTTTTAATAGAAATGAGTCACGTGATGCATTTTTGAAAATATTGTATAAAATCAGGTTTTATATTAAATGGGTTTGTAATCTGTCATAACATATTTTATATTAACGATAATCATTGCAGGGAATGTATTACTTTTCGTATCTCTAAAACTCTTGATATTTACAATGTAATAATTTATTTCAAAATGAGAGTATTAATGCGAAAAAGTATAAGATCGTCTTCTTTAATATACGTTTAAGAGGCAGTATAACAGTTCTGATAGAAATTAGTATAAAACGCTCTGTGCTGAGTATGGAAAGGTGTTGCAAAAAAGTTATGAAAAAACAAGGTTTAAACTTGGACGTGGCTATTAATAAGCTTGCGTATGGTCATTTATAACTATAGTTAATTATCAGTCAAAATGCGTCATGTAGGAAAAACAATATAGCTTCTTGAAAAGTACAATTCATAATCTTTTATTATAGAAATATGTTTCAATGTTTCACAATTTTGATCAAATTTACATATGCATCAGCTGGGAAACGCTATAATCTGCATTTTTAAGCGTTACGAAAAGGTAAAAACAACACAGTTTATAGCGAACATGGAAATAAATACCAACTGGAAGAATGATATCTACATAAAGCCAGCAAAAAAGTAACAGAGAGGGATAGAGAGGTAAAGTGAGAGGGAGGGAAAAGCGAGATCTCGAAGAGTACATTGAAAAAACGTTATGTACTTTACTTCTATCATATCAGATTTTCAGAAAAATTCTTTGGAAATAGAGCCTTGGTAACCTCGCGGTTTACATAGTGAGAATTTACTTCGGAGGGGCAGATGACACATTACAGGCTAGATCTACATTACAGGAAAATTCTTTGGTCAGAGTCTTTTGAGACAGGTCAAACGTAGGAAACAGTCCGTTCTGCTAAGGCTGGTTATTGTGTCTGCTCCTTATAGTTCGCACAAATATGGATACGTGACGTTCTTATCTCCCGCTTATCTCAAAAGTATCTAACTCTACTAATCTTTTATTTAGTAACCGTCACGTGGTGTCGTTGCAATATGCGATTGAAACAACAATGTTGTACTTATTTAGAAAGATGGAAAAGAGGAATTTAGTGCGGTGATTAAAAGGCTTAACAGCGAATGGGATAAAAGCCGAGTTGGATGAAGTTCATGTCATATCTTCTTCTGCGATTACAACAATTTACAATTGGATAGAAGAATTTAAACACGGCCGTACATCCACAGATAATGAACAGGTTCTGGACGTCCAGTAGAAGTGACTTCCTCTGAAAGTATTGACTAACTGCAGGTAATGGTTTTATGTGATAAGGTATATATGATATATGATTCGAAGTTCGCGAAATACTAAAGGCCTCAGGTATATCACAAAGTACGGTGTTCTCAATTTAGCACCAAAAATTAGGTCTGACAAAGGTCTCGACAAGATGGGTGCCGCGTTTGCTCTTAAAGGACAACAAACGCAATTTGTGATCGATTCGGAGGCTGGTTTTGTACTTTTCCGTCGCAATCCTGACGAATTTCTGCGTTGATGCATAACTGTGAATGAAACATGGATACACTACTACACTCCAGAGACAAAAGTGTATTCGAATCAGTGGGCTTTTACACGCGAACCTGCTCCGAAGATGGCACAAGAGGTAAGATCTGCAGACAAGGTGATCGCCACTGTTTTTTGGGATGCATGCGGAATCATCTAGATTCATTACTTGAAGAAAGGAAGAATGATACATTTTCAGTATTATGAATCGTTATTGCACCGGTTGAAAAAAAACTCATCTGGCAAAGGAAACGATTCTCTTCCTGCGCATTTTCGATGGTGAAAATTGTAGAATTAAGGTTCGAATTACTACACCGTCCATCGTATTCATTAAATTTGCCCTCCAAGTATTTTTTATTTCCAAACTTGTAAAAGTGGTTCGGCGGAAAATGATTCATTTCTAGAGAAGAGGTTATCCCCTAAACAGATGCCTATTTTGAGGACCTTCCGAAATCCTACTTTTTGGAAGGCTTAAAACAGTTGAAAAAATGCTGGTAAAAGTGTATCGAGCTAGAAGGGGATTATGTTGAAAATGAAAAAAATAACCAAAAATTATTTTTCTGTGTTTTTCCAAGAACGTATTGAACGTCCCTCATAATAGTACATTTAATTCTAAAGATATTTGTTTCGTGCATCTATTGCAATTGACGGAAACAGATTAAAACAAGCATTTTTTTTTAATTTTGTGCGAAGCAAAAATAAATAAAATGAAACGAAATATTTTGAGTAAACAGTTATTCGTATTTTTGCGCATTTAAATTAGAAAGCATTGCAGTAGTAATAAACTGCGAGATGAAAGAACCAAAAGTTTACCTGCCAGCCTAAACAATAAAGCACACAATAATAGAAAAAAAAAAAACATAATAGGAAGTAGTATATATTCCTTCCACTAAGAGTTAGTACCATTAGACTCTGGATGGCGTAATAGATATTGATAGAACATGATGTTTGCGTGCTGTAATCTATTAACGATCATACAAAAAATCTTAAAATGTGACAAAAGCGAACGCTTATACTGCAATAGAAAATGTAAATCCGTCGTTATTCTGCAGTATACTTTATTATGAGTTGCTGTGGACCCTATGTATTTGTATTAACTTACTAGATGAGTAGATTTTCTTTTTGAAATAGCTCAAAAGACAATCGTGTGATAATTTCATTCATTTGTCCAAAAAGAATCACCTCCTAAAGGATGATATCTGTATTATTTTCAACTAAAATAAAAGAGTAACAAGTATTGTCAGGTGATGTCATGTACTTTACTGCCTTTTTCTTTCTCTACATGTACTATGTAATTAGAGCATAGAGTAGGTATTGTATCGATGTCAAGATTTCAATGGATATACATATTTTAAGATCCCTGTATCCAAGAAAACAGCATTTTTAGAAAAAGGTCCACGAGTGAGTGTGTGTGTGTGTGTGTGTGTTCGTGAGTCTGTGAACACGATAATTCAAAAGCGAAAACTATGTATTTAAGTTTAGTGTCTTCCAAGAATGCGACAAGAAGATTTTGAGAAACATATACGCACCCCAAACTACCCCTTACATGGAAAACATTTCTAAAATGTTGATTTTCTGAAAATTGATTAAACGAATTTTATTAATATACCGTATATTAAAGATATTTACATGAAAAATAAAATGTATATATTGAATTTTCTAGGAATATCTTCTGAAGACCTCTTCATTCTGGATAAATTTTGCTGAATTTTGCATAACGATAGACAAAAACGAACTAAAAATGTAGACCTCATTAAACACACAATTTATTTCATATACAATTTTACAATTAGCTATTTTCGAGATATTTCCTGTCATTGGTTTCAGTTTTAAAACACTTAAACTTTTCTCATACGGGAATTTTTAAAGGAACGGATTTCAACCACATGGAAATCAGCTTTTAAGACATTTGATTATCAATTTCGCCTGCTGTGTGCCCTTATTTCCATTCTACTTACAATGAAGCATAGTAATAAGACTAATATTCTGGTAATATTTACCTCGAATAGCATGAATTAGATAGAAGAATAAAGTCATGTGAATGGAACATACCACATTTTTTTCATATCAAAGTTAAATTTGGTATCAGTATGTACCATTAATTCAAACGTTAAGTCTATAAATAACTGGAAAGCGTCATAACAGATATTCTAGGAGGTTCTAAAGTTGAGAAAAGACGCATTGACAATCAATTCAGTTAATTTAATTCTTGTTCAATACCAGTTGAATGGCGAAACGATTGCCAAACATTGATAGATTTAATGAATAAGACAACACATTTTTAATTTCATTTTATTTACTTGTCAAAATGTTAATGAAGTTTTATTGACTATAAAACATACTTTTCACTTAATAATATTGTATTTTGAAGTTGAAATCGCGGAAGATGGCCTAGAGAAATCAGCAACAAGAAGCACGGAATGTTTGCCAAGTTTCCTCAGCAGTGACATATGCATCGCATTTTATTACGATCATTAATGAGATAGATTTAGGACAAGTAGTGGAAATTCAATTTCTCTCAGCAAATTATTGAGTCTTAAAACACTTGCAGTCCTAAAATAAATCCACGAGTGCATTACACACTTCCATTAATAATACTGAGTATTTATGTTGACAGTTTCGCTAGGAGGAATTCCAATTATTTTGCAACGTTAGTGGACAGCCCTGCAGGATCAGAAAGCGGTGACGGTCACAATTCTTCATGGCTGTGCAGACTCTTTACAACTGGACCAAACGCCGTTACCATGTAAGGAGTGAAAATCTTCACCATCATGACGAGGTCACTCCCTGTAGCGGAACACACAGCTCGCTGTGAATAATTTGTACTAATTTAACAGACCGGTCGTCCTAGAAACCCTCCTAATATTGTGGTTAGAGTTGCTATCTTTTATGACATATATTAATTGTTGCGGTTTTCCTTCGCTGTTAACGCTGTCGAATTATCTGAAGCAGAGACCATTTTAGTTTGCGGTCCGGGGTAACGGCAGGCTTCCGGTTTTGGGGGTCATAGCTGAAGAAGTGCGTCGCGGTTGCTGTCAGGGAGCTTTCACAGGTGGTATACTCTGAACAGTGACAGCAGAACTATCTCAAAGAATACAACACATGTTTGTGCACAACTACTTTGGTTTTATCGGTCAGGCTATACATTCCTTAATCCTGTTTTATTTCATTTCTCGTCAGTTTTCCGGATTCCTTAGCTTCCTTTATAAATTGTAGTCAGTTTGCATTTTAGCGGTTTCTTTTTACTTACAAATACACATACATATACACATTTTCAAACACAAAACATCCATGCACGAGGCGGGACTCAAACCCGCTGCAAGCTACGAAACACCAAAGCTAGACACTTTAGCAAGCGCGACCATGGGGGACTGGCAAAGTTTGTACATCTATATAATTATAGGTTTTTAATTTATATTTATTTGAACTATATGTATTTGATTTATACGATTAATATATAGTATAGTTTTATTATTTTAATTGTTCTGTTTTGTTTCCATCACCATATTTTTTTATGTGATTAATTCATACTTTAGGTATAATGAGTCATTAGGCACACTCTAAATGTCAGATAAAAGTCATGTAAATTTGTTGCACAAATTTTTCTCATACCTCTCATCAATTTCAAAGTGGTTAGTACAGAGAGGAATCCATGTTGCATGCCCCCTCTGTTCTAGTTACCTAAAAATATATTACATTATCCAGATTGATTAGTTGCCTTATTTAGAGTACGTATTTAGCAGACTTCTCTCTTTCCATTCATAACAAAGTAATTTAAATCAAATTAATACAAAATCTCTTTTTAAAATAACAAACTTAAAGGTATTCTCATGCAACTGTGGTGGTAGTATGTGTGTCTTGCATTGAAGAGGTCCCGAGTTCGTATCGAGTTAGGGCGAGTTAACTGGACAGATTTTCTAGGGTTTTCCCTTATCCTGAGAACAAGAATGTTGTGAATAGACTCAGGCTCATTTAAGCATATATTCAACCATTACATTCATCGTGTAATGTGGTTAAAAGACAATATAAACTTAGATCCCATCCTGATCCATGCCTTTTTTGGAGGGGGGATTTTCACCAGGTCACAAGGTGAATGCTGTAGTGACCTTCTTCATTTGCCACATTCCCTGTTCCTACATGTCGTACCATTATAATTCCATTCAATCTTCGTCCAGTTGTCTCTTTCAGGATATGTGTTTCAGTGCGGCATAACTCCATGGCACGACAGCTCACGGGGAACCTTGGCCTACCGCCCGGCCGCTGCGTCCCCCATCTCGGTCCACTACAGACGTCATGGATGGGGTGCAGTATTGGAGGGTGAGACGTGGTCAGCGCCTCGAGTCCCCCCCGGCCGGTTAATGCGGTCCTCACGACCTGGAGCCGCTACTTCTCCATCAAGTAGCTCCTCAATTGGCCCCCCAGGGACCTTACGAGGCTGAGTGCACCCCGTGCCAGGTCTCCCAGCGGGGGAAAAATCCCCACGCCGGTACTGGGGATCGAACCCAGGTCTCCCGCTTGGCAAGCAGCAACGCTACCACCTTCAGTGCGGCATGACAGGCAAAAATGATACTCTCGAGAGTTCTTACGTCCCCAGGCCTTTGGGAAGTGTTGAATAGGACAGGAGAACAAGAACGAAAACACGGGAGTGGTGGAAATGGAAACACAGACGGCGTCTATAATCGCTACTGGTAGTGGAGATCCTAAGCTGCAGAAAAAGCGTAAAGAAGGGGGTGATGGAGTGTACGCATCGGTTAGTAAGAAAAAAGAGAAAATGGTACCAGATCCAAGTGATGGGGGTACGGTTGAGATAGCCACCATGCCTCCATGATTTTTATTTTTATTGTCATGGTGTTATGTCAACACATTATATCTTTAATTGTGAATTGTTTGAGAAATCCAGTAAAGCAGATGCTATTAAGAGACTTTATTTCTGATTATGATCCGGACATTGTGTTTTTGCAAGAAGTAAATATTGATAATTTAAGTTTTATAGGGCCTCACTATAATTATGCCACTAACATTGGAGAGAATGAAAGAGGTACTGCTATAATTTATAGGACAGGTTTGCCAATTCAGTTAATAGAAAAGCACGGAAGTGGTAGAATCACAGCTTCGTTTACTGCAGATAACACTTTATACTTAAATCTTTACCTGCCGTCTGGAACAAATAAGCGCAAGGAGAGGGAGGAATTTCTTCTTACGCAAACAATTTTTTATTTACGCCATCGATACCACCTCCTAATTATTGGAGGGGATTTTAACTGTGTTCTTAACGCCAGAGATCAGCGGGGGGAGTTTCATCCATCCCTTGCCCTGGAATGATTGGTACAGGACTTAAAAGTACAGGATGCTTGGGAGTCTAAATATGGAACCCAGACACAGTACATCTTTTATAGGGGACAGGCTGTCTCTAGGATTGATCGCTTTTATGTAAATATGCCCGAGCAAGTGCAAGATGTCAAAGTTGTGCCAGCCGCAATCAGCGACCACCATGCGATCGCACTAAAGGTCCATTTTCTCTTTAGGCGATATTGGAAACTCAATAATAGGCTATTGGAGACTGATACGACAAAAGAGGACTTCAGGGACATTTGGCAAGCACTGCAGCATAGGTTGCGACTCAGCAGACTGTCAATTATTCAGCAATGGCTTTTAGTTATGAAACCGCACATCCAGTCTTTTTTTTTTTAAGAAAATGGGCATAACTAAAGCGAAAGAAAATCGTATGCGCATGAGTTACTATTATGCAGTTTTCCATGATTTGCATCGATTGCAAAGAGAAGGAAGACCGGTTCATGTGGAACTGTCGCAAATTAAACAAAAACCCTTTTCTCTGAAAGAAGACGCCCTAGAAGGGTCAAAGATAAGATCTTGTGCTAAGTCGATTATAGGGGAGGAAAAAAGCTCTTTATTCCATATAGCCTCAGAAAAGCAGGCTGCTCAATCCAGATATATCACTGGTGTGACGTTGTCAAATGGGACAGTAGCGTCTACGACTACGGAATGTAAGCAGGCATTCCAGGAGCATTTTACGTCCGTGTTCTCTGCAACCCCACGTTCAACTGCAGCGACCATGGAGCTACTGAACAGCGTAAATAAACAGACTTCGCCGGACCAACAAGAGGATATGACACAAGCATTAACGGCTGAGGAAATAAGGTATGCCATACGGCAAGCTAGTTTGCAATCTGCACCCGGACCAGATGGGTTGACCTATGGCTTCTACAAAGTTTTCTTCCCGGTCATACAGAAGGAGTTACTCCAACTCATGACTGAAGTACTGAATGCTACTGGTAACGTGGTAGGCTTCAGTGACGGAATAATAGTTTTGTTGCCGAAAGTGCAGTCTCCAGCCACCGTACAGGACTACCGTCCAATAACTCTCTTAAACACAGACTGTAAATTATTTATGAAAGTAATGGCACATAGATTCCGTCAGATCCTACCAACAGTGATTGATAATGGACAAACTTGTAGCATACCTGACAGGAAAATAACACATAATCTTGCTGCCATTAGAGAGACTATTTCATACTATGAAAGGCACCCTGAAGAGAGTGGAAGTCTTGTGTCTATTGACTTTGAAAAAACTTTTGATTATATCCATCACGATTATTTGTTTGCGATTTTGGAACGTTTTGGAATCCCAGCTAAAATAATTACTAGTATCCAATCCTTGTATGAAGTGGCTCACTCCAGAGTGCAAATTAATGGCTTCTTCACGTCACCAATACTCATAAACCGTTCTGTGCGGCAAGGATGCTCAATGTCCATGATACTGTTTGCCTTTTGCCTGGAACCACTGTTACGGAAGCTGCACAACGAGTTCTATAGTCCTCGTCCAGCGAACAGACTCTTTACTCTTAGAGCATATGCGGACGACGTCACGATTTTGTTGCGAACAGCAGAGCACCTGCAGATGCTGAGAGACGCACTAAATTTGTATGAACAAGCCTCAACAGGAAAACTAAATTTTAAAAAAATCGACGTTGATGCCTCTTGGATCGTGGAAAGACATGTGCTGTATGGTATACAGAAGAAAGATCAAATGAAGGTGTTAGGCCTGCAGGTCTGTCAGACACTCCCGAGGATGATTGAAGTAAACTGGAATGGTTTGGTGACGAGCGTTAAATACGTACTTGTGCGGCAACTTAGTAGGAGACTGAAGTTAATCCAGAAGGTCTGGTACGTTAACACTTATGCTTTGTCGAAAATCTGGTATCTGGCACAAGTTCTACCAATGCCTGAGAAATATGCACAGTTAATTGAACGAGCTAATAGGCTATTATATTTGATGTGGTTATCTTTATAAGGTGGCCAGAGATCAAATTCGACAACCACTCGGGAAAGGAGGGTTGGGTTTAATTGCTGTCTATTTGAAAAGTAAGGCACTTCTTATGAAAGGAATACTGGAAGCTCTGGCTGGGATTGGAGATGAACAGGATATTGCGTATTGGGCTGAGCTGCAACGGTCACCGAAGAAGCTTGAAGCTGTTACAGTAAGTTTTCGGCCCCTGTGGGAATTGCTGAGAGAGTTGCCTGCTTCCCTGAGAGATGTGGTAGCGGGAATACGGACGAGGATACTGTATAAATATTTACTCACAAAAAAGGTGAAACTATCTGGAATTCAAGTAAAGTATCCGAATAACAATTGGAGTACAATTTGGAAGGCGTTCAGGACCCCGTGCATACCAACAGAATGGAAGGTGCAAGCATACACCCTGATACATGAAATTATCCCAATAGAAGAAAAGAAGTACCGGCATAATCTGGTTCAGAGTCCCTTAAGCCAGATGTGTGGAAGGCTAGACACACGAGGCATCGACTCACACAATGTGTGGAAGCCCAACAGCTATGGAACTGGACAACAACAGAATTTGCAAAACTGTTCCCAACGCAGATGCGTACAGAACTATATGGCCTCTTTCTCCAGTTGCAACATAGTGGCGCATAACATGAATTTCTACAAACATGGTTTGCCATGAGGTACCAGTATTTTGTGTTCACAGAGACCAATAAGAACGTCGTCACTTTCAAAAAGCTGTTGAGAAAAGAGCAACTACACTTAGCCAAATTAACGTCGCCCATGGCGAAACGGTGCGCGGTACAGATTGCATGTCTCGATGAGTGACAAGGAGCGATGTTTATTGACTTCCTTACAGGTAACTTGCGATTAATGTTTTATGCTTCTAATCTGTACAGAAAAGGAGAATCCAGATGATCTAGCTCTAACGGTAATATAATCACCAGACGCCCAGGGCCGTTGTTTCTACCACTAGGATGGAACATCCAAACCAGGGAAAGATGGAGGGAACGTAACCATTTAGCACCAGTGTCACCGTGTAACTCAGTGAAATTACCATGGTTGTCTGAGTCAATTTATTGTTCAAGTTTATATCCTTGTTTTTATGCTAAAAATGTTGTAATTTTATCTATAAATGAAAATAAAATAAAAATGAAAAAAGCTCGATGCGGGGCGGAATCCTCTATCTCACTGTCCGGCTGCCGGGGAATCTCAATCTGGTAATCCAGACTCATTTACCTCCTTGAAAAGAAACATTCCTCATTGAGGACCTCAGGATATTTTTGTCTCTCGTAAATATAGGAACCTCAGAGAAAGTATTAAACTCGCAGAAAAAAAAAAAAAAGGGAAGAAATGTCCTGAGAATTTTATGGATCAGGAGCCATGATAGATTGAAACTGGACAGCATCCAACTTCGAGATGAGGCACGTCCTTACAAAAATGGAAGTACATGACTTTTACAACATCAACTCAGCACTTCATGAACCAGCGGAAACGTGAGAAAGTAAACTATGTGGACAGAAGCGGTTTTTTTAAATGTTTACTTTTTCTACGGAGTACTATATGCGTACATCATAGGTAGAGAAAGCATTGCATGCAACCCAAAAATTGAATACAGAGATTCCACCAAAATACACGTTTTGAAGACTCTTAAAACCATTTTGAGAAAAAATCTGCGTGTTTATACGCGAGCGCGTGAGTGATACTTGGTATTCAAGTTTAGTATCTTCCAAGAATGCGACACGAAGATTTTCAAGGAAATCCACCATTCCAAACTATTCTTTTCCTAGAAAAAACTTTTTTTTTTCTCAATATACAAATCCAATTACCGTATATTAAAAATATTTACATGACAAAAAAATGTATATTTTAAATTTTCCGGGAATAGCCTCTAAAGACCTCTTTATTCTGGGTGAATTTTTCTGACTATTCACTTAACAAAAAATGTAGATCTCGTAAAAGGTACACAATATATAGTAGCTGACCATTTATGAAATATTCTTTGTTACTGTATTCAATTCTAAAATACTTATACATTTCACAAACGGGAATTTGTCATTTCTGTTTCTTTTATTTACTACTTGCAAAGAGAACAGAATTTTAATCGCAGAGCAACCAGCTTTTAAAGGATTTAACTATGGCTTTAGCCAGGTATTTCCTAATTTTCCTCCTACGTTTATAAGGAACTAAGTAATAAGAACATTTCTTCTAATGTTTATATAGGTTAGCAGGAAGTAGTTGAAAGAATATAATTTTTGTTAAAATAGTTTGCAGCAGAAAAGGTAGAGAAAGTCATGTGAATTATATACATAAGATTTTTTAAGCAAAAATGCATTTATCATTAATATATCTATAACAAATCCCGTGGATTTAACGACAACATAGTTGCTATTAAATTAAAAACACAAGTTGACTCATGTTTTAATAAAGTTCATCGTGCTTACATGCTTGGAGGAAGCATTTTCTTATTATTTTATGTGTTACAATTACAAAAATATGTATAAAGAATGAATAATTATGAAAGTTTGTTCCGTTTGCAGATTTATCACAACTTTGAACTTAAAGTTCTCAGTGACAAGTAGAGGCAGGATTGAGAAATATGTTCATATACATTTAGTAAAATATATAGTACAATATGTTTATCAAATAAACATATTTTATTTCTTTTATTTTTAATTTATATTATTTATTTTCTTCTGCCTTAAAAAACATCGTTTGATATGAAATTTAAGGATCACATACTTGTCAATTAAAATTGCATATTTAATTCACAAGGTTTAAAATCTAAAAATGCTTGTATTGGTACAAAGTATTTACAACCAACCATGGCTTGAAAGGCGTTTAAAATATTCTGGCAGCTTATTGATTAGTTTGGAACCTAAATTCATATAACTATTTTATGTTTTTAATAATCTAAAACAACGGATATTTATTCTTGATTTTATCCTTATTTTATAATTATGAGTATAACTTCTTAATGTTAAGCTTTCAGAAGATTTGTGAGCATAAACTATCTAAAATGTAAATATTTTAAATAGTTAATATACCTAGTTCAATAAATGGCGGTCTACATGGGGTTGTATAGCAACATTTTTAAAATCCTCTTATAATTTTCTTTTATAAAAGGAAGATTTCATACATGTTACAAATGCCTCTCCAAAGGATTAAAACATATCTTATAATTACCCAAAAAAGATGTCCGACAAATTTGAGAGGAATAGTCTCTCTTATATTTCTTATTAAACCTATTTGGTTGGTGATAGGTGAATTGGTTTGATTCGTGAGGGGTAAATTGGGTAAAATTTAAAAATGGAAATGGCCTGTTATTTATGGACGCTCTTTAACTACCGTAAATCTACGACACGGGACCAACGGTTTTACTTCCATTCCGAAGGAAGCCATGCTAAGGATTTTTACACTCGAAAAAACCCATCGTCCTCCGCCGGGTTTGAACCCGCGACCTAGGGTATATGAAGTCAGCATGGTAACCATTACACCACGGAGGGCGACTGGTAAAATTTAAAGAAAGTCCTTTCCTCCCCCCTGAAACACTGCCCAAAAAGCAACAACAAAATATTGGACAATATGTTTTGGTTATGCAATATGAGAAGTGCAGGTTAGTTGGCTATCAACATGAATTCCTATACATTTAATATTAGTCTGATAGAAATTAGCTAAATCCGTCTCTGTTTCAAAGTAAAAAGACTAGAGTAGATTTAAAATATTATGAGTATAAAAATTTAATTTAAAATGTTATGAGTATATGTAAAAGCATTTAAAATTGCATGAACAATGTAGTATTTAAATAGAAATACATTTATTTCACTAAGCGATATTCTTCGTGTCACCAAATTTATTGCCTTTATTGCTCCATACTATCTATGCTTATTATATTAAGTTGCTATTCAGAAATTTTTCGCCATTACAGTTTTCACAATATTGTGTGAGCAATTCAAACGTTTGCTAAACATGCAAGAACTCCAGCTTAACAAAACAAACAACAGAGCCTGCATAAATATAACTGAAGAATTTAGGGATGAGTAAGTAACACAGACGTATTGTTTATTTCCTAGTAGAGTGTATGAGCAAATTAGACTGCATTTTTGTTTGTTTGTGTAAATGGCATTCTTCTGCCAGATAAAATAATATTACAAGTAGAAAATGACCATTTTTCTTGGAGGTGAGCCAGGCTGCAACTCTTGATCATTCAGGATCTCGCCTATAGTGAGGAAAGTAGAAGAGCCGGGGTTGCAATAAATTATATTCCGGAACATTGACTCCAGTTATTCATTCTCATTTTTAAAGAAAGAAAAATAGTGGTAGGTATAGAATGAAAGAAAATATAAAGAATAAATAAGCAAGAAACAGCTAAATATGTATTATTTTCTCTATTAAATATTAACAATGTAGAAAGTAATTAGAGAAGGTATTGTATTCCATTTAAATATTCTTTACAGAGATTTAATCTTAGATGAATGTTTTGAGGTCACCTTAATTTGAAGTTTTTTTTTAGAAAAGGTTTACGAGCGTTTGTGTGTGTTAGTGAACACCATAACTAAAAAAACGTTATAAATACCAAACTTGGTATTTAAATTAACTATCTTTCAAGGAAGTGACACAAAGATTTGGATTGAAATGCGTATATTAAAAATATTTACCCAACAAATAAAATGTATATCCTGAAGTTCAGTTCATTTGAATGACGTTTGCTTAGCTGGTAAACTGTAAGAGATAGATACTTACCACAGAAAAAATAGATACCTCGTTAAAACACCAATTTTTGTCATATATGTTTCGTTTTAGAGTTAACCACTTCAGAGATATCCCCTGATATTGGTTTAAGTTTTAAAATTCTTAAGCTTTTTTAAAACGGTAAGCCGATATACCTCTTTTGTTTTACTTCTGGCCATGTAAAGAGAACCTACTTTCATACTTCAAATAGTGACAGCTTTTAAGATATTTGACTGTCGCTTTAGCCTACTGTACTTTTTTATTTCCCTTCTTATAAGGAACTAAGTAATAACACAATTTCTCGTAATGTTTACCCTTATTAGCATTAGAATACATGGCCAGGTTGTGGCCGAGTGGTTAGATCACTCGCTTTTCACCAAGCTGGCTGATAGTGAGGAAAGTAATACACGGATTTCTAGTAATTATATTCTGAAAACTATAAGCACACTGGCCCAACTATTTATTTTTATTTTTAAAGAAAAAATATAGGTAACTATAGAAAGGAAAACAATATAAATATAATAAATAATTATGCATAAAACAGTAAAATATTTATTTTATATATGATTGTGCAAAATATGTAATATGAAATATATAAAAATATGCAAAACAAAACTTTAGTATACCAATGTATAGGCTTAAATTCGTAGAAAGTTTCTGTTTGCGTGTGTCCAGGAGTAGAGTATGGAATTACATAGGACTCCAGGTTCTAGTGATAGGAATCCTAAGGTTCGCTTTCTTGGTTCTGTTTAGCTTGGATATCTGGAGCTGCTCTAAATGTATCAAAAACCACACCGTTAATTTTGAGTAATCTTTATATCTCGTATAAAATTTGCATTTGCGGGGAAAATCAAGCAATTTCCTTGCAATTGGAAACAAAAAGCAGGTGAGGTTTAGGAGCGTGAGCCTCGCTTAGAGGAGTTGATCATAATTACGTGGTGAAGCACACAGAAGCTGATGCGGTAATGATGGGGTATGGGACAGCCTTCCGGCAACATGGGCTGCTACTGGATTCAGCACTAAGTGTTTGTCAAGTTCCTTACAAGGTTGCGCCAGGTGCTGGTCTCTCGTACTACTAGCTCACTTCATCACTACTCACCGCATTCGCTTTTTGTGTAACCGAGCAAACAGCTATTTTTCCAAATGGAGAAATCAAACATATATGAAAAATTGAATGTGTTCCATACATATGCTTTTTACTTTCTCTAGCCCCGTATGTACATACAATGTACATAGTGAATAGAGAAGGTATTGTATGCCACCCAAACAGTTGATACCGAGATTTCACCGGAAATACATGTTTTAGGACCCCCTGAATAAAAAAAAAAGCATTTTCAGAAAAAAATCTGTGTGTTTGCGAACAGCATAGCTCAAAACCAATACCAATCTTGGTATTTAAGTTTGTATCTTCCAAGGATGCGACAGGAAGATTTTCAAAAAAATCCCCCCACTCCTAACTACCCTTTACATGGAAAATTTTGTTTTTCTTAAAAATGGCTTTAACGATTTTGATTTAAATAGCGTATATTAAAGCCATTTTCATCACAAATAAAGTGTATATCTTGAATTTTCTGGGAATAGCTTCTGAAGACCCGTTTATTCTGGATGAATTTTTCTGAATTTTTCATAACTAGTATACCGAAACAGATAGACAAAAACTTACTGTACAAAAAATTACATCTCGTTAAAATAAACAAATTACGAAATATTTTATCTTATAAAAAATAGAACATGAAATAATCTTATTATAATTCCCCTTTTAATAAAAATTGCGTGGTATAACTAAAAGTGCTCAAATTCCTTTTTCGGCTTGATTGCCAGCTGCTACATACACACTTTTTTCTTAGAGTTGACTGTTTTCGAGATATTCCTTGTTATTAGTTTCAATTGTAAGGTACTTGTACTTTTCTCAGACAGGAAGAAAGACAGTCCGCTTTTCTTTTGTTCTACTCCAGGCCAAGCAAAGAAGCGATTTGCAATGACAATCTCATAACGACAGATTTTAAAACATTTGACTATCATTTTTAGCATAGCACATTCCTTTAGTTGCCTTCTTCTTATAAGAAATTATGTAATAAGAACATTCTGCTAATGTTTGTCTCGATTAGTATTGTGTAGAAAGAATAATAATCGTTTTAAGAAGTTTGTAGAGCAGCTAGAGAAAGACACGTGAGTGTAACACATCAGATATTTCTAACTGTTCCACATATAAACTAAACTTAGAAAATACTCCTCTGTTATCTAGCTCATGCTAATCAACATAAACATTAGCAGAATTGGTCTTATTACTTGAGTCCTTGTAAGTAGAAGGGAAATAAGGAAATACATTAGATAAAGCGCTATGTGAAACAACAGATGTTCGCTTTTTATGGCCACCATAAAACAGAGACACAAAACGAAAAGGGGTTTCCTGTTCGAATAGAGCTTAGTTTAAGATTGAAACCAATAACAATGAATATCTCAAAAAGGTATAAGGCATAAATTATACCATTATGTTTTAACGAGATCTCTTATGGTTTATCAGTTATGCAAAATTTATCAAAACCATTCAGAATAAAGAGGTCTTAAGATGCTATTCCCATAAAATTCAGGTTACACATGTTATTTATACGTCAGAGCCATTTTGGGAAAAAAAAATATCAAAAATGTGCTATGTAAAGAGTAGTTTGTGGAGTGTCACATCCTTGGAACATACTGAACACAAATACAAAGTTTGATATTTAAGGATTTTTTCGTTTTTGAAGTATGCGGGCCGCAGAAACACATCTACACACACGAACATTGTTCTAAAAATATCTTTTTAGACTCAGGGGATCTCAAAACATATATTTCCGACGAAATTTCGACAGAGTTTTTGGGTGGAGTATAATACCTTCATTAGCTCTATGTACATTGTCTGCATAGAAAGTAAAAAATATAATGTGGAACAGATTTTTATCCTGATCGAGTAAGGAGAGCGTAAGTCACATAACGACAGCTGTTAAGAGATTTGACAAATAAAATGTATATTTTGAATTTTCTGGAAATAGCCTCTGAAGAACGTTTATGCTAAGAGTTTTCCATAATGGTTAAACCGTAATAGATAGGAAAAAAGTATTACAAAAATTGTAGATATCGTTTAAACACATCAAATTAAGTAATGTTACATACATTTTTATGTAAGAGTTCCACCGTTACTGAGTTATTGGTTTCAATGTTAAGCTACTGAAAATTTTCCCAAACGGGAAGTGTTGTTTTGTTTAATCTCTTTTGTTTTACTACGGGCCATACAAACTGAACCGAACTTCAATTGTTTCACATAGGTCCAGTTTTAAAAAAATAATTTAGCCTGGTATCTGTCCCCTTTATTTAAAAGGAAGCAAGTAATAAGGTAATGTCTACATAGTAATGTTTACCTTCATTAGCATATCATAGATAAAAGAACAATCTTTTGTAAAGAAAGCTTTTGTGTAACAGCTAGAGAAAGTAGTCAAACTGTTTACTTTCTCTTGCTCATATGTACAATGTACATAACGAATAGAGAAAGTGTTGCAGTCCTCTCAAAAATTCGATGTCAAAATTTCACTAAAATATGTTTTGAGGTCCCCACATTCCGAAAAAGTCATTTATAGAAAAAGATCCATGTGTACGTGTGTGTCTGTGTGTCTTTGGACCGATAGCTCAAAAACGAAAAGAGCGTTAAATACCGAACTAGGTATTTAAGGTTAAAATATCCCAAGGTTGTGACACAAAGATTTTAAAAAAAAAATCCCCCCATCCCAGAACTATCCTTTGCAAATTTCGAAAATTTTATTTTCTTAATAATGGCTCTAACGATTTTGATTAAAATATCGTATATTAAAGATATCTACATAAAAATAATATGTATATATTGCATTTTATGGGAATAGCCTCTAAACACCTCTTTATTCTGGATGAATTTTGTTGAGTTTTGCATAATTGATACACCATAAGAGAGTCAACACCTCCTACATAACTAATGTATATTTCGTTAAAACACATAATTTATGTAATATATGGTTTTATTAGACCTAGCCATTTCTGAGATATTTGTTGTTATTTATTTCAGCTTTAAAGTACTTATAATTTTCTCATACGGGAATTTGTCATCTCTTAGCCATAAAAACAAAGGAATTTCGAGAAGATTTGACTATTTCTTTAGCCTATGGTACTCCTTTTTTACTTTTTCTACACGAAATATCTATATAGTGTATAGAGAAAATGTAGCATTCCACGCAAAAATTGGATACCGAGATTTCACCGGAAATAGACGTTTTAGAGTCCCCTGTATACAAAAAAAAAAACATTTTTAGAAAAAGGTTCGTGTGTGTCCATGTACCTATAAATACCATAACTCAAAACACGAAAAGTCGGTAAAATACCAAACTTGGTATTTAAGTTTAGTATCTTCCAAGAATGCGGTTCGAAGATTTAGAGGAAAATGCCCACCCCAAATTACCCCTTACATGAAAAAATTTTCGGTCACTTTGTTTTTCTTAAAAATTACTCTAACAATTTTGATTAAAATACCGTGTATTAAAGATATTTATATGGCAAGTATAAAGTATTTGACTTTTCTAAGACTAGCCTCTGAAGACCTCTTTATTCTGGATTAATTTGGCTGGATTTTGCATAACTAGTAAACCGTAAGAGGTAGTCAAAAACTTAGTACCTACAATAAGTAGATCTCGTTGAAACACAATTTATATCATATACACTTTTTTTGATGAGGTTGACTATTTTTTTTAGATATTTCTGTTATTCGTTTCAGTTTTAAAATACTTAAACTTTTCACACTCGGGAATTTGTCATCTCCTGGTGATACAAAGAAACGGATTTCATCCACATGGCAACCAGCTTTTAAGAGATTTAACAATCGTTTTAGCCTTAATGTATTCTCTTACTTGTCTTATGCTTTCAAGAAAGCAAGAAATAAGACAATTCCTACTAATGTTTATCTCGATTAGCATTAAGTCGATAGAGAATAACAATAACAATAATTTGTTACAAAGATGTAGAGAAAGTCAAGTGAATGGGACACATCAAATTTTTAGAAAATGGTCCGTGGGTCTGTGAACACGATAACTCAATAACGAAGAGTCATGAAAATATCAAAATTTGGTATTTAATGGAGGTATCTTCCAAGGATGCGGCACGAAGATTTTGAGGAAAATCTCCCCACCCTAAACTACCCTTCATATGGGAAAATTTTAGAAAGTTTTGATTTTCTTAAACCTGATAAACCCTAAGAGAAAGACAAATATTTACTACACAAAAATGTAGATCTTATTAAAATACCAATTTATGTCATATACATTTTTTTCTCGGTATTGACCATTTATGAGACATTCCTTGTTATTGGACTCAGATTTAAAATAATTAAATTTTCTTTTAAGGGAATTTGTCAATTCCTCGCTCTGCAAAGGAACGGAATTCAACCACATGGCAACCAGTTTTTAAAAGATTTGACAATCGCTTTAGTCTAGTGTATTCCCTTAACTCCCTTCTAATTATAAGGAAGCAATTAATAACCCCATGTATGCTAATCGATTAGCATGAATTAGAGAGAAGAAAAACTTTTTAACAATAATTTGTTACAGAAATGTTGAGAAACAATGTGAATGGAACACATCAGAGTTTGTTCCTTCTACTTTAAGGAAGCAGGTAATATGACAGTTTCTGCTAATTGTATGTAGATTAGCATGCATTAGATAGAAGAGTAAGATTTTTAACAATAATTTGTAATAGAGATGTAGAGAAAGTGATGTAAATGAAACATATCACATTTTTCTTATTTTGCATCTTGTCGTATGCTTTGTTATTTGGTTGGGGTATCTGCATTTTTATAGTTTCTATAAAGAAATTTTTTGATGTAAAGACGTAGGCTAATCTTGACAGTGTTGTATTCCTTATCTTAAACGTATGATATTTTTAAAAATATCGTTGTCATTTTTGAGAAAATCAGCATTTTGGAAATCTATTCGAAGTGAAGTTTAGGTAGACTTAAGGGGATTTTTAATTTGTTATAGATAAGAAGTAAATAAAGTAAAATAATGCTATTAATAACAACACATTCCGTGTTTATTAGTATTTCCGATTCAAAGTTTTAGTTATTACGTAGGCAGTATGTACTATGCGTTCTGCGAGGGGGCCATCGTGCTCCAGCTCGCCTTAAATCAATTTCCTCCAGTTGTGTGCAGATATATGTGGCTAGCAGGCGTGATGCACGCAATGGTTTCGTAGTTAAGACGAATCACTGACCATGGGAGAGCATTTAAAATCGCGATTTATCATTCCTGGGTTCATGGGCTCTGGACCACCCATCCTGAACATTGCTTCTCATATTTCAGGTCAAAAATATGCTGGTACTTTTACCTGCGATCGGATATAGTGATTGTAATTATCTCCCATCCGTTCCCTTCTTCGTGATGGCGTGATCGATTAAATGCACCAGAAACACTTTGTAGGACCATCTCTTGGAGTCTGCCTCGATGAATTTTCCTCAGTTTTATAGCTACGCACAACTCTTCCTTGTTCAACTTAACTTGCCTGTCTGTCTAAACTTGCCATCTCGTCAATTCTGAAACTAGTTAATAAGTTGTGTAAACTATCTTAAGACCAACAGTAACATGAATTTTTCCCAACTATTACTGTTTTATAATAATTTTACGGATCACTCAGATAAATTTATTACTTTCTCTACACATACTATGCACATAGTGTATAGAGTAGGTATTGTATCCCTCCAAAAAGTCGATAGAGAAACTTCACTGGAAATACACGTTTTATGCTCCATGAAACCAAAAACAAACCTTTTCCGAAAATTTGTATGTCAGTGAATAGAATAACCAACAGTTGTTAAAATAGAAAACTTGGTATTTAAGTTTATCTTCCAATATTTTGAGAAAAATCCCCCACCCCAAACTAACCTTTACTTTGATTCTGTATAAAGTTGCTGTAACGATCCATGTATTAAACAGTGGATGATAAAACACACAATTTATGACACATAAATGTGTTAGCCATTTCCGAGATATTTCTTGTTATTGGTTTCAGTTTTATCTCAAGCGGGAAGTCAACTTTTGTTTCATCTCTTTTGCTTTCCTTCCAGAAATGCCAAAGAAAACCGAATTTCACTTGTTTCAATTAGCGATACCTTTTAAAAATTTTGAAAATCACTTTAGGCTAGTGTGTTCCCTTATTTTCCCTCTACTTTCAAGGAAGCAAATAATAATAATAATAACAATAATAACATTTCTGATAATGTTTATCTCGATCAGTATGATGTAGATAAAAGAATAATTTGTGAAGGAACATTTGTTTATGGAACAGCTTGAGAAAGTCATGTGAATGGAATACATCAGAGTTTTTTCATATCCTTGATTTTAATCACAATATTTTCACCCGGTAATATACAAGATTTTGTCTAAAGGAGTATGAGATGAGGGTTCAAAAAGCATTTCAGCTCACAGGAGACTATTGACTCCTTGCAGACTGAGTTTCGATTTTTATAGCGAAAATGCATGAGAAATAGCTTGTATCGACTTTCTCCGCCTTAGGGTCCCTATTTGCCAGGAAAAATTTATGTTTGTAAAAATGACTTTAGGTCTATCCTCTGTTCAATGATCAACTGCCTGTGTTATGTTAAGACGTTTATAATTTTGCCCCACAGTAAGCTACAAATATCCGGCCCAAGACTACACTGAAGATAACTTACCTCTAAGATATTATGCATCCAAGAGAAAATCGGCACCAGTTACGTTTCACTTTCTCCCAGTGAAAAATGCCTCATAAAAAAAAGTGAAAACAAATATTGCACATTTTCGCCAATTCCCTTGTTCAATAATTTTTCAACTCCGTCATATGCAGAAACTATATACTACTAGCAAATATTCCTAACTTGTGAAGCCTCTTTCTTATCAAACTTGGACCTTTGGGAAGACACCGAGATACAGGTACTTTTACTTTCAATCCACTTTGAGTACCAAAATTCTAGCCTGATCTGCAAGATTCATGTGGTTTAGTCCCTTAAACGCCATGAAATCACGAAAATATGTAGAATGATCCTAATGCGTGTAAAATATTTATACGAAGATATAAATACGTTTAATGTAGGGAGTTTTTAGTTTTATAACTAGAAAATGCTATTTTTAGAATTCGCTAGCATAGTTATATGCTTTCAATATTGTTTTGTATTTGCAGTACTGTACATTTGTTAAAAATGTAGAGAAACTTTTCTACTTTGCAAAATAATAATAATAGTTTGTAAAGAAAATTAGTGTTTCAAATATTTGAAAACGCTATTTGAACTAATTGTTAACACTAAACTATTAACGTTATTTGATATAAGAAATAAAAAACGCATTTGTATAGGAAAATCTGCATTTTTCTTGAAGAAAGATTTAATTATTAATGTTTTAGCCACTCTCTCACGCTCTTTCTCTGTCTCTCTCTCTCTCTGTGTATCCCTTTTCTTTACCTCTTAAGTTGCATAAATTCTGACAGTGCAATTAAAGTAACTTAAAATATGTTTTTATACAAAGTTCAGTGAATACAGAATAATTATAATACAACTATTTCAAACTGAACGTTTTTAATTTTTTAATCATTAAAAAGCAACAAGTTCTTAAAATTGGGCAAATATTAAGCTGGCCAGGTACTACGGAGCATGCTGCTCTCCAATACCAAAATGTAAAATCTGTGCGATTTTTAATTTTCGATCAATGCTGTTTAAGCCCACGATCCACTCGGAAGCATAACACTTCATGTAAAATAATATAATGACCTCAAAGCATTCGTTTCTAGATAAATCATAGTATGAAATTTTGGGGTTATAAGCAATCCTTTTGGCCCTCCTAAGTGATGTATCTTTCCCCCTAGTGAACATATGTACTTACTTATACGTTTGTTTAGTAGATTCGGCAAACACTGACCAGTCTAGCTCTTCATATATCAATACATCTGCTACTAACCACTTTCCGTTTCCTTAAATAATCATTAGTTTTATTCCTTCATTCAAAACAGTAAAGAGCTTAATGATGCACAGATAACTATCGTGCGTCGAAATCTCCATAATTTTAAAGCAGCTGCATTCACTCAAGTTTAACAAACACCACAGTCCTGAATTTTACAAAAATAAGCTAAAGAGTCTTACCCAAAGAAGCATGGAAGCTTTTAAAGAGGATCTTTAATGCAATTAACTGAATACATTACAGTAACTGACCATACTTTTTTTTTAAAATAAATGACATAACACTGCTTTAAAATTAGAAACCCTGTCATATGCCATATTAACTATTCTTATTACCTAAAAGTTTAGAAATAGCTACGCTGGTACCATAAAATAAAAGTGTAAATATTATGATAACATTTACAAAAGTTATGCTAGAATGTTAATAAAATGGGATTTGAGAACGTTAATACGAGTAAATTATTGAAATGTTGTTATTCCTTAATTATTTAGCTAAGAAAGTGGTTTAGAATAGGAGATTTGATTCTAAACAGTATATTAAATACGTACTATCAGATCATTCTCTCCATTTCTTAAAATGAGTTTCGAAGAGAACTTATATATTATGCCAAATATTAGGAATCATATTAAAAGTACATAAGCATAGCTTTCAAGGAAAAGTTGTTTTGTACGCGACAGGAGAACAAATCAACAACTTCAGATATCTGAAATGTTGGATCTCCTATATATAAGCGATTCGAATCAAAACGCTAATAAGTTTCATCATATTTGTGGGACTATAAAAACGAAGTAAGAAATGCAACAGAAAAGAGAAATGCATTAATAAAGTTTATTGAAGTGCTGGCCGATCCTGGACTATCACATGACAATGAAAATTCATCCTCAATAAACACTAAACAAATTAGATTTGTTCCATTCATATGACTACCTCTACATCTCTGTAACAAATTGCTGTTAAAAAGCCTATTGTTTTATTTGCTCAATGCCAATCAAGATAAATGTTAGCAGAAATTGTCTTATCACTTGTTTCTTCATAATTAGACGGAGAATAAGCGAGTACACTAGGCAAACCGATAGTCAAATCTTTCAAAAGCTGGTTGCTATGCGATTTAAGTTCGTTTCTCTTTATGGCCAAAAGTTGACAAATCCCCGTATGAGAAAAGTCGAAATATTTTAAAACAAACTAATAACAAGGAATATCTCGGCAATGTCGAAAAAATTAATATGACATAAATTGTGTGTTTTAAGTTTGTGTAGTAAGTTTCTTTGTCTCTCTCTTATGGTTTACAAGTCATGCAAAAGTCATCCAGAATGAAGAATCTTCAGAGGCTATTCCAAGAAAATTCAAGATGTACAATTTATTTGTCCTGTAATTAATTTTACTAAACTGCATTTTAAACAAATTAGTTCTAGCTTTTTTGAGAAAGTCAATTTTTCGAAAATGTTTCCATGTAAGGATAGTTTGGGGTGGGGGGGATTTTTCTCAAATTTTTCATGTGACATTCTTGGAAGATACTGCACTTAAATAACAAGTATAGTATTTTACCGGTTTTTGAGTTATCGTGTTTACATACACACAGGGCCTTTTTCTAAAATGCCTTTGGTTAGATATAATGGACCCTAATGCGTGTATTTCCGGTGAAATCTCGGTATCAATTTTTTTGGGTATGTACTAAGTAGAGAGAGTGATAGGGAATATAAATATCTGATATTAAAATTATCAGTCTATTATCAGGATATGCACGCAAAGATCATGTCCCCAACATTTAAATAAGCGAGGAACTAAACATATATAAATTTGGAAAATAAAAAAGCATGAGCTGACGGTAGTTTTAACATATTGAACAGATGAGTGAGAGATAGGCGTTTTTGGCCCCAAAACAGGCTTAAAAACCTAGGGTTTCTCCGGAAGAAGAACAGGACGAAGAACATTGTTGTAATATTGAATGGAATTTATTTCCACTTAAAAATACCAATAGTTTTATAATACTATTTTATTATCTCTTCACCATAAAAACAATTTACAGCAATACTGAAGACAAGTGACTCCTGCCAAGTTTCTGCTTAACCAAGTGGCTCGAGTAACTTCAACCTTACGGTTGCTGACCTATCAGACCAACTTACATCTAGAGATGACTTCCAGCCCTATATTTAACTATACCGATCTAGATCCCCATTTTTTCAACAGTTTTTTTTTTAACCTAGCTCAAATTCTAAAATTTCCTGCCTAGCTTACTTGCTCACCCCCCTTACATGTCAATAGTTGCCATGCATTCCACACATCGGGCATTCCTCCATATTTAAACTTCCTCTTGAACCTTTCAACCCTACTTAACCTGTTTGGGCCCATGCAGATCCTTCCATTATCGTTTTGTCACTTTTATCTATATAATTTTCTTTAGATCCGTATACCATATTAATGTATTTATGCCATCATTTTACGGCTGGCAGAATGTTTATGCTATTATACAGTCAAATTCTTGCCCTATAGGTTCCTAATTCACACCCATTTCTCTTCCCGTGGAGAGCTCTCGTAAACACGTCCGTCCTCTCCCACCTGTCGTCAGCAACTTCTTGTTGTAATATATACACTTTCCACCAATAAAAATTGCATATTTAGCATATTTGTTTATAGCAACCAATAGGATATCATAGCCATAACTGCTACTCAGAGAAGTAAAATCCGACGCTATAAACTCTCACTTGTACAGGGGACATGAAACAGTACACAGTAGACGAAGTTGAACTCGAAATGCTCTCGAAATTTAAAAGTATCGGGAGATAAAAAGGATTAGTTTTAAAATTTACATAAAATAGTTGGAAGTCGCGAGAACGTGATTAAATTAAAGATATTGCAAGAATAATCGACATTTAACATGAATAAAAAAATATGCCGTGTTTCATTCTCATAACATTTTCTACATCTCTGCAACAAATTATTGTTAAAAAGTTTACTCTTCTATTTACTTCATGTTAATCGAGAAAAAGTTAGTAAGCTTCCTTGTAAGTAGAAGAGAAATAAGGGAGTAACATAGGCTATAGCAATAGTCAAATGTTTTAAAGGTGATTGCTATTTAATTTAAGTTCCTTTGTTTGTATGACCAGAAGTTGAGAGGAGTTTAAAACTGATACCAATAACAAGGAATATCTAAAAAAAAAAAACAGTCAACTCCATGAACAAAAATCATATGGTAACATAAATTGTATATTTTAACGAAAACTACATTTTATTGTGCAAAACGTTTTTGTCTATCTCTTATGCAAAATTTCGAAAAATGCATCCAGAGTTAAGATTTCTTCAGAGTTTATTCCCAGAAAATTTACGATATACATTTTATTTCACATATGATACTTTAATATACGATATTTTAATCAAAATAATAATTTGAAAAAAATATATTTTGAGAGTTTTTTTTTGAGAAAATCATAATTTTCTAACAATTTTTCATGTAAGTGGTGGTTGAGGGTGCAGGAATTTTCTGTAAATCTTCGTGTCGCATTCTTGGAAAATACTGAACTTAAATACCAAGTTTGTTATTTGATGGACACACACACACTGACAGACACACACACGGACATTTTTCTAAAAATGTTTTTTTTATTCAAGGGTTCTCAAAACCTATATTTCCGGTAAAAACTCGGTATTGAATTTTTGGGTGCAATACGGTATCTTCTGTATACAGTATGTATATAGTACGTGCAGAGAAAATAAGCAAAAAGCAAATACATAACAAGCGAGCTTCGGTCAAATAAGGAAAATATTTAGCACATATCTCAGTTAAGATATATAATATTGAATCGAGTATCATTTATTTCTCAGCAGCATTGACCGATGAAGCAGTTACATCAATAATAACATGTCTCAAAGGCTACATATGTACACTGAGTATAGAAGATGACAGCGGCGATAACAACAAATAAGCATATTCAGAAATAAACTACCAACCAACGAGAATCACATCGTATATAAATGCTATTAAGAAATATTGCTGCAATTAACCGAATGTACACTAACGATACTACAGAACTGAAGTGCAAGAAATGGCAGTGTTTTGCTTTCAGAAAATAGATGGACTACCGCTAACATACGGCACCATACAATAAACTAATGTGTTAAAAGAATTGAGTTGTGTGCGGTGAATAGTTTTCACACACATACAATCAAATGTTCCTGAATTTGTTTTATTTCTATATGTTGAAATAATAATTCTGATTATTAATTTAGAGCGGATATGTTTACATTTCTTCCGTAAAAATATGATAATGCAGAAGAGTGTGATGTGAGCAGCGATTCACATATCTAAAATATGCTATATTCATCAAAATGATTAGAATTTGTATTGCACATTGAAATTTCAAAACTGCGAAATGTTTTACAATGTGACGATTAATTATAAAAAATATTTAAAAATAAATATGGCTACACGTATTCATACAATTCCACATAAACATTTATTGCGGTTCTTTAATGTGGTGGTGACGATATAAATGATTTACTATAAGTATTAAATAGTTTGATTTTGTAATGATGGCTGTAATACTCGTTAGAAATACTTAATATTCTGTATTATTTTGACCATTAACAGAATGATATTGTGTCACAAAGTTGAGAAATGTTACCATTAAAATTAAAAAATGTTTGGAATGCTTATCATTTAGTCTCCAAATAAAAACAGAAACTTTCATTTTCCAATATAAATTGAATAGGTGAAAATAAGGGAATAATTATTAAGCAAACCGATGTAGTGTTATAAACTTAAAGATATTTTAACACACTAATAATGCTATATTTAACTAGTTGTCCTATTACCTTCTTTCTGCTTACCTACAATAGACAACAGAGAATTATTTGACAATACAATATTTTATGTCGATATTTCAACAGAAATCTGAATAAAACAACTTATTTTTAGACAATTTTCAAATACACACAAGAAACGAAATGTTCGAACAATACCAACTCTCTATTTTATCTCTGCATTTTCCAAAGATGTAGCACGAAGCTTTTTTAAAACTAAAATCGCTCATTCTAAATTAAACTTTACATGGAAATTTTGTGTTATGTTTTATTTTATCAAAAATGTCCTTAACGCTTTTGATTAAAATACCATCATTATACTTAAAATATTAATTTCTAGAAATAACCTCTGAACTAAACACAAAAATATAGCCATTTTTAAAACACAAAATTTATCTTAAAAAAATATTGGCATCAGTCATTTGAGATATCAGCTATTATTGGTTAGCATTTTTAAAACATTTACTCATGTGTTGCTTTTTTCCACTTATTTCTCACGATGACGAAAAAATACGGAGTTTTTAGATAAGCATAATGCGTCCTGGAGACTCTATATGAAAATAAGAGCTAATGTGAGGGAAAATCCTGTGTACGTAACACATATAACCTTTTTGCTTGCATTCAGTTCGTTTTTCATTTATGAAGAGGGATAACAAAATCAGTTTAAAATACTGCAAACATTTGTGGCCATTCGTTAATTTTATTCAGAGTAATATTATAAAATATCAATGAATTTAGAATTTACAGTGTTATGCTTATTATTACTGTTTATCTTCATTATTAATGTTATTGTTATTATTTAATTGTTGTTGTTAATTTTGTTAATAATAATTTTAACCTGCACTTAGTAATTCAGCGTATTTTTTATCACTATGTATATTTTGTTGTATGTATCATTTCAAAATTGTTAGTTCCTATTATCAGGTATGCTTTGTCTATAGAGGCTTCCTGCATATATAGCAGAATTTATTTGAATAAATAATTAATAAAAGTGAATATGTACACTGGCCCAAGTTTAGCCACCTGGCGGATTCGCCCTTGGTGATAATGTTGCTTGCAAGAAGAGGCATGGACTTGGCAACGTCAGAGTCCTGACGCAAGACATCTGGATGAGACTCGTTACAGCAAGCGAGCATCTCGGTTGGGGACATGGCTTACAATCTGTTGCACTGTAAACTTGCATCAGAGGTCGAGCGGAACCTAGATTTCTGAACACACACGCACTCCCACTTGTTCTGCAATCGTTACGCACCTACCTATCTGGAACGAGGGATGTCGTCACTGCGCTCGATTGTAAAACCCAGACGTTGTCGAGCGAATATTAAGTGCCGCAATTTGCTAATGGCATTGCTACCTGAATCGCAAGGGCGCCCCAGCAGTGGCATAAAATTGCGGTTAAGGCTACTAGAAATCATCCTCAAGATCTAGTTACATCACTTCTCAAACGAAAGGCGATCAATGATAACAGAACAAGGAATTTATTCTTCTTAAACAAAAGATTTTGTAAACATATTTTTAAAAGAAATTGAGTATGAATTTGCCAATAATTGTAATAATTAATTTACTATTTTTAAATTAATATAGGTCTATGACATGCAGCTATTATGTTGTCTCTACAATTATATACATATATATATAGAGGCAAGAATTTTATTTTTAATGGTAATTGAGAAAGTTTAAATTAAAAACATTTATATATACACACATATATATATCCGACCTAACTTTGAAATTCTGCATATTGCTTTTTTGGGAATGTTTGAGAATTTTTCATATTTTCGAGAACAATAAATGAGAATGATCTATTACTTTCTCTAGCTCGTATGCACAATGTACATACATATAAGGTTAAATGGTATTGTACCTATTCCATCTAAAAATTCGATACCAAGATATCACCGGGAATACATGTTTTGAAGACCCCAGAATAAAAAAAAACTTTTTTAATGTAATTATGAATGTGTGTTTACGTGTGTGTATGTGTGTATGACTATGAACAACATAACTTAAAAACGAAAAGTCGATTAAACGATTAAATACCAAATATGATAATTATGTTCAGCATATTCAAAGGATGAGACACGAATATTTTCAAAAATAATCTCTCCACCCCAAGCTTTCCTTTACGTTGTAAAATGTTTTCAAGTTCTTAAAAATGGCTGTAACGATTTTGATTGACATACCAAATGTTTAAGATATTTACATTACAAATAAAATGCAATCTTGAATTTTCCTTGAATAGTATCTGAAGTCTTCATCAGACTTTCACTTAACTGGTAAACTGTCAGAGATAGACAAAAACGTACAAATATGTAGATCTCGTTAAAACATAGAATATATGTCCGATGCCATTTTTTGTGGAAGTAATCGTTTCCAAGATATTCCTAATTATTAGTTAAAATGTTATAATAATATTATTTTTTTCATTTTTCAATTCATTTATCTTTTTTTTTTTTCTCTCTCTTTTAGCCATGCAAAGAAAACCAACATTCAATTGTTCACATAGCGGCCATCTTTTTAACTAGCAATTTAACTTGGTGCATTCCGTTAATTTCCTTCTGCTTATAAGGAAGCAAATAATAATTGATAGCCAATTAGAGAAAATTTAACTATTGCTTTAGTCTATTGCATTCCCTTATTACTCTTCTGCTTAGACGAAAGCAAGTAATAAGACAAGTCCTGCTAGTGTTCATCTTAATTAGAGGGCGTAGATAAAAGATGCTCTTCTGTAAGAGTAGTTTGTTTGCAGAACAATTATAGATTGCCCGGGTTCAACTCTCGGCTGGAAGTTTGTATGTGAAAATGAATATGCGTGCGTGTGTGTGTGCGCGCGCGCGCATGAGGAAAATAAAATCCAAAGTAAAAGAACTTACAGACAACGAGTTGTTTCTAATGAAAAGCTCCCGATATGACCTTAGATTTGCAGAGGTCTTTATAAATGAACAATGAAAAAAGAGAGAAAGTTATGATTGGAACACATCATATTTTTTTCTTAACCCGCAGTGGACGAGCAAAGTCCGGAAGTCGCTGGAACTTTTGACTAGGTGTATTGGCACCTTTACTTATCCGCTTACCTTACCTATTAGACATTCTGATACCAGTACAATAGACACTTTCTCCTACCGCTAAATACGAAGTTCATACTGTTATCAATTTTTTTTAGGCAAAAAGCAAATGTACGGTTGAAAATTCATCTTTGTACGGTGAATATGACGTTATATCAGATAAATGATTTTTCGTGAGCGTCAGTCATTCACTGAAAGAGGAACATTGCACGATAAACAACGAAGCGGCCGACACTCCGCTTCCCGCCCTCCGAATATTGTTGATAATAATGTCGATCAGCGCCTTAGGCTTGATGAAAATCACTTTCAACGTTCTCAAGTATTGACATAGACCGTGCAACACTTCACAGGATCATGTCTATCAAAGTGTGTGCAATGGGTTCCTCGCATGTTTTCAGAGAAACACCAAGAACGAGCATTGATCTTGAATTGCAAATTTTGCAGTATTTTAAGGATGAAGGAGACTGCAATTCGACCAAATAGTGATCGAGAATGAGATCCATCACTGCACGCCCAAATCTAAAAGAAGAGTAATGCCTGGAAAGGAAGGCATGACCAACGCCAAAAAAGGCGAAGGGCAAGAACTGGAAAGATGGCTAATCAGTTTAGCAGAGCAGTGGTTTGTCACTGGATTTAGAAGAAAATTTTATGTATTCCATTCTCATGGCTTTCTCTAGCTACTCAAACTTGCAACAACAATCCTTATTCTCTTATCTATGACATGCTACTCAAGGTAAACATTAAAAGAAATGGTCTTATTCCTTGCTTCCCTGTAAGTATAAGGGATATATGGGAATACAATAGGTTAAATCGATAGTCAAATTTTTTAAAAGCTGGTTCAATGTGAAACAAAGTCCGACTCTCTTTACATGGCCTGCAGTAAAACAAGAGAGGTGAAATCAAACATGACTTCCGGTTTGAGAAAAGTTTAAGTAGTTTAAAATTGAAACGAATATTACAGAAACGGTCAGCTCTACATAAAAAAGGATGACATAAATTATGTGTTTTAGCGACTGTGTAGTAAGTTTCTGTAAATCACTTACGGTTTAACCGCTATGAAAAATTCTTCAAAAAAGACGTCTTCAGAGGCTAGCCCCAGAAAATTCAAAATATAGATTTTATTTGTGACGTAAATCTATTTATTATGAGGTATATTAATCAAAATCGTTAGAGCCATTTTTGAGAAAAACAAAATGTTCTAATTTTTTTCTATGTAAAGGGTAGTTTTAATGGGGGATTTTCTTGAAAATATTCGTGTCACATCCTTGGAAGACACTAAACTTAAATCCCAAGTTTGATTTTTGACGGCTTTTTCGTTTTTGTGCTATGCTGTCCACAGTCACGCACGGACAGTTTTCTAAAAATGTTTTTTTTTTTTTGGACTCAGGAGACCTCAAATCACATATTTCAGGTGAAATCTCGACATGGAGTTTTGGGTGCAGTACAATACCTTCTTATCCACTATGTCCATTGCACATACGGGCTAGAGAAAGTAAAAACAGTTTTTCACGTTTCATGTATTGAAAACCAAGAGCATTGCGTAAAAAAATAATTATTGAATAATTGTATAAAATTGAAAAATAACTGTCTGCATGTATCCTTTTTAAATAATTTGAATATCATGTATTTCTTTATTTTTTTACTTTCTCCTTGTAGAAAGTACCACCTTCACCAACATACGTGTTTACAAAACAACCATACAGGTTTTTGTTCTTCAATAAATTATTGTAACTTCATTATCAAGAACTGGCAATTAAAATAGTCAAAGCACTTTTCACGTTCATGAAACATAAATATCCAAAGACCTATTTTTGTAGCTTTTGGAACCGTGTCTGACCTAAATGTAAATCACGAAATGTTACCCTCCCCTCACTCCGTTCATTGACATATGGATGACTAGAATTTGTAACCTATAAAACCGGAATTTAAAAATTATAAAAATGTAGCACCTGCAGTGAACTATATATTTGACTATTTTAACAATATTAAATGTTGTACTTTTAATGATGTAATAAACTAGAACATCTTTTCATTAGTTTAAAGCTGTATGAACCAAGTGTCCTAAAGTTTTTCAAAATTTAAATAAATCAATTAGAAAATGCATCCTCGTACAAGCATTTAATGTATAACATATATGTATAGCAACATATGTTTGTTCCTTCATTGGAGTATTACTTAAATTAATTGGTTTAATATATTTCACAGCTTCAAAAGAATCGCTACAAGCAATACGTCCCTTTTTACTATATTTTGAATAAATCGAGCCAAATACTTCCAAACTTCTGATATTGAGTTTCAATGGATTAAGGTGCTGAATGCTTGATAAGTGAAAAGGGGAATAAGTTATTCCTCTATTTTGCTTGTAAACACAGTATATGTACTTTTAAACAGCCTGGAATATTTGATGAAAATAAAGTTATAAACAAAATCCTGCCACCAGCTATAAGGAACGGGACATTGTAGCCAAAAACTAGTATGATAATGATGCAATGACGATGGTGATGATGATGCCGCTTTATATGTTTTCATAATTTTGATCATAATCCTGTAGAGCTATAGAAATTCATAAACCGAGATGGTTAAAACACGGATTTGTGATTCCCTCCAGATCCTCCGCGACTCGTCACTCTTTTAGATCTTTTTCAGTCTTAATAAGTTGCAAATGCCTTGGACGGGACCTAAAACTAAGACCTGGGAGGTTTTCTTGCCAACTTCATCTTCCCAATAATATTTCATACACCTACCATACGTGGTGCCAAATGCATTAAGAGCGTCGTTAAAGACCACTAAACAGAAAGTCTGAAGTGTTCCATTATCTCTACATGTTCTGCAATCAAACTACTCTTAAGAAAATATTACTCTTATCTACATTATACTAATCGAGATAAATAGTACAAAAATAGTGTTTTTACTTGCTTCCTATTAAGTAGAAGGGAAATAAGTAAATACACAGTTGAAGATGTAAGTCAAATCTTTTAGAAGCTAAAGTCTGTGTGAAACAATTGAAATTCGGTTCTCTTTGCATGTTCTGGAGGAAACTAAGACGAGTTTTTGCCTCAGAAAAGTTTTAAGCAGTTTAAAATTGAAACCAATAAAAGGAATATCTCAGAAACTTTTACTCAACAAAAAATTACATATCACATACTTTTTGTGTTTCAACGGAATCCGCATGTTTTGTGTAGTAAGTTTTTTTTATTATTCCATAGGACTTGCCACTTATACTATTCTGGCTATTCCCAAAAAATACAAGATATACATTTCGTTTGTCATGAAAATATCTTAAACCTATGAAATTTTAATCAGAATCGTTACAGGCAGTTTTGACAAAATAAAAGTTATGGAAAATATTCCACGTAAAGGGTAGTTGGAGGTGGGGTGATTTCCTGAATATCTTCCTTGGAATATGCTGAATTTAAATACCAAGCTACCGTATTTAACCGACTTTACATTTTTTGATACACATACACACACACGCATATATATCTATTCTAATATATATATATTCTAAAACTGAGTGGGTCTGGAATCATATATTTCTGGTTCCGAAATTGTTAATACAATTAAGGAAAAGTTGAATTATTTATTCTAAATATTATAAACTTTTTGATTGGAAATCAAAAGTACTTTGTTATACTAAATAAATATTTTATCCCCCTCATCAACAAATTTGTTGGATGAACTACAGTACCTCCTCTACCAATTATATGTATACATAGTAAGAGTTCATTAGGTACATATCCATTTATCATACATTTTTATCCGCTTTGATTTTTAGGAATTTACAACTACTCACACCATTCTGTTAAACTTGGTTGAAAAGCAGGTCAACGAGATTATAATATATGAGCAGAGTAAATAGATAGGTCAAAACAAGTACACAACGGAGTAAATGATTTGAAGCTGTGTGTCTTCAACTACACATCATCGCACCCAAGAACACAAAGTCCTTCAGAAGTCTAAACTGAAGAAGTTGATATAATGTCACGTGCCCAGGTTGCTACTGGTCGCTGAAGACGTTGCCTGCACGCGTCCCGTAACACAATAGCCATGTGTTTTATTGTTTCCTCCTGTCATATCCAAGACATATTCATCACGGAAACTCCTCCCCATTGTCGTGCGCCTTTATGGGCGCCGTTTCAAATTAGATGGGCCACTGACCATCAGAAACGCTTCGGACGTGACAGGTAGATGAGCTACCAACTTATATCTCTTTTACAAAGCGCTTAGAGTTGATCAAATCAGTAATTTAATAGATTTGATAAGTGTATCAAATTAGACGTTGGTCTTTCACCGGAAATGGGTGTTTTGAGATATCTTGAATCCAAAAAGAATAACTTTTAGAGAAAGATCCTTGTGTGTAAGACTTTGAACAACATAAATCGAAAGCCAATAGACGAATTGATACTAAATTTCGTGTTTATATATTTCAAGGGTAAAGAAAAGATGAAATCCGAAGAATTCATCAAACCTATACTACTATTTACGTAAACAAGTGATGACTTGCTTTTGATTTTTAAAAACAAGTATAAAATGTTATTTACTAATAAACTATATATCTTGAGTTTTCTGAATTCAGAATGAATTTGTTATAATTTATAATACACAAAAATGGACTACAATAATAAAAGTTTCTTTAAAACACAAAATAATTTATTTGAACCAAAGTGCTGTTACCATTCAGTTCTATCTCACGATATCTTGGAAAGACCATGAATTTCAAAGCTGGCAATTGGTGACACGTTTTTTACCTTCTCTACCATGTTCAATGTTCTAGCAGGTAGAGAAAGAACTGCTTGTATCTAAAAATTCCATACCGAAATTTTACCCGAAATAAATATTTTCGGGAGCCTGACTCAAAATAAAGCTTTTAAAAGAAAAGTTATGAGTATCAGTGTGTCAGTGCAACTGTTTGTGAACAACATAACTTGGAAGGAAATATCGGTTAAATAGAAAACTTGATGTATAACTTCAATATCTTCCAAGAATGGACACGAAGATTTTTATGAAAATCTCACTGACATCGACATTGAAGATTTTTGTCTGTTTTTTTTTTTTTTTCAATTTTCGATTTTCTGAAAAAATGACTCAGTTTTGATTTAAATATTCTAAATTAAATTATTTTCATTATAAATAAAATATATATCTTGAACTTTATGAGAATAGCATGAAAACCCACTTCATTCTGGATTAATTTCTAATAAATAACACACCTTAAGTGACAGACAAATGTAGATATCGTTGAAACACATAATTTATATTAAAATACATTTTTGTAAACAATTAACTCATTTTTTTTATTTTTCTTTAAATTTCCCAATGGTATACCTTTCTAAGTGAGGACTCGTCACTTATTTTTCCCTTATTTTTGTTTCTGATCGTGCATAAGTATGTAACGGAATTTCAGTCATCACATACCGACTAGGTTTTAGAAGATTTTGCTATCGCTTTAATTATATACATAATTATTCCTTTATACCTACTACAAAGACGTAATAAAATAATTTCTGCTAACGTTTATCTTAATTAGAATTAAGTAACTGTTACAAAATAGGCAGAAACGTTCATGATGAGAAATATTTTTACAAATGCACCTATCGTTTCGTCCTCATGAAAAATAAGTTTTTTGACTAGAGTTACTGGCTATAGAATAAATCAAGATTTTGGTATTTCATTGTCTGTTTATAGAATAAAAAATAATTCTCTCTTTCAATAATTAAAGATTAAAATATTTTAACAAACAGTACAAAATAGTGAACTACAATATGGTTAATTTTGATTAATAAAGCAAAATTTTTCTTTTTCTTCTAAGTTCGCAATAAAACATTTTTACTTTCTTAGTAAGTACCTGCATATATAGAAGAGGACATGATGGTTAGAGCACCCAAACATTTAACACCGCTATTTTCGAAGTTTTCGATGTTTGTAGGTAGTTTGTACCCTTCACAAATGTGAGTACTTCATTCAAGGAACATCGCTGTATTTGCCATGCCCCTTTGTTTTCTCAGCAAGAGTTTTGTTATCTCCAATTTGCTGTTTAGTGTGGTTTAGCAATCAGCTACACACTGCTTAGTTAGAAATAATTCCCAGGTAAGGATCGAAAGAAGGCTAATGGTTATATTATTTTTCATGATTTATCCTCTTGGTATGGAAGACCTACATCCCAGAGGAGTTACAAGTCACCGCCTGAGGTCATATGCCTTTTAAGGAGCAAACGAACTCTGGATCAGAGAGAACAGACAGGATATATATTCAGCTCAGTACCGTGTATGAGAGTGAGGAAGATGAGATATGAAATGGCAATGAAATGGGTTAAATAAAAGGGAATATGGAGTAGATAATGGGAGGATGTCGAGGGAAACAGGAGAACCCGTAGAAAATCCACCCAATTACCCTTTTTCCGCCAGAAACTCCACATGTAACTCCATGGAACCGAACCTAGGCCGCCTTGATGATAGGTGAGCAATCTAATCTCTCAACCATAGCATTGCCTAATAACTACATAACATACTTTTTTAAGTTACGGTGATAGCATATGTATATTTAAATAATAATAATAATAATAATAATAATAATAATAATAATAATAATAATAATCATAACAACAATAATAATAAAGGCGCTAGAGTGGTTAGACCGCTCGCCTCCCATCTAGGCAGCCCGGGTGCAATCCCAAGCGTCCGCATGTGGGATTTGTGGTGGACGAAGCGGCATCAGTTTGCGTTTTCTCAGGGCCCTCCGGTTTCCTTCGCCACTCATTCCACCAATTGCTCCACCATCACCTTTCCTATCATCCATTTCGCTCCACTTCCTCACTCGTTCCAGGTTCTTCATTTTGCGATTACGTGATATTGGCTCCCCGGCTTGTAAGTTCTAGGGAGGTGTCAGTCCTACATAAGGAAAGGGTAAGCCAACTAAGAAACGTCGACTACGCAATAATCATAAAAAAATTATCATAAAACAAATTGAAACTTACACTTGACCACTGAACTTCAAGAACAATAGGTATTATTTTGATTTCTTCTACTAGTAATATTACACAGTTTAAGTAATTACTATTAATCATACCTATAATTAAGCATGCCTTTTCCATTTTGTCTTTCTTTCTAACCGAGTTATATATGCCTTTTAATGCCAGAATATCTTTTTCCTCTTCCTAGACTTAGAGAAAGTTTAATTTTACAATTTCCTTCAATGTTTTGTTTCATTTGTCATTTGTTTCACTTCTTTGATATACTGTCGCTGTGCTCCACAACACAAATATAAAGGACATAAATTATGTGTTTTGGTGAGAATTATATCAAATCATTTTTATTTATCGCTTACGGTTTACCAGTTATGCAAAAGTCACTCGTTATGAAGAGGACTTCAAGGGTTACTCCCAGGAAATTCAAGATACACATTTTATTTGCCATCTATCTGAAATACACGGTATTTTAATCAAAATAATTAGAGCTGTTTTTGAGAAGATCAAATTTTTCGAAAAATAATTCCATATAAATTGTAGCCTGTGATGGAAGGATTTTTCCAGAAAATCTTCATGTCACATTTTTGGAAGATAGTAAACCTAAATACCAAACACCTTTCTCTAAAAAATGTTCTTTCAGATTCAGGGCATTTCCTGTGAAATCTCTGTATTGAAACTTTGGGTGGAATATAATATCCTCTTTATACACTATGTACATAGTACTACAAAGAATGAATGAAATGAAAGTGAAAGTAGCAGCGGAGTGTGATGAATAAGCTCTCTTTTTAGCCTACACTACCCGGCCTATCATTTGCTTCTCTGCATAGTTCCATTCTCTCAATATACCCACTTTACTGTGAGGCATCGAGCAAGTTCTTGATAGTACAGGAAAACGAGGAAAAAACCAATAATGATGTTAGAAACTATATAGGGTATGTATGTATTTGGATACTATTAAATATTTTACTAAGGTAAAATAAATTATATAAATAATTCATAAAGAATAATTATCTTATGTAAAACTTTTAGAAAAAGGGTAACTAACTATATGTAAATTATAACTAAATGAAAAAAAGACATACTTCTATAGCCTCTAAAATAAACATGTATTCTGACCCTTGGAGTTTATTTTACATATTGTGCCTTTGTTTTAAAAAATCCACATCATGTTAAGAATATTTCTGAACTAATTATAAAATGTATTTTAGCTTAATAAAAGTGCTAACAATAACCAAATTCACATATACACGACCTAACAAAAAAGCATAACATTTATTTTTTTCTCTACATAGTCTCTTTCAGCTAGATACACTTTTCCCAGCGATGTTCAATAGCTTTGATACCCTGTTTATAGTGAGAACTATCGAGGTCTGCAAAATAACCATCAACTGCAGACTCCACTTCTTCATTGTTGGCAAATCTACCTCCAAGTTTGGAAACAGAAAATAATCACAGGGGGCTAAATCTGGCGAATGGGGTGTGTGAGGAAGCAATTCGAATTGTAACTCTTTGATTTTGACCATGGCGATAATTGAACTGTAAACTGGTGCATTGTGTTGATGAAACAAAACTTTCTTTTTCGCTAAATGCGGCCGCGTTTGCTCGATTTCATCATTCAAACCCTGCAACAAGTTTGCATAATATTTGTCATTGATTGCTTTTCCCTTTTTTAGATATTCAATGAAAATTATTCTGTATTGTATCCCAAAAATGACACCATTATCTTGCCTGCAGATGGAACTGTCTTCGCCTTCTTTGGAGCGGATTCTTCCCTTTCTATCCACTGTTTTGTTTGGTCCTTCGTCTCAGGTGTGAATCGACGCAAAAATTCAGTTTTATTGCAGAGAAACACAGCCAAACAGTCGACTGAAACATCCTCACGAGGCTATTTTGAGCACCCACCTTTCACGCAACTTCCTCATATCGAAATATTCAACCAGTATGCGATATACAGAACTTTTTGAAATGCCTATAATATCTGCGAGCTTGCGCACTTTCTGTCGAGTTCGTCCAATACCATTTTGTGGATTTTCTTTACAATTTTCTGGACTGGTAACCTCATTTGGTCGACCACTGCGATGTTCGTCTTGGCACTTGCACGGCCTCGCTCAAAACTCTGCCACCCAATATTTCACTGCTGTAAACGAAGGAGCAGACTCTCCCAAAGTAGAATATAGCTCAGCTTTAATGTTAGTTGGAGTATTTGTTTCAAATGAAAGTATTGTATCACATAACAATGACCAGTTTTATCCATGTTTACAAATTAGCTGACAGCATTCACTAATGATGACTGCCAAACAAATACTAAACAATGTAAAATCGTCAAACTTGAAACTTAAGCTTTCTTAGGTTGGTAATTTTTACCATTGTTGTTGTTTGAAACAACAACCACTATCTGTACGCCAGGGACAGCCTTCGATTTTATATAGTTTCAAACAGCACTCTTTTATTTTTTTATTTTTTTTCTGCTTGCTCAAAGCTCACAGTAAAGCGGGCAGATTGAGAGAATATATCTATGTACAGTAGCAAATAACAGGCCGGGTAGTGTAGGCTAAATCACACTCACCACACTCAGCTACTTTCACTTTCATCATTCATCCTTAGTAGTCGGCTTAAACCTGCATGAATGAAAGAGAAGTGTCTTAGTGATATTTTCTTATTTTTTTCTTTCTCTATATGTAATATGTACACGAAGAAAAGAGAAAGTATTGTATTCCATCCAAAAATTCGATTTTGAGACCATCGGAAACACACGTTTTAGGGTCTCCTGTATTAACAAAAAAAAGTATTTTTAGCAAAAGGTACATGTGTGTGTCCGTGTATGTATGAACAGGGTAATTCAAAAACAAAAAGTCGGTAAAATACCAAACTGGTATTAAGGATACTATCTTGAAGGATGCGGCACCACAAACTCCCTTTTATATGGAAAAAGTTTGATTAAAATATTGTATATTAAAGAAACTAACATGACAAATAGAATGTAAATGTTCTGGGAATACCCTATGAAGACCCCTCAGTCTGGATAGATTTTGCGTAAACCGTAAGCGATAAACATAATATTACTACACAAAAAAGTTATACCTCGTTAAAACACACACTTTGTATGATATACATTTTTTGGAGAGTTACCTGTTTCCGAGATATTCCTTTTTATTTGTTTCAAATTTTTAAGTCACATAAATGTTTCTCATAATGGAATAATATTTTGTAACAACAGTTTATAGAGAATGACATGTAAATGGAACACATCAGATTACTTTTTCATTTAAAAACCGCCTTAACTACAGTGGTCATAAAGAAGCGTTTTACATTGGAACATATTGCTTTTGGCAATGGCGGTGATTCGTTTACAGCTGTTATTAGACTTTCCTTTGATACTACACCTTATTTCAAATATATATACACTCTCACTCATACACAATTTAATTTCAGTCATTCTTCCAGTTTTTGGGCAACTGAACTGTAAAGACGTTTGGGGAGAACAGGCTTAGAATCATTGTGACAAAGAGATGCAACAAATGAGAAATCATATCGAAAACATATTTCAAAAGAAGTTAAGACACCAGCCGACAGGAAATTGAATGGATTATGAAATTAACCTTCCACGTCAAGCTAGTAAAATAAATATAAATTAGGGTAAAAGGGTATATTCAATTAAGTTAGGAAGGAAGGAAATATTAGTAAGCCTTTGCTTGACTGGAAACCTGAAGGGCACAGAAAATAACTGATAATTTTGGCTCATTTAGGTTTGAATGATGACTATATTTGGTGGATTCTACACAGAAGACCAGCCAGCAATTAAACTCAAAGAAAAAATCTTAATTCTGCTAGAAGGATATTTAGGTAATGGAGATATCAATGGAACTGGCAAACTATGGCCAACTTCCTAGCTAAACTGCGCGAAACCAAATCAAATGTGTTATTTTTCTTTCATTTTGATTTTTTCTTTTCTTTTATTTGTTTTTTTTTTTTTTGTCCTATTTAACCTTTATCTTAAATATACATGTACAGCCGTGGACAAAAATAAAGAGTCATGTCTGGAAGCGCCAAATTTGTCTGTTCTACATAGCGCCTTGTGTACACCATCCGCGACACAGTTGTGTAGCTGCAACAATAACTTCCAAATCCTAATATTACTAGCCCACATGCTATATAATCGTTATCAAATGCCCAACTTAAGCTTCTTCATCAATAAGCTATCAATATTAACCAATAATATTAACGACACAAAACATGATAGAGTTTGTATTGTACGGCATCAATAAACCTGCCGCCTGCAATGAGTGCTCACTGTAGCTCTGTGGCAAAACTAGGTTACTCCTCTGGTAAGGGTCGCAGGTTCACTTCTCTTATGTAGCGAACATTTTGTTTCCTTCTCAACACACAGTGGCTATTTATTTTTGACATACTTATTTTCAGTTTTTTTTAAGTCAACAAATTCTTTACAAATCAAGTTCAAATCAAGTTCAAAATCCAATCCAACAGGAAAATGATGCCAACGTAACTGGAATAACTGATATTCTCAGCCGAGGTAAAATTTTCTTCCATATGTCTTTGGATGGGTGATAGTCTATCGACAAAGGGGTTCCAATACGATGTAAAATACATGGCTTCACAATTCCATCATGGTTGTGTATCTTTATCGTGTTGGGGCTGGATATCAAGGGACGGTCGTGCTGAGACAGCTTGACGATAAACTGAACGGCGTACAGTGCACGGTGTACTCGATAATATTTTGATTCTCCCTGCGAGGGTGAGATGTCTTGTTGAAATTGTTGAAATTGTTGAATTTGTACAGGATAATGATCCTGTCCCCACATTTTGAAAGGTTTCAAATAGGTTTTCAGAGAGACAGGATTGGCCGCGCCACCTAGACGGCTCGGGTTCGATCCCAACCAACTGCATGCGAGATTTGTGGTGGACAAAAGCGGCACAGAGGCGGGTTTTCTCCGGGTCTCCGGTTTCCACCGTCATCACATTCCACCGCTGTTCCATCATCATTCCATGTACTATCAGTGTCAACGCCTGCGGTGCCTCAAGTAGTAAAAGCGGGAGTTAAACACTACCAAAAAATATAAGAGAGGCAGGATATCAGACTGGTAGACTGAGCTCACTGTTCACCAGATTTAACCCTATTGAAAGTGTGTGGGCTGTGGTAAAAAGGGAGCTGCACTCTAATTTACCTGCAAATGGGCGAATAACGAAAAATGTTTTCTGGGTACAAATTTAACAAGTCTGGGATATTGTAGCTGCTCGTTCACATTACTGCAGACATTTAATTTTGTTATGTGCCGGAGATTGAGGGCAATTATACGAGCTGAGTGTTCGAACCGATATCAATTATGTTTACTTTTGTGTATTAGAAGATAATGGTTTATTTACGCATACCATTTTAGTTTTTTAATACGACTGATAGTAGAATTACGTTCTAATGTGCATAGATAGGTCCATAACTTCAACTGCCAAACTTATATTATTGCAATATTATGTCATAAAATTAACAAAAAAAAAAAAAAAATGACAGGCAGCCCGAGATTTGAACCTAGGAACTTATGTTGAAAGCAAGGTCTTCTAAACCTCTCGGCCATCGTAACATTGGTTGTTATCTGTTTCAGTACTCATATCTTAACCATAGCGGTATTTGTCACAGACAATGTAAACACAGTTCTTTAGTATGCTCTGTGAACACAGCTTTGTAGATACACGAAGCTCTTAGATCGACACGTGGAATCTGGGGATAACTCTTTTTTTGTGTCTAAGGCATCAACGACTCGTGCAACAACTTTTAATAATTTGAGAATAAATAAATATAAGGTATCCATCCATGCAATCAAGGAATGATGTGTGAATAATTTAGAGTACAAAAAAAGCCACACTCCCCAGCAAGGAATCGAATCGGGCAGATATGTTGTTTTATTCAAATACGATCCTACATGCACTTTTAAAATGGATAGTGCATAAATTGCAAAAAAAAAGTGACTAACTACTAACGTCCCGGTCCTATTGTCATCATCCACATGGTGTCAATGTGTCATTTACACATAAAGCATACAAACCAATGCGCACACAACAAAGAGAGGTGAGACAAAGGACTCTGGATTATTGTGTCGGCGGCCATGGGCTGATTTCACGTGCGGCTCGGATCTTGAGGGCGACACACAATGGGTTGTTGCACCGGATGTGCTAACATCGGCCTCAGATCTAGAAAGAGAACCTGAACACGCTACGCATACGGTAGTGGTCCCGTACTCTCATCTGCAATGCACCCCGCGATGCTGTCGAGATTTCAATACGAGGAGGAGGCGGAGGAGGACGGGATACTCGTAAAATTTTAAACGAAACGGTTCGGATGCGCCCCTCGATGAACAACACCCGCGCATCACAAGCCGCTGACGGTGTCTATTTTTAGTTCCGCGATTCCTTCGATTGTCAAACCTTTGTCCGTTCGCATAACTGTGACATTCAAAGTTACCTATAGCATAATAACGGACCTTGCTTTTCTAGTATCTAAATCAGAATTTGCGAAATGTACGTTTGTTCTTTCTGTACCTTTCTTCATCTTTCTTCTTCTGCATCTCTTTTGTCTCCTTGAAAAAAGACAAATTGGATTCTACCCAACTTGCTACATGGAGATTTAGCCGAAGCCTCCTCATTGCTCCCCTATACATAAAAATCTGATGTGCTCCAATCAAATTATTTTCTCTGTATCTCTGTAAAAAAAGCGTACTACTTGCTACTTTGTAACGAGAAGGGAAACAAGGGAATCCAGCAAGCTAAAGACATAATCACATCTTTTAAATGCTGGTTGCAACTTAATTGAAATTTCGTATTTTGTATGCCCAGTGGTTCAAAATTCCCAAATGAGAAAAGTTTAACTATTTTAAAGCTAAAACCGATAACAATGAATATCTCGGAAATAGTCAACTCCACGAAAAAATGTGTATTACATAAATCATGTGTTTAAACGAGATCTGCATTTGCTGTGTAGTAAATTTTTGTATATCTTTTACGTTTACCATTTATGCAAAAGTCATAAAATGAAGATATTCCCAGAGGTTATTTTCAGAAAATATACATATACATTTTACCTTTGACGCAAATATCTTCAATATAGATTATTTTAATCCAAATCATTAGAGCTATATTTGAGAAAAACAATTCTAATGTTGGGGGGGGGGGAGAGGGATTTTGTTTTTAATCTTCGATTCCAACCTTGGAAGATATTAAACTTCAATACCAAGTTTGGCAGTGTACCGACTTCTCATTTTTGAGTTGTTGTGTTCTCGGACACACACAGAGACCTTTTACTGAAAACGCTTCTTTTTATTCAGGGAACCCTAAAACGTGTATCTCTGTGAAATATCGGTACTGAATATATGGATGGAATGTAACTCCTGTTCTACCTATGCGGTACGGAGTAGTAAAGAGGTTTATATGCCAATGTATGTCTGTAAACAAAGCAAAAAGTATGATACTTATATTGAAATGGGGTTTACTTTCAGACTAACAGAACGAAATCACAAACTAGTTAAAGAGTTAATTATCTTAAACCAATTACCACCATTCCTCGTAATAACATAGTTTAAAGTCAATTATTATACCTGTTTCTCAGCTACAAGCATTTCATTTATTAAATATGTCCTAGTAAAAAGGAGATGTAATTATATAGTCAATGCTATTCGTTAAATAGTATCTATGAATTGGTTTTAGTAATTCGTGTGTTTAAAATACTTTTCCCTGCGCTTATCTGTACTATGAGCTTGTGAAGTTTAGCTATAGGTACCTGCTTTCGACTTAAACTTTGCAGTCTGCAATGATTCACGAATATTTGTCTCTAAAGCTATTAGTTTATGTAGTAATTCCAGTTTTAGTTAAAAAAATGCTTTAAAACAAAAATGGAAGCATAAATAACTAAACAAATATTTCTTCAAAAAAAATTTATTCTAATATCTGACAGTGTATATATTTCAGCTGTATACAATGAAAAGTTAAATATAGAAGTTAGATTTCTAAAAAGCTGAATATTAAACTTTAACTTTAATTATATGTATTCTCTAGATAAATAGTTTAGTTACATACTGTCCGAATTTGTCTAAGAACTTCTGGAATTTATAATATTTAACGCCCGCGTTTATTACATATCCACGCAGGCGATGACACTAATAATACATGAAATGAAGATGGATCACCGATGAAATGCGATGGCGGGGGAAATCGGAGAGCCCGGAGAAAACCCCCCTGCGTCGTTTTGTCCACCACAAATCCCACAAGGGTCACCTGGAATCGAACTTGGGCCGCCTTGGATTTATATCTCAATATATTTTATAAATGATAACTCCCTTCATGAAGTAATGTGTTTATTGCAATGCCTTTGTGGAAGAAGCCTGCTTCAAATTTGATTCTGTAAATAGGTGTGTCTACTGCAGTTTTAGCTCATCCGCGGCATTAAAACAATGTGCATGGGTGTTTGCGTGTGCATACGACGCGCATATCTGCATCCGTAGTAATCCATTTATTGAGAAAATGAAATAAAAGTACTCTCCCAATACATGAAGGTGAAAATAAGCGACAAACAATTTTAAGGGAAATGAAAACACCCAAAGTAGCAAATAAAGAACTTCGAAGTTTTTAATAAAGAATGTATATTCACATTCAGTCCTTGTCACTAAATTTAGTGGTAAAGGAGTATATTAATCATTACAACGCTGTATGTTATAATGTCTAAGACCTTGAATTTATCCAGAGATTTCGACGCACGTATAAGAAAGGAACTATTCATATTCCCGCCCAGAATAGAATTTACAGCAATTCCATACTATGAATAAGGAGTTGTACAGCGTATTTCAAAAGCATCAAGCTTATTTATTGCTTCGACTTTTGGCAGCTCGACCCGTGACATGCATAAAACAGAATATGCTGTACAACACTGAGGTGAAAATAATAGTTTTCTATTCTCCTGTGTTCGGTAGTTCACGAATTCTTGTATCCGATAAAATGGAGTGTGAACCTTTCTCCGTCATCAAAGTGAACGTTTTAAAACTTGAAATAAGGGCAGACGACCTTCACGACCATCACTTAAAAATGGTTTGTTTTGAAAATTGATTATGCTTTTAAATTTGTTTTTAAAGAGTGGCTTTATTCAAACCGTTGAAACATAATAGTTATAAATGAACTATGTTGCTGGGAACACCATTTCCCCAAATCGTAACAAGGCCAGCATTAAACTGTGAACGATCTCTGTCAAAGTTCTATGACAATTACTTTTAGTAAAATATTATAAAAGATAACTTTTAAAATGTTCAGTAGTGGCATCAGTATAACAATAGATACATAAAATATTTGATCACAGTGGAGCAACATTATTATGAAATAGATAGTTACGAATTAAATTATGCATAAAATATGAAAAATAATCTATTGATCAAATTCTATATTAAATGTTGATAAATTAGCTAGCATGTCAGGAACTCCTGATAAATGTTTACTGTAACAACCCTGAGAAAGGTGTTATTAAATATTTAATCACAAGTGTTTGTTTCTAACATAAGGTTTAAGTTTATATACATGTGTATGTGTCAGAAATGAAAGACCCTATTTTAATACAATCACAGAATAAATATGCACAGAGCTTATACTATAGCCTGGAGCCCACCAACTATCATTTTTTCAGACAAATACTGGGTTCACGATCCGTTCAGCTTTTTCTTGATACCCAATGTTATGCAGTCTTTCTATAGAGTACTTATTGCTTCTGCAATGTTTGTACGTCTCCTTCATTTCGGTTTTGTATATGTTTGCACTATGCTGTACAGAAATTCATTAGCTTCATACTTGGAAATTAACATTTTGGTTGAATTAGCAATTCACCCGATTTATTGTAATCTATGTTGCTTCCCTAGTCAAAAAAGTTTTACTAAATGAGCTACTTAACCACACATGTTATTAAAGAACTTTTACTACAGGAAACGTTTATAAAATAACGACAATTACACAGTTCAATATTTTATAAAATATGTTTTATTCTCTTTTGTCTTTTATTTTCTTACCAAACTTTGACTCCACCCAGCCGATATCAGTTCTCCAGTGATTGGCGTGAAAAAAATTCAGGGAGATAAAACGAACCGATGAACGATATTCTAAACCTTATGGAATGAAGTAGTTTGAATACCACCTCAGTGTAGGAGTTTCACTACACAAAAGGAAAGGCCATATTTATTACAATAAAATTCGACCTTCTAGAGGAAAAGGTGGAGAGTTATATTACATATGTTTACGAAACAAGAAATAAAAGGGAAATAAATGAAGTCAGAAATGTACACCTGTTTTAAAATATAAGTAGTACTTATTTGAAAGTACATATATAAAAGTACACACACACACACACATATATGTTGAAAAACTAACACGAAGTCCAAGGAATATGGTAATAGAAGGAACCACACCTGCTTTGCGTGGTTTACAAACAAAAATAAAAGAGGTAACCAAATAAGTTAATAAAAGTTCAGCTCATGCCTCCTGGCCCAACCTATCAATATTCGACAGGAAAATATGAGATGAGCATTTGAATTGTGTTTTTGTCACGCGACTGCCGTGATCCACTCTAATGGCGTTACCCTCGGATGAAACATTAGTCAGACACACAATAGGTACTGAGTCACTCTGTAGTACGTGTCTGATGACCCAACATGAACCTCAAGACCGCATCTCCATATCGGCTCCGCGTATTACGACCGACTTCCTTCCCATAGGAAGCTTGGCGAACAAATCACTCGCATATTAATTACGGTATTAAAGTATTAATGACTCCATGAAGGGCACATGCGTAGCTGTGCACAGAAGTTCGATCACAAAACGTTATAATAGTGTTAACGTTGTCAGAGTACATGTAAAACAGAACTTGAAAATACCCGAAATCTCTGCATATCTTTCAGCAAGAAACATATATTTCTATATTTACTCTTCTACAAACTATTCTTACAAAAAAATTTACTTTCTGTTAATCCAGAAAAGCTTTTAAATTAACATTTACACATTCTCTTGTAGGACACCGTAGAAAAACTATGGTCAGATTTTAAAGACAGAATCGTTACCTAATGGCTCTGAGATTTCATGCTCTTTGTTTGCCCAAGAGAAAGAAAATGAGTTGCAATTTGAAAAAGTAGTACATATACACACATATGTACATATATTCGTGTATGTATATCTATAAATATATGTGTATATGTGCGCTTTAACAAGATATACACTTCTTGTGGAGAAAGATTTTGTCTATATCTTTATTAACTAGGCAAAGGTGATTCAGAATGAAGAGGCCTTTAGAGGCTACTCCGAGAAAATTAGAGACTTACATTTCATTTTTCATAAACATGTATTGGTAAAATTCGTTAGACATTTTTTAGACTATCAAAACTTTCTAAAAGAAAGTCATGTAAAAGGCAGTAAGAAGGGGATTTTTTTTCTAGAATATGCTGAACTTTGGTATTTAACCCAAAGCACGAACATGCGGGCTCTCTGGCTTTTTCTAAAAATAAATCTATTGGGTTCAAGGGTCTCGAAATATATTTATGTATGATATCCAAGGTTAGAAATGCAAGACTTCCTTTACATAGAAAATAAATTAAAATTACTTTTTGGATTCATGAATGTCCATACATGAATTTCCGGTGCAATCTCGATATCAAATTTTTGAGTGGAATACAATATTTTCTTTACCTACTAGATCCGTGATAGAGATAGTAATAATTATTTAAGTGTGCAAATAATTAATAATTTGTGTAAAAAATAACAATTCTGTGCTTGTGTATACTGGGTAATCAGCATACAGCAGAATAAACAATCAAATGCTGGATGCAAGGCTCACTGTGAATTGAACCCTTGCAATACTGTTAATTCCAATACAATGCGCATTATGTGAAATAGCTCTATTTGGGTATCGATATATTCTCCAAAAAGTATTCGTTTATATGATTCATATGTCCCTGCAGAATCTTCGAGTGGCCCTCAAGTTCTCCAGATTTTATATATAAGGGGGCTCAAAAAGAAAAGGTTTACAAAACAAATTAAGACTCTTTAGAGGAGCTTAAAATAATATTCGTTACTTGATGCTACTCAGGTGTAATGGCCAATTCCATAAACAGCTGCCAGAAATACTGGAACAACGAAGAGCAACACTTCCAACGTCTCCTGGCTTGATATATGAGAGAATTTTTATTTTTAAGCGATCATGTTTTTCTTTGTTTTCAACTTTTTCTACATAGAACATACTTTGAGAAGGTATTGCACTCCACCCAAAAATTCGATCCTGAGATTTCATCTGAAATACACGTTTTAGTGTCCCGTAAAACCAAAAAAAGTATTTTAAAAAAGGTCTGGGTGTGCCTGTGTGTATATGTGTATCCATGAGCGCGGTAACTCAAAAATGAAAAGTCGGTAAAATACCAAAATTTTAGTATTTAAGTTAAGCATCCATCAAGGATGCGATACCAAGATTTTGAAGAAAATCCCGCCACCTCAAACTAAGCTTTGCAAGGAAAAATTTTCGAAAATTCTAATGTTCTGAAAAGAGCCCTAAGATTTTGAATAAAATATTGTAAATTAAATATATTTACATGGCATAAAGTATATCTTGAATTTTCTGGGAATAGCCTCTACAGACCGCTTTATTCTGGATTAATTTGCGTAACTGGTAAACCGTAAGAGATAGACATAAACTTATTATGCAGAACTGTAGATATTGTTAAAACACAATTTATGTCATTTACACATTTTTCGTCGAGTTGACCATTTCGAGATATTGTTAGGTGGTTATTGGTTTCATTTTTAAAATACTTAACATTTTTCGCATACGGGAGTTTGTCAACTCTTGGCCATACAAAGAAATGAATTTCAATCACATAGCCTTAGCTTTTAAAGCATTTCACCATCGCCTTGGCGTAGTGTTCTCCCTTATTTCCCTTAATACATTCTTTTATGCTATCTCCCGTTTATCTTACTAAGCACGAAGTGGAGAGAAAAATCAGCTTTTGTAAGAATAATCTGTTGCAGAATAACTAGAGAAAGTCATGTGAATAGAACATTTGTATGCATACAAACAATGCAAGCAATTTAAATGTATTTATTTTATTTCTTTTCTTATTTGCGTTCTTATCAGAGTTTCATTTATGGGTTTACATTATTATTATTGTTATTGTTATTATTATTTTTTTTTTGGCTTAACGTCCTTTAACCTTGTTGGTCATATCGGACGATGAATGAAATTGGTGAAATGATGCTCAAATGATCTCGGGGTCCATGGAGCTTAAAGTTACTCGACATTCGTCTTCTCAGGATAAGGGAATACCCCGAAAAAAGTCGTATCCGGGTAAGTCACCCTAAGCGAGATTCGAACTCACGACCTTTTGAATGTGAAGCAGACACGCTACCACCACACTGCCCAGGCGGGCATTATCATTATTATTATTATTATTATTATTATTGAGATATGAGCGGGTCGCTCTTATTGAGCGGGGTAAAGCGAAGATCGCTCTTGCCAGTTCCCCACTGGGGGTTTTCACCTGAGTCCCGCACCTAACACATGAAGAAATATCTGCACATGCCAAATACTAAGCAGTTGCGGCACCTGACATTATGTGGCCTTAAAAATAAGCAGGAGTATAAGAACTAACCAATGAACGTGTTATAATTGTGGAATTGTAGGCGTGAGTCCACAGTGTTCCATGAAAGAAGTTCGCTATGAACGGTACACAATGGTTTAAGTTGTATAGTCACACTTCTGCAGTTCGGCCATATTTTAGGAGAGAGACTAATTCCTTACATTCTATAGAGCCTGGATGACTATTAATGTCACTTTTTTAGTTTGTTCGTTTAGGTGTTCAGTTGCTAACGTTCTTAAAGTACTCGAGACATTGATCCTATTTCATTGAGTTTATATCGGCTACTTCTTTGATATTATTACTATTATTATTTAAATGCTTCATGATTTTATATGCTATTTTCTGTCTATCATGTATGTCTACTTCAATATTTGTGATACAATTATTCCACACTTCTCTTTGTGTTTTCTTACATTCTCTTTTCTTTTCTGCAGCTTTATTCCGAATACTTATTTGAGGTTTTAACTTTAAATGTTTGCATTATAATTATATGTTTTGTTTAACACAATATTTTACTTCCTCTATACATCTGTAAATACATTTCTTAAGCTTTTCGTTGTTTCTTTTCCCTAGTGCTATTTTTAATTCTGACAGTTGCTGTTCTATACAGTTTTTGGATCGTTATTGCATCTTTGCAGTTTTATCTACAAAATAGATAAGTTTTACTTACCTCATTTTCCAATGGTTTTCTTTTCTTTTTTGTCATTTCCAGCCTAAGACTATTTTGTGTCTAGTAAATAATATTAATATTTATATTCATAGCTTTGAAAATTCCAAATTCCTTAAACAGCTCGGATATTTTTTGATTAGCGAGAAAATAATCGGTTATTGTTCCTGTTCCTCCAACTGCCCATTTATATGTGCGTGTGTATGTCTTTGTAGAAAGAATTCATTACTCCATAACCATTAAAACGTGCAAAATATTATTATATATTTTGATTTGTACTAGATTCACCATTATTTACTATTATACTAAAAAACAGGGGCTATTCAATTCGCGTGTTATAATTTCCTATATATATATATATATATATATATATATATATATATATATATTAGTTGGTTTGTCTATTGTACTTTGTAATAAATTATAACAATTTTAAATATATTCTATTTTTCCTTCATCAGGTGCGTAAAAAGTAATAACTTTTGGATTTTCTCTACTAATTTTAAACCGTCATATGTTTTCTTACTGGTCCATTAAATGATTTTCTTTTTTCCGGTCTGTGGTCTTTAATTTTAATTCACACCTATGTATAGCATTATATATTTTTCTAACTCTTCACTTCCTTTTAATTTAATTTTTAATTCAAGATATAAATGTTATTTTTCATGAAAATTTCTTAAACAGACAGTTAAAATTTTCAAAATTAGTTAGTTTCCTTGCGGCGATTTTCTTTCAAATGTTCGTGTCACATCCTTTGAAGATTTTGAATTGAAAAATTATGTTTTGTATTTAACCGACACAAAAAGTGGTGAGAATATAGCAAATTGGATATTTTTAATGTATTTGGGAAGAACAAATGAGATTACGCTGCCCTTTTGACTCAGGGGAAAACAAGACTTGTTTTCTCTCTTCAACGCAGAATAATTGCCTATTTTACGCTGAGAGAGTGGGTAAAAATAATTTTACAAAAGGATAAATTACTTTGCACTCGGAAAACATACAGCGACAATTATAAAACCTAAAACAGCATCTATATTTAAAAGTTCTGATGTGTTTCATTCACATGACTTTCTCTACATCTCTGTAAAAAATTATTGTTAATAAGCATCAGCATAAACGGTCTTATTACTTAGTAGAAGGAAAATAGTGGAATCTTCTAGGCTAAACTGACAGTCAAATGCTTTAAAATGTGGTTGCTATGAGATGAAAATCCGTTTGTTTGCGTGGCCAGGAGTTGACAAGTTCCCGAATGAGAAAAATTTAAGTATTTTAAAACTGAAACCAATAACAACAGATATCTCGAAAACGGCCAACTTCAAGAAAAATGTATATGACATAAATTAGTATTTTAACAAGATATACAATTTTTGTGTAGTAAGTTTTTGTCTATTTCTTTTCAAAGCTTTTTCCATGTAAAGAGTAGTTTAGGGTAGGGGGATTTTCCTCAAAACCCTCTTGTCGCATCCATGGAGGATACTAAATTTATATACCAAGTTTAGTATTTTACCGATTTTTTGTTTCTGAGCTATCGTGTTCACACTGACACACCATCATACACGAACCTTTCTTAGAAATATTTTTGGGATTTAGGGGACCCTAAAACGTCTATTTCCGGTGAGATCTCATGTAGAATTTTTACTCTATACGCTGTATTCTCGTATGTACATAGTACGTGTAGAGAAACTAAAAAGGGAAATAAACGGGGCAAGGATTTCTTACATATAGAATTTTAGTTGCAGCTCTTATAGTTTAACTTGCCATAAAAATCTGACGCTTTCTGTTCTACAGACACGGTAAATGGTACAAGGCAAAAATGAATCTACTCCAGGCTTGTATCTCTCGAGTTGGCAAGTATACGCCGCCTTTCATCAAATAAAACACAGAGAAGTTGTACGATCCTGGCTGGATATCGGTTTATGGAGAATAAATAAAAGTAAATCTGCACCCGCAAAGTGCCATAAAACTTAACGCGATTCTCCGAACTTCGCTACTTGTCTGAACTCCACCCTAATTTTTACGACGGGCGTGAGGACGGAAGTCGTCGCCTGTGGGATATGTTCTCCCGCGAAACAATCCAGTGTTTAGCACCTGCCGTTACAACCAACACAATGGATGAGTCACAGCCTATTCATAAGGTGGGTTATCCTCTGTTTTAAATTATCCGGTCGTCTCGCCTATGTCACACAGCTTCATTATGTAGCAGCTTCTATGGAAGTGTACCTGGCTTCGTCTCCCTGTGACAGCAAGCTTCACTAATACAAAGTCTGAAATAAGCTACTGAATATGAGAGAATCAAAAAAAAAATCTTATGTGGTCCATTCATATGACTTTCTCTACATCTCTGCTACAAATTATTGTTATAAACTTATTCTTCTATTTACTTCATGCTTATCGAGAAAAAAATAGCAGAAATGGTCTTATTACTTGTTTCCAGTTAAGTAATAGAGAAATAAGGGAGTACCAGAGGCTAAAGTGGTAGACAAAAGCTGGTTGCTATATACTTGAAGTGTCTTTGTTTGTATGGACAGGAGTTGAAAAATTCCAGATGAAAAAGGTATAAGTACTTTAAAGCTGAAACCAATAAAAAGCAATATCTAAAAATGATCAACTGTACGAAAACAATTTATATAACATAAATTATGTGTTTTAACGAGCTTTACAATTTCTATTCAGTTAATTTTTATCTATCTCTTACGATTCACCAGTTATGCAATATTCGGCATAATTCATCCAGAATAAAGACAGATAATTCAAGATATATATTTTATTTGAGATGTAAATATCTTTAATATACCGGATTTTAATCAAATCGTTAGAGACATTTTTGAGAAAATCAAAACTTTCGAAAATTTTTCCATGTAATGGATAGCTTGTGGTAGGGGGATTATCTTGAAAATCTTCGTGTCGCATCCTTGGAAGACATTGAAATTAAATACCAAGTTTAGTATTTCATTTTTGAACTATGTTGCCCACAAACACACACACACACACACACACACACACACACATACACACACATACAGATACGCTGACACACACACCGACATTTTTCTAATTTTTTTTTTGTTGTGATTTAGGGGCTCTCAAAATATATATTTCCGGTGAAATCTCGGTATCGAATTTTTGGGTGCAATTAAATATCTTCTCTATAAACTATTACACAGTACCTGTACAGAAAGTACAATTAGTTTACAAGTTCTGTTCTATATTGGATTTGTTAATCAAGAAATAATTTGGTAATATCTTTCAAAAATATAAAAAGATCTAATTCATTTATCATTTATTTTACATGACCTGCTCAACCTTTCTTCTTCTTCTGCTTCTTCTTCTTCTGTATCCAAGAATTAAGCAATGCTGCCTGTACTGGCTTCAAAACATGTCTGACAATCGTTTTCTTGGTCTTTCCGAACGTCTTTTTACTTTCTCTAGCACGTATGTATATATATACAATGAATATAGTAAAAAATAAAGTATTGCATTCCACTAAAAATTCTATCCCGAAATTGTCCTGGAAACACATGTTTTAAGACCCCCAATTCCCCCCACAAATTAGCAATATGTCCGCGTGAGTGGGTATTTGTGTGTCTGTAGGCAGCATAGTTCAGAAATGGAAAACGATTAAACACCAAACTTAGTATCTAAATTCTGCATCTTCCAAGAGTGCGACACAATAATTTTCAGGAAAATCCCCCTCACGTGCATCCCCCTTTAATGGGCATTTTTCGAACATTTTTATTTTCTAAAACAAAAAGTCTCTAACGATTATTACTAAAATATCATATGTTATGACAAACAAAATGTATATCCTGAATTTTATGGTAATAGTCTCTGAAGATACCTTCACTCTAGATGACTTTAACTCGTTAAAAACAAAAAAAAAAAAAAAAAAACTCGTAAACTTAAGAGACAGATAAAAACCTACTATAAAAATGTAAATTCCATTATAACACACAATTTATTTCATTTACATTTTTTCGGAAGAGTTAACCGTTTCTAAGATGTTCGTTGTTATTGTTAATTTTAAAACTACCGAAACTTTTCTCAAGCGATAAGTCACCTTTTGTTTCATCACTTTGTTCTACCTCCAGGAAGGCAAAAAAGAACCGAATTTTAACGGTTTTACATAGTGATAGCGTTTAAAAGATTTGACTATCGCTTTGATCTTGTGTATTCTCTTACTTTCTATTGTTTACAGGGAAATAAAAAGAAGACTAAGTCTCCTAATGTTTATCTTCATTAGCATGCCGTAAAGAAGCGAATAATCTTTTGTAAGGAAAGTTTGTTTGTGGAACAGCTAGAGAAAATATGTGACTGCAAAGCATCAGATTTTCCGCATATGCGTATTTTATGACACTCTTCTGGAATCCTGTCACTCATATTCTGTCAAAATGCTATCTCTGTAGTTTATAATTTTAATTCCAAATAATTTATTTGTAGCTTTTTCTTATTTTTTCATTCGAATTTTTGTCTCAAAGTATGCATGCTTTTACTGTACTTGAGAATCTTATTTCCGGTGTCTTCTTTTGTTAACTTTTGTGAGCGTTCATTTTCTACATCCATTAAGAAAAGATGGCAGCAATGACATTTGTCCTAAACATAAAATATAGCCAATGAAATGTTGTTTTGACTGAAGTTTTAACTAAAAATAACATTGTTCAAATGGCATGTCTTTCTTCATGCTTATCATTTATTAATATACAAACTCTTCTTAGCAAAACCCAGTTTTTGTATACTTAATTTTATTCGAGATAAATATATACTGATAGATATATTACACATTTTACTATACACAAAGCGAATAGGGTGCGTCAAATATTTAAGCAGATATATGGTGACATAGAATTCTATATTGTTTCTATGTACTGCCGGACACAAGCATGCACATATATATATATATATATATATATATATATATATATATATATATATATATATATAATTTTAAAATTATGGAAAAGTAATGAGTAATTCAAAGCATTAATAAATAATATCTCTGAATGATTTTTGGTACAAAATAGCTTTATAACTAAAGTTTTGTGCAGTTCGTTTTGGTATATTGTTTAATGTACGACAGTTGCAGTTATTGTACAGAATTTCTTCGGAATGACAAAGATTTCACAGAATATTAAAAAAATTTAGAGATGTATATTATTTTTTATGCAAATATATTTTACATACTACATTTTAATCAATATTTCTGAGAGCGTTTATGAGAAAAATAAAATAATTTGAAAAAGTATTCCATATATGGTAGTTGTTCCGGTGGAAGATTTTCTTTAAAATGTTCGTTTCACATATTTAGAAGTAGTTTGGTATTTATCCGACTATTCGTTCTTGAGTTATTATGTTCTCACACACACATACACTCTCACGCTCACACTACTCTCTCTCTCTCTCCCTCTCTCTCTTGCTCAATGAGTTTTTCTAAATATTTTTCAAAATGAGTTTACAAATGGGGGCATACAGTTGTAAGCTTAAGCAATATGCAGGTATTTTAGGAGTGGGTCGTTAAGAGTTGCTTTGGCATTCCATTCAATTTGCATGACTAGCAGATAAAAATATATATTCCCATTTAAAAAGTAAGCATTTGAAACTTCAAACATTACAAATAATGTCTCTAAAATCGTTAGATCGAAAATATTTTTTATTTCAAATGAATGTTGTGGTTTGATAAGATCTAAACTAAAGTAAGAACTGAAGCTTTCTTGAAAAGTTTAACTCTTAAGTGTTCTCAGGCTTCTAGCCTTTCAAAGATATGTATCATCTTCACCTTCAGCGTAAACTGAGAGATTTAAATTGTTGTGTAGTACAATTTTGTCTTTTACGACTTAAGTGCTATTCAGCAGTCATTCAAAATGAAGAGAATTTTAGAGCATATTCCCATAAAATTTATATACATTTAATTTTCTCATAAAAATATGTTAAATATACGAATTTTTGAGGAACTAAAACACTTTAAAATATTTTTACGTACACGATAGTTTCTTTCTTTTTTTTTTAATCTTCGTTTCGCATTCTTCAAAGATGATATACTTTATTCACCAAATTTGAAATTTGACCAACTTTTCGTGTTTGAGTTATTCTGTTCATAGGTTCACAGACGCGCGCACAAACACACACCCTCAAATATTTGTCTAAAATTTATTTTTGATATTATAGATCCAAAAACGTGTTTTAGTGAAATCTTTGTAGCGAAATTTATGGTGGAATGCAACATTCCTCTATTTACTATAAGTTAGCTAACAGAAGAGAAAGCAACAGTTTGTTAGTGCTCACCTCCAAGCAGTGAAAGTTTGCACTAGTTCAAACCAAAATGAAATCATAATTACAAAAATAGTTAAATATACTTTCGCTGTTGTATTACCGACAAGGTGGAAAAATCAGCTATAAGATACATAGAAATCACGTATACTACTATAAATATACATATTTTGTAAGAAAATACTGAAACTCATTTCGGTGTCCACATAAAAAATTTAATGTACCAAAAACCTTTTATATACGTTAAAAAGGGTACATAACCTTAATAAGAAATGTATCATCTATTCCTCCTATAGATACAAACGAGCATATGCTATATAGCATTAACAGAAATGCCTTCTACACGCCTTATTTAAAAGCGAACCGTATTCTGTTTTTCTCCCTCTGTCAATTCTTCCCCTCAAGTCTCACTTCCTCCTTTCATCACCAACTTTCTTCTTATTTTCGCTCAATGCCATTTTCAGGCTCTCTCCACCTTCTTTCTCTCTTCTCTACTGCAGTCTTTATGCATACATTTCAAACGGCGTTATCAAGTTCGCTTCTTATTTTCTTTACCATATACAAAATATATAGTAGGTGTGAAAAATATTGTAGTCATTTAAAAAATTCTATACCTAAAATATATGTTTTGAAGTTTCCCGAATAAAACTAAATTGAAAAAGGTCCATGTGTTTGTGTGTATGTGTGCCTGTCTTTGAACAGCATAACAAAACAACGATAAGTGCGTTAAATAGCAAAATCTGATCTTTAAGTTCAGCATATTTCAAAGATGCGATATAAGATTTTGAAGAAAATCCCCTACTCCAAACTACCCTTTACGTGGATAATTTTTCGAAAGCTTAGATTTTTCTCAAGAGTGGATTTAAATATTTTGTAAAAATATTCAATATTTAAAATATTTTATGACAAAGATAACTTAAAATATACAGTGCATTTAACAAAGGGATATCAGCCGCAGATAGTTTGTATTTAATTTCTCTACCATGCACAATGGTGTGTATATATAGTACATAGTAGGCAGAGGAGATATATTATTGCACCTAAAATTTCAATAGCAAAATTTCACCGGAACCGGAAATACGTGTTTTAAGGAGCTCTGAATACAGAAAAGCCTTTTTTTTTTAACAAAAGGGATCTGTGTCTGTGTGCTTTGTCTGTGTGTATCCGTGCCTGTGATCAACATAACTCGAAAATGAAAAGGTGCATGAATATCAAACTTATCTCCCAAAATTACCGTACGAAGATATTCGGAATTTCATCCATCTAAAACTACCTTTCACATTTAAAATTTTTGAAAATGTCAATTTTCTCAAAAATTACGTTAAAACTTTTGGCTAAAATACAATACATTAAATCCATTATTTAAATACAATAACTATTAAAACTAAATAAATAACGAATCTTATAGCATGAATCTTCTGAGCTTAGGACATGAATTCCTCCTCATTCTGGATGACTTTTGCACAACTGGGTAACCTCTTGCATGACAGGGAAACCTTAAGAGACAAGACAAAAATGTAATGCAGTGTATGTGTGTGTTTGTGTGTGTGTGGTGTATATATGTATGTATTGTTAAAAGCAAAAATTTTGTCACAGACAATTTTGTTGAGTTAACAATTTCCAAGCTTTTCCTATTATGGTTGTAATTTTGAAATACCTTTGCTTTTCTCAAGTTAGATGTGCTATTCGTTTTTCTTGTTCTTGGTAAAACCTTTTTAAGTAAGCTTTTAAAATGGTTCACTATAGCTTCAAGTAACATACCCTTATGGCTTCGTATTTACAAGGACATATGTAATAAACGCATTTGTGCAAACGTTTATTTGGACTAGCAATGAACGTTAGAAGAAAACCTTTTTTAAAGCATATTTTGTTGCACAATAGATAGAGAAAGTCATACGGTGTAACACATTAGAATTTTTTTCACTGATAAATATATATGCATATGACGTTCTCCACTTATTACATAATAACTTTATTTTATAAAAAGTTATTCTGTTACGTTATGCTAATAAAAGTAAATATTAATATAAATGGTCTTTATACTTAGTTCCACATAAAGGAAGGGAAATAAGAGAATACATTAGGCTACTGTGAAAGTCATATCCTTTAAAACTGTCTGCTATATGATTGAAATTGGTTTTCTTTGCTTGGCAAGGAGTAAAACATAAGAAACAGGAAAACAGATACCTGTTGGAGAAAGTTTTAAACAGTTTAAAATTGAAATTATTATAAGATATATTTCGAGAATGGTTAAATCCACAAAAATATGTTTATGCCGTATACTGTGTGTTTTAAGACTTGTGTTTGTATATTAATTTTTTTATCCCTTTTGGTTTGCCATTTATACAAAAGTCATTCAGAATGAAGAGAACTTCACGGACTATTCCCAGAAAATTTAAAATATACATTTCGTTTGTCATCAAAATATCTTAAACATATAGTGCTTTGATATATAACTCATTTGAGCTATTTTGAGAAAATACAATTTCCAAACTGCTCCATATAACGGGTAGTTGAGAGGAGGGGACATTTCCTAAAAATCTTTTTATCCCATCTTTGTGACATACTGAACTTTGGAATTTAATTGTATTTTCGTTTTTGAGTTATGAGTCCAGAAACAAAAACACACACACACACGGATCTTTCTCTAAAAATTATTTATTTTGTTCTGGAGTCCTCAAAACATGTATTTTTGGTGAAATATCGATATATTATTATTTTTATGTGAAAAACGATACCTCTCTTCCTCTATGTTCATATGTACGTGCTAGAGAAAGTAAAAAATTAAGAGTAAAAATTGCTCGTTTTTGTAAGTTATCTCATTTATTACTTTTAAAACATCGATGTATGCAAAGAATGAAATAATATTAATGGATATTTATAATTGGAAAATAATTACTTTTTCTAGCACCTCTGTACAATGTACATAATAGGTAGATAAGGATATTAATGACATGTATAACTGGTAATCATAAAAGACAAACAAAACATAGGCCATACAAATGTATATCTCGTAAAAATACACAGTTCATGCCTTATGCAATATTTGTCGAGTTAACGTTTTGAGATATTCTTTTTGATGGGTTTCAATTTTAAACTACTTAAACTTTTCTCAAACGGGAAGTCATCTTTCGTTTCATGAAACAGAACTGAATTTCAATTACTAATGACGAAGACCACAGAGTTAAGATGGTCGAAAGCTTGGATGTTTAGACTCCAATTTAACACGGTTATTATCATTAGTTCATCAGTTCCCTGACAAATACCACAAAGATAATATGGTCAAAGCTTGGATTTTTACGATTCCAATTTAACTCGCTTGCTATAATTAGTTCGACAGTTTCCTGACGAAGATCACAAAGTTAATATGGTCGAAAGCTGGGGTGCTTATGACTCGGTTGTTATGCCGTAGAGTCATCATAAATGACCAACACTGAGAAAGCTTCAATATTTATCAAATTCCAATTATTTCACATAGCAACCAGCTTTTAAAAGATTTGGCAAACATTTTAGTCTGGCGTATTCCCTTATTTTCCTCCTACTTATAACGAACCAAGTAAAAGTGAATTTCTGCTAACGTTTATCTCGATTAGCATGATGTAGATGGAGGAGTAATATTTTGTAAAAATATTTTGTTTGTGGAACAATAGAGAAAGTCATGTGAATGGAGCACATGTTCATTATTTTCTTTAAACGTGGGCTTATAGGAGAGAAAACAGAGAGTCTACTTTCCCTAAAAATCCCAGCTGAACTTGTAGCGTCAGTGTGACAACTGTCCCTTGTAAGAGAAATACCCATAACGTTGTATCCTAGGTCATATGCTCTAAGACTGAATGTTATTTCAGCACGAGCTACCGTGACACCCCATGGCGATGAATGTTTGGAGATCTTGTTATTATCTGTGACGAATTTGCTTTACCTTCCCTAGAAAGGACGGACACTTACGAGGAGAGTAAAATCGCATTAGAGACCGTCACACCGGTAGTACATTATCAATTCACTCCGCTATTAAAATCGTATTACGCTGGACATCTATTGTGACGGCCGTGGGTTAATTCCTCAGCGACACTACCCTCGAAAATGGCAAGAGAGTTACGATGGCGTAAATAATGGAAGATTTTCGAGCTGGAGACGATACGTGACACGTGTTTGTACAAAGAGATATGATAATCCTACCTCTTCTCCGCCTACCCATCTTAGCCACACCCAAAATGTTATTACTGTAGCAATTAATTATTTCTCGGCCACCATGGACAATAGCGGCATATGTGCGGGTGTCTTTGGCTTGTTCAGAATCATTTGAGACCTTAAAATTATGAACACATTATATAATATACGATTGTATAGTATAATATGTGTGAAAATAGCATAAATACATAAAATTGTATAATTAAGTCTTAATAACATCTGTGGAAAAATGTACTTAGCGATAAATGGACAATGATAAAATTATATTGCTTTCTCACGACAATTTAAAAAGTTCGCCGTCGGTGAAATAAACATAACCCTCATCAGGTGACTAAAATCTATGTTCTAAAATACTAATGGAAAGTTCTTGCATTTTAGTCACATTCCCCAAATCCTATAGTTTAGGAGTTTGCAAATTAAAAGATTGTACCTAGTAGCTTCCGATTAGTTTAATTGTTTTTCCACACAAGTAGTGCTTAGGACAGGAGTTGGATATGTATACTCAAACTGAACATGCAATACCATAGCCGGGATTTGAACCATGGATCTCCCGGTATCTCGCTAGTTGCCTTAACCACTAAGCTAGTATGGCAGCATGACGACAAGGCATTCAAATTCTCACATGATTTGCTTGTTTCCCAGTAAACCTGAAGATGATTCCAAAGTATTTTGAGAGGACATATCCCAGTAGGAAATTACAATGTTGAAAGCACTTTAACGCTAAGGCTTCATTGTTTAATCAACTATTAAGTCAATATTTTATTAAAATACTTTATTACAGTACTTAAATTCTTGTTTTTTTAAATCCACGGAAAAATACTTGTTTCCATTATAACCTGTTGTTTAATTATACCTAGATGTTGGACAGAGTTTGTGAAAGTCATGCAACAAACCTTCGTGGAAATACCATGAAAACAACCTTTGCACAAGACGTCTAACTTTATTACTTTTATTACTTTTTATTTATTGAGTCAATGTGGGATAGTAATGCTGTGCTTCTTAAGTTTTTATTTAAAAAAGGGTGATAAGAGTTAAGAAATCCTGAAGACCTATTTTTAAATAACTTTGAATAGTACCCAATTCTTATCTTACAATTAAAATATTTTAGTGCTATACAGCAAATATAAGCAAGAAACTCTAATAAATAATTTACATGAAATAATTATATGATTAAAAATGTACTCGCTATTAATGGGTTTGATCTAGTTATTCCTAAATAAGGAGTTAATTCTGTAAGCTTATTAAATCGCTTTATAGGATAAGCTGTTTAAGCGGTGCTGCTATAATAATTGACACTGAAACAAGAGATTTTATACTAAGAAAATGTTAATGCTTATCTTACAAGTAAAAGTTGTAATTTTAAATTGCCTAATGATTGTAATATTATTATATAATTACTTCAATTATTGTTATCAATATTAATTTTGAACATCTGTTATTTGTATACTACGGAGGTCCTTGCTTCTAAAGAAGTTACAGGCAAAGAGTGACACAACGAGGAAGAGGGTAAAAAATCTGATGTGTTCCATTCGCATGACTTTCTCAACATCTCTGCAACAAATGCTTGTTAGAAGGTTTAGGCTTCTATTTACTTCATGCTAATTGAGAACACATTAGCAGAAATAGTCTTACGACTTGCTTCCATATAAGTAGAAGGAAACAGGGAGTACCATAGGTTAAAGTCATAGTCAAAAGCAGGTTCTTATGTGACTAAAGTTTCTTTGTTTGTATGGACAGGAGTTGACAAATTCCTGTATGAGAAAAGTATGTTTTTCTAACCTGAAACCAAAAAATCAAGAATATCTTAAAAAAGATCAACTCCATGAAAAAATGTATATAGCATAAATTGTGTGTTTTAATGTGCTCTGCATTTTCTGTATGTTAAATTTTTGTCCATCTCTTACGGTTTAGCATTTATGCAGAAATCCGTAAAATTCATCCAGAATAAAGTAGTCTTCAGAGGCTATTCCGAGAAAATTCAAGATATATATTTTATTTGTTAAGTAAATATCTTAAATATACAAGATTTTAATCAAAGTTGTTAAGATCCATTTTTAAGAAAATCAAAATTTTCGAATTTTTTTCAAAGTAAAGGGTAGTTTGGGGTGAGGGGAGTTTCTTGAAAACTTCGTGTCGCATCCTTGGAAGATACCAAACTTAAATACCAAGTTTGGTTTTTAGCGGTCTTTTGATTTTTGAGCTATGCTGCTCACAGACACACATACACACAAACACACAAAGACAGACAGGCAGACAGACACACACGGACATTTTTCTAAAAATGTTTTTTTTTTTTTGGATTCAGGGAGACCCAAAACATTTATTTCCAGTGAAATCTCGGTATTGAGAGGGTGAATTACAATACCTTCTCTATACACTATGTACATAGTACGTGTAGAGAAAGTAAAAATAGAACAAGAAAGGTTCTTTGGACACATTTTATTTTTAAGAACTCTCTTTACTGACAGAGAAACTACCAATCAGAATAGGAGTTCACCTATGATATTCACTAAGTTCGTTATTGTTTGATTTAGTAATGAAATAACCAAATATGTCAAAAATCAAAGATGTATATAGGATGGGAATTAAATATATTAATATTGTATGGTAATGAAGTGGTCTTGATGGCGAATACTGAAGATTATCTATGAACAATTTATGGACTTTATCTCAGCTGCGGAAAGAGAACATGAAAATATTATTAAGAAAAACTATGTAAAGGTCCTTTAAGATGTAAACCAGAACTAGATAGACAAATGATTCAGCAGGTCATTATAATTAAATACTTTGGAAATGTGGAGATATCCAACTGGGATCACTACAACATAAAATTTCAGTTTAACAAAACAGCAAGAGAGCTTGAATGAGATTTTTAGAGGGTGGGGAAGGGGGAGGGAAATCGGTTGCGTTCCATTCATATGATTTTCCCTATCTGTTCCAGAATTACATTTTTCTTAAAAAATATTAACGTTTATCTACAACATGATAAGCATTCGGAGAACTGTCTTATTGCTTGCTTCTTTGTAAATGGAAGGGAAATAAGGGGATGCACAGGTTAAAGCGGTAGTCAAATCTCTTAAAAAGCCGGTCGTTAGGTGAAAGAATTGTAATTACGTTCTCTTTGCTTGCTAGGAATACACAAAACAGCGACGAAAAGAAAGATTACTCTCCGATTGAGAAAAACATTAAGAAGCTTTAAAGTGAAGCCAATAAGTCGCATACCGCTAAAAGGGTTAACACTATAAAAATGTGTATGACATAAGCTGCCTGTTTTAACGAGACCTATATTTTTTGTATAGAAGTTTTTGTCCATTTCTTTCGGTTTACCAATGGCGCAAAAGTTATACAAAAGTCTTCCATAATGAAGAGGTCTTCAGAGGCTCTTCCCAGAAAATTCAAGATATTAGTATATATTTTAGTCATGCCAATATCTTCAACATATTACATTTTAAGCAAAATCGCTGGAGCCATTTTTGAGAAAAACAAAATTTTCGATTCTTTTTCTTGGAAGATACTAAACTTAAATACCAAGTTTTGTATTTAACGTTGTTTTAGCTTTGGAGCCATACTGTGCATAGCTACATACCTAAACGGACCTTTTTGACTGGATGACATTATTAGGAAAAAAATATCTGATGCGTTACACACACATTACTTTCTCTAGCTGCTCTACACAATGTTATTTGAGATACATATTATTACATGTTATTATTTTTCCTTATTAGTAGAAGGGAAGTAACGGAATGCACTAGCTAAAGTGACAGTCTAATGTTTAAAAAGCCGTGGTTATGCGAATGAAATTGAAAATCGCTTCTTTGGTTGGCCAGGAGTAGAGCAAAAGAAAAATGGGCACTTCCTGTCTGAGAAAGTATATGCACCTGAAATCAACAAAAGGAATATCTCTGAAATAATTACCTGCACAATGAAAACGTAAAAGACATAAATTGTTTTGACGAAATCACATTTTTGTGTAGTAGTTTAGCAGTTAAGCAAAATTTTGCAAAATTCATTCAGAATAAAGAGGTCTTCAGAGGCTATTCCCAGAAAATTCAAGATATAGGTACATTTAATTTGCTATGTAAACAGGTTTAATATACGGGTTTTTAATAAAATGGTTAGTCATTTTAGAAAATCAAAATTTTGGAAAAATTTTCCATTTAAAGAATAGTTTGTATTGGGGGATTTTCTTGGAAATCTTCGTGCTGCATCCTTGGAAGATAATAAACCTAAATACCAAGTTTTGTATTTAATGGCCTTTTCGTTTTTGAGCTATGCTGTACACAAACACACACACATCCACATAGACACACACGGACATTTTTCTAAAAAAGCTTTTTTTTTCAATTCAAGGGGTCTCAAAACATATTTCCGGTGGAATATCGGTATTGAATTTTTGGGTGCAATACAATACCATCTCCATATACTATGTACACATTACGTGTAGAGAAAGTAAAAAAACTGGTATGTTCCTTTCAAATGACTTTCTCTACATCTCTGTAACAAATTGTTTATAAGCTTATTCTTCTATTTCTTGTTAATCAAATAAACATTAGCAAAAACAGTTTTATTGCTTAGTTTCTTATAAGTAGAAGGGGTAAAAGGGAATACATTAGGCTAAACCGTCAATCAAATGTTTTAAAATGTGGTTGCTAAGGTATTGAAATATGTTTCTTTGCCTGGCCAGGAGTTGACAAGCTCTCGTAAGAGATAAGTATTAGTAGTTTAAAACAAAAACCAATAACAAGGAATATCTTAAAAACAGATAACTCCACGAAGACATTAACGAGATCTACATTTATTGTGTAGTAAGGTTTTGCCTATTTCTTACGGTTTACTAGTTATGCAAAATTCATCCAGAATAAACGGATCTTCAGAAGCTATTCGCAGAAAATTGAGAATATACATTTTATTTGTGAGGGGAATGACTTTAAATGTGGTACTTTAATCAGAATCGTTAGTTATATTTTTGAGAACATCAAACCTTTTGAAAAGTTTTCCATGTAAAGGGTAGCTGCATGTGGGGAATTTTCTTGAAAATTTTAGTGCCGCATCCTTGGATGATATCAAACTTAAATACCAAGTGTGGTATTTTCGGTCTTATCGTTTTTGAACTATGCTGTTCATAGACAAACATGGACCTTTTTTTAAAATGTATTTTTTTGGATACAGAGACTTTAAAATTTATATTTCCAGTGAAATCTCGGTATCATATTTTTGGGCGGAATGCAATACCCTTTTTACCTAGGTCCTATACACGAAGTATAAAGTAAAAACTAATGTATTCCATAGCAGGAATTTCTCTACCTCTTCTACAAACGAACTATTCATATAAAATATTACTCTTTTATCTACATCATAATTAGGGACAACATCTTGGGGACCGATAGCGGGACTTGCGGATACCAGTTGTATATCTACCCAGCAGAGACCGACCTGTATTGGCGACTGCACGCGCCGCATGTAAACAACCTGCAGTAACGCGTTGGCAAACGAGGCTCGACGCAGCAGTATACCATACTGCATATTACAAAACGTTTTACAGGTAACTAATTTTGATGATGGTGCATGCTGTTCAATCAAAATTGTAAAATCTCTTGATTCAAATAGATTTCATGAAGATTGGCAATCCATACAGAAGAACTATGCAGATATATTTACTACAATAACATATTTGTAAACATGAAACATTGAAATATTTTGAGCCCTGAAAGCCGTCGATGAACCTGTATAGTTAATTAATCAGAGACCTCAGACACCTGTTTTAGAACGTGTGAAAAGAAAGTGAAGACAATGTTTGGAACAAATGCTAGATTTTCAATGATGTGTGAAAAACGAAATGTGCTGCGAGGTGCTGCTACGGAAATAATTGATGATGAAGTATCTTTGACAATATAATCCCTATTTCCGTTTTGCTCCCATCACGCCTTGCGATGTGGAGCGAAGTTTATCACAGTATAAAGCCTGTATATTTGCCAATCGGAGACGATTCGCATTTGATACGTTACGAATGTAGGTTGTGAATTGTAATCTATGTATCTCGAGAAAAAATTAAACGAATAATGATGTTGAAGACTTGTTGCACAACAGCAATGGATTGTATGTAAATATCAAAAATTATTAGTTCCCGTAAATCAGTGGTATTTATGATTGCCACCCAGTCAACCTCAATCGCTTTCCACTATAGTGAAAACAATCCCACGCAACCACTGCCCCATTTACCATCTATTAGTACTACTACGTATACACTACACTGTGACTATATCATAACTATAAATCGTGCTACGCTAACGTCGATTCTGTCCTGCTATTGGTCCTCAAGATGCTATCCCTAACCATGATAATGAAGATAAACATTAAGAGAAATTGACTTATTGTTTGCTTAGTTTTAAGTAGAAGGAAAATAAGGGAGCACAGTTTGCTATAGAGATAGACAAATCTTTCAAAAGCTATCGCTATGCGATTATCATTGAAACTGGGTTCTCTTCCCATGTCCAGGGGTAAAACAAAAGATATATGAAACGAAAGATGACTTTCCGTTTGAGAAAACTTTAAATAGTTGTAAAATGAAACCAATAACAAGGAATATCTCGGAAACAATTAACTCTATAAAAATGTATATGACCTAACTTTTGTGTTTTAACGAGAGCTGTATCTTTTTGTGAAAGTTTTTGTCTCTCTCTCGTGGGGTATAACAGTTATGCCTAAGTCATTCAAAATAAGGAGGCCTTCCGAGGTTATTCCCAGAAAATTACAGATATACATTTCGTTCGACATGAAATATTTTAAACTCATGGCGTTTTAATAAAAATTGTTTGAGCCATTTTGGGAAAAATCAAAATCTTTTAAAAGATGTCCCATGTTAAGGCTAGCTGGGGATTTTTCATAAATGTTATAGGGTACCGGGCATAAGAATAGTTTGCACTGAATGCGCGGTTGCTTTTGCAAACAGATCTGCTTTCTCGTTACCTTCATTCCCTTTGTGGCCTAGAATCAATTCTAGATATAATAAAACTAAAATGATTGAAATAGATCATATTCTATTTTTCAATATAATCTCTATTTTGTCAAGACATTTATTGCCACGTGGTGCCAGCTTTTCAGTGCCGATGTAATACTCTTCTACCGCCAAAGAGCTTATTCGTTTTTTTTTAATGCACAACACATGAAAATGCACAATGCACAATGAAAATATCACAAGTGCACAGTGATAATACAGTGAATAAGTCTTCAGTGAGAAAGCAGGAGCAATCGATTATCAAGGAAGAACCAATGTGCATGAAAAGATCGGAGTGGACGTTCATCAATCGTTATGGAGGAGTTGAAAGCAAATATTGATAAAAGAATTCAGACATATCTTTGGACACTAAACATGACAATTGGGTGGTCAAGATTTCTCAACCGAAGACCTCAAACTGGCTGTGACATCTTGGCTCAGATCTTTAACGGTGGAAGAACATACCATCTGCATTAAAACGAAATCACGTGACAAAAATACCTTGATAACAATGGCAATTACGTTACGTTGAGAAATAGAGTAGAGTACCATAACCTTTTAAATGAAACTTAGTGTTGATATCTTTCGTTATTAGTTATATCAATTCGTTCGTTACGTTGTGGATAACCCTCGTGCTTGGTAGAAAAAAATAATGCAGTTACATCTTATAATGTTTGCCTTTCTTTGATCAGTAAATTGTTTTCTAACGTACCGTTGAAAGCAATTTTAGACATCCAAGATAATGAGAGAAAGAGCAAGAAGAAAAAGAATGCAAGATTCCATTTACCTACCTTTTAACAAGCTCCTTTTTTGTGTAATTTTACAAAAATGAGTATATGAGTTGCTACCAACAGGGTTATTAGAAGATTCCTGGGGCATCAGACGTATTCACTTCCTCTGTTACCAACGTTTCCTTTGAAATTTCGAACTCGTTTTTCTGCCCAGCTTACGACACTCCTTGTGTCATCTACTGAGAAACATGTTTTCATCGATTTCTCGCTACACTTTTCCTTTAAATACAATGATTTAGGGCAGTGTCGTGTAAGGTTCGCGGAAGTAGGTGGGCGTTTCTTCGTCCACTCTTGCTTGGAGGGAGCGAGGTGGCGTAGAGGTTAGCACCCAAACGAATCTCTTGAGGATAATTGCAGGTGTTACCCCCCATTAGAGTTTGGAATCGTGTAGCTAGGATCCCCGAGGTCTACCATCAAATCAAATCGTGTGCACCTAGGTACAAATTAAGTGCCAGACAAACAAACAAACATCCCGTCATTGTTCTGCTCTGCACAGGAATGCTGGGGAGGAAACCAGTTCATGTTTTACGGTGTTAGTATTATAACTCGGTTTATACTCACGTTTACTTTTAGGGTATTTTCCAAAGCGCTCCAGTATTTATATTGTCCGCGTTCTTAATATGCTCCTTTATGAACAGCAAAAACAGAACACAGAACTGAAAGAAGAATCTAATGTACAATATATGATAGAAGAACTCTAGTATAATTACAATACGATATTTCATACTCGAATTGCAAACCGGTCATGAGAAATATTAGCCTCTATACGTAGCAGAGCAGGTAGGTGAAGTATTTTTATCTTCTCCATCATGTATCCAAACATTTAATACCGAGATTTCGCTGGAAATATTGATATTTCCAAGGATGCGAAACGAAGATTTTCAGAAAATTCCCCATCCCAACTATCCTTTACATGGAACATTTTTCGAAAAGTTTTATTTTCTCTAAAATGGCTCTAATGAGTTTGATTAAAATGCCATATGTTAGATATTTTCATGACAAATAAAATGTATATCTTGAGTTTACCGGGAATAGCCTCAGAAGACCTGTTCATTCGGGAATACTTTTGTTTAGCTGGTAAACCGCAAGAGATAGAGAAAAACTTACAACGAAAACATTGTAGATACCGTTAAAATGCACAACTTACTCATATTTATTTGTATTTTTTTGTAAATTTAAATTATTTTCGAAATATTTCCTGTTATTGGTTCCAGTTTTAACAAGCTTACACATTTCCAAAACGGGAAAATGTGATTCGATTCTTACCTCCTACTGTATTCCCTTGTTTCCCTTCTACTTACAAGAAAGCAAGCAATACGACTAATTATGCTAATGTTCATCTAGATTAACATGAAGTAGATAAAATAATGAACTTTTGTAAGAAAAAATTGTGCGAGACCTAGAGAAACATACACAAATGGACTACAAATGGATTACTCAGATTTTTTCTTCTTTGAAGTGATGGAGAAATCACAGTACAAAATATATCAGCTGCAGCACTATTTTTTACTTTCCTTAGTATGTACAATGTACATAGTGGATAGAAAAGGTATTGTATTACACCCAAAATTCTATCTTGAGATTTCACCGGAAATATAAATGTTGAGACACCCCGAGTCCAAATTTTACATTTTTATAAAAGTCTGTGTTTGTATATCTTTGGCAACATAACACAAAAACGAAAAGTCAATTACATACCAAACATGAAATTTAATTTCAGTATCTTCCTTGGATGCGACACGAAGACTTCATAAAATATTCCACTGAAACTACCGTTTACATAGAATAGATTTCAGAAGTGTTGATTTTCTCAAAAAAGGCTCTAACACCTTTGTTAAATGCCACATATTAGGGATATTTCATGACAAATAAGATGCGCATGTTTAATTTACTGGAATAATCTCAGAAGGCGTCTTCATTCTAATGCACTTTTAAATATATGACAAACCGTAAGAGATAGACAAATTTTGTCATACACGTTTATGTTAAAATAAGAACTAAAATAAGAACTAAAGCTTTCCTGGCGACGTGTTAATTCAAAATTTTCTCGGGCTTCTAGCCAGGTAAAAACTTTTTTTTTTTTTTTTTTTTTTTTTTTTTTTTTTTTGTAGAGCATATTTCCTGCTTTCGTTTCACCTTTAAAATTCTTAATCGTTTTTTAAGCGTGAAGGCGTTATCCGTTTCATATATATTTATATGTTTTTTTTTTTTTTTAGCAAAGAAAACTAATTTCAATCACATAACAGCCAACGTTTAAAAGACTTAACTATCGCTTTAGCTTTATATATTTATTATTTCCCTTCTGCAAGTAATACGACTATTTATGCTGAAATGTGTCTCAAATAGCATGATGTAAAAAAATTAAGGTAAGGAAATAGTTTGCAGGGCAGGCAGAGAAACTTTTGTTTTGTTTAGCTTAACGTCTTTTAACCTGGTTGGTCATATCGGACGATGCATGAAATTAGTGAAATGATGCTCAAATGATCTCGGGGTCCATGGAGTTCAAAGTTACTCGACATTCGCCTTCTCAGGATAAGGGAAAACCCCGAAAAAAACCTTATCCGTGTAACTCACCCTAAGCGAGATTCGAACTCACGACCTGTTGAATATAAGGCAGACACGCTACCACCACACTATCCAGGTGGTTTGGCAGAGAAGTCCATATGATTTTAATACATATGTTTAGTAGTTTAACATCATTTAACCTGATAGGTTATATTGGACGACGGATAAATGTAGTGGGTAAAATGGTGCTCAAATCAGACCGGGACCCATAGAGCTAAGTTACACAACATAAGGAAAAAACCTTATCCGAGTAGAAAACCTAACAAGATTCGAATTTGAGACCTTTTGTATGGGAAGCAGATACACACTGAACACACAACATAGGCGGGAGTGGGAGAAATGTTGTTCATAACCATTTTCGATATTTCAGTGGAAATATGTACGAACAGTGTAACTCAACAACGAAAACTCGGTTAAGTACCCTAGGATTTAAGTTCAGCATACTCCAAGGATGCGACACAAAGATTTTAAACAAAATACCCCACTCTAAACTATCCTTTTCGGGAAACAGGTTCAAAATTTTAATTGGAGAACTTGGTACTGATAAGTACTTTTAATATTAGGGGCACCCGATAGAGCTCCTCCTCGACTAAACAATTTAAGTTTTTCACTTATAAGAAAAGTTTTTATTGACCGTGCTTAAGTTTCACTGGTTACAAAATTTGCTTTAATGATTTTGATTAAAATACCAATGCTTAGGAAAATTCATGGCAAATTCATGCGAATAGCCTGCAAAATATTTTTCATTGTGAACGACTTTAGCATGCATGTAAATGTAAGTGATAAGGGAGAATTTTAATGCACACAAAATGTACATTTCTTTAAGGCATGTAGTTTATATAATTATCATTTAACTATTTCCGAAATGTTTCTTGTTATTAGTTCTTATTTTACAGTACCTATACTTTTCTCAAATGATGGGTAATTTTTTTCTCTTAGCCATGTAAAAAGAGCAGAATTTCAATATCATCACATAGTGACTATTTCTAATAGATTTGATTATCACTTTGGCGTAGCGGACTCCTGTATTTGCCCTTCAACCTACATGGAAGTTGCAAATGCTTATCCTGATTAGCATAGAATAGATAGAAGAATAACCTTTTATAAGAACAGTTTGTTGCAGAATAGATAAAGAAAGTTATCTGAACGGAACACATCAGATTTTTAACTTAAATTAATCCACAATGTATGCAATGTGTAAAAGGTTGCAAGCACAACAGTGAAAAAACTTATAATAAGATTTTAGTTTCTAATGCATCCTTAGGGAAAAATAAAACGATGAATGGGATCCAAATTTTTCAAGTTGTATGTTATGGTATCCCAGATTAACATATTACACTATTTTTTTTTTTTTTTGAGAATAACTCTCTCATTGTGACTAGATATCACAAAGCTTGAATTTCTGGTGAAGTTTCGATATTCTTGGTGAAATACAATATTATACTATATTATACTATCGTGAAGCGGAAAACAGTTTTAATAATTTGATGTGTTACGCTCACATGCATTTCTCTACATATTTGTATAAATTATTGTTAATAAGCTTATTCTTCCTCTTGATGCTAATCGAGAGTATTAGCAGAGACGGTCTTAAAAGGTCAACTCCACGAAAAAAATGTATATGACATAAATTGTGTATTTTAACGAGATCTACATTTTTGTGTATAAAGTTTTTGTCTATCTCTTACGGTTTACTAGTTATTCAAAATTAGGTCTTCAGAAGCTATTCCTAGAAAATTAATACATTTTATTTGTGATGGAAGTAGCTTAATATGTGGTACTTTAATCAAAATCGTTAGAGCCATTTTTTAAAAAAACAACTAAATTTTCGAAAATGTTTCCATGTAAATGGTGGTTTGGGTTTGGAGAATTTCTTGAAAATCTTAGTGTCGCGTCCTTGGAAGGTACCAAACTTAAATATCAAGTTTGGTACTTAACAGTCCTTTCGTTTTTGAGCTATGCTGTACACAAACACGCACACACACAGACAAAAAGACACACTCACACACGGATCTTTTTCCGAAATTGCTTTTTTTTTTTTTTTGGATTCAGGGAACCCAAAACATGTATTTCCGGTAAAATCTCGGGATCGAATTTTTGGGTGCATTACAGTACCTTCTCTATACACTGTATACATAAACTATAGCCTGAGCTAATTTTTTATATTATGAAGCATGACATGGAGCGTTAGTTAAAAAACCTCCATAGTAATGGGAATCTGCTGGTATAAATTGCTAGACACAAATCATAACTCTTTATAAGTACGTGGGACGCAATTCGTACTTTTGTCTGTAATTGCCGTGCAGCAACATGGTTTCTGTCCTGTGCCGCAACTCGCCCACTCCAAGTAAAACATCTGGTTAATCGATCCTAAATACCAACCTGTGGAATGCAGGGCAAGTTGCTCGATCGGATACTTCCCTTTAACCCACTGAAAACTGCATCAGGCATGACACGTGACACATGACGCAGACAGGAATGCAAGAACACAATGTGGAGATGTAAATACAGTATTGGAACAGCATATAAACAATAAAACTTTTAAGAAGTGTAAAAGACAATAACGAAATGATCCAATCATAAATTAATTATTTTAGGCTTAAATCCAAGGGTAGTTGTGTAGATAAAATGCTAAATGAAGCATATTGGCAAATGAACACTAAAATGTCCCTGGCACGGCCAGTCACCACTCCCCTTACCTGGTTTTGGCAGTAAAATTTGTTTTACTTTCTCCTTCTTCTTTGCTCCTGAGTCTGAGAGCTATCTGCGTTCATACGCTAATATTTGAGTGAATTCTGACATCAAACCAATACGAGACAGATTTAACTAGAGGCTGACCTGGATCGTCGCTGAGAAACTATTCCTCCCACCTACTAAGGTGCAACTTTTTGTACTCCTCCCCTTTCGCCACTCACTTAGACCTGACATTGTTTGATGGTTTAATGTGTTTTAGACTTAATTCAAAGAAATATGAGATTGAATCAGACAAGACTGGTGTGGAACACTGAGGTTATGAAGATTTTGTCAAAAAAAGAAAAGCATTACCTATAAACTGTATATAATTACAATATACGGCACCAAAGGCGGTGGAAATTGATAATATATGCAATGAAAGTATATTTTAGAAAGGAATTACGGTAAAGAAACATTCCAGGCCTACCAACTTTTGAAAAGTATGAGGACTGAGAAACAATTTGGAGAAATCTTAACCAGGGAGAACGGTCCTGGTAGGATTTGAACCTCGGATCTCCACTAAGTCCGTGTCTTAGCGACCTCAGCCAGCCCTACTGATGTTTAGGTGATGCACAAACTATAAACTCGCCAATTCATATATGACTTAAAATGATTTAGCTTAAGTAGAATGATCGGTTATTGTTGTATGCCTTAAACAATGGGAGGAAAAAGCTAGTGATTTAGTAGAGGTGTTTTCCCCGAACTTCTATGGATAGTAAACACATCATATTATGAGACGTCTTCGGATTAACCTTTTCATAACAAGAGCAAGGAAAGTCAAACTTGCCTAGTCTGACGCGGGCTGCAGCGGATTTAAGCCAAGACGTGTGAGGTCGTCAGTTCTTCGAAGACCTGATCTGTATCGTTCATCGAATTGCAGGCACCACGCCCAGTTTTCTGTTGGCCAGCATTTAGCTCTTAGTCCGCTGGCATTAAGGGACGAGCATTATGGATTCAAGAACACTCGTAATTTACCATTAGCATAATTCTTTTGCCAATCCTCTCTCCGCGTCCTTGCTGGTAAATACTTGTCGAGTCTATCCTCAAACATCGTGTTAGAAGCCTAATTGGAGTCAGAAATCACAATGGATAATGGCATCATCTTACCTAATTCCAACCTCGTCCTTTGCCAATGCTGTGGGTAATTATGGGGTACATAACACCCACTTTTCTGGATTCCACAGACACCACCGTTTGCATATGGAGCTCATATACAATGACGAAGTAACTTTTCTATCAGTAAAGGCATATCTTTTTACTTTCCCTGCTTAGTACATAGTACGTAGGTAGAGAAGTTATGCAGTCCACCGAAAAATTCAATTCTGAAATTTCACCGGAAATACACTCACGAATTAAGGTTTCTTACAGTATCTAAAAAGCATTTTTAAAGAAAATGTCTTAGAGGCTGACGTGGTGTGTATGTCAGAGTGTCTATGAATACAATAACTCAAAAACGAAATGCCAGTAATATGCTAAACTTGTATTCAAGTTTAGTATCTTCCTGGATGCGACACGAAGATTTTGAGGCAAATGCCCTCCCCAACCCAAACTACCCTTTCCATGGAAAATATTTATAATATTTAGATTTTCTCAAAATTGGCTCTTACGATTTTGATACAAATACCGTATATTAAGGATATTTACATGACTAATAAAATATATATCTTAAATTTATGGGAATAGCTTCTGAAGACCTCCTTATTCTGACTGCCTTCTGCATAATTGGTAAACCATAAGAATAGAAAAAACTTAGTACACAAAGCATGCAGGTCTCGTTAAAACAAGCAATTCATATCACACATATACATTTATTTTTTCGTGAAATGACTATTCTCGAAATATTGCTTATTATATGCTTGGGTTTTAAAATACTTAAACTTTCTCATACAGAAATTTGTCAACACCTGCCACGAAAAGAAACGCATCTCAATATATATATATCAACCAGCTTTTAAAAGATTTGACAAGCGCTTTCGCCTAGTGTACTTACTCTCTTATTTCTCTTCTACTTACAAGGAAGCAAGCAATAGAGACAATTTCTGCTAATGTTTAGCATTAATTAGATAGAAGAAAACGTTTAATAATAATTTGTTACAGAAATGTAGAAAAAAATCACACGAATAGAACACATTATTTTTTGAAGTAGCTTACTAATTTTAATAAGGTAAATAAAGGTGCAAATGGTCCATATTTAGCAATAGACTTATAAGGTACATATAAATTTGCAACTGATACATTATGAGAAATGTTAAATGTTTTTAGCTAAACCTTGGTATGTTAAGGTTGCGAGTATTTTAATCATTTAATTAGACAGAAATTAGTCTTCTCCTCGGTTAACTTTAAGAATAAGAGTTTGACAAAAACAAACATTATTTTCACCTTTTACACATATAAACTTCTGCAACAATTCTACGACTACAGCTATAAACTACTAAAATAAACCGCAGTTACCTCGGAAATGCTTCCTTCCCTCCCTCAGCGAGACGTAGTCATGTGATCTTTTACTAAAAAAAGAAAAATTCGAATGTGCTACATACATACAACTTTCTCTAGCTTTTACATATACAAACTATTCTCATTTTATCCACATCATGCTAACAGAGATACACATTAGCGGAGTTGGTCGTTATTACTCGCTTCCTTGTAACTAGAAGGGGAGTAAGGGAATGCATTAGGCTAAAGTGATAGCCAAGTCTTTTAAAAGCTGCTATCTATGTGAAAATATGTGGTTCGGTTCAATTTCCATGGACCATTTGAGGAAATTTTGGTATATCTCGAAAACGATTAACTGCACAAAAAAAGCATATGACACCAATTATGTTTTAACAAGATCAATATCTTCTGTAGTAAGGTTTTGTCTATTTCTTGCGGTTTACCAGTTAGGCAAAATTCAGCATAATTCATTTAGAATGAACAGGTCTTAAGTAGCTATTACTTAAAAATTCAAGATTTGCATTCTATTTTTCATTTAAATGTTTTAATATCGATATTTTAATTAAAATAATTAGACTCATTTCTGAAAATACAAAAATGTTGAAAATTGCTCCATATAAAAATAGTTTGGGATCGGGGATTTTCCCGAAAATCTTCGTGTCCCGTTCTTGTAAGATATTAAACTTTAAAAACTATGTTAGGTATTTAACGGTATTTTAGTTTTTGTGCTATGCTGTCTACAAACCTCTTCTAAAACTTGTTGTTCTATTCTTGTTGAATCTTTCAAGGGTGGAATATTTTCCTTAAAATCTTCGTATCACATCCTTGGAAGAGGCTGCACTTAAATACCATTGGTATTTTATCCACTTTTCGTTTTGTGATGCTATTTACAGACAAAGCGACCTTTTTCTAAATCTCTGTTTTTCATTTTCTGCGACTTCCTTTATCTATTCTGCAAAAGCTCGTTCATGCTTATCAAGAAAAAAATTATCAAAAATTGCTGTAATCCATATTATGTTCTTGTACCTGAGGAGTAAGGATACACATTAATCTAAAGAGATAGTCAAAACTTTTTAAAACCGTTCGCTATGAGATGATATTCAAAATCAGTTTTTTTGTTTGACCAAAATGAAAAAAAGATGAATAATGACTTCGCATTTGCGAAAAATGCACTATTTGAAAATTTAAACATATAAGAAACAACATATTGGAAATGGTTAGCTCTTCAAAAAAAATGTATGTAACAAAAATTGTGTTTGAATGAGAACTAAAGTTTTTGTTTAATAAGTTTTTGTCTACCTCTTACAGTTTACTGGTTATACATAAGCCATTCAGAATGAAGAGGACTTTAGAAGTTATATATAGGAAGATCAAGATATACATTTTATTTGCCATATAAAGATGTTTAATTAAACGATAATTTAAGCAAAATCGTTAGAGGCATTTCAAAGATTTCCCCATGTAAATGTTGGTTTGAGCTGGGGGATTTTGTTGAAAATCTTCGTGTCGCATTCTGAAAGGTGCCGAACTTAAACACCAAATTTGACATTTAACTGACTTACAGCTTTTGACTTATGCTGTTCACGGACACCATGGTCATACAAACACACACGTATACACAGATACACACGGATCTTTTTACAATTTTTTTTTATTCAGGGGACTAAAATTTGAGTTTCCAGTGATATTTCGGTATTAGATTTTTGGGAGGAATACAATAGTTTCTCTGCCTACGTACTATTTATGAAGCAGAGAAAATAAAACTTTTGTTATGTTGACACAAAGGTGCTCAAAACATATATTTCCGTGAAATCTCTGTATTGCTTTTGTGTGAACTGCAATGCCTTCTCGTACATTGTACGTGGTAGAGAATGTAAAAGGTGCTTAATTATGAAAAGCATTAATATCTTAACAACGGCTTGACATAGCACGTTAAAGTTTTGCATGCATGAGTGTATGTTTTGTACTCTGAGTAATAAATTCAAAGTAATGAGAGCAAAGCTATGATTGGTGGATTTTCACAGATACACTACCTTAAATAACTACTGCTAGGCAACTTACAAGAATCCATTTGTAACCAACGATTTATTGATACGCTGACACTGCTTTTCTGATGTCCTATATCTTAATTTTCTTGTTGGTACAGCATGTCTTAGTATTATTTCTACGTCTTAGTTCTTATGGGTAATGACATTAAATAAGTAATTTCACAACAGTACTTTCTCTGCTTCGGAGATAAATTCGAAGACATTCCAGTAAAGTATTTCTGAGTTTTGACGCAAAAGAAAAATCTGTCAGAGAGTGAGAAGCCCACGGTCGCTGATAAACCTTTGTGTCTAGATTAAAAGGCAGTGAAACATCGTGTTTGATTCCCGACATTAGGTTTGGGCAAACACTGCGCCCTATAATAACCTCTCTCACAATACCAGACACTTCTCTGTAATTACTGCGAAGGACACATCTTCCGGTTCACAGGGTCCCAATTATATCCTGAGGTGACACTTGGGTGTTCTGTCACGACAAATATGCTAGCCAGTGGTGCATTCTGCTGTCACCCAACAACGGGATTAATTAGATATTAAAGTATGTTTTGAGTAGCTGAAATGAGAAGCAACCAGCAATATATTATGCTTACATGATCGTTTTCTTGAGTAAATAATGAAATGCATAATTATTTCAGTAGTCGTATCAGCAATTATTTATTTAATAGGTAGAGTTGGACTGAAAAATTCAATACCATAGCCGGGATTTAAACCACGGATCTCCGGGTCTCTAGCCGATTGCTCTGCATGTGTCCCGGTAAACCACAAGATGATCTCAAATTATTTTGAGATGACATACTCCAATGGCGACTTACAATGTTTAAGTCCCAGGATTCATAGTATAGCCAACTAGCAGAGTCAACTAGATGGGCAACCGGCTAGAGACCGGGAGATCCGTGGTTCAAATCTCGGCTATAGTATTGAATTTTTCAATTTAATGGAATTGAAATAAATCGTTGAACATCGAAAGAAATTTAAAAGAATAACAACACATTGTGCAGTTTGAACTATTAATCTCAGATACCTCAAAATGTATAATGGTATAACACTTATTTGAAATAAATTGTGTATTTTGAGATTTATTTTTTGTGTGCACATATTCGTCTATTGCTTAGGTTTATACAAAGTACAATAGAATTTCCTTTTGAATTAAGAGACTTCTAAGGATATTTCTAGAAACTTCAAGCAGTATATTATTTCTTTATCATGTAAATATTTTTAATATGTATATTAATAGAAATGTTTGGAGCAACTTTGGAAAAAAATTAAATTTAAATAAATGTTCCATGAAAATGTAGTTTGAGGTTGGGCAATAAAAGGACCTTTGGGGGGGGGGTACCGAATTTATGTACCAATTTTGTATTAAAGGGAATTTTGATTTCTGAGTTGTGCCAATCACAGACACAGTCACACGATATCGTGCGCGGATCTTTTTCTACTTTATTTATTTACAGTGTATTTCCGATAAAGTCTCAAAACTTTGGCCTGGAATGCAACACTTCCTTTACTTACTACAGGGGAAAGCACATATAATTATCCAGGTAGTGGTTAATAAGGTCGTCAACGAAATTAAAGAAGGTGAGAAAAATTATATTATTTAAATTTATTCAAGAAAATTTGATCGAACTGTAGAAAATTTGAATCTTACCAAATAATTAAATACCAAATTAAAAAATGTAAACTCGAGATGAACAAAATTTATAAGGTATTTTAATACTTAATAAAACAATTCCTCCTAATAAAGTTAAAGAAGGAGGTGCCTATATAATTAAAATCATCATAATGCTATTCTTAAGAAAATACTTAAGACCAGCATTGTGTAAACTTACAAAGCAAGGCCTCATTCAATAATGTTGGGTTACTGCAATAACAATTCGTTGAGGAAAGGCTTACTGAGTAGCCTCTGTAGGCATAGAAGCATTGCAAGAGTTTGCGTGCTGCCAATGCTTTATTTACCTCTTGTTGTTCTACCTCCATTGTTGCGATATCACGAGATTACAACACTAAAGGTTGCCAGGTTACTCAAAAAAGCAGAAGTTGAAGAAATTAAGGGCAGATAATTAGATTCCGACACTAACGACCCTGAACCAGAAAGTTATCTGGCCATCGTGTTACTTAAAGGAAGGGAAGTGTGCAGCAGGCCTTCCTGTCAACCGTTGTAAAGAAGAACGGAAACACAAGTGTTGCCAACTTAACCCCTACCGGAACTGCAACTCTAACAATGGTTACCAGTAATTTACAAAATACTTGGTTCTTTTTCGCTTCTAATAATTATGTATAATAAATTTATAATTTATTATTATTATTATTATTCCTCAAAATCCATGTATAGCTAAGAGAACGTAATATTTCCAGAAGAGGCATACATTTAACAGACTTGCCAAATTATTAGAACAAACGTCCTTATTAGCCTAATTCTTGAAAATATCATGTAAAACATTATTAACTATTATAGATAAAATATTAAATACAATAAAATATTATTGAGTGCTAATTTTTGGCATACACTGCTTTTATCCTTTTATCAACATTTTTTTTTGTATATATTGGCATAAATAGTTTGAAAAACTACTAAGCTCTATCATAACTTTGATAAGCGTTTAATTTTGTTTTTATGAAAACAATGTTTGCAAAAATATCGATCTTTAGCAATACCCTGAGTTACATTAAGTGACTAATGTTTGACTGTCCATTAAGAAGTAGATGAAAGAACCACGCAAACATTGGAAAGCTATGTTATAATTAGGAGGGTTGTCAAAGAAATGTTAAACCACCACCTAAATGCGACCACAATCAGTGTTTCAGTTTTAACTAAACTAATTAATGAAAGATGTACTCATTTGTCAGGTTTTCACTAATCGTTTGACCACGTCCGTACTTGTCGTGTAATCAATCCCTTTCTTAAAAATCTTCGTACCTCATCCTTGAAGAGGCTGAACTTAAATACCCAGTTTCTGTTTATTGAAGGTTTCATTAGATTTGCTCATCAAAGAAGCACATACGCGCATGCACACGCACATTGTATCTTTTTCTATTTTTGGGAGGGTTCAGGGGTGCCTCAAAGCATTTCCAGTAAATCTTGACATCCAAACTTTGGGTAAAATACATTACTTCTTCTTGCCTATATAGAGCTTTTTGTAGTTAAACAGAAAAAGGCATGCTTTATTGTTGGTTTGTATTTTTAAATACTTCCTGCTTTTTCTCAAGTGCTAACTCAATTATTCTTTTAACATTATCTACAACTTAATTATAATAAGTAGAGGAGTAAGGTATTCCACCAAAAAAGTTTGATACCGAGATATATGTAAAGCTTCCCAAATACTGTCTGTTAATTTTATTGGCTATGAGTCTCAAGACAATTGTCATTGTCCTTTATTACAAAGCAACCACTTTCCGTACACAAAACATTCTGTTATTCATTCGTCATCCACAGAAGTGGCCTATTTTTAATGAAGAAATGGGGGAAATAATTATTTCTTTACCCAAGTCACCAAATAAAAGAGAGCATATTACCACGTAAAGCATGTAAAATAAAAATCAGGATATGTAGATTTAAATTTGAAATACTTGGACCAATGGTTGCAAACCTTAACCTTTTGACCCCCCGTTTTGAGATGTGGCAAGCTACTGCATCCCTCTCAAGATTTTCAGTATCTTAAAGACAAGAATGCAAAACAAGACAATACATCAAGCACAGCATGCTTAAATAAACAGACATTTTCAAAAACATAGTAATAAATCGACCCATGACAGTAATGATTAAGCAACATTGTATACAAATAAATGTAATAATTATGCATACCATTTATTATGAGAGCTTAACAGTTGATGTGGTTTTGTTTGGATTAGACTTCGTATATTTAGGTGCCTCGTTTCCAGATCTGACAATGCACAATGGAAATCATTCACGAAATTTAGCCAACGACACTGTCTGGTTTTAATTACAGCCAAAATTGAGAATCCTGACTTACATAAATACGTATGTGGACAAAAAAAAATAAGGCCAATCGCACTTCTGACTGTTTTTTGATAAAAGTCAAAGATTACTTTATTCCAAACCCCTTCAGATCTGAAGATTTAAAATAATAATAATAATACTACTACTACTACTACTAATAATAATAATAATAATAATAATAATATTATTGTTATTATTATTATTATTATTATTATTATTATAGAGAGAACTTTTGAGCACTTGCACCCCAAGGACTTACCTCAAATCAAGTAGCCTGTCGAGGAGCAAGCAAACTTAGGCCATAGCACATCTCATGGTGGTGAAGAAAAATGAAATTAGATACAGTGATTAAAGGAATACTCTGAAAATACGTGAGTTACCTTAGATAACCCCAGCATTCGTTTAGTGACCGAGGAAAACCGCGGATAAAAAAACAACAAAAGAAAAAAAAAATCGCATAGTTTGGTCGTCCTTGGGGGATTTGAACCTAGAATTTACCGAATAGGAGTTGCACGCGATTACGCGGATGCTTAACATACTATTACATTTGTTTGTTTGTTTTGGTAGTGTTTAACGCCCGCTTTTACTGCTCTGGCACCGCAGGCGATGACACTGGTGATACATGAAGATGGAGCCCCGGTGGAATAAGGTGGCGGGGGAAACCGGAGAACCCGGAGAAAACCGCTTTGTCCACCACAAATCTCACATGCGGTCGCTTGGGATCGAACCCGGGCCATCTAGGTGAGAGGCGAATGGTCTGACCACTCGGCCACGGCGCGGCCCCTATTACATTTGAAGTGTTATTAGGAATAAGGGAATGTATATCTCTTTAGATTTTAGATCTTAAGATTTTTTGGATATTAACTTTTCTACAGTTCTTTCATTGTGAGTCTCTCGTTAGCATTTTTGCTTACACTTTTAAATATACATATTGGGAAGGCTTCTTAACGTCATACAGATACCTTATTAATTACACGGATAAATACAAACACACTCACATTTTTCCTTTTAAAATGGGGAATTCCCATAGGTACATACATATTGCACTATAAGCTTGAATTTCAGTCTCACACAAACTACATGAAATAAATACATAATAAAATAAAAGATCTTATTAACAATTAACTACTAATAAAAATAAACTGAATATATATTACAATGACCATTTAGCATCACAATACTAACAATCATTCCTTTATTGGCAAGTTCTCATAGAGATTGAACAATTATGTAAGCATTGTTGAAAAATCTAAAACCATTTGACAAATTTGTATTTATTACAGGTGTACCATATTTACAATAAAAATATCCTTTGCTTTGAACTCCCCCCTTTCTCCGCATAATCAGTTACACATTCCCGGTTCTTTCACCGAACACAAACACGTGCGACTTTCCTGCGATTATCTATGTTATTGCTTGGTAACGTGAATGAGCAAAGTTCATGGATAAAAGAAACATGTTGCTAGTATCATATGTTTCTTCAACATTAGACATTCCTTTGATTGCTGATAGCCCTTCATATATGATCCTAAACACTTCAGATCGGCAACAGCCACGCCTGTGTTTGTTGCATTACCGTGTAAAATTCTTTCTTTGTCCAAGTCACCAAAGATTTGACCTGCATATCACCACCCGGCAGCATGAAAATACAAATCAACAGAAGCCAGAGAATTATTCATCTATTTGCTTCTCCTCGATGTATGAAAAAAATCTTGCACTACTTGGACATCGCATCTCAAAGAAACAATGCGTTCATTTGTCACATTTTGGTGCAAAGAGATTTTAAATTTAGGAACGTAGGAAGCAGTTTTCTCAATGTATAACTGTCTGCGGCAAAACAAATGATTGCATTAGTAAATAGCAGACAATTAGATCAGATATATTCGATAACTTAGCGTGTCGATAGAGTACATAGATTAGATAGGATGGGATGAGATGGATAAATGCGCCTTATTGGTGTCAAATTATTAAATTTACATAAACATTTTCTGCAAGCTTCTCACAAAATTAACAAACTTGATTTGGCTTCGCGCAATTTATCAGTTCTTCTGGTTAGCCAGTAGATCCCAACATGCCAATCTCCTCCTAGAGTTCTTAACATTTGTTCTTTGAGTTAAACTGTATGTTGGTTTTCTCGCCGTGGAAATTCCGCCAAAATGTGTCCCCGTTTTCAACCAAACCACAAAAAAGGCAGAGGTATCTGGGGCAATATTTGACCTAGAGTAAACTGAACACAGTTAGCAAGCACAATATATTTAAACGGAAGTATAAAGGACTTTTTGGTGATTAATGGAAAGTTCTCTAAAGCAGAGATTACAGTTTACAAGAACAGGAAACGGAATGTCCGGATTTCCGAAGAAGCTTAGTCCAGAAGCTACGGACGATGACCCGCGTCCGGCACGAAACCAGCTAAGTGGAGATAATGAAGGGAAGAAAACAAGCAATGGGTAGCACTTCATGCAGAGATGAATCGGGCTCAAGGACAGTCCCGATTCCCGTGGCCAGAGGAATCAGGGCAAGATGATTCCCACACTCCACCTTCTTAACCACCCACCCGCGCAAAACACGCAACACAGTGACGTAAGTGCGTTCACTTTAACTCTCGCTTTCTTGTTATACATTTCGTTTAATGCTTTATCTGTCTCACGTTTTCAATGTCACGTACAGGAGTGGCAAGTCTTCAAGAATGTTCTCGTCACAGTCGATTACACAACGCCAACCTGACAGTAATAATCCGATAACGGTGACGCTGGACGACTTTATCGTTGTAATCAGGAATAGCTTACAACCCCATCGACAGTATAAGAAAAACCTGAATCGGGGTTGATGGATGTAATTCTATTCTCCACACTTCTTAGGCACATTTATAATTATTACTTTCTATACAAAGAACATAGTACATAGAAAAATATTGCGTTCCACCTATGGTCTATGGGGTAACATTTTGTCTCTGATTCCCAAAATGAAAGTGAAGTTTTATTTATGGATGCTATTTCACTATTGTGGTTCTCAACATTAATTTTGCAGAAGCCTCTTTATCAGGCTTGAGGTTCTTTTACGTGTCGTAAGTCTAATACACGGGACCAACGGCTTTACTTCCCTTCCGAAGGAAGCCATGCACGCCAAAAAAAAATCCATCTTTCTACGCCGTTTGAACAGCATCCTTGGGAATATAAAGCTAGTATAGTAATCATCACAAAACGCAAGGGCGACCCCAACATAAAATGGTACACTAAGAACCTCAGCAGTTAAAGCCATATCCTCTAGATCTAAATTCGTTAATAAATAAACCTAAATCTTTTCATCGCATCCAAAAATTCAATAAGTATATTTCACTGTAAATACATATTTTGAAGACTCCCGAAAATAGTTTTTTAGAAAAAGGTCCGTGTGCGTAGGTGTGTTTCTGTCTGTGAATACCAGAACTCAAAAACGAAAATTCCCTTATAAACCAAACTTGATATTGCAGTTTAGTATCTTCCAAGGATGTATCACAAATATTTTTAAAACATCCCCCCACCCCAAACTACACTTTACATAAAACATATTTAAAATATTTTGATTAAGTAGCACATTGTTTAACATATATTCATGATAAATGATATCTACATGTATAATTTTGTAATAACATTTAACGTACTCTCCATTCCGGGTACTTTTGCACAACTAATAAACGGTGAGATACAGACTAAACGTATGATGCAATAAATATAGATAAAGCACACAATTTATGTCAAATTTATGGTGCAGTTAACCATTTCTGAGATATTTCTTGTTATTGGTTTCAGTTTTCAATACTATTTTTCGTAATTGAACGTTATTATACGTTTTTTTTTTCTTTCTCGTGGTCAAGCAGAACAACGGAATTCCAAAGTTATCACACCTTTAAAAATATTGACCTTTGCTTTAGTCTAGTGTATTCCCTGTTCCCGTAGACACTATAAAGAAAAATGCAATAAAATCATTTCTACAAATGTTTATTCCGATAAACGCGAAATAGAAGAATAAGCATTTTATGGAACTAGTTTGTTTGAGAATGGTACAGAAAGTATGTGAATGAAACCTGTAAGGATTTTGTTCAGCTGTTTTTTTTTCTTCAATAATCACTATATCAAGCAAATTGGAAGATGTTATTTCCCTTAGGTTTTGAGTTATTAATGCTATTTATTGAAATGGAACATATTTTACGGGGAAATCTTCCCCAACATTTTAATTAAATGAATGCAAGTTTTACATTCTAGAGATATATTTGAAAAAATGGACGTACTGACATTATGATGCATTCAGTACAAATGAAAAAGAACCTGATGCTACATTCACATTACTGTTTAACCCATTTTCTCAACAAATTATTATTACAAAAGCGTATTGTTCGTCTACTTCCTGTTAAACATTTGCGGAACCGTCTTATTGTAAATTTCCTTTTAGATTTAGATTTTCTTTAGATTTGGCGAATGCAGTAGTTAAGCGTTTAACCTACAGTAATTTTTTTAAGAGTGGTCGCTATGTGGTGGCTTTGAAATTCCGATCTCTTTGCAAAGACAGTAGAAAGGCAGTAAAAATTTTGAAAAACAAGTATGAAAATCAAATCAATAACAATGAATATCTCGGAAATTGTGAACCACACATAAATAAAAAAAAGTGTATGTTTTAAGCAGATCCACATTTGTGCGTAGTAATGTTTTGTCTACTTATTGCGGTTTACCAATTAAGTAAAAGGCATTCAGAATGAAAAGCGTCTCAGAGATTATGCCCAAAAAATTTCAATATATATTCTATATCTTATTGTGTATGATATGAAAATATCTTAAACATTTAGTATTTTAATCACAATCGCTAGAGATATTTTAAGAAAACCAAAATTTTGGAAAAATTTGTTCTTTGTAAGAGGGGTAAGTTTATTTCCGACATTTTGTTTTTGAGTTTTGCTGCTTACACACACACACATAAACACAGACACACACAGATGCGTATATTTTTTCGAAAATATGCTTTGAGGTTAAGAAGGAGTCAAAACATATACGATTTCAGGTAAATTTTTGATATGGAATTCATCGGTGGAATACAATGCTTTCCCTACTTAGAGTGTAAAGAGAAAGTAATATATAATATATATAATATAATATATATAATGACTGACAGTATAACCAAAGTTCAGGGTTTGATATGCTCAATCATTTTATTTTTACTTGTTCTACACTTTACCTATAACACAAATAGGAAATATTGCACTCCCTATATATAGTTTATAAACACTGTGTAGTATCATAATTCACAAAAAAGAAAGAAAGAAGCAATGGAACGAAACGTTAGCTAAGGTTGAATAATAATAAAATTCGTATTTGCATCAGCCTCTTATCAGGAACCAACATGTAGATTTACTAAATACTCTCTTACTATCAATTCATTTTAGTTGCTTTTGTTTTAAACGATACAGATTAAAATAGTTTACTTTTAGGACCTTAATACATGAATTAAGTATTTACCTGTTTTATTATGAAGAAAACTAAGGAATGTTTAATGCAGTTAGGTATAAACAATCGCTTAGTGCATTAACAATAAAATTCAGCTGCCAATAGAATAATCAATAGAAGTTTACTAGCAGGAACTAATTTCGAAAAACCTCCTGTTGATTGGATTTTTTTTTTTTAAATTTTAGAGCAGTATTTGCATAACGCTAACATATTTCAACTGTAAATAAAATTGGTTGGTACTGATTACATTATTGGTTCAACTGGCTATACGTCACTGTTGATCCGTGTTTCCTCCCCCACTTCCCTTCTACACACGAGTACTTTTTTTCACGGCTGAGTAAGGGAGTATATTTGCTGAACACCAATAAGAAACATGATGGCATCTACTATAGCGCGTTGTTATAAATCTTAGATTATGTTATTTATGATATAGAATTGCATATTTTGAGAGAGGTTTGCAATCCATAACTTTAGCATTGTGTGCACCAATAGAAGCAGAAACAATTCAAAAGTGGACCTTCTATTTGCAAACGGCCAAGGCATGCTGACTCCCCAGGCAGTGGAACTCTCATTATAGATATAACCTTAATCCGCTCGTCTCTCTACACCATCAGGTACCAAATTTCAAAGCCTGGTGATCAGTGAAGCGAATAATCACGACTCCAAATAATATCTTGACACAATCTAGGTCACATCTACATTCCAGATACCACAAATGAATTATTGTCTTATAAAGCCGTTCCTCAAGTAAACATTCTACGGCTTGTTCATAGTTCTGTATTATAGCTCTGCTTTAGGAGTAATTTTAAATGTAGGTTTTCTCTTTTGTAACAAATAATAATGTTGTACCTCATACAAGCCTTAATTCACTGTACTTGTCATCTAGAGGAGCAGTTTTAAACCAGTGACACAAGTGTAAGTTTTAGTATTACGGATTGACTGCGCTTTCCGAAGGAAGAATGAAGTTAAATTTTAAAAGTAGGTTGTAAGGTTAATATTCCGCTTCGTTAAAAATATTCATAGAGTAACCGCTTTTAAATTGACAATAACTGTTGTATGCCAATAACTCAAATATTATTTAAATATAGCCAAATGCAACTCGTCAGTGCCACATTGTCACCAGACTTCCAACAATTTAGCCCAAAAAACTATCTTGAACAACTGTGTGCACTATCCATTTCGGTAGTCTGAAAATGATATGCAACATATACATACAGGCATATATGGTAAACCAGAATATCGTAGTAGTGCTAGTATTAGTGGTAATAATAGTGGTAGAAATAGTAGTGGTAGAAGCAGTAGTAGTATTAATAATAACTTTTAATTGTGAAAAAATCAGGCATGCATTATTATCTTCCTTATTTCTGTTAACGATTTATTTACCTAGTGCGTAAGAAGTTTTTTTTTGTGTGTTTCAAGTCCGATTAAAGATTCTATATTATTATAATTGTTATTATTACTATTATTACTAGAAAGTTACCCATGGGCCAGCGTCTTGAGTAGGACTAACGGCCGGCTCTTCAAAACAATAGCGAATGCGTAGCAAATGCATTTAGTAACACTTCTTGCAGTTTGTGCTACTGTATTCCAAATATTCCTTTCAGCATTTCCTAGTAGCCTACCCTTCAAGAACGTTTCACTTTGAATACGGAGCCTATACAAGGAACTGGCAAGTATCCAGTTATGTTAGTGTAGTTGGTCAAGAGGCTACGAAATTGTGATTGAATCTGATGGATCAATTGTGTTTTGTCCGAGTGTGTACTAGTGTGTCAAGTACAACATTTCTCCTAGTTTGGGTATTCAAGTATAATCAAGGTGTGTTTAGCAGCAACTATCTCACTTGTGACAGTATTATAGTTCACAGGTCAGCTTTGCATTTTATCCTATTCCAGAATTATAGGACGTCCGAGGTTAGGCTCATTCTTTGTGGTAAAGGGAAGCATGTTTAGATCGTAAATAATTAAACCTGCATTGCTATAAACAGTTGCGATATTTGTATATAATTTCTATTTCTGTCGTCGCCCCCATGTAATACTAAAGCTCACTGCTTTATGTTTTTTTTTTTGTTTTTTTTTTTTTGTTTTTTTTGAGATGCAAAGGTCGCACGTTAAAAATATTCTACGAGAGACGGGGGATGGTTTGCTATTGGCGACTTCCCTATCTATACTCCAATGACCGTCTTGACTTTAATGCTAAAAATTCCTAGATCTTGTAAAAGAAAGACATGTTTAGATCGTAAGTAATAACTAAAACTACACTAGTAAAAAGGGTGCACCATTGGCATCTAGTTTCTATTTTTCGTTGCCGCCATGCGCACCACTTCATGGTGTTGTTTTTGAGATACTATGATCGTATGTTAAAAAAAAGAAGTCTACAATTCTTGATAATCTGTTTTAACTTTGCACACGTTGCCTGAGTGGTAGCAGCCCCGTTTAATAATGCTATCATTCCTTGTGTGCAGCATGTTAACGCTCTGTAGAACCAGAGTAAAAGTATTTTGGATCTTTCTCTCTTAAGTGCTGAGTCATATCGGGCTGTAAGACCAGGTTCAAAAGTTAGCACTATCAAACACTACTTTTAAAATGTTATTGCTAGTAACCACGATCGCCATCAGCGTTTTTCTATATCTATTTGAGACACATTTACCTGGCGAATTAGTAGCTCCTAGGTTCTTCACTGAAAACTTTAATAAGGTATATTTGATATTACATTAATTCTTCTTTGTAGAGAATTTCAGCAATTCCACCTCATAGATTAGCATTTCTAATTCCTATCGTGGATTCCTTTTTACTTTTTCTACATGTGCTATGCACATAGTGTATACAGAAGGTATGGCATTGTACACAAAACTTTTATACCAAGTTTTACCGGAAATACATATTTTGGAACCGCCTGAATCCAGAAAAAGCATTTTTAGAAAAATGTCCGTCTGTGTCTTTTGTCTGTGTGGTGTGTGTGTTTGTGTGTATGTGTCTGTTATGTGGTGTGGGTGTGTGTGTGTGTTTGTGGGCAGCATAACTCAAAAGTCCGTTAAATATTAAACTTGATATTTAAGTTCAATATCTTCCAAGGATCAACACAAAGATTTTCAAGAAAATACCCCACCCTCAACATGGAAAAAAATTCTAAATTTTTGATTTTCTCAAGACTGGCTCTAATGTTTTTGATAAAAATCTCTTATAGTAAAGATAATCACATGACAAATAAAATGAATATCTTGAATTTTCTGTGAATAACCCTTCTGTAAATAACTCCTGAAGACCCCCTTTTTTTTTTTTTTTTTTTTTTTTTTTTTTTAATTTTGCATAAACTGTGAACCGTAACAGATAGACAAAAAATTATTACACAATAAATTTAGATATCTTTAAAACACATAGTTTCTATTGTGTACATTTTTTTTCTAGAGCTGACCGTTACCGGGATACTCCTCGTTACTGATTTCAGTTTTAAAATGCTTAAAACTTGTCAACTCCTGCCCAGCAAAGAAACGCATTTCAATTCCATAGCAACCACATTTTGAAGCATTTGACTATCGCTTTAGCCTAGTGTATTCCCTTGTTTCCCTTCAACCTATAAGGAACTAAGTAATAAGATCGTTTCTGGTAATTTCATCTTGATTAGCATGAAGTAAATAAAATAAACTTTTTAACAATAATTTATTACACAGATCTAGAGAAACTCGTGTAAATGGAAGATCTTAGATGCTTTATGAGGTAGACTTTCGTTTATCACTTAGCGTTTACAAATTAAGCAAGGATATACAAATCTCCTTCCGAACCACAAGCTATTCCCAGAAAAATTCCAACTATATATTTTTTGTCATGTACATATATGTAATATGTTGTGAAATCTTTAGCTTTATTGGATTGTGCCATTCAAAACACACATACACACACATACACAGGCACACAAAAAGAACGTGGGAGCTTATTCCAGAAATGTTTTTCTTATTCAGAAGGCATCGAAATAGGTGTTTAAGGTGAAATCTAGATATAGAATATTTGGGTGGAATGCTAAATTTTCTCTACCTGCAATCATTTAAAACTCAGTCACTTCTACGCTGACGGTCATTCGGTCACTTGCCGTTGTCAGCACTGAGAAAAAGAACTTGATTCATCAAGCCTCCGCGGCTGGTGTCAATGCAATAAGCAGCATGGTGATCTCAAATTATTTTTAGGTTTTCTTTAAGATACATTTTTGTTTAAATAACTCCCTATAAGCAGGTGATTATCTCCTGCTTTCGCTTTGTAGGACCTCTGAAGGAAATGTACCCCTGAACCTACTCCAATGAGCGCAAAATGTGAGGCTGATATTTTGATTCTTCGACAGAAGATTGCATCCTTAGAGTAAGCTTTCTGCCTTCCAGTAGTGGCGTAATCGTTCGACCCTGCGGGTTCAAGGTTCTGTGCCAGGCGGCGATACCCTGTCATCCCCGACCTTCCTACGTCATTTGCTCGTTCCTGTTTTCCGAATGATGTGATCTAATTCAACCTTGAAGTTGTATATTCTTAGCAGTCCGCTGGGAATTGCTAACACATGACCACATCGACTCAGGAAGGAAATAGAATAGTGCTGGTATAAGTGCAACAGAAGCACCTCAATCGGATTGTCTTGTTGAGAGGTGCCAACGGGGTGCACGTTAGAGTAAGAAACTTGTCTCTTAACTACAATAGGATTTTTCTAGTCTTTACTATCTCACAGCATTTCTATATTCTTCATGTTACGAAAAAACCAAAGTTCATGCTACAAAAATGGAAGTTTATTTCAAGACCATATCTCTTAAATTAAGTTTGCTTGCTATTTTCAAAAACTCGAAACTTAAATTCTCCCATAAAACTGGACATAGTGATCCAAAAGTTTGCCGCATTGCACTTCAAAATACATGCAATCAAATGTTTCTCTGGAAGTTTAATCTTACTAGTTTCTTTTAAAAAGTTGATGTATTCCATTCATATGACTATCTCTACATTTCCGTAACAAATTATTGTTAAAAAGTTTATATTTATATCTACTTCATAATAATTGAGATAGGCATTAGCAGAAATGGCCATACTATTTGCTTGCTTGTAAATAGAGGGGAAATAAGGTCATACACTAGGCTAAAGCGATAACCAAATCTTTGATCTTACCATGCGGTTGAATTACGTTTGTTTGCATGAACGAATTCCCATATGAGAACAGTTTCAACTATTTTAAAACTGAAACAAATAACAAGGAATATCTCGGAAACCATCAACACAACAAAAAAATATATAACATAAATTATATGTCATAACGAGATATGCATAATTCATCCAGAATAGAGAGGTATTGAAAGACTATTCACAGAAAACTCAAGTAACACATTTTTCATGTAAACATATTTAGAATACGGTATTTTAATCAAACCCGTTAAAACCATTTTTAAGAAAATCAAAATTCTGGAAAATGTTTCCAAAAGGTAGTGTGAAGTCTTGAGTCTTGAAACTCTTCGTGTTGCATTCTTGGAAGATACTAAACATAAATACAATCGTTTTTTAGTTATGCTGTCTACACTCACACAGACACTCACTCATAAACACAGATATTTTACTAAACATGCTTTTTTAACTCAGGGGACCTCAAAACATATATTTCCGGTGAAATTTCCACACCAAATATTTGGGTGCAATACAATACCGTCTCTAACTACTTTGTACATTATATGTACATACGTGCCAGAAAAAGCGAAAATGCATATGACTACTCAGGTTCATTTTGTATTATGTTGCTTTGTTTAAATTGAAAGATAAAATGCTTTAAAAATAAGTAAACAAAAGGAACTTTATATAGAGTTTTCCAATGGAAGATTTATCGCAGTTGCATTTCAATACCTGTAAGGAAAACTAAATTCTGGATTTTTTTATCTCTCTCTACTACTAAGGAAACAAAATATAGTATTCCACGCAAAAATCTGATATCTACGGAAATACATATTTTGAGACTGCTGGAATAACAGCAATGTATTGTTAGTTGAGGTTATGTTGGAATATTTTTCATAAAATCAGATGTCACGAAGATTTCTCAGAAAATGACCCTATTACAAATTATTTACAAACAAATACTTTCATGCGTTTTGTTTTATAAAAGTATTTGTAACGACTTTGATTAAAATAGAACATGCTCAATACATTTACATACTAACAAAATATATATCTCTAATAAATTTTGAGAATCAAACCGAGTAATTTTGGTACAACACGAAAAATATAGACCTCATTAAAACTCGCAACCTGTATTATTTAACTTTCTTGGAATATAACAATTTTTAAGTTATTCGTAATGTTGGATGGGATGTTTCAATTTATTATTGGTTCACGTGGTCATCAAAAAAGAAGAATTTCAAAGCCATCTTTGATTATCCCTTCAATCTCCTGGAATGAAATGTGTAAGAGAAGTGGGCACAGAAAGTCAGTCATAAAACAGATTAGATACATATTTTTATTTAGTTATTGCAGGTACATCTGCCAAGAGTTCTTTGGAGCGGACTCGGTAGCAAACCATTGCGGTCATTAATACTATGCCCCGGAAGGGAGGGATGAGGTGGGAGATACACCATGTGGCCGGAACCAGAAGTGGCGGAACAGCAATGAGAGTCCCCACAGTTTAAAGAGTCAGGAACTTGGACACTTGGACAGGTACACCGAAGACGCTGCCCTACACAGGGTTCAACGGCCACACTAGGAGCGGTTCTCATCCCAGCAACTAACCAAAGTCAGGGATGGAGAGCGTAATAATGAACACCCTTTTTCAGAGCCACGCCGCACCGAGCACATCGCCGACACTTTCAACCCTAAAAGAAACCAACGGAATAAAATTACAATGAAAACGACATGGAAGGATAACAATTTCAGAAATGGAAGAAATATGCCCAGTATTCGCCTAGTGACGGGAAAATTCCCTAAAAAAAAACCCACATGTCAGGTAGGCAGGGTTTGGGGAACGAGCCCACGACCCCTGATGTGCAGGCGAGAGACGAAACCGCCTGAGACATCCCGCTTGGTACCAAGAGCTCTTTACGGATTTTTGACAGTAAGTTCCCTTCGCGTAGTCTGATTTATGAATAACTCCCAGTCTCGCTTGACTTCATCCAATTTCTGTGTTACATATTTTTGCCCATTATTGGAGCAAGTGTTATGAGCTAAACTTTGAAATTAATCATGTGATGTCCAGATATTCGGATACAAAACTCAATTACCTCTTCAGTTCGATCAGTAAGGGAAACCGAACAACTGGAGGCGATTTTTAATACGGCCTCTAATTACATGTAGCTTCCACGGTACAGGATATCCGTCTGTAGAGGCCCAGATGCCGAAACCGCAAATATAACGCTTTTCATATGACCACAAAGCGCAACTAATCATTACCAGCGGTCTTATCCTTTGATCCCACAAGACACTTTCAATAGCGATGGTGGTTTTATCTTGTATATTGCTCTACGTAGTCGTGAACATGTACTGTTACACAAGTTAACAAGAAAGGTGGAGAAAATGACTAAGTAGAACGTATTTATAGCTGTTAGCCCTCAACTCTGTCTTTCAGAAGTTGACAAATAAAGCCATTGGGAACCAAGAACGTATTCTGAGGTTTAAGCTAGCTGCGAAATACTATAAATTTGTGAAGAAAGAATTTCTATTATATTTCTATTATGGTGATGCAACTGTGAAATTGTATTAATTATTGTTAAAATTAAAAAATAAATTTTCATAAAAAATCCCTCCCCATCACAAACTATCCTATATTTTTTGTAGCTTTCGAAGATGGTTCCAACGATTTTGATTAGAATAGCGTAAATTAAATATATTTATATCACTAATAAAATGTATGTTTTGAATTTGGGAATAGCCTCTGAAAACCTTTTTACTCTGCCTAACGATTGAAGGGAGCCGCGCCGTGGCCGAGTGGTTAGACCACTCACTTCTCACCTAGACGGCACGGGATCGATCCCAAGCGACCGCATGTGAAATGTGGTGGACAAAGCGGAGCAGGGACGGGTTTTCTCCGGGTCCCACGGTTTACCCTGCCATCGCATTCCACCGGCGCTCCATCTTCATTCCGTGTATCACCAGTGTCATCATTTGTGGAGCCATGGCAGTAAAAGCGGGCGTTAAACACTATCAAAGTAAAACGTTTAAACCGTAAGAAATTGATAAAAACATACTACACAAAATAATAGAGCTCGTTAAAACACATGACTAATGTACACTCCTTTTTTGTGCAGTTGAACTTTTTTTTTTTTTTTAAATATTCCTTGTTTTTGGTTACAGTTATAAACTATCTAACTTTTCTCAAACGGCAACATGCTAAGCGAACCGAACCTTAATTGTTTCACACAGTGACAGCTTTTAAAAGAATTTACTATCGCCTTAGCATAATGTCTTCTTCTTCTTCTCTTCATGGAACAAGAGAGTCTCCTGTCCGTCTTCAACGTTCCACCTTGCTCTTGTTCGACCGACATGGCTTATAATCGAACACCTATTTCTTTACTACTTGTGGCACCGCAGGCGATGACACTGTTGATACATGGAATGATGGAGCACCGGTGGAATGCGATGGCGGAGGAAACCGGAGAAAGCCCACCCCTGCGCCGCTTTGTCCACCACAAATCTCACATGCGATCGCTTGCGACCGAACCCTGGCCGTCTAGGTGAGAGACGAATGGTCTAACTTCTTGGCCACGGCGCGGCCTGAACACCTATTTCGGTAGTCGTTCCTTGTGCATTAATGTATTCCCTTATTTCCCTTCTTCTTACAATGAATCAAGTAATACCATTTCTGCTAGTATTTATCTGGATTAGATTAGAAAAAAGAATAATTTGTATTTGAAACTGTTAAAGAAAGTTACGTAAATGGAACACTTCCGATTTTTCAAATAATGACCCAATGTATATATATATAATTATTAAATTTTGAAAAATCAAGAGTTTTGGAGAGGACAAAAAGTAACAATATATCTACACTTATTAGGGCTAATATAAAATATAATAAGATAGATATTTTTGTAATCCTATTTACTGTAAAGCTAGACCTTTCTATGTGAAAATTTTAAAAATGCATCACTTTACTCATTTTTATTAGAACAGTGAATTTAGACACTTATTTAAATTACCATGCATTCTAGAATTTTAATATATAGTGAAAGTACCACTATCATTGTTTACAGTAACTGGTACAAATTTGAATAAGATATCTTACGCACTGTGAATTTGCCATACTTCGTAGCTGTATCATTTAAATTATATTACATTTATATCAAACTTATAAATAATGAAGATTTATTCATAAAAAGGAGGATGCTTTCTGGAATGACTAACCAGGATTGCCAAACCAAGGAGAGAGGCCCGCGCAACTAGTGAATGCTATGGGCTAATACGAATACGAATAGTGTTGACTATTTGCATTGTAGTCTAATGTTACGGTATAAACGGCTCCATTTTAGTTCGACTATGGCTAACCGATGTGCTGGTCGAGAGGTAAAGGGTGTGTTCCATGCTACAAACTCCTCAGTTCTTTTCTTTTGTCATGTGAAGCATAGCGACAAATGTCCAAGACAGCCGAAGAAGTTCCCGATATGTCTTAATTGGTCATTATTGCTGAAGATATGGATTTCTAATTTGCCTAATGGGCAAAAAATCCGAAGTTATTCATTTCAAAAATAGATGGAGGTCGTTATTTTTCACTTAATATTTCTTATTTAATATATTTAACGTGTAATTGCAATTCAATAGTAGTTATACTTATTCTTCCTATTATTAAATGTATGTACTTCGATTAAATTTCCATTGGTAAACATAATTTACCAATTCAAATAATTTACCAAGTTAAATAAAATCTGATGTGTTCCATTCACGTGATTTTCTCTACAAACTATTGTTACAAAAAAGCTATTCCTTTGTCTGCAACGTAGTAATCGAGATAAGCATCGGCTAGAATCGTATTAGTTTCTTCTAAGTAGAAGAGAAATGAGATAGTATACTAGTATAAAGTATAGTTAAATCCTTTAAAAAGCCGCTCACTATGTGCAACAATTGAAATTCGGATTTCGCTTTGCACGGCCACAGTAAACCAAAAGAAATGTTAAGCGAAAGATGACTATCGTTTAGGAAACGTTTAAGTAACTTAAAATAGAAACCAATAACAATAAATATTTCGTAAACGGTTAGCTGTACAAGAAAAAAGGTATATGTCATAAATCGTGTGTATTAACGATGTACGTATTTTTGGGTGGCAAGTTTGTGTCTATCTCTTACGGTTTACCAGTTATACAAAATTTACCCAGAATGAAGTCTTCAGAGACTAATGCCTTAAAATTAAATATATAGGTTTTATTTGTTAAGAAAATATCTTTAATACACGGTATTTTAATGGACGACGTTAGAGCCAATTTTGAGAAAAACAACATTTTCAAAAACGAAATTCCATGTAAAGGGTAGTTGGGGAGCGAGGATGGCCATAGTGGTATTTTCCCTCCCCATCCAATTTTAGGTAATGCAACAGTTTATCGAGATGACACAACGCAGCAGTGAAATTCAAATACATTTTTATGTATTAACAGATTTTATATTTTTATTTCTTTGCTTCACACTACATAGTAAAACTGAAATGTTGATTTCCTCGCAAGCAATTGTTTTAGAAGGACAACTGTATTGAGAAACTCTGTCTGGGATGGTTCTCTCTCTCTTTCTCACCCTCTCTCTCACTTAGTTCTAAGTGTGCAGCTTATTCCTTAATGATTCTATATGTATCATAGAAAGCTATGAAGTTTACCCTCAAGTTCGTAAGTTGAAAGGTAGTGCCAGTTAGATCATCCCCATGAGAGGAGTTAGCTCCGAAATACTCGTATAAGCTTCTTGTGGTTCCGGAGTTCTAATTTCGTCTTTAGGTAAGATTTTTCCTCGTCTGAGAGGAAACAGTTGAGATACTCTCGGCGCTGAATTTTTCAGTCTGACTCTACCCATCTAAGGACTCTCATGAATGAATTGCTTCATTATTTTACCAATCCAAAATTTGCTCTATTAATATTAATTTCCTGGTACAATTAATAAAATTATCTTTAATTATAACAACTCTTCAAAATTGTCCATTATCTCCTCCTAACTTCATTAAAATACAACTTCTGATCTACACAAGGCTTGTGTGAAAAAGCAATTAAATTAATACTAATTGACCTAATATTTGGCTAAACTATGATGCCCGGGAGAAAATGCTTAAGACATTGTGAGTCGCCATTGGGGTGCGTCATGTCAAAATAATTTGAGATCACATTGTGGTTTCCCGGGAAACATGCGAGTCAGTTGAGGAATTTAATGCCGTGTCGGCCTATTGCCATGGTAGCTCAATGGTTAGAACAAACCGGCTAGAGACCGGAAGAATCGTGCTTCAAATCCCAGCTATGGCATTGAATATTTTAGTCTGACTACCTGTCCACTATGAAGTGAGGTTAAAGAAATTAACTGGATTATCCGACGTGTAAGATATTACTCTCCATAAAAAGGAGCAATCGAAGTTTTATTTCCTCCTGAGGAAAATTTAATCTGTGGTTCTGCACTTAAATTAAAACTCTATGTACATAACTATGCATATAAATAGCAGTATATATTTTACGATTAGAATAAAGATTATCCTGTCAACTTTAAGCGAGTAGCTACTCAACTACTCAATAAAACTCTGGATCTGATCCAACTCAGACCTGATCAACAACATATTAGATGCCGTTTATAAAGGCATGTAATATCCGGTAAATCTGTCATACGTTGATTACTGATAAATATTTATTTATTCTAGCTAAGTGGATATCCTATAGCTCGTATTGTAAATGCTACTTCTGGAAAACAAATAAGTACTGCTTGATTGTGTTGCTCGATTGATCAAAAGATACGATCAAAATGGGAGCTACTCGATGACGAACTCGACGGCGTGGGAAAAGAAGTGGCAAAACCACACCCAGTAAACTTCAAGTGCCCCACGCAATTAGATCTGTACACGCGTCATGATGTCACCTTAAGCTAGAACCAGGAACTAGCTTGTTCATGGGAACGAGCCGCTTGACCTATGATCCCAGACGTGTGTATGTGTGGTCACTGTTTTAAATACTTTGTCTTAATGGTTACGCCATCTTCTCATTGATGCCTTGGCTTCGGAAATACCTCACTTTTGCGTCACACGCAACTTACATGCACAAAAATGTTCATTTTGTTTTTTTATGCACATCCTTGTTTGGACTGAACATGCTTCAGAGGCAACAAAAATTATGTGGTTATGAAATTAATAGTGCGGAGATATGGACTTGAAAAGCCAGAACAAGAGTGGGGGCTGGTGCCCCTGTAGAATCCTGGACAGCTAGTTATAGTACATAATTACCAGTTTGGCAGCCTTTATCTCTTATTTTCGTGATAATCGTCACTGCTATTATTAACAAGTTATATAATATCCAACCGAAAATATTAATTTATCTTTGAATGCAAGAGTATGGAGTAGATGATCCTTTTTATTACTTTCTCTTCACCTACCATGTACGTAGTGTATAGAAAAGGTATTGTATTGCACCCAAAAAGTTGATACCGAGATTTCACCGGAAATACATGTTTTGAGTCCCCCTGAATCCAGAAAAAGCATGTTTGGAAAAATATACTTGTATGTGACTGTGGACAGTATAGCTCAAAAACGAAAAGACCGTTAAATACCAAACTTTGTATTTAAGTTTGGTATCTTCCAAGAATACGACACAAAGATTTTCAAGAAAATGCTCCCCAACCCAAACTACTCCTCACATAGAACATTTTTCGATATTTTTAATTTTCTCAAAAATGGCTGTAACGATTTTGATTAAAATCTCTTATATTTAACATATTTGTATGCCGAATAAAATGTATATCATGAATTTTCTGGAAAGAGCCTCTTAAGAATTCTTTATTCTTGATGATTTTTATTGTATTTTGCATTACTGGTAAACCGTATAAAAGAAAGACAAAAACTTACTACACAAAAAATGTAGATCACAATAAAACTCACAATTTATATCACATACATGTCTTTCTTATACTCGCCGACACTTGGCCACACAAAGAAACTGATTTCAATTCCATAGCAACCCATTTTAGAACATTTGACTGTCAGTTTAGCCTAGTGCATTCTCTTATTTCCCTTCTACTTATAAAGGAACTAAGTAATAAGATCGGTTTTGCTAATGTAGCATCAAATAGATAAAACAACAAACTTATTAAGAATAATTTGTTTCAGATATGTAGAGAAGGTCATGTGAATGGAGCCCATCATGTGTTTTCGGGCTCACTGAATTAATTTTAATATTAGTGCTTCGTGAACGTGCGCGAAAAAATATTAAACTTCATGCCTGAATTAGACACCGTTTAAGGCTTTCAAGAAAATTCTCCATTAGAAACTATAATTTCATTATAACATATTTGTTATTTTTAGCTTCTCAAGCACGTATGTACAATGTACATAGTAGATAGAGACAATATTGTATTTCATCCAAAAATTCCACACAGAGTTTTCCCCTGAATCCAAAATAAAGCATTTTAGAAAACGGTCTGTGTTTGTGTGTGTGTGTGTGTGTGTGTGTGTGTGTGTGTGTGTGTGTGTGTGTGGAAAGCTTAACTCTAAAGCGAAAAGTCGGTGAAATAGCTATCTTCCAAGGATGCGACCCGAAGATTTCAAGAAAAGCCCCAACTATCCTTTACATGAAACACGTTTCCAAAACTTTGATTTTATCAAAAATGGCTCTAACGATTTTGATTAAAATAGCACATGTGTAAAACATTTTTAATACAAACGAAATGTACATCCTGAACTTTGTTGGAATAGCCCCTGAAGACCTCTTCACTCCGTAGGACTTTGTATAATTTGTAAACCGTAAGAAATAAACAAAAATCAGATCACACAATTTATGTCATATATATTTTTAAAGTCACAATTTTCGAGATATTCTGTTTTATTGGTTTCAGTTTTAAGCTACTTTAAATGTTTCTCAATCGGGAAGACATCATCTTTTCGTCTCTTTTTTGTTTACTCCTGGCAAGTAAAGAGAACCAAATTTCAATTCTCATAGCGACCTGTTTTTAAAGGATTTGACTATCGCTTTAGTCTAGTGAATTCCCTTATTTCCTTCTTTATACTTATACAGAATGAAGTAATAAGACCAATTCTGCTAATGTTTATCTCAATTAGCGGAATTCAGATAAAAAATTAACGTTTTGTAAGAAAATTTTGTTTGCGGAACGTTAAAGAAAGTCATGTGAATGGAACAATCAGAGTTTTTTTTTATTAAAAGATAATATCTTTGAGATTATTAAGATGACATATAAAATGTGTATCTTGAATTATCTGGAATTAGGCTATGACAGCCTTTTTATTTTTGTTTATTTTAGATGTCATAGCTTTAGCTGTGCTCAGAAACTTAAACTTTTTTGGCCTTCAGTTTGTTGATTGCAAAAAATCAGACTATATATTCGGTGCACTTTGTTTACTCGAAATTGAACGTTCTGTCTATACTCAGGTTCTACAACACGTTCTTCCCTCGCAGAGACTTACGCAGAAATACATACTCTGCCCTCATTTATATGGTATATGTTTACTTTCTCTACACGCACTTGTGCATAATGTACAGAGAAGGAATTGTATTGTACCCAAAAATTCGATTCCGAGACTTCACCGAAAATATACGTTTTGAGACTCCCTGAATCCAAAAAAAGCACTTTTAGAAAAATATCCAAGTGTGTCTATCTATCATTCTGTCTGTCTGTGTGTCTGTCTGTCTGTGTCATAGTGTGTGGGCAGCACAACTGAAAGACGAAAAGTCCGTTAAATACCAAACGTTGTATTTAAGTTGGGTATCTTCCAAGGATGCGACAAGAAGATTTCCAAGAAAATCCCCTACCCCCAGCTACCCTTTCCTTGGAAAAATGTTTGAAAATCTTTATTTTCTAAAGAGTGATTCTAACGATTTTAATTAGTATGTCGTATATTTAAGACATTTACAAGACAAATAAAATTTACATCTTAAATTTTCTGGGAATAACCTCTAAAGCCATCTTTATTCTTGATGAATTTAGCGAATTTTTTATAACTGGTAAACCGTAAGAGATAGACAAAACTTAATAGAAAATGCAGAGCTCGTTAAAGCACACAATTTATGTTATATATATATATATTTTTCCTGAAGTTGACCGTTTTTAGATATTCCTTGCTATTGGTTTCCGCTATGAAATAATTATACTTTTCTCATACGGGAATTAGTCAACTCCTGTCCATACAAACAAACAAAGGAACTTAAATTACATAGGAACCAAGTTTTGACTACCCTTTAGCCTATGGTACTCTCTAATTTCCCTTCTACTTACATGGAAGCAAGTAATAAGACAAAATTAATTTTTTCTAGATTAGTATGAAGCAAATAACCTTTTGAACAATAATTTGTTGTAGAGATATAGAGAAAGTCGTTTTTCCAAGAATGTGTACACGAAGATTTTCATGAAAATCCTCCCTACCTCTAACTAAACTTTACTTGGAACATTTTGCCAACATTTTATTTTCTCAGAAATGGCTCTAACGACTTCTATTAAAATACTGTATGTTTAAGATATTTTTATGACAAACAAAAAGTATATCGCGAATTTTCTGGGAATAGCCTCTGAAGACTTCTTCATTCTGGATGACTTTTGTATAACTGGCAAACCGTAAGAGATGGACAAAAACACGTTACACAAAAAATTTAGATTTCATAAAACACACAATTAATGTCATATACATTTTTGTCGATTAACCGTTTTCGGGATATTCCGGATTATTGATTCCAATTTTAAGCCACAAACGTTTTTTCAAACGGGAAAATATCTTTCTTCTCGTTCCTTGTTTGTTTACTCCTGGTAAGGCACGAGAATGGAATTTCAACTGTTTCACATAGCGACTGACTTTTAAAGAACTGGACCATCGCTTTAGACTGCATTTTCTTGTTTTCCTTATACTTACAACGAAGCTAGTAATAAGTAACAAATTCTGCTTATATTTATCTTGATTAGTATGATGTGGATAAAGATTAATTTTTTGAATACAACTTTTGTTTGTCGAACAGTTAGAGGACATCATATAAATGAAATACATTAGATTTTTCCCCTTCTATTTACAAGGAACCAAGTAATAAGGCAATTTCTGCTAATGTTTATCTCAATTATGATGAAGTAGATAGAAGAATAAGTTTTTTAATAATAATTTGTTATACAGATCTAGAAAAAGTCATGTGAATGGAACACATCAGTTCAATTACGGTCCAAAATGCTGTATATTGTAATCTAATAGGTTCATAAGAAGCAAGAAGCTAAAAGTACGAAATTAACTTTCACTGTTAAATAAAATAATGAGAAAGTTCACTTTAAACCACCTTAACCTTATCAAGCACGATGTATTCTGCGGTTTACATCCACTGCGCTCGCACATTGTTTCGAGAAAGTTGTGTGCCCAATGAAACAAATGTAGACATCTGCGACTTCAATTAACACTAACTCCTGAATACAATACTTCTACTTATTATGGGAGAAAATAAAAGTAAAAAGCGGATGAAAACGATAAGTAGGAAGTTGTCGGTAAATAATGAAGCAAAATGATAGAAAAGTAAATACAAATCCTTTTATTTACTATTTTAATGATCAGTGATATTTTAACTCGCAATCAATAGGTAACAAAACATATAATTTATATTCTATAACACACAAAACATATTAACAAAACATAAAATACAGGTTCAACACAATACGTAACATACACTTTATTGATGATCATCAATAATAATTAGAGCTGATCTCACCCTGGAACATTAACTTTAAAGTCGAAGCTTTAATGTGTTTCGATTTCTCATAAAAATACGCCAACAAAGGATGTAAATCGCTTTTTTACCCATACAACAGTCCTTGAATTTCATATAACTACATAAATAGATTTTCCTTGACTTCTCTGGAAGTATATCAATAGTTGCATCTTGGACCGCTTTTTAAAATTTTCCTGAAGAACGGTGAAAATTACCTTCTTCGCTCATTTTTACTTTAAATTCACATACAATACCAACATCAAATTACAGAATAGAGCAACAATGTTGATTTGTCGCGTCTTTTTTTTTTCCAACGCCCACACGTTTTTTAAACATATCCTTCCACAATTATGAACTTTATTAAATATACTAAATATACAACACACACTAATAATATAATACAGTACATAATACATACTATACTTTCCGGAATGTGTAAATAACAGAAAAACAAGTTACAATAAGGCACTATATTTCTTTCAAAATGGTTCCCTTCCGCAGTGACACGCCACCGCATTTCTTTACACGCGAAAGTACTCCTGAGAGTCATTTTCAGATGCCTGTAGTAGTGCCCTTATCGCATACACCAAAGCAATTTCTTCAGCGCTCTAAAATGCTGACTGAAACGTTTATGCCATTCACACACCTGAGCTTTCTTCATCGCTGCTTCACCATAAGCTTCTTCCATCATTCTTAACGTCTCTGAGGTAAATTTGTTTAACAAAACACAAAACTTTATGTTCGAACGTGCTCCGTTGCCGACATTATGAAATGCAATAAAGGAACATTGATGCACAACAAAAACTAGTTACCAAGCAAATACAACAATCATTATTAGCATGAAAATTGATATAAAGTGTCGTCATGGACGGTACCAACGCTTAAAATAAAATATTCTTTACTTTCACATACATTAGAGAGAAAATAAAGATCTCGGATACTTTTTGAATCTAGGATTATATTAAAATGTTCACAATAAATAAATTACATTAAAATGATAAATATACAACATATACTGAAATACTCATAGATAAATTATAGTAGACAAGCTGCAAAATTAAGTTCAGTAACTAGTCCTAATTAACTGTAAAACATGCGAATGGGAGAAACAGAAGAAAACATTTTGAACACCTTATTGTGTGCTGGTTGGCAGTTACAGCATTACTTTGAACGTTTCGATTGAATGGTCACTTGCATGGCAGTGTGTCTACCTCCCTCCCTCTGTCTGTCTGCCTGTCTGTCTGTCTGTTGAGACACATTTCCTAAGAAGTAAACATACAACGGACGTGTGATGTCCTAACCTTCGTAAAGTAACTCTACAAACACGAAAAGAAGGACAGTTTCTCAAGAAAAAGGGGTCAGTACCCAGTCTTTCCAAATGGCAATACAGCGAGCTCAAATATTACTTAGTATAAGAGGGCATTTTTACAAGGAAAAGTTAAAATACCAAGGTTTCGTTTTAATGTCACGTTACAATATTTTATTCTGTCTAAACTTTACCGATTTTTTCCAACTGTGCTTCATAGCTTAAAAATTCTGATGTGTTCCATTAATATGACTTTCTATAGTTGTTCCGCAAACAAACCGTTCTTTCAAAAGAGCAATATTTTATCTACACCATGCTAATCGATATAAGCAGAAGCAGAATTAGTTGTATTACTTGTTTCTTCGTAAATAGAAGAGGAATAAAAGAATACACATGGCTAAAGCGATACAAGTCCTTTAAAAGCTGGTCGCTACGTGAAAAAATTGAAATTCCTCTTGACTTGCCAGGAGTACGTAAATCAGATACGAGAAAAAAGATGTCTTCCCGTTTGAGAAAAGTTTAAGTAACTTAAAATTGAAATCAATAACCCGGAATATCTCGAAAATGGTTAAATCTACTTAAATTGTGTGTTTTAAGGATTCCTATATTTTCTGTGTAGTAAATAGTTGCTACGATTTACTTGTTATATAAAAGTCATGCAGAATGAAGAGGCCTTCGGAGACTAATCCCAGAAAATTCAAATTTTGTTTGTAATGTAAATATCTTTAATATATGATATTTTAATCAAAATCGTTAGTGCCATTTTTGAGAAAATCAAAATTTTAGAAAATGTTTACAGGTAATTGGAGGTGGGGGGATTTTCTTTAAAATCTTCGTGTTGCATCCTTGGGAGATACTGAACTTAAATATCAAGTTTAGCATTTAAAGGACTTTTCTTTTTAAAGTTATGCTGCACACACACATACACACACAAACATAGACAGACACACACACACACACAGACACACACGGACATTTTCTAAAAATGCTGGTTTTGGTTTCCGGAGATTTCCGGTGAAATCTCGGTATTGAATTTTTGGATGCTCTATAATACATTCTATATACACTATGTAATAATATGTACGTGTAGAGAAAGTAATAACTTCATACAGGTCTTAGAACACAATTTAAGATACATTTAGTAATGAAAAGTTTCATATCAAGTATCATTCCCAAGTTTTAAATATCTTCTAGGTTTCAGAACGTGTTATAAAGACGCCAATATCTGTCGAAAATATAGTCAATAGTAATAACGCCAGTATACTTTATTGGCTTTCGAGGAAAATTGATTTTGTCTATTGCAATCTGCACCTCGAAAATACTAAGGAAATCTCAGAAATAGAATTCTTAGGGTTAAGTAACTGATTCTAAACTGTATTAAACATTCTAAACACTGGTTCCTAAGTAAATGCTACAGTCTTGAACACAGACAGCAGAAGGACCCTACGAGATTTGGCGAAGGAGTTATTCATAATAATTGCAATATGTCAGTATTTGCTTTACTTGCTGGTAAATATCAGCATTATTTTATTGTCATTAATTATAATACAATATATGTTAAATATAAATCTAAATAAGTGAACTAAAATTCCATCATGCTGGTTAGAAGGTGTAGGTAGTTCAATTCGATTATTAGACATTTTAGTTAAAGGATGAAGTTAATTGACGAAAATTTCTAACCCATTTTAAAATTAACAACTATTCCAACCAACGATATTAAAGTAATAGAGGGATACTAGCCAATCTACTTTGAATTAGCTTTGTTAAAATTGTTAAAATAAATGGAGTTTTATTTATGGACGCTCTTTAACTACTGTGGTTCCCATTCTATACTGGGCGTGAAATACCGCTTAAGAGGGTATAAGGGACCCTAAATCGTGAATTTTCAGTACATCTTGGTATCGAACTTTTGGGAGGAGTGCAATACATTCTCTCCTTATGTACTACATACTAAGTACAGAAAGTAATAAGTTAACGGAAAAGGATAATTCTTTACAGACACTGATCTATGATTTTTTAAAATAATGTTACTGTAGCATATGCAAAAACTTCATTTTCAAGGTGTAAATTCTTCCCATTTGTTTTGTATGTTACGTGTATGGTTTAAGAAACAGAATAATTTGTAATAAATCTGATGAGTATAGATAACTTTGCAGTCCCTGTGCGTGATGGTGGTTGAGTTGTGAATCAAGATGTATCACGTGATGAATCAGCTGTCCCCCTCGGCTATGACACTTTGTGCTGATCGCTTCCTAATTCTAGACAAGCCGGCTGTCCGTTTTGGCACGCAAACACATTTATACCTTCATTTATCTGTCATATGCACCTTTGCCAGCCTCACGCATATGTTTACACAAAACATACCCTGCTCTTTCACTTTGGATAAACAAGGTACCAACTATGCAAAGATTGAGATTAAATCACGTTTTTAGTGCTTCCTGAGGTCTAGGCTCAGAACAAATCTAAAGTAGAAAACAGTCTTTTTATTTGCTTTATTTTACTTATTCTAACACTTATGTACAATGTACATAGTGGATAGAGTAGGTATTGTATTCTACCCAAAAATTCGATATCAGGATTTGTCGCAAACATGTTTTGTGGCCCCCTGAATAAAAAAGAACATTTTAGAAACATGTTCCTATGTGTGTCTGTTTGTCTGTGGGCAGCATAGCTTAAAAACAAAAGGCGACACGAGATTTTTGAGGAAATCGCCCCACCCCAACTACCCTTTACATGGAACATTTTTTTTTATTTTCTAAAAAAATGGCTCTAATGGTTTTAATTAAAATGTGTTTAAGACATTTTCATAACAAACGAATTGTATATCTTGAATTTTTTGGGAATAGCCTCTTCAGTCAGTTTTAAGCTACTTAAGTTTTTCCCATAACGGGAAGTCGCCTTTCTTTTCGTCTCTCATTTGTTTACTCCTAATAAGCAAAGAGACCCGAATTTTGATTGTTTCACTTAGCGGCTAGCTTTTGAAAGATTTGGCTATCGCTTTTAGTCCGTGCATTCCCTAATTTCCATATGACTTACAAAGAAGCACAATAAGGTAATTCTGCTAATTTTTATCATTATGTAAATAAAAGAGTAATCTTTTGAAGAAATATTTGTTTGCGGAACAGCTAGAGAAATTCATGTGAACGGAATACATCACTAAGTGTCGCTTTTAACTTACTAGTAATAACATTGCGTTTAAAAAGATTTGCTGGCACACCTGAGACAATGTATGTTAAATAGATGTCCTTAGTTGCAAAGTCACCTAACTGTACCATCTGTTTGAGCACGCTTGCTATTAGAAGATATTGTTGTTTTCCATCTCGCGCCATCTGTTTTGTTACTATTAAGTTTCTGCAGAATTTTAACTCTGTAAACATGGTCCTAGTTGCTGTTGCCTTCCTCTACCACCAGGTGATCACTTTGCTGTACTGATAGATGTGGTTGTACCCTTTATTTTAGTCCTATTCTTTTGTTCTGTGAAATAAGAACTTCGCGTGTATTTAATGTATCTGATAACTAAGAAAACCACGAGAAAATATTCGATGTGTTACATTCACATAATTGTCTCTATCCATTCTTAAACAATTCTTTTAAAAGCTTGTTATTCTATTTACTTCACGTTTATTGAGATAAAAATAACTAGAAATGCCTTTATTACATATTTCCCTGTAGATACAATGTGAATAGGGGTGCACTAGATTTAACCTATATGTAATGATATGTAATGATATTGCCAGGAAATAAGAAAACCGAAGAGTGACTTCTCATTTCAGAATACCATACATATTTTAAAATGGAAACCAATGACAAAGAATATTTTAGAAATGGGTAAGTTAAAAAAAAAAACAAAGAAAGAAAAAGTATTTAAAATGATGTGCTTTAACGAGATTTGCATTTTTGTACAGTAAGACTTTACAATTATTTAAAAGTTATTTAGAACAAAGAGGAGTTCAAAAGCTATTCCCAGAAAAGCCAACATATACCTACACTTTGTCATAATTTATTGTATGCCTATGCAAAGGCTAGTTTGGCATCGGGGATTTTTTGAACATTTTCGTGTCGCAAAATTGAAAGATGTAAACTTAATTATGAAGTTCGTTATTTAACTGATTTTTAGTCCTGGAGTTTATGCTGTCCACAGGCACATGGACCTGTAAGTGGATCTTGTTTTAGAATACTTGTTTTGGATTCAAGGAGTAATGTATTTTCTGTGAAGACAGTGCAGAATTTTGGGCTGGCATGCAGTGCCGTCAGTACCTATTTGTACGTGATACCTTTCTGACATATCCCTAACTAATAGTAGTAATCCCTTTGTGCTGATTTGTAGTGGTGGGATTTGTAGCTTTAATTTGTTCTATGAAGACATATGAACAGCTAAAATCTAACTTTAAAATGTCATAATTTGATTAACATTTGGAATTAATGTAATAAAATTGAACATAACTACTTATTCAGAAGGGTATTATCAGTTCATAAAACTTAAACACATAAACACATTGAAATCTACAAATATGATGTAGTATCTGCTATTCAAGATTTGTAAAAACGGATAATAAAATATCTAAATATAACTAATATCTAAATAGTGGAATAGAGAGACAGTTTATGTGTGTGACTATTTCGATTTTATTTTTTATTTTGGTGTATTTAAACTGTTTTAGAATGGAAATTAAAAATGGATCTATGCGATATTATTGAACTATCACAGAATGAGAACGTGAGCCAGGATTAAATAATAATAATAATAATAATAAAGTAACAATAATAATAATAAAACATCGTAGTCTTATTCAAGATAATATCCAGATTTACCATTAAAAGAAACTGAAATACTGTTTTACTTTTTTTAAATAATTTAACATAGAGAAAAATAATCACAAAAGATATAATAGTCACCTATAATTGAATATTTCATACAGCCCTTCCTTTTAACTTTACATCATGGTCATTGTTCTAGCCTACCATTGCGTATCTATAAACAAATAGGGAAGCTCTTCACCAAAGACTGTGTATACAATTACAATTATTATATTTTGTTTACATAAAATAAAACGATAATAAATTATATGCATAGACACGATTCCATTCACTTAATTGCACAAGCTTAGTTCTCTGAAATGCTTTTCATTCGAGACCTTTATATCTATAATATAAGTTAATTTTGGGTTTTTAAATTGTAAAGTAGCTTAAACGCGAAGCATCATTTTATACTTAAATTTAAAGAGATATTAATTTATATATTTTAAAAGATTTTGTAGCACTTACCGTGATAAACATAAAATTAGTATCATGGCCCCCTCTTTTTTGACCCTTCCCAGCAAATTCAAAGCAGTTATGCAATCCTTTTCTATTTTTTCTTCAATGCACCTGTTCTTATTGAAGTGACAGATACTTATAGTTATCCTCTTAAGTGTATATTTTGTTAATATATATATATAGTAGACAGATTTTTCGTACACCATATTATGATAGCTCTACAAACAACAGACTTTGAGCAACCGATTTGTAGGAGTAATATTATACTAACTCCAGGTATGCAGCAAGTTGTAAAAAAGTGCAGGTGATCTAGTATATTGTGAAATAGTACTAATAAGCATCGATGTTGAATGGATTCGTTTAAACATGCTAACTTTTCCTGAGTAGCAATTATTTTCGTATAGTACAATAAGTCATTAAACAAAATAATATCGCTTTCTAAGGGGCACCGGGAGTGAAATTTCAAGTGCTATATTCTTGTACAGATGTTTCTGAAAAATGTGCTGTGACTGCATTGACGTTATGATAATATGAATACCAAATTTCATTCAAATTGGATAAATAATGTTTAAGGTACAAACTATTCCTACGTTTTATTATGCAAATATATTTCATAATCAAAATTATCCACGGGATTCAAAATTTGAGAATTGGTTAGCATTTTTTCAATTTGAACCGTGAACCGCATACAAAAATTTTACGCAGTGATGTTTCGTTAAATTAGATTCCTGAATTATATTTTTTAACAAAGGTTAGAAATCTTAATCTATAAAATTAATAACTTTTCATAAAAATATTTTTAAAAACGTATTGTTGGTGTTAAGATTAGTTTTTCCCCTATAATGTTACGACAGATATTTCTGCACATTTTGAGGACATTTTAGTTGTATTTAAAAAAAATCGAGACGCGTGGAACATTTAGAAGGTGTGAAAATGTAGTTTTAAGAAAATCGCTGCTTTGTAAAATGACATGTTAGGAATAGGTAGGTACATTGTATAAAATGACGAAGAGTCCGAAGCAAGGGGCACAATTAAATACTATTTTCTATAGATTTCCAAAGGTTCCACTAGCCATTTCCTATGAAAAGAAATTTTTGTTTTTTTTTTATCGATTGTAGCCAAAATTTCACTATCAAAATTTTGGATTCAAAGGAGTAGAGAAATTGCATGACCTGCGTACGTTGTACTGCGCCCTATACATTATTTCCTTATAATTTTATAATTAAGTTGGAAACTTCTTTTGAGGGTCGGAGGCTTGGCTACGTAAATAATTTAAGGATCTCGTCTTTTACGTCTTCAACTCTGATGCTTTTTTTTATGGTGTTTAACATCCGCTTTTACTACAAATGGTACCGCAGGCGATGACACCGATGATACATTGAATGAAGATGGATCACGGGTGGAATGAGATCCGCCGCTGCGCCGCTTTGTTCACCACAAGTTCCACATGCGGTCGCTTGGGATCAAACCCGGGCCGTTTAGGACAGAGGCGAGTGGTCTAACCACTCGGCCACTCTGATGATGGTGCACAGGTATTGAAAATGTTAACATATTTCTAAGCAAAAATATATAATTTACTGTAGAAGTGTTAAGGAAATAAAAACCGAAAATATAAACTAATATTTACATTTTTGCTGTGAATCACAATATCTGCAGAGCTGAAGCTACATATGTATGCCGTAAGCACTCTCAATTCCATTCCACACAAACACGTCTATTTGTGGCAATGTTTCAGGCAACTTCATTACGGAGCACTGTGACAAATGATTGAACTTGTCACCTCTGCCCTTGTCAAGAATTTCAGGGCAGGAGAAACAAATGACAAGGTGAGCCTTACAACAATTGCGATGGTTATGCAATAGACTTTTTGGGGTCATTCCGTGTCTAGAGTAAATAAAAACGAGAGTGAGTGAGAGACAATATGCTCATTACGCCCCTACTGTGTGTGCTCACGGAGCGTGGAAACGAAAATCATGGAGTGGGAAATCAGTGCAAGGTCGACATCCACTGTTGCTTCGTTCTGCTCAAGAATGCCTTCTTCCTCTTTATGTGTTCAGGCAAACAATAATTATTCCGGATCAAGCCATGAAAAAAACATCTTGCTTGGGTGCAAAGCTGGGCTTCAGATCGACTTTAGACACATGTGGGCATTTGGTGATTTTAAATAGTACCAAATTATTGCATGTGTAAGCGTGAGAAAGCGTGAGAAACATTGTCAAAATCATTCTTCTAAGTTTTGCACAAATGTGCAATAATCAAAACAGAATCGTTAAGGTTCTATGGTTAGCAAAGTAAGTTGCATTTACCGTTTTTTAACATGGCAACAAGCAATAATTTTAATTTATTTTGAGTAATCTCTGCTCAATGTCTATTGCAGGCTGATCTTGGAAGGCTCATGTAGGTCATAACAAATGTTACGGTTTAGTTTAAAGTAAACTGTTGCTTCGCTATATTTTCGAAATTTGTTTTCTTGGTATCTTTTTATTTTGTAAGATGGACCATATCGAATAGTTTTACCAACCTATGTTCTACTCAAAGATTTAACATATTTTTCTCCTGAAATTTTCTATTTTCTGTAATGTGTATATGGTGAAGTTAAATATAATGACAAATACGAATGTTAGTACGTTTTAATACTGTAATAACAATAATCTAAACTATACAGTCCATAACCACACTCTCAGTGTGGCGGCACTACGCCTAGTACGCAATAAATGTGTGAAATCACTTGGATGTGGTGTTTGATAGCAAAACTATTTGAAGTTAAGAGAAAATACAAATGATCCTTAGATCATCATATCCTATGCCAATGGGTAGTTCCGTTGTTCACGAGATTAAATATGTATGCATACAATACACAAATACTTAAGCACTCAAGAGAACATGAACATGATTATGAAGAAATGTTATGGAATAAAATACTGTACAAAATGTCATCTTAAGAACTTCTTTTGTGTTTAGAAATTTAGAGGTGAAAAACAATGATCAATCTCAACTAGTGTTTATATTTTTGTAATCTTCTGTCAGTAGAGCTAACAATGGGCAGTAACTATAGCCTCGCATTGTATAATTGTGTTTTATTAGACTTTTTATGAAGCAACGATGTGCAATGGGTTTAAATGACTGCTTCATTTGTTCTCGTTTATCAACTTCCAAGTTTTTTTAATCAGAAATAAATTATGAAATTTGAACTCATTCATAGGGGTCTTCTCGCTTCTGTGTAAAAAGAGAGAAAAAAAAAAAAAAACTCTAAAAGCCCATTCGATGGGCTTGGATACGAGAGCCGCGCAAAGCAAAATAAAATGAGCAAAGCAACAGTAAGCGCCCAAATTTGGGTTTCCGTTCAAAACAGCAACGAATCTGAGTAATGACTCGTGCTGCCTCAGGTGAACGGAAAGCACGAAATGGTGGTGATATCTTCCGAGTACACCAGTAGTAGCAATATTCTTACAATTTGGCGAACGCACAATTTAACACTACTTCTATGCTAAGAACCATTGTTGAGCACAGGAAACAGTGAAAACGATGCAGCGGAACGTCGTCCTTGGAAGTTCTCACCCGTCCATCCGCCGACGCACGTAACCCAGTGAGCAAGAAGAATTGTAACATTCGCTTGATCCCATTACGTGACTGCACGGAACAAAGGCATTTCCTGCCATCCTGCTCCATTGTCCCGTTAACGTCTTCTCACGGGCGGGACGTGATGGACACGAGCTCGTTATGGTATCTCCCTAACCTTGATCTCCTTGTCCGCCTTACGTAACGCGAAAAAGAGATGAGGGAGGAAACGCAAAGTTGCTGTGAAGGATGAGCCCTATCGATGGGGTTACATCCTGAACACAAGGCAATGCAACCGGAGGTGTTGCAAAATGACATCCAAGTCTCTTGTTTCGCAAAAATGCAGTTTGGACGAGAGTGGGCTGTACAAAATGGAAAAGTCATGTTTAGCATATGCCAAGTGCTGTGTGAAACTCTGAGCACTTGTCTGTCACATTCCATTTCTGCTATTACCGCCCTAGAGCATGGAAAATCGTTTTACACTACTGCTAGTAATGCTCAACAAAAGAACGCTGCTATCAATGATTAAGTAAACGTTTTCCGGATGAACACAGTGAGGTTTGACTGTCAATCAATAATTTTTAATGCTTTAAAGAGGGAGCAGAGAAACCCAGAGCCATAATTTCACGAGAACATTTCACACTGTGTTTTGAACAAGCATTCAAGTGGAATTTGATATCGGATTTATGGTATATCATTTTTACTTTCTTTACCGCAGAAGTTGAGAAAGTAAAAATCTTCTAGAGTAATGTAGAGAAATCATTGCATTTACCATAACTCCGATACAGACTTCACCCGAAATGGACATCTTCAAGTCCTGAAGGACTCCCAAAAGTAAATGCCTATTAAACGTCTGCGTTGCAGTCTATTTATCATTATACCTCTTTTTGACCTTGAATGCCTTAAGAGCTAGAGAATGATTGACAACCTACATGAGGTATTTTTTAGTTAAAATAAATCAAGGTAAGAATGCGTAAAGGCGTCTAATTTTTCTTTCTCTAGCATGAGTGTACAATGTACTTAGTAGATAGACAGGGTATTAAATTCCACCCAAAATTAAGACACTGAGATTTCACGAGAAATACATGGTTGAGGACCACTGAATCAAAAACGAAAGCATTTTTATTTCCTCCAGCACGTCTGTAGGTAAATGCAATGTACATAGTAGCTAGAGAAGGTAAATAATTTCATGTCGAGATTTTACCGGAAATATTGATTTTTTGAGGTTCCGGAGTCAAAAAAAAAATCTTTAAGAAAAGGTTCAAGTGTGTGTGTGTGTGTGTGTGCTCGCGTATGTGTGTGTGTGTGTGTGTGTGTGTGTGGACAGTATAGCTAAAAATGTAAAGATAGTTAAAAGCCAAACTTCGTATTTATGCTTAGTATCTTTCAAGGATACGACGCGAAGATTTTCGCTACCCCTTTACATAGGAACATTATTGAACATTTTGTTTTTCTCATAAATGGCCCTAACGATTTTAATTAAAATACCTTGTGTTAAAGATATTTATTTACATGAAAAATAAAATGTATGGTTTTAATTTTCTGGGAATAGCCCCTGAAGACTCCTTATTCTGAGCGAGTTTTGCAGAATTTTTAATAACGTTAAACCATAAGAAACAGACAAAACTTAAGACACAAAAATGAAGAAGATGTGATTAAAACACATAACTTATGTCAAATATGTCTTTCTTGTAGAGTTGACCGTTTTTGAGATATTCCTTATTGTTGGTTTCGTTTTATAAAGTACCTAACTTTTCTAAACGGGACACTGCAAAGTAAACATAACCTCAATTGTTTCACATGGCGACCAGCTTTTTAAAATATTTGCTATCGCTTTAACATAACATATGCCCTATTTCCCTCTGCTTATAATGAAGCAAGTAATAACACAAATTCTGCTAACGATTATCTCGATTACTATGATGTATATAAAATAATAATCTTTTGTAAGAATAGCTTGTATTTGGAATAGCTAGAGAAAGTTAGTCGGTGGAACACGTCTTTGGAAAAAGGTGTGTGTGTGTGCGTTTGTATGTGTGTGTGTGTGCGTGCGCGCGCGCGCGTGCCTGAGGACAGCATAACTCAAAAACAAAACGTAATTTAAATACCAAACCTTGTATTTGAGTTCACTATTTTCCAAGGATGCGACACTAAGATTTTCAGCTAAATCCTACCCCCATAATTAGGTACCCTTATATGGGCATTTTTAGAAATTTCGATTTTATAGAAAATCACTCTAAAGATTTTGATTAAAATGCAGTATACTAAATATGTTTACATATAAAATAAACTTTATATTCTGAAGTTTTTGAAAATAGCCCCTGAAGTCTCCTGATTCTGAATGACTTTTGCATAACTGGTGAACTGTAAGAGATACACAACAATTATTACACAAAAAATATAGACCTATTAAAACACACAATTTATATCACCTGCATTTTTTGTAAAGTTAACTATATCAGATATATTTTGTTTTATTGATTTCAGTTTTAAAATATTTAGCTTTTCTCAAACGAGTTGTTTCATATCTATTTTCGTTTTACTCTTGGCCTTGGAATTTCAATGACAATAACATAGTGACAAATTTTAAAATATTTACTCTTGCTTAAGTCTAATGTATGCCCTTATTTCCTTTCTACGTATAAAAAACTTTGTAATAAGATCTATTTTGTTAATGTTTATCTTCATTGGCATTAGGTAGACAAAAGAATTTTTTTAAGGATAGTTTAAGAGTAGATATATAAAGGCTTGTAATTTAACAAATGAGATTTTTATACACTGGGCGGTTCGAAAACCATTTATATTACACATCTGACATTACATTATATATACCACGTAGGTTTAGATAAAGGAAGCAAGTTATTCCCAAAGTTTTACATATTAATTTTACTAAAAATGTATCTTTCAAATTACTGGAAACAATTTAAAGAAAAATAAATTTCGGTCACTGCAAAGCTATATCTAAAAGCACCTTCCTAAAGGCGAAAGGTTTGTTAAATAAAATAGTCATATTTATGAAAAAGGCAATTTTTATTCATCCAAAATCTAAGTTTTTAAAAAACCTTCTCACACCACACAACGCACTGCATGGAAGGTATTCATTTTCTCAAAATCATTGTCTACCTTTTTATTTACATATGTTCGAGATGTTGGGAGAATACGTTTACATGTCATATCCCTTTAGTTGGTATTTAAGATATTATTATTACTATTATTATTATTATTATTTTGATGAAATTGAGAGATAGAAATACAAAACAAAAATGAAGTTCTCGTTAAGAAATATAGTTTTTGTCAAATAGCATTACTGTAGCATAAAACATGTTTTCCAATATTAGTTAACTTTCATTAAAATTATTACGATGCTAATCAATGCTTTTGAAATGTTATTGGTCATTAGAGTATTTTTCTTAGAGCCGTGTAAACAGTGTAAAATACCATGGTTAATATTCAATTATCATTACAGTAATTAGGATAGTTGAGGCTATAAATTATCCATTCGCATAACATTAACTGATACACCACTAAAAATATTACATAAAGAGATATTGTATTCCACCCAAAAATTCAATCCCGAGATTTTACCGGAAATAGATGTTTTAAGACTACCTGAATCCTAACAACTATTTTTAGAAAAATATCTGCGTGTGAGAATGTGTGCGTGTGTGTATGTTTTGTAGTGTTTACTACTTGCGGCACCGCAGGCGATGACACTGGTGATACATGGAATTAAGATGGAGCACCGGTGGAATGCGATGGCAAGGGAAAACGGAGAACCCGTAGAAATGTCCCCCCTGCGCCCCTTTGTCCACCACAAATCTAACAGGCGGTCTTTTGGGATCGAATCAGGGCCGTCTAGGTGAGAGGCGAGTGGTCTAACCATTCGGTCACGTCGCGGTCTAATGTGTGTGTGTCTGTGGGTATAGCTCAAAAATTAAAAGTCCGCTAAATTCCAAACTTGGTTTTAAGTTCAGTATCTTCCAGAGATACAACACGAAGAATTTCAAGAAAATTCCCCCACACTTTAATGGATAATTTTTTAGAATATTGTTATTTTCTCAGAATGGCTAACGACTTTGATTAAAATATCACATGTTTAAGACGTTTTCATGACAAACAAAATGTTTATCTTGAATTTTCTGGGATTAGCCTCTCATTTTGGGTCGCCCTCCGTGGTGAAATGGTTACTATGCTAACTTCATATACCCAAGGTTGAGGGTTCAAATCCGGCGGAGGACGATGGATTTTTTCGGGTGTAAACATCCTTGGCTTCCTTCGGGATGTAAAGCCGTTGGTCCCGTGTCGTAGATTTATGGCACGTAAAAGAACCCCAAGCCTAATAGAGAGGCCTCTGAGCAAAATTAAGCGGTCAGTATAGAATGGGACGCCGAGAACCTAGGCAGTTAAAGAGCTTCCATAAATAACACGCCATTACATTTCTTCATTTTGGATGGCATTTGTATAACTAATATCCCGTAAGAGATAGATAACGGCTTACTACACAAAAGTTTTAGTTCTCATTAAAGCACGCAATTTATGTAGTCAACGACTTCCAAGGTATTCATTGTTATCGGTTTCAATTTTAAACTACTTAAAACTTTTCTCAAACGGGAAGTCATCTTTTGTTTCACTGCTGTTTAGTCCTAGCCACGCAAAGGGTACTGAATTTCAAGTGTTTTACATAGCCATAGCATTTAGAAGGTTTGAATATCGCACTTGCCTTTTGCATTCCCTTGTCTCCCTTCAGCTTACAAGGAAACAAATAATAAGACAATTTCTGTAAATGTATCTCAATTAGCAAGATGTACATAAAATAATAACCTTTTATAAGAATATCTTTGTTTTCAGAACTAGAGAAAGTCATGTGAATGGAACACATCAGATTTTTAGAGTAAGTGTTTACGATACAGGATAAGAAATACAAATATGTTCGATTCTTACACATCAGATGTTTAAAAAGCCGAATTTGTTACACCAAATTGGTCATTATTACATTAATTTATACATGATTCAGGGATACATAAAATAAATTTTGAGATCCCTTTACCTTCGAATGATTGTGTGTGATGCAGAACATAACTTATTCATAGTTAGTTAATAAAGGAGAAAACTAGGCTCTCTCGTTATGCCTCTTGACTCGTCGGCGTGGCCTTCTGGAGATATACACATACGATGTCTCATAACCCACCTGTCTATTTTAACGGCTCTCGAGACTTATTCAATAATGCAGGTCAATGACGTTGCACTTACAATGTAGAGCAGACGGAAAAGTCACTAGTCATGACCGAGTAAGGTATCACAGGTGGTTAAATAGAACTGAAATGAACTTGAATAACAAAGGTCCCAAATTATTTCTTCCAGAATGAAAAGTTTTCATCGTCAGCAAGAATTAACCTTACAGTCATTCTCATTTTGGGCTGTGGTGTATATTCATATTCCTTTGGGGTCATTAAATCACGTGTAGACTAATGATATAATTTGTATTTTGCATGGGTTAAGTTGATTTTCGATTACCTATCATAAAGCATTTTCGCATCAGTGGGCATAGCAAGATAAGATAAGAACAGCAACCGGCACTATTTATTGAGTAGAAAGGTTAAACAGTTATACAAAGACTATAAAGAGTTATCAAAAATGAAGAGATATTTGCACATACGGGAATTTGTCAACTCCTGGCAATGCAAAGAAACGATTTTCATCCAGCTTTTAAAAGATTTGACTATCGCTTTAGTCTAGTGTACTTGCTTATTTCCCTTCTACTTACAAGGAAGTAAATAATAAGAACATTTCCGCTAATGTTTATCTCGATTAATATAAAGTAGGTATGAAGTAGATAGGATAATAATTTGTCGCTGAAAGTAATGTGAATGGAACACACCATATTTTTAGTATAGTTTCCTTCTTAGCTTGGAAGCTCTTAATCGAGCCTGTATCCACTAAGATTAGGTTAAAAATATGTCATCTCAGATTAATATTAAGTTTCTGTCTGCGTTTAGCTACTGGTATCAAAAAGACTGATGTGTGTTACATTTTGGATTAAACTAAAAATATCAATTATAGTATTGATACTGTATGTATTGATAGGCCAATTCCAAATTCAGCTATATGATTAGTACAAAAATAGCGGTTTGGTACTTAATGACTAATTCTTAGTATACTCAAAGCATGGAGCTTAAGACTTGCAAAGGAATTTACTTTAAAAAGGAATATATATGAATAACATGAAACTTGTGCTGAGTTATTTTTAAACAAATATCAGCACAACTAAAGTCTATAATTTAATATAAATTATGCACATATTTGTACATATTATGTGTCTAAAGCTGTTTACATAATGGTGGAATTATAATGATAATATATAAGGATTAATTTTGTTTCTGAGCTGGAAATTACATCAAAGCTGTCTGGTGGGGGGAGGGGATCACAGGCAGGATGGAAAACACTAATTAGCAATATAAAGAGATACTGTAGCATATTACAGAGTTCTGAGCCCTGTATTTGGGATTTTCTAAAGAATTTTTATTATTTTCAATATGAATGACCCAATGCATATTGATTTCCTGGAAATTCATTTATAACAAAAGTCAACAATTAATTTAAAGGTCTAATTCTATACGTAATATACCTTATTTACGTATGTTTTCTGAAATGAAATGAAATTTTAAAAATCATAAATTTAAAAGTCTCCGACTTTAATCTGGTATAATACTGAGGATTAATAATGTTATTGAAACATAAAAATATTCATTAAAGATTAGTTATATTCCTAATAGCAGCGAGCATCATAAGAAACCACAAATTACTTTAATTTTGAGAGCAACGTTTTAAAAATACAATGAAATCAGAAGTAGTGATACGTTTTATAATATAATTGACAAGAGGTGTGAATAATTAGTTTGTGCTCATTCACATCCTTCTAAATTTCCAAAATAACAACTATAACGGCACACTCCATTTGATAAGTCTTATAAGTTCCTTGAAAACAGTATAAATTTGAAACTCTAAATTGAATATCTCTTTATTGTTAATGGTTCAGTAAAACAAAAGTAAGTAGGTCTATACATTTTATGGTATAATACATTTCAATGAAAAAATAAAATTTACAAACCAACCATTCTCATTCGTTAAATACATATATTGTTATGTGTATAAATATAATATGTGCATACGTAAAAAACACATTTTATATAAAACCTACACACAAAGAATTTTGAAAGGGTATAAACATACACATTTTCAAATTTAATAAAAAGCCTTCTTAAAAGACTACAGCACAGTAGTTTTTAATTAAATTTGGAAGATTCTTAGATGAAGTCATTACTTTAGTATGATGAGTTAAGCAATAAAATTGTATTTAATTTCTTTTCAACATTTAAATTTTTCTCTTATAAAGTTAAAATAAAATAATTCCAGTTCTCTTTCTTAGCATTTCCGCTATAATATGATCAACTAAAATCGGGTGTGTTCCATTCGCCTGACTTTTCCCTACATCTCTGTAACAAATTATTGTTAAAAAGCTAATATGCTAATCGAAATAAACATTAGCCCAAATTCTTTCTTGTAAATGGAAGGGAAATAACAGAACACACTAGGCTAAAACGATAGTCAAATCTTTTAAAAAATGTTTGCCATATGGATAAGATCCATTTCTTTGTGCTGCCCGGAGTTGACGATTTCCCGTATATGAAAAATTTAAGTATTTTAAAACTTAAACCAATAGCAACGAATAGCTCAAAAATGGTCGACTCCACGAAAAAAAATGTATATGATATAAATTGTGTGTGGTACGTTTTTGTCTTGCGCAAAATACAATTAAAATGTCACAAATCATTTATTTGTACGCTTGGATTCCAGCATCATACAAATAAATGTTATAATTTCGAAACAATTAAATGATATAACCATTTTTGGCATGTTTGTGTGATATTTTGACTCAAAAGTATAATTAGAGCGTTTATTTATGTTAAGTGCTACTTAACAAAAGTCACGTCCAACTGCATTGACGATAAATATTTGTATTGCACTAACGGAAGCATTACGCATCTTCTAGATCTTCTAGGGAAATCCGGGTGTTGAAAGTGCAGCTTAAACTTACAGGTTGGTGTGCCTCTCACTTTAATCAAATGTTTGCCCATCTTTTCAACACCTCCCACTTCTCATTTTCTAAGTACTATTACAGCATTCCCTTTTATGATGCTCAGAATTCTCGCTCTCTCCAGCCTATAATTGTCTAATATTTGACATTTTCATTTCTCCACGCTCTTAACTGTTCTCGGTATTAGTAGTAAAGCAGTATCTGCTTTAAGGGATCAACATACGTTAATTCCAAACTTCATGAAAATGTTTTTGGATTTTAGCAAATTAATATATCCTGAACTTTCTAGACTAACATGCTGAAGTTATTTTCAGCCAACTGAAATGTAAACACCTGTTGCATGACCTTTTGAATGGAAGTTTTAATGGTAAGAATTACACTTCAAATATTAAAAGGCGTGCTCCTCTAAATGCATTTTCCAACGCATGTAATGTTTAAGATGTTCCTTGAAGTGCACACTTCAACCACTCAATTTGATTCTTCTGCCAGAAAACCTTAATATAATAGCTAATAAAAGGACCAAATTATCATTCTAAAAAGTTACATTAATTGCTTATTTGTAATAGCAAAATTAATTACTCCATAAAAATTATGAAAATAGCATGAACGAGTAATGTATAATATATTTTGCTGCAGTAGTATTTAGTTAATTTGAAGTTCATCCAATAATTTCTTTTAAGTGATGTAGTTCTAATGTAAATACGAAGTTTTGTTACACAAACTATGAAATCTGAACCGCAAGGAGCTTTTCTGGATAGTAGTTAGAAAACCAAAAATATTTTCTTCTCAAACACTACTTGAGGCATTATCTCAAAATTTTATAATTAGTTGCACATAAGAATAAAAAGATGTTGCTTAAGAAACACTGAATTTAAAAGTGTCATAGGTAGGTTCCCTTAATTATCTTTGTCTGTGTGGAAATCTCACTACATTTCTGAACTAGGAAGAGGATCGACATGTTTTACGGAAAGTTAAATAGCTGGTTCAGATCTATAATATATTACCACACTTCCGGTCCATAACAAACTAAGTAATTAAAGCGTTTGGAATAAGATGTATCTTTTATTCTCCGGGCTACACACATACTGTAACAAAAACAAATCTGATGTGTTCCATTCACATGACTTTCAATAGCTGCTCTTCAAACAAATTTCTTACAAAGAATTGTTCTTCTCTCTACACCATTTTCATCGAGGTAAACATTAGTAGAATGTTCTTATTACTTAGTTCATTATATGTAGAAGGGAACTAAAGGAATGCGCTATGCTAAAGTGATAATCATATGTTTTAAAAGCTGTCATTATGCGATTGTCATTGCAAATCGCTTCTTTGATCGGTCAGGAACGCTTCCTGTCTGAGAAAAGTATAAGTACTTTACAATTGAAACCAATAGCAAGGAATATCTCGGAAACGGTTACCTCCACAACAAAAACGTAAAGGACAAATTGCGTGTTTTGGCGAGATCTACATTTTTTTGGGTAGCAAGTTTTTGTCTTATCTCTTGCGGTTTAGCAGTTAAGCAAAATTCGGCAAAATGCATCCTGAATAAAGAGGTCTTTGGCATGTTACATTTTATTTTGTATGTAAATATCTTTAAATACGATATTTTAATCGTTTGAGCCATTTTTGAGAAAATACAAATTTTCGAAAATTTTTCCATGTAAAAGGTAATTTGAGGTGGGGGGATTTTCTTGAAAATCTTCGTGTCGCATCCTTGGAAGATAGCGAACCTAAGTACCAAGTTTGGTATTTAACGGTCTTTTCGTTTTTGAGCTATGATGTCCACAGACACACACGAACCTTTTTCTAAAAATGTTTTTTTCGGATTCAGGGGACCCCAAAACATATATTTCCGGTGAAATCTCGACATTGTATTTTTGGGTGGAATACAATACTTTTTATACCCACTATGTATATTGTACATGTGGGTTAGAGAAAGTAAAATATGGTGTGTTCCATTCACATGACCTTTTCTAGTTGTTCCGCAAACAATCTTGTGTTACAACATAGCATTGTTTTATCTACATCATGCTAATCAAAATTAACATTAGCAGAATTGTTTTATTACTTACTTTCTTGTAAGGAGGAGGGAAAAACGGGAATGCACTAGGCTAAAGTAATAGTAAAAAAATTTAAAAGATGGTCGCTAAGTGAAACAATTGAGGTTCGCTTTGCGTTGTTCCGTTTGAGAAAAGTTGAGTAGTTTAAAACGGAAAACAATAACTCGCAAAAGCTCCAAAATGGTTAACTCTACAAAAAAAAAAAAAAAAAAAAAAACGTTTACAACATAAATTGTGTGTTTTATTGAGAACTAAATTTTTGTGTGGTAAGTTTTTGCCTATCTCTTAAGGTTTACCGTACAAAATATACACAAAAGTCATCCTGAATAAAGAGGGCTTCAGGGACTATTCCCAGAAAATTTAACATATGCATTTCGTTTGTCATGAAAATATCTTAAACATGTGGCATTTTAATAAAACTCATTAGTCAATTTTGAGAAATGTTCCATTTATGGGTACTTAGGAGTGGGGAGATTTTCGTTGGAAGATACTGAACTTAAATACTAAGTTTGATATTTAACAAACTTTTCGTTTTTAGCTCGCTGACCACAGACACATACACGCGCGTGGATTTGTTTCTAAAATGTCTTGTGGATTCACGGGTCTCATGATTGCGACTATTTCCGATTAAATCTCGGCATCCAATTGTTGGGTTGAATGCAGTACCTTCTCTATCTACTATATACATTGTACATACGTACTTGAGAAAGTAATTAAGCTAATGACTACCCCAGTTATGTCACAATTCGAGCCTGAGGTTTTCAAACATAGCCGCAGCTGCTCTTGCGTTTTTTCGGGCATACTTCTGTCTCTCTCTCGCCGATTCTCTAGTTTTCTCTTTTACCTCTCTGCCATTTGACACTCACTTTTCCCCTCTTCCAGTCTCTCTCTTCCCATTCTGACCAACTCCCCTTCTCTTCCTCACTTCCTTTCCCCTTCATTCTCTTTAACGTAATGCATGTCACGTGATCTTTTGAAAACTTGTAACGTATAACTGATTTTTCTGAGGTAAAAATTAAACATAAAATCTTTAATAGCGTAGAACTTTTGCCTTCTCTTTATATTGTTTATGCTATCAGAATTATAGCATTTTCTTTGGCAAGCTGTTTTCTTGCCTTTTCTTGTTTCATTCGATACAAATTTCTTTCAGATGTTAGTCCATTTACACACATGAACATTAACGATACATTAGATATAATTTCACAAACATTCATGCTATATGTATGTTTTCTGAATAACTAACTTTCTCTGAAATTTATAGTTATGGAATCTAACATGACACTTAAACATCTACAATAAACAAAAATTCCAATTTTTATTTTCTCATCTCTCATCACAAGCAACTATTCGTGTCGTCTTATTCAACAGACATCTGTGAGCCAGATTCTTCAGCATACGTAATAGTACCACGTGGAACCAAAAAGTACATGAGCTAGAAACTTGTAGATTAGATTATCTTAGAATGTTAAGTCTAGGTGAGCTCCATTTCGCACCTATTTGAAACAATTTGTTATATCCTTACACATAATGTGTGTACTTTTAAAATATGAACATAATGTTTAGCAATTAATTCACAGTTCCCACAGTAGTCACGTTTAGACATTAGACAAGGTTTTAGAATCACAGCCACGTGGATCATAGAAGCTCAAATGGCTGAAAGAGCATAATTAGCATATACAGTACAGTTAAAATATAAATACGATTGTTCGAATTCTAACAATAGCTCAGTTATTTTTATTAGATCGGTTACTAGGTTTCAAAGTATGCATTACATAAATGTTTTCAAAAAACTAATTGTTTTGTTGCATTAATCTACTCAGGTTACTTGACAATTTCTGCATAATATTGAACGCTACCTAAATATCATTCACAGCCTTTTCAAAGTGATTTGTAATGAAAGGTTTATCGTCTTAGCTACATAAATGTAAACTAATCGTATTTAGAACTGTTCAAATTCTGTACTTCTTTATGAAAAATGGTTACTTAACAATTACTGCATAATATTGAACGCTACCTAAATATAATTCACAGTCCTTTCGAAGTAATCTGTAATGAAGCGTTTATCGTCCTGGCTTTAAAAATGAAAACTAATCGTATTTAGTACTGTTCAAATTTTGTACCTCTTTGAGAAAAATAAGAAAATTGAATAACTAAAAACCGAAATTTCAAAGAGTGTTGCGATCTTTGTATCGTGGGATTCACTGATCAGCACTATATCGACTCGCTCACCAGTATGTTATAGGGGAGCGCTCTAGCCAAGTGCATGCGATCTGAAATCCACCTAAGTGTTAATAGTGACGTGCACACCCTCAAAGAACTGGCAATTTTGTCAAAGTTGCAAGTGCAATAATTTTAAGTATCGTGTTGATTGTGCACCACTACTGCATTCCTTTACTGCTATAGGACACACACGTGCACATTCTTTTTAATTTACGCCTATTGCTTTGCGATGCAGAAATCATTCCATAACCCCAGCGCCTGGGATCAGACGCCCATTGAAAAGCAGAGGCTTTGAATCACCAGCTATTTTGGGCTATTCATCAATTCGAAAATTGTATCCCGCGAGTTATCTATTCTCAACGATTCCGACAAAATATATCCACTTTCTCGGGCTAAAAGTACAGATTTACTTCCAGATTCTATCTTTACATGTGTGGAAGTTGAACTATATTGCAATGCAAATATTCTCGTGTTCTCAATCAACACCTAAAATTAACTGCACGCGACTTTTCCTAAGATCCTCTGCTTTGGACGTATCGACCGTGTGAAGACACGATCGACCTCACTCGACCACAAATAGTCTCCGAGCGTCTTTTTCTTGCTTATGGTTAGGCTCTTTTATAGTTTCTGGCTTCACACCAAGAATAAACACGTTACCACGAAACTTGTTTACAGCAAACAAAATCGCAGACAGAAAATCAAAACACTTATAACTAACGAAAGCTCACAGATTAATTAGCTTTTGTGTAGTGATTTTGAAACGAAATAACCTCTGAATGACAAATATATACAAAATGTAGTACAATTCACAAAATATCGATAATATGGGGTAGGGATATAAATATTGGTTCAAGTATATACATAGTATATAGAGAAGGTATTGTATTACATCCAAAAGCTCGATTCAAAGATTTTACTGTAAATGTATGTTTTGAGACACATTTTTTAGAAAAAGGTCCTTATTTGCCTATCATAGCTCAAAAACGAAAAGTCAGATTTTTAAGTTCACTATCTCCGAAGATTTTGAAGTGAATCCCCCACCCCAAACTAACGCTTAAATGGAAAAAGTTTTGAAAACCTTAATTTACCCACGAATATTAATTAGAATATAGATTTTAATTAAAATATCGTATATTAAAGATATTTACATAATTAATAAAATTTACATCTTGATTTTCTGGGAACGGATCTGAATGAATTTTGCTGAATTTTACATAACTTGTTAACCGTAAAAATAAACAATGACTTATAACACAAAAATGTAGATCTAATTAAAACACAATATTTATATCTATTTATTTATTTACTTATTTATTTATTTTTGTAGAGCTTACCGTTTTTGGGATATTCCTTGTTATTTGCTTTAGCTTTAAGATACTTGCCCATACTTTTTCATATAGAAATTTGTAAACTCCTGGCCATACAAAGAAGCGAATTTCAATCACATAGCAACCAGGTTTTAATAATTTGACTATTGTTTTAGCATAATGCTCGTTTTTTCTAATTTCCGTTCTGTTTGCAAGGAAACCAATTTTGTCTTGATCAGCATGAAATACATAGAACAATAAGCTTTTTAACAATAAGTGGTTTCAGAGCTGTAGAAAGTCATGTCAATAGAAAATTTTATAATACAATTAATGTGGTTTAATTTTTTATAGTGCTTAATACCAGTACTTATAGTTTTTGGGCTGTATAAATATTTTAGGTCATGTTGCTAAAACCTAATTCTCCAACTTGTCCCTAAAACATACCACATTAGTTAAAAAGTTTTAATTTGATCGTGATAGGAATTAATGCTTTTATATGTGGGTCACAGCTGGATAACTTAAAGTTTTTTGTCTCGACACAAAAACATTTATCTCCCAGAATCTCATATTAACAAATTACAGTGGTTTTAATTACCTCTAGAGAAAACAAGCCAAATTAGTGACTACACCATGTTGTCAGAATATATCTTGATCAAGACACTGCCCTGATGTAGCCGTCAGCTTGAAGGCTATCATTAGAACAAAAGCACACCGGAGTTAACCTGGTACTTTTCAACTCTTCATTAAAAGGTAGTAAATGGCTATCAAGTTACGTATCCCATATTTAACGAGATTAAAACGTTGGTGCTCCCACATACCTAATGTGCAAGTTGTTAAGTGGGGAAAGCTAACTAGAGAGTGGATAATGTGTCAAAATCAAGGCTTTAAGAACAAAAACCTACTAAGAAGGATTCTGTGATTATACTCTACGAGCAATATCAAATAGGTTATGATAGAGCGAATAGTGTGTTATGCGCGTAGATACAGATATTTTGATAAATGGTACTTTCTTATGTATACACTTGGTGTATTAGTTATGTTTTCTCTTCGTCTAACAGTTTTCCTAAAACCAATCACATCATTTACTGCTTGATGTGTTTTGAAAGGTCTTCAAAAATCCTTGTCAGCATAGATCATCCGTTTTGCTTCCACGTTTTCGCATCTAAATACCTGAATTGCTTGTATAGTAGTTTGCGGTCATTAGCCTCAGAAAGCATGAACGATACAGTAGTCGTTATAGCGAGGCCTTCCTATTCAAGGTTATGCCTTCCAACCCGTGGGCTCAGGGAAAACAAAAGAATTGGTTATGAAACACAAGACGATACGTGGCTCAGGTTGGGAGGGTGGAAAACTCGTAGGGCAGCTGATGAAGGGAAGGATTTACTCATGTGGGGATCAGAAAAATCTTGAGCTTATTTCTGCAGATCGAGGATGTTATAAAGAGCATTGCCGGAAATATTTTTGGCATCAAACAGACGGAGGACAGCATGCTGGGATTCGATTCTAAACGGCCAAAGTTATCCAAGCTTGGGCACACATTTAATGGAAGTACGTGTACTAAGAGATATATTTGTATAAATATTGTATTGACATATTTGGTATATGAGTCATCCATATGTGTGAATACGTCGCTGTAGTTGTGAGTGAGTGTGTGTATGGGCGATATCAGAGTGTTAGTTCTTTTATTGGTCTAATGTTCTGCTGTTGTAGCGTGTGTGTATTTCTAGTGCTGTAGAGATATGTAAAACAGAAGTAGGCAACATTTTAAGTTCAAGAACTTTAAGAGAACATGTACGGTCGCCCGACCCATGCGACTGTGCGACGCAATTATTGTATTATTATGAACTTAATAACTATCTACCACTACCACATTTATGTCTAAGTGGGTACTAACCAAATAGGTACTAATCAACCTAAAATTATACTACTCTTAATAAGAGAAACTGTAATTAGAAAATGAGGCAAATATTGATGTAATGCTGTTCAGTAGACTAATCCTAATTATCAATAAATACATCTGCACTTATTCCCATAATGGCCTATATATGAGAAAGGTAATAAGAAGTTTTCAGGGAAACCTAACTTGACCTTGTAATAAATAATCTGTTGATTAATATAATAAATTAAGATGCATAGTATACTGTCTATTTTGCCAATACAAATATTTCATGTTTAAAAGTATTATTCAATCCCACCAATGTTAAATTTGCTGACTGCTAGCATAGCAATTTCAAGTGTAGTAAGTTTATTGAAAATATAATTTTCTTGCTTATTAGCTGTTTTGATTAAAAGTTATCAGTAATTACTTTAGAAAGATAATCAATCATGTTATTTACACCAAATAGATACGCAACAACAGTTAAAGGATACTTTTATTCACAGAAAAATATGTTCAAAGCAGAAAAGGAGAAAACATACTCGGATATACATGTCCAAAGCAACACCCAGGTACCATATGTAAGAGAAGTACCAACTTTTAGAGCTGTCTGCTTCAAAGAATGAGTAAATTTTTGCTTGTTTTGTAAAGTGATGCAGAATTCATAGTTGAAATGGCAGATGCTGTAACAGTTTTAAATATGTATTTAGAATATAAATGTTATACCTTAGTAAATAGATGTATGTATGAATATTATTAAAGTGAATTTCCAATTACATAACAAAAAAAAAACTAAAATGTTATTTTTGCCATTTAGTCTCTTCCCTACTGGTCCGAAAATGAATGATCCTAGAGTTTGACAGTTATATCTGTGTTTGAATAACATTTTAGCCCTATTCAATGTATCCCTTATTTAGCATCAAAGAATATATAATGGGTAGGTATCTTTGTATTTATATCACATTTTGAAATTGAAATCAACACATATTTTTGATAAAAACCTGAAAAAATTATATAATTTATTCAAATATATGTAACATGGACGTTTAAAGAAAGCTTAAACTGCTTAGATACGTTTAAGATACGTTTATCAGCATATAATAAAGAAAATACAATTGCCAAACTCATTCTTAGGAAATTATCTCGGATTATTCATTAACTAATGGTTATCTTATATAAATACTTTGGAAGTACAATCATTAAGAAGAACATGTATATTCCATTTTACACAAATGGTGTGATTTGTTTCATCGCTTCCATTATAAGAACTATTCATAGCTCGAGGTATACATTCTGTAGAATCCTTTGGTTTGAGGTAATGCCTTATTTTGCAAACAATGGTTTTATTGACTCAACGATTGGTTACAAATACATTGCTGCAAATAATTCACTCGACGTTGCACTCCATCCATGGCTCGCACACCACTGCGCTAACGCTCCAGTCACTCACTGCACATTACAATTCATAATACAACTCCACTGCAATCCTTCTTCCCTTTATAGCTATAAAATGACGTCACAAACTTTCCGGAAACGTGCCGAAGAGACTGGAAGCCGAAGCTTGGAAAAACATCTCGAATATCAAGAAGAATCATGATGTCGCGAAAAAAGTCTCGCGACAATCTTCCATTTTGTTTACGCATCCCAACTACAATGTCTCACATCCCAGCTCCAACTCAGACTTGATAGTGGTCACGTACTCGACCGGTATTGTGAAAATATTGAATGACTAAATTAAAATAAGTAGAGTGATTATAATACAAATTATATTTTTAAATTGCAAGCTGAACATAAAAATCATATTTGGGCATCCCTGATTTTTTTATACTCTGAAGTCAAGGATGACAATTTTATCATCTTGATGGTGGTGGTATAATTGTCCTTCTTTGAAGGCTGCAGGTAGACTCATAGTTGAGCCTCTCTAAGTTGGCTTTCGATAAAATGCAATGATCTCAATCTTGTGTGAGTGTGTGTGTGTGTTTGTGTGTACTGATTTCCTAACACCAGGAATTTAATTTTTAAAGCTGTAGGTATACCTACATTGGAAACAGTGGTTATTCACTGTAAAATCTAGTGTTTGTAACTATTGCCAATTTTATGTTCGTGTATAACTCAATTTATTTTCCGATTTATTTACAACATATTTTTCTTTCCTTTGGGTTATCATTTTCGTGCTACTTAGATCAGAACTTTATAACGCTGATGCTGGTGCATGCAAGTTAATTAAGTTCTGGAAATGCAGTTATTTCTTACAGATATTGCGTGATCATATTAAAGTAAATAAATGCAGGTTTCATGAGGTCTGAAGGCTATTACTTGACCTATAAGAATATGTTTTCACATGTAGTCCTATATGACAGTAAGGTCAGCTCTAGGAAACAGAAATTCCATCTATTGTGTTTTATAGCATGTGAATTCACAGTTTTCGAGCTTATTTGTAAGCTTTATAAACAGACCAGTGGGCTAACTTTGAAGCATTTAGAGCTTAGAATAACGGAATATAAGATAAAAAGGAACCATTCTCTCCATAATTTTCTAACCAATGACTTTTAATATGCTACATCCTAAATAAAATAAAAAGTGTAACATTAAGTCACAATTAAAAAGGATTCTTTAACTGTAACAAAGAAGATTCAGTTGCTATCAGTCACAGGTCCTCTTAACAAATGTTTATTCGAATCTGTTTAGTAGAATCAAAGCTTCGTAAAGAACATTTTTCCTCAAAGTAACAAAGAATATGCAAAAATAAAACATGCCCTTTTACAAAAGTAATTAAAACTATGATGTGATATATTCATATGACTCAGTGCACCTACTCTTAACAAACTATTCCTGATTTTTTCCCCTATTAATTTATTATATTTGACATAAACTTTTTCAGAAATACGATTATTATGTATTAGGTATATAATAGATGCAATAAAAATAGTGGAATACTGTAGGTTTAATCGATAACAGTCTTTTAAGAGCTGGTCACTAAGTGAGAACTTTGACACTCGTTCTCTTTGCTTGACTGGTAGAAAGAAAAAAATAATAACACTTCACATTTGGGAATACCGCTAACAAAGAATATCCTGGAAATGGTCAACTCATAAAATAAAAAATGTCACAAAAAGAAGTTATTTAACATATAAGGCGTATTTCAACGAGATCTACATTTTTAGTAACATTTTAGGATTTTTTAGGGCTCTTACGGTTTAACTATTTTATATAAGGAATTCGACCTGTCTCTACCGATCTAAGGGAATAAAGTGCAAGTGATTGTCGTGACAGTATTGACTGAGGGTGACCTACTGAAGGTTTTTATAACTTTACTCAAAGGCCTACAAAAGGAGAGAGGAACGAAAAGACAGACGTTCAAATTTACTGTAATGTGATTACAAAATTCTACAAACTTGCCATTTGAATTAAAGTAGAGGTCTATATCAAATTTTAATAGAAACCAAACCATTAAAAATGATGAATGAAATTATATTCCTGGATAAGATTTTAGTTGGAATGAAATGATTTTAGAATATGCATTAATTTCAAAACTTGCAAATTGCTGGTTTTATTTAATTTAATAGTTTATCTGGTTCTTAGGAATAGGATACGAACGAGGTAGACTCGGAACCAAACCTAGCACCTCAGGAGGGAGGGATGAGATAAAAGAATTCACTCGGCGGTCGAAACTAGCAGTGACGGCACAGCAAAGATAGGGTCCCTGCAGTTTCCAGATTGAAGTGCCCCGACAGTCAGACCAGAGATCCCGCCCTCACATAGGGCCCAACTCCACCGCCAGAGGCCTTACCGAGCAACCAGCCGAAGTTGGGGAACGGAGATACACACAAGAAGCATTCTTTTTCACGGCCACGCTGTAGCGAGCACCATCACTGAAGGAAACCAACGGGAAGAAGGATCAATGAGCTGACGATAGAAATGACATGGAGGGGGAGGATATTTGGGGTTAAAAGAAACCTACTCTGTATTCGCCTTGCTGCCCAAGGAAACTCCCAAAAATCCTTTGAACCACACAGACCGACCGCAGGGATCAAACTTGGGATTATTATTTAAAGGATGAGACTATCGCTTTAGCCGTTCTACTTACAAGGAAGCAAGTAATTAGACTAATTCTGCTTATGTTCATCTTGATGTAGATAACAGATTAATGTTGTTTTGAATAACAGGTTTGTTTACCGAACAGCTAGAGGACATCATTGAATGGAACACATTAGATGTTTCCCCTTCCACTTGTAAGGAACCAGGTAACAAGAACAATTTCTGCTAATGTTTATCTCGATTATCATGAAGAAGATAGAAGAATGAGCTTTTTAACAATAACTTGTTATAGAGCTGTAGAAAAAGTCATGTGAATAGAACGCAACAGATGTTTTTTTTAGATACAGCCGTTTAAGATGCTATGTGATAGGTGTATTATTTTTTAAAACTAAAACATTGCATAAAAATCAATAAATGAGAAAACGAGAGACAAACTTTTCGATTTTGGTTGAAGTTAGAACTGCTTCCAGTTAGAGAAACGCAAATAATGATCAATTACAACAATATCATATATAAACTATATATTTTTGATTAGCAGAAAGAACAAGGAATCAGAAAATACCACAATTTAATACCCAAAAACTTCACCAAAACGATCATTCTCTTTAGCACTTAAGTTAAAGCAACTGTATTTTATACAGAAAATGTGTCCCTAACGTATATTTATATGTACACACACACACACATACAAAATAGTATCCAAAGAAACCTTACTGAATTTTTCGATTTTTTCTTTCTTTGTTTCTTTCTTATAATTCATAAAAACTTAGTATTTGCTAGCCCACGAGATGAGATAGCGTTTTGTACGTCAGCACGCAAAACCAGAACTGTAGCATGAAAATTATGGACTAAACCACAGCAGCTAATAGCTTCAAATCCTCAAGCTTCCATTTCCTGGGGCGTAAAGCAGGAAATAGATGTTTAACAGCTTACGCATGAACCGACCTTTGACCCACATTACATGACTGAAGCGTTGAATCACCGCTCGATGATTTCAATGAGCAGGAAACTTAAATTCATCGTAAATAATTGCATGGCCAGCCCGATCAGATACGGGCGTTCACGAGGAAACAGACCTGACGAGGAGATTTTGTCTGGGGAAAACGAGATCTGTATATCTTCTGGGAAATTCTCCTGCTTGTCATCAACCACTTCTCTAACTGGAGTAGAGGCACAAAAAATAAGAAAAAAAAAAATAACGAGAGAGACTAGGCAATAAAATGCTCACATTCCACTGAAGTACTTCACTGACCTGTTCCTCTACATTTTGCGGTTTCAGGTCAAGAAATTGCCTCTTGTCTTTCAGGTTTTGAACATGAAGTTAAAATTTTCCAACTGATAAAGCTTAAAAAGTTTGAAATAAATAAAAAGGAAATTTTTAATTTCCATTGCTGTATTCTTATGGAAAAATAGTAATCAACAGACCTTATATGGTAGTGTCTAGAGCTGCATTCCGCAGGCCAAACCATATGTTACAGATATGTTGATGACTGATAAAAAGTAGGTAGGTGTTTGTTGAATTTATTGAGAATATCCTCTGAGGCTCTTTCATTATGGATGAGGTTTGCATAGTCTGTAAACTATAAGAGATAGACAAATACTTACTACACAATAATGTAGATCCGATCAAAACGCATAATTTAAGTCAAATAAATTTGAGTTAACTATTTCTGAAATTATTATTGGTTTAATTTGCATGTACGTTTCCTAAATTGAGAGTCGCTATTGGTTTTTCTTTCTCCTGGTCAAGCAAACAGAACGGCATTTAACCACCGTCATATAGCAACTGGCTCTCTGAAGATATGATTATCACTTAATATATCTATTTTCTAATACATTTACTCTAGTATATTTCTTATTTAGAATTGAATCTGCAAAGAAATGTGCAATAAAAGCATTTCTGCAACTGCTGGTTTCAATTAACGAAAAGCAGCGGAAGAGTAACGTTTTTAGGAGTATATTTTTGAAAAATAGCTAGAGAAAGTCATGTGGATGGAACACGTCAGTATTTCTAGATAAATAGTTGGTGAGATGTAAAATCTATGTAATTTCTTTTCATTCCTGATTTCTTTATAACATATAAACGATATAGTTTTCACCGAATACACAAAACACTTGACGTATATAACGCAATATAGGTGAAGCTGGTAAATATGCGGATTCCGCACTATTGAGCTACTGTGTTTAAAAGTTGCATAAATAGACAGCAATAATCAAGTGAAATAGTATTCCCAGTTGTTAATCATAAAAAATCAACCCATCGATTTTTAATGTCTGCAATTTCTCTATTTAACAATTAGTGAGTATATCAGTTAAAAACATTGGAACAACTAAGCACAAAGGAAATAACCAATACGTTCTTCTTACATGATGGTCGTTAGAAAGCTTTTGCCACTGGAATGTTCAACGCATACCTCTATAAAATGAGGATAAAGGTTATTCATAGGTTTATTTGACACTATTTCATTATAACAACATCCTTAGTGTTTGATAAATGTCAATCATAGAAATAATACAGTAAAGGATGGCATCGTTATAAACATACTTCATTATCGCTTTTTAATCTTTGAATTTTTATTTGTTTTAGTATTGGAATACGTACTGATTCGAAAAAAAGTGTACAAGGGCTTTATAAATTCTTTTTAGTGTGTTAGTAATTTATAAACTAAAATTGTTTCATATCCCAGGTTTGCTAAAAACTTTAGGAAATTACAATGGTGAAATAATTATAAAAATTGGTTAAGTGTGTGTGTGTTGTGTGTGTCAGTAAGTAAGTAAGTAAGTATTTTTAGTATATTTATTTGTTTAGTCATTAGGTATACTAGTACAATAGACATGGTCAAAATAATATATACAAGTAAGAGTGAGTAAGTAAGCAAGTGAGTGAGTGAGTGAGTGAATGAGTGAGTGAGTAAATAAGTAAGTATTTTAAGTATGCATGTATTTATGTAAGTTAGAAAGGAAATTCGGAAATGAAATGTTCCAAGCCCATGTTTAGGGTTTCTCTCCGAAATATCCAGTTATGAGGACTGAAGAAAATTAGTAATAAACACAGGGAGGATAATTCAAACTACAGACCTCCCGTTTATGAATTCGTGTACTAACAACTTCGGCCAGTTCTGGTAGTACTATGCGCACACGCGCCCATGCACACACAAACGCGAACATGTTGAGCTATATGGTTCCTTTTTTTTTAATTCAGGCGACCTATTGAAATCTCTACTCACTAGAAAAGTATATAGTACAGAAAATAAACATTGAAAATTGAATGGATACATCTTTTAAAACAATGACGGATGATGTAACACACTAGGACAGGCGTTATCAACTCACTTGATTTTGTGTCAAAGCAAATAGCTTGCTTCGTGAATGCAGTTTGTAAACACATGACAGGCCGCGCCGTGGCCGAGTGGTTAGAGCACTCGCCTCTTACCTAGACGGCCCGGGTTCGATCCCAAGTGACCGCATGTGAGATTTGTGGTGGACAAAGCGGCGCTGGGGCGGGTTTTCTCCAGGTTCTCCGGTTTCCCCCGCCATCGCATTCCACTGGTGCTCCATCTTCATTCATGTATCATCAGTGTCACCGCCCGTGGTGCCATAAGTAGTTAAAGCGGGCGTGAAACACTACAAAAAAAAAACAACAACAACAACAACAAACACATGAGAGGCTCTCTTCTTGTACAGTGCATTGTATACCAATTTTAATGACGGGAACAGAAAGGAACCCAACACGTACGCCATCTTCTCCCACCTTTATGCTGCTTAAGAGAAATCTCTCTTATTTATAGAAAATGACGAAATAAGCATTTAATTTTCGACAAAGTTCTGCAATTTGCAGTATCATTAGGTAAGCCATGCAAGTGAGTACGGCAGTTACTAACAAGAAGAACGTTTCTTTCAATTTCTGTTTGATCCTAATTAATTACCAAGTTATCTATTCATAGTTACTGCTATAAATGTGAACGTTTTTCCTTACAAATAGTTATACTGTGGTGATACAATGCAATTGCAATGGTATTAAGTAAGCTAAGAAGGTGGTTGTTTATTGTGTTAATACTATAATTGTCACCGTTTTTTGTAATTATTTATGTAACAACTACCAATTATGTCCGTACCTAGAAAAGAATTTCGAAATTTAGAAAACCTTACTTAACTACCTTTTCCTGGTAAATGTGCTACTAGCAGTAGACCTACATTTTCATTTAGGTATTGTTTTGTTATAAAGCTAGTTAAATAAATTGTATCAGAATTTTTGGGGGATGGTTTAACTCTAACCCTCGCTCTAAATATAGCCCTGCTACCATGACCACCAAACCTTATTAACATATGTATATGTTCATATCCGAGTAATATACGCTAATGCAAGTGGCATAACAACAATTTTTCAACCAGTGAACAGTACTGTGAGCGTACCTTCCCTTCGGCGATAGTTTTACAGGGCAGAGAAGGCCGGGGGAAGAAGAGAGAGCATGTCCGCCTGTCTTTCCGTGGTGAAGTAACCTTTCTGAGGCCCTCAGTCATTATGGCGAATAGATCATTAATTTGCCGCGAGCTAGCTGAATTATTAAATGAAACACAGTGCACGTGCATGGGTATGAACATTGGGATCTACAGAAATAATGAAAACTTGTCATTCAAGTCACTAAGTATAACGTTTATAACGTACCTCACGTCTCAATGTTATTGTTCTGCTGTCTTCGAAATTACGCGAAACCTACTGGAGCCGAGCGCTCAAGAAAACTTGTATGCATAGTAAGCGATTCTCAGATAATCGAGCGAATTTGAACGTTTTGCTTTACTCAGAGAGTGCAACCAATGATGACACCTGCACTAGAAACTAATAAAATACAAACTGAAAGGAAAACAAAGTGAATGGAGAGCTTGCGTTTGGAACATTAAAGACACACGTCTAATGTGAAAAATGTTGAGTTTTGTTTATGAACGCTTTTTAATTGCTATGGTTCTCATTATTCTATTCTATATTTTCCAAAGGACTCTTTCAGTTTTGAGTTTCTTTCACATTCCGTAAATCTACGACACAGGACTACTTCCTTTCCGAAGGAAGCCACGCAAATGATTTTGACGCCCAAACATCGTCCTCGGGCGGTTTTGAACCCGCGACCTTGGCAACTAGAGATAGTATAGGTGGTGGCGATGATAATAGAGCTAGAGGTGGTGGTGATTAAAATGATGATGGTAGTGGTGCCTTCTCATTTAAGCTAAGCTTGTGAACTGGTTTCATTGTAATTCATGTGGGAACTTTTAACATCTCGCGTGAGTTGTTCCTACTCTGACAGAATGAAAGCATTGAAATTACTGAAAGCGCACCTTGACCTCGGCCATGACTCAAGAGCAAATGCCGATAATAAGCAGATCGAAGGCGCCTCTGAGGTGGGCATGTAGTGCAGTTTCATAATCTCACTACCAGAGAATCTAAAACTAGTGCTTACTCCTACACTGTCAAACCGTGGGAAGTCAAAAGCGGATTTCAAGAAAACGCTGTAAATTCCTGTGGAGTTTCTCAGTAATGCAGGGACCAGGCGTCATCAGTATGTTCGGACCAGTTGCGCCATTTGGACTGGTTATCGCGATGCAGGAGTGACTCAGCGGAACGAAGTACCCTCGAGCTATCTTCATAATATCCTCCTCTTGGCAGGCGTTAGGCACCGCAACCTTGCCGAGGGGCACGGTCGGGATTTCACATACTCCTGCCAAGTTCACACTTTTCGTATACAGAGCGTGAGTTTTTCTCCTTTTTATTATACCTACTGGATTAGATATAACCGATTTACCTAAATAATATCTAATTATATATATGCACAAAAATCTGATGTGTCCATTCAGCAGAATTCTTCTATTCATTCTGTAAAAACTATTTTTACAAGACTTATTCTTCTATTTACTTCATCCTAAACAAGATAACATTAATATATATTGTCCTACTACTTAGTTCTTTTTAAGTGGTAGGGAAATAAAGAAATACACTAGATTAAAGCGATAGTCAAATATTTTAAAAAACTGGTTGCTATATGGTTGAAATTTGGTTCTCTTTAAATGACATTCCCCTTTGAGAAATGCTTAAGTACTTTAAAATTGAAACCAACAACAAGGACAGCGCGCCTCCTTAATGTAATGGTAATGAAGTTCTATTTATAGACGCTATGGTTCTCAGTGTCTTATTCTGTACTGAGCATGAGAGACAGCTTAATTTCGCTCAGAGGTCTTTTTATTAGCCTTGAGGTTTTTTACGTGCCGTAAATCTACGACACGGGACCTACGGCTTTATTTCCCTTCCGAAAGAAGCCCTACTAAGGATTTTTACGCCCGAAAAAAATCCATTGTCCTCCGCTGGGTTTGAACCCGCGATCTAGGGTATACAAAGTTAGCATGATAACTCTGCAGTGTGATAATAGCATGTCCTCCTTACATTCAAGATATCGCGAGAATTCTAATCTCGCTTAGGGCGAGTTACCAAGATAAGTTTTTTTTTTTTTGGGGGGGGGGGGATTTCGCCTTATTCAGAGAAGGCGAATTTCTAGTAACTTTAAGCTCCATGGACTCCGAAATCATTGGAGCATCATTTCACCCATTTCGTTCATTCGTTCATCATCCGATATTACAAACCAGGTTAAATGACGTTAAACTAAAAGGAAGGAAAACAAACAAAACACCAAACAAACAAGGAATATCGCGGAAATGTTGGACTCTACAAACAAAATGCATATGACAAATTGTGTGTATTAATGAGATTTAAATTGTTTGTGTAGTAACTTTTTGTCTATCTGTTGTGGTTTACCAGCTGTACAAAGGTCATCCAGAGTTAAGAGGTCTTCAGAGACTAGGTATTTCTACAAAATTCAAGATTTGTCATGCGAATAGCTTTAATATACGGTATTTTAATAAAATCGTTATATGTGTTTTGAAGAAAAACAGAGGTTTTTAAATTCTTTCCATATAAAGGTCAGTTTCGGTTAGAGGGTATTTTCTTGCAAAACTTCGTGCCGCAATCTCTGAAGGTTCTAAATTTAAATGCCAAGTATTTTATTTAAGAACCTGTCGTTCTTGAGCTATGCTATTAACAGAAACATGCACACCACCGGCAGACACACGGACCTTTTTCAAAAAAAAATACATTTTTCATTAAGGGTTCTCTAAACATGAAATTTCGATATCGAATTTTAGTGAAATACATACCTTCTCTACCTACTATGTACTCGTACGTCATAGTACTCGGTAGGACAAATAAAAAAGGTGTCTTTTTGAAGCTACATTTAGTTGTATAGTAGGTACCAAACATTTAGTTGTATAGTAGGTACCAAACATTTAGTTGTATAGTAGGTACCAAACATTTAGTTGTATAGTAGGTACCAAACATTTAGTTGTATAGTAGGTACCAAACATTTAGTTGTATAATAGGTGCCAAACATTTAGTTGTACAGTAGGTACCAAACATTTAGTTGTATAGTAGGTACCAAACATTTAATTGTGTAGTAGGTACTAAACATTTAGTTGTATAGTAGGTACCAAACATTTAATTGTGTAGTAGGTACTAAACATTTAGTTGTATAGTAGGTACCAAACATTTAGTTGTATAGTAGGTACCAAACATTTAATTGTGTAGTAGATACCAAACATTTAATTGTATAGTAGGTACCAAACATTTAATTGTGTAGTAGGTACTAAACATTTAGTTGTATAGTAGGTACCAAACATTTAGTTGTATAGTAGGTACCTAACATTTAGTTGTATAGTAGGTACCAAACATTTTCTTTTTCACATATTTTAACCTATCCACCAACTATTTTATTGAGTTTAAGCAAGCGGGATAGTTCAGAGGGTAACGTCTGTGTTTATATCCCGTGGCCGACTGATTTGACCAAAGGTTTTTCGCGTTTCTCCTCGGTTTTAGACGAAAGCTTTACACCATACCAGGCATTATGTTGATCACCCATCCTATGTATCTATTATCCTGTATATCTATTAGTCGCCCTCCGTGATGTAATGGTAACCATGCTAACTTCATATATCCAAGGTCGCGGGTTCAAACCCGGCGGAGGACGATGGATTTTTTCGGGTGTAAAAGTCCTTGGCATGGCTTCCTTCGAAAGGGAAGTAAAACCGTTGGTCCCGTGTCATAGATTTACGGCAAGTAAAAGAACCTTTTTCTTATCTTGTATTTTACTATTTTTATTTTATTATATGTATTACGTTTTTATTTATGTAATCTACTAATTACAAAATGTACTCGAAATAACCCAAACTATAGTATACTGTATTGATAAAAGCTAGTATCCAGATATAAAGCATCTTTATACATTCTATTCTACATTAGCCGGCGGCAAACTATAGAATGTACTGATTCCCAGCACATTTTCCTTATAGTTACTATATTTTTTGTATGTAAGTATATAATAATTCTACTATCTAAGTTTTATTGATAAACACATCCTAGAAAATCTCTATAACGTTCTGTGTATATAATGGGTAGACAAAGTATTGCACTCCACCCAAATATTCCATATCGAGATTTCACCGAAAACATATGTTTAGGGATTCCCTGAATCAAAAGAAAGCAATTTAAGGTCCGAGTGAGTATGTGTGTGGTGTGCGTGTGTCCCAGCACAGCGTAACTTGAAAACTAAAAGTTAACAACCACAGTTGGTAATTCAAGTTCAAAGTTTTTTAAGGATGCGACATTAAAATTTTCAGGAACATTTTATGAATGTTTTGATTTTCTGAAAAATGATTTGACGAGTTTGAATTAAAATGCCATATGATTAAGATAATATCCTCTTAAGCACTCTTCATTATGGTTCACCTTTGCATAAATGGTAAACCGTAAGGCATAGACAGAAAAGTCGCCATTCATGGTGTAATGGTTACCATGATAACTTCATATACCCAAGGTCGCGAGTTCAAACCCGGCGGAGGACGATGAATTTTTTCGGCCGTAAAAATCCTTAGAATGCCTTCCTTCGGAAGGGAAGTAAAGCCGTTGGTCCCGTGTCGTAGATTTGCGGTACGTCAAGGAACCACAAGCCTGATAGAGAGGCCTCTGAGCAAAATTAAGCGGTCTTGCACCCCCGATTTAGAATGGGAGGCAGAGAACCACAGTAGTTAAAGAGCGACCATAAATAATACATTTACATTAACATAGACAAATTTACTACACAAAAAGGTGGATCTTGTAACAACAAATAATTTACATCATATACATTTTTTGGTAATTAACCGTTCCTGAAATATTCCTTGTTATTGTTTTTACTTTCTCTACACGTACTATGTGCATAGTGTACAGAGAAGGCATTGAATTCCACCCAAAAATTCGATACCGAAATTTCACCGGAAATACATGTTAGGGAATCCCTGAATCCAAAAAAAGTATTTTAATAAAAATGTCCATGTGTGTGTGTGTCGGTGTGTGGCTGTGGGGAGCATAGATCAAAAACGAAAAACCGCTACCCAACTACATATATAAGTTCAGTATATTTTAGGAATGTGACAGGAAAATTTTAAAGAAAATCCTCCAATTCCCAACCACCCTTTAGGTACATCAATAAATTTCGAAATTTAGATTTTCTCAAAAATGGCTCTAACGATTTGGTTCAAATCTCTTATATTTAAGATATTTATATAACAGGTATAATGCATATCTTGCATTTTCTGATATTAGCCTCTGAAGACCTCTTTATTTTGGATGGCTTTTTACGACTTTTGCAAACTGGTAAACTGTAAGAAATAGCCAGGACATCACAATATAGAGCTCGTTAAAACATACAGTTTATGTGATATACATTTTATTGTAGAGTTGACCGAGATATTGCTTCTTATTAGTTTCAGTTTTAAAATACTTAAAGCTTTTCTCATACGGGGACTCCTGGCCACGCAAGGAAACGGATTTCAATTCCATAGCAACCACGGTTTAAAACATTTAACTGGAGGTTTAGTTTAGTGTGTTCCTTTATTTGCCTTCTGCTTAAAAGAAACTGTTTATCTGGATTAGCATGAAGCAGAAAAATAAGCTTATTAACAACAATTTGTTATAGAGATGTAGAGAAAGCCATGTGAACTGAACATAATATATGTTTTAAATTTACAATGCTAGACTTTTCTCAATTTGGTGGTCGTCATTAACTTGGTCATGCAAAAAGAATGGAATTCCAGTTGCACCACATAATGATAGCGTTTACAAATTTAACTATCGTTTTAGCCTGGCCTATTCCTCATTTTGCTAGTAATTACAGGGATTGAGTAATAAGAACATTTCTGTCGATGTTTATACTTTCTTTAGCGCATATGTACAACGTAAATCATGGATAGAGAAGATAGATATTGTTTTGCTCTCTAAAATTTGATACTGAGGTTTTACCAAAGATACATGTTGTAGGGCCCTCTGAATCAAAAAAAGCATTTACAGAAAAAGCTCCATGTGTGTATCTGTCTGTCAGCGTGTCTATCTGTCAGTGACAGTATAACACAAAACAAAAAGTTGGTAAATACCAGACTTGGTATTTATGCTCAGTATCTCCCAAGGATGCGACACGAAGATTTTCAGGAATATTCACCACCTCTAGTTACTCTTTACGTGGAATATTTGTCAAAATTTCGATCTTCTCAAAAATGGCAACGATTTTCATTAAAATGCCATAAAATGCTTCGAATTTTTAGAAATAGACTCTAAAGATAGTTTCAAGCTGGCTGACATTTGAATAACCGGTAAACCATAAGATATAAACAAAAATTTACTACACAAAAACTCAAGATCACATTAAAAACACTATTTATCTCGTATGCATTTTTCGTATAGTGAGCCATTTCCGAGATATTCCGTGTTATTGATTTCAGTTTTGAGCTACTTAATCTTTTCTCCAACGGGAAGACATCTTTCATTTCTCTCTTTCTCTTGTTTATCACAGCAAGTGAAGAGAACCGAATTTAATTTTTTTGTTACATAGCGACCGGCTTTTACAGAATTTAATTATCCCTTTAGGCTAATGAATTCCCTTACTTCCCTTCTACTCGTAAAGAAGCAAGTAATTAGATCAATTCTGTTAACGTTTATCTCGGCCGAATCCTTTAAAAGCTCGTCGCTAAAGTGAAACAGATGAGATTCGGTACGCTTTTAATGGATCCTGTTTGGGAAAAGTATAAGTACTTTAGGTCTGAAACCAATACCACTTAATAATTCAGAAACGGTGAACTTTAACGAGATCTACGTTTTTATGTAGTAAGTTTGTCTTATCTCGTATGGTTTATCAGTTACGCAAAATTCAGCAGAATCATCCAGAATAAAGAGGTTTTTAGGGGTTAGTCCCAGGAAAGTCAATATATAGAGTTTATTTTTCATGTAAGCAGCTTTAATATAATGTATTTTAATCAAAATCTGGAGCCATTTTTGAGGAAATCAAATTTCTCTAATTTTCTTCCAATTTCTTGATATTTAACGCATGTTTTGTTTTTTAGTCATGCTGCCCACAGACACACACACACATACACACACGACCATTTGCCTAAAAGGTCTCTCTTTTTTATTCAGGGTGTGTCAAAACATAAATTTTCGGTGAAATCTCGGTAGCGAAATTTGGGGTGTGGTACAATATCTTCTCATGCATATAGTAAGTGTAGAAAAAGCAATAATTTCCATTTTAGTTTATTTCCTTCGAGGAACCAGTTTCCGAACGGCACTTTGCAAAAGTCTTGCATTACGAAAAAATTAGAGACAGGTAAAGAAATCTAGACACTTATATGGCGCACCGCTTACTATTTACGGAGTGTTACATCCATTTATTAGCGTACAGAAACCAGGTTAAAGCCCTAAGTGCTGCAACTTGGCCATTAGCGTTACGAAACAAGATATGTTTTTACTTATCCATAGAAGCGGCACTGTATAGAGCACAGGAAGTTCAAGGAGCCAGTGTCTGGCTCTGATGAGATATTTCAATAGTAGAAATGTACTCAAAAGGAAGAGATGGGAAAATGCACAAGTAATAGATATAAGCCTTTACGGTTAATGGAATTACTTTACACTAATTAACAGCGTTTGTTGTTGCGGAAAGTGATATTGAATTAAAGAAAAGATAGCTGCTGAGTAGAATTTAAAATTTCAGTGTAAAAAATGAAGACTGACAGGTCATAACAACAGAGATAGCTATAAATGACATACCATAAGAGCAAATATTGTGTTTAAAATTCTCCATTATAGTACCAACGTATGAATCCAAGAAGTTTAGTAGTTTACATTAACAAAAGTTATAAACAAGGGCAAGGAATTTCATGTGCGAAGAAAAAATAAATGGAAAGAAGCTAATTCTAAATCGCAGCTTACCTTAGAAATATTGTGTGTTTCATTCACACGACTTTCTCTAGCTGTTCCGCAAACAATGTTTTGTTACAAAACGTTATTCTTTTATCTACATCATTAAATCGAAATATAGATTAGCAGAATTGGTCTTATTACCAGATTTAAATCAGCCGGTTACTGATGTGAAACAATTGGAGTAAACATAAGTGGGCCAAAAAGAATTATGGTCTGCCTTTTGAGGAATTTTTAGGTAGCTTATAATAGAAGCCAATAAAACGGAATATCTTGAAAAAGGTCAACTCTACCACAAAAATGTGCATGACATAAATAGTGTGTTTTAATGAGATCTTAATTTTTTGTGTACAAGGTTATTGTCAATTTCTTACGGTTAACCAGTTACGGTGATTGAGTCAAAATTGTCAGAGCTACTTTTGATAAAAACAAAATGTTTAATTTTTCCATGTTAAGGGTAGTTTGAGGTGGAGGTATTTTCTTCCAAATCTCGTGTCACATCCTAGAAAGACACTAAACTTAAATATCAAGTTTGATACGGTGCGGTCTTTTAGTTTTTGAGCTATGTTGTCTGCAGACACACACACACACACACACACACACACACACACGGAAAATGATTTACTAAAAGGTTTTTTCGAACCAAGGGGACCTCAAAACATATTTCCGACGAATTCTCAACATCGAATTTTTTAGTGAAATACAATACCTTCCCCATCTACTATGTACATTGTAATATGCTCTAGAGAAAGGAAAAAATAATTCTAAATATTAACTTGAAAATGGATCTGGGCCTTATAGTACCCTCTATAATTTATTCTTAATTTATTTTTGTGTTTTGTATTACTAGTTAAACTGTAAAACGAGAAAAGATTATTATAGGTCTGAATTTAAAATTCTAAGCAGTAATGTATAGTGAATAACATAGCCTGGATACATAAATTGTATTTTTAATGAATGCTAAATAATGTAAGGTAGGTATGCAAATTTGTGATGTGACTGCATCACAACAGATTGTGTTTTAGTAAAATATTTACATGATTCATTCCCAGACAATTCTGAAGTGTGATAGAACCAGGAAAAATCAAATAAGGAGTCCCCGCAGTGCTCTCAACTGGGTCGATTTGCTATTCAGATCGAAGTCTTTGGTTACGCGGAACTCTGGTTGAGAGTAGGATTTTCCGAAGGCCTTTGCATAGCGAAAAACAAAATGGTGTTGTGTACAAAAAAGCACTCTAAGAGGCGCTTAAGTTATATGTGATACTCTCCTCTATAATGGTGCATGGCTACAGCTGATAATTATACACGCGGCATGTTCTGGCCACTTCTCACGTTATCATAATGGAGTGGAAACTGGATCATGGTTAGCTCTGTTCCGTGTTGTTAAACAAGCAAGCGGCAGAGTGCCAAACACTGCTAGCCTTCATTCCTCGCTATAAGAATTTAATGTCCAGTCCTTGACTGAGTTGTAAATAAAAAATTCTGATGTGTTGCATTCACATCTCTGTAACAAATTCTGGTTATTCTTCTATCTACTTCATGCTAATCGACGTAAACATTAATATAAATTGTTCTTATTTCTTGGTTCCTTGTAAGTAGAGGGGCAAAAATCTAATATATTCCATTCACATGATGTCCTCTAGATGTTTGACAAACAAAGCTTTTATTCAAAAAATTAATCTGTTATCTACATCATGCTAATCAAGATAAACATGAGCAGAATTAGCCTTATTATTAACTTCCTTATACATGTAAGCAAAATAAGAAAATAATTAATTTAAATAAGTCAATGTATCAAATAATAATATATGATATGAATATATATACAATATTAAACAAGTATTTATGGTAATTAAGGGTAATATGTACATAATGAAAAATATGTTTAAAATGTGAAAAAGAAAGGAAAAGGTGAATTGAAAGTTATACATTTTATTTACATTTCAGTTTAATTTAATTAATATCTGTAAAATAATTTTGCATAGATTACATAATTAAACTTGAAAATAACAGTTACCGGGGAACGGTATCCGTTTTTTTATTTATTATTTATTCAGTAAATTTTAAAAAAAAGTAAAAAATAAGAAGGACTTTATAGATAAAAGGACAATAAATATCCATAGCTTAACCTCTTTATTCTGTATGAATTTTGTGTAATTGGTAAGTCGTAAGAGATAGACAAAAATTTAGTGCACAAAAAAAATGAAGATCTCGTTAAATACCCAATTAATGTCATATACATTTCTTTGTAGAATTAATCGTTTTCGAGATATTGGTTTTGGTTTTAAGGTACTTAAAACTTGTCTCAGTTTCCGTCTCTTTTGTTTACTCTTAGCAAGCAAGGAGAACTGTATTTGAATTATTTCACTGGTGACCGGCTTTTAAAAACTTCACTGTCGCTTTAGCCTGTGGATTCCCTTATTTTCCTTCGCTTACAAAGGAGCAGGCAATAACATAAGTCTGCTAATGTTTATCGTGGTTTAGATAAAATAATAATCGTTTGCAAGAAATATTTGTATATTAAATAGCTAGAAAAAGTCATGTAAATGGAGCACAGTTTTACTTTCTCTACACGTTCTATGTACATAGTGTATAGAGGAGGTATTATATTGTACCCAAAAATTCGATACCAATATTTCACCGGAAATACATGTTTTCGAACATTCTGAATTCAAAAAGAGCATTTTAGAGAAAGATTCGTGTGCAGGTCTGTGTGTGTATGTATGTCTGTATGTGTGTGTGTGTGTGTGTGTGTGTGTGTGTGTGTGTGTGTGTGTGTGTGAGTCTGTGGGCAGCATAGCTAAAAATGAAAGTCCGTTAAATAGCAAAATTAATATTTTAATTCAGTATCTCCCAAGGATGGGATACGATGATTTTCAAGAAAATCCCCTCAGCTACAACTACTCTTTATATGGAAAACATTTCGAAATGTTGATGTTTTGAAAAATGGCTCTTATTTTTAAGATATTTACATGAAAAATAAAATGTATGTCTTGTATTTTCTGGGAATAGTCTCTAAATACATTTTTATTCTGGATGTTTTTATTTAATGTTGTGTAACTAGCAAACCGTAAGTGATAGACAAGAACTTACTACATAAAAGAATTAGATCTTGTTAAAACACAGAATTTAGGTCATACATTTTTTTCGTGAGTTGACCGTTTTTGAGATATTTCTCGATATTGGTTCCAGTTTTAAAACACTAACTTTTCTCATACAGGAACTTGTCAACTCCTGGCCACGCAAAGAAACGATTTCAAACCCACGTGACTGTCAGTTTAGTGTAGTGTATTCCCTAATTTCTATTTATAAGGAACTAAGTAATAAGACCGTTTCTGCTCGAATAGAATGAAGTGGATAAAGAATAAGTTTATTAAATATAATGTGCTACAGAGATGTAGAGAAAGCCATGAGAATGCAACACATCGATTTTTCACACTTGTTTTCTTTGCATTCTAGGTTCAAGGAACAGGAAACCTGTAATCCGCAGGTGGATGAGTCTCCTAGGTTGCAGAAGCGGAAGAAGCATTAAACTAAAAGCGAGCGTTTGCCTCACGTTTAGCATCGACTTATCACGTAAAACAGCGATAAATAAGGTTTAAAGCGTTTAATGTGTTAGGAATTAAACCGCGTACATCTGCTCCTTTCTCATAATGCTCTGTTTCCGTGCCACTCAACCATCTGAGGGCAAAGCGGCAATGAGTGTTGCTCTGGGTGGTATGTCCGCTCTTTTTCTTACCTACATCCTCTTCCAGAAACACTTCAACACAGCTTGAAGCTTGGAAGAAAACGCGATCCATATTGGGAGTCTTGTACATATTTAAAATTTTACTTTCTCTACATGTACTATGTACATAGTGTATAGAGGAGGTATTGCATTCCATCCAAAAATTCGATAATCGAAATTTCACCCCAAAAGGACGTTTCAGGATCTCCTGTATCAAAAAAACTCTGATGTGCTCCATTCACATGACTTTCTCTACATCTCTGTAACAAATTATTGTTAGTAAGCTTATTCGTATATCTATTTAATAGTAAAATATTAGCAAAAACGGTCTTATTACTTAGTTCCTTTAGTAGTAGAAGGGAATTAAAGGAACACACTAGGCTAAACCCACAGTCAAATATTCTAAAATTTGGTTGCTAAGAGATTGAAACCCATTTCTTTGCGTGGCCAAGCGTTGACAACTTCCCATATGAGAAAAAGTTTTAAGTATTTTAAAACTGAAACGAATAACAAGGAGTATCTCGAAAACGGCCAACTCCACGAAAAATATATATTACATAATTGTGTGTTTTATCGAGATCTAAATTTTTTGTGTAGTAAGTTTTTGTCTATCTCTTACGGTTTGCCAGTTATACAAAATTCCGTAAAATTCATCCAGAATAAAGTAGGCTACAAAGGTTATTACCAGAAAATTCAAGATATACGTTTTATTTGTCAGGTAAATATCTTTAATATACGATATTTTAATCAAAATCGTTAGGGTCATTTTTGAGAAAATGAATATTTTCGAAATTATTTCCAAGTAAAGAGGTCTGGGTTGGACAGATTTTCTTGAACATCTTCGTGTCGCATTCTTGGAGGATACCAAACTCAAATTTCAAGTTTGTAATTAACGGTCTTTTTCGCTTTTGAACTATGCTTTTCACAGACACACACAGATAGACAGATACACACGGACCTTCTTCCAAAAATGATTTCAGTGCTTCACACTTTCATACTTCACCAGTTCTCCAAGGTTGTTCTAAACGGTCAAAAATTTGACAACAATTTGGAGGCTTTGGTCAATAAAATACGAGTAATTTTCAGTATTTTGAAAGCGGAAAATAAAAAAAAAATGCATAAACATATCGTATCCCAGAAAGGGAATCCTATGCAATTAGGTTATGTGAAAGTGGACATATCTGTACATTGTGGGCTCCGTGGATTGTCACAACAGAATTAAATATCTGATATTTTCCATTCATATGACTTTTTCTATATTTCTGTAACAAAATTATTGTTAAAAAGTTTGCTCTTTTACCTACTTCATGCTAATTGAGATAACCATTAGCAGAAATACTTTCTTGTAAGTAGAAGGGAAATAATGGGATAATCTGGGCTAAAACAATAGTGAAATCTTTTAAAAGCTGGTTGCCATGTGGATGAAATTTGAAAATGCCCATATGTGAAATGTTTAAGTATATTAAAACTAAAACCAATAAGGAATATCTCAAAAATATTAACCCCACGAAAAAAAAACTGTATATGACATACATTGTGTCTTTTAACTATATATATGTATATATCTCCCTACAAAAATTAACAACACGAATTCTATTTATATATGTTGTGTTGTTAATTTTTGTCTATTTCTTACGGTTTACTAGCTATGTAAAATTCATCCAGAATTAAGAGATCTTCAGAGGATATTCCCAGAATATTCAAGATACACATTTTATTTGCCGTGTAAATATATTAAATATATGGTATGTTAATCTAAATCATTAGAGCTATTTTTGACAAAATCTTCGCATCCCACCCTTGGAAGATGCTAAACTTAAATAACAAGTTTGGTACTTAACCGACTTTTCGTTTTTGAGTAAAACTTCTCAGACACACACACAAATGGACCATTTTAAAATGTTTATTTTATTTAGGAATCCCCTAAGCAAGTATTTCCTATGAAATCACTAAATGAAGTTTAAGGTGGAATGCAATTCTTTCTATACATACTATGTGCTTTGTTCGAAGAATCTTAGAGATGCTGTGAATGTTAGAGAAACACTTGTCTGGGGCAGAAGCTGAATAAAGACAACTCTGAAATTGGTTCTAGGCGTGGTTATACTTAGCATGCGAAGAAGGCTCGGATGAAACTGTCAAGTTGCGTGTTCAGGGTTCACAAACCTTCACCGGCACAGTGGCAGGCTAGCTACTAATTTCTTGCCCGCTTCTGCAGATCCATTTTCCTTGCCACTTACCCGACTGACATTCTGAATCCTAATGTTCATGAACGCGGTCAGCTCACGATGGAATTCGTAGCGTCCCAAGTTCAATTCCCACAGGGCGTAAAACTTGCTGAATTGCCCTCGCTATGGCTAAGTCACGCTTATGCAATATTCGGGAATTGTTCCCAACAGTCCCTTCTGGCAATCCTTGAATATTTCTTTCTGTACAAACTTTCACACGTTGTTCACCTTCTGAACCAAGAAAGTGATAAGTGGCCTGAATTTCCTTGATAATCGTGCTAGTTGTATGGGAAAATCTTTAGTAATGATAGTAGTCGCTGTTTGCTAGGTTCCTGGATTTCTGGATTTGCATTTGTCTTCCCACTTACTAATCTGCATATATTCCCCTTAAGGTCTTGTTCGGTATGCTGGTAATTTGAATCATTGCTGTGATATCGTAACTGACCTACATAACCGAAATACATGCCTTAGATGTTTCCTTTTGTAGACATTGAATGGGTTCATAAGAAAATTTGTGACGAAAGGTTATCACATAATTATTGCATCTGCTGCAAAAGAGTAGATGAGACGGTAGAGTTAAATAATTTTAGTTATAAATTTCACTAAGTTCTGAAGTTTTATAGCATGAGAGTGTGGGAGGTTCAATTTGATATGCCACGATAGAAAATTTACAGAGACTGTCACTGCGGTCGAGTGGTCAGCAATCTGACTTCTCACCCAGAGACCTCAAGTTCGATTCTGTTTTACTTTCTCTATCACGTATGTACACTTTACATAGTGGTTGGAGAAGGACTGTATTCCACCCAAAATTCGATAACGAAATACATGTTTAGAAACCCCCTGAATCCAAAAAAAAGGCATCTTAGAAACATGTCCATGTGTGTGTGTGTGTGTGACTTTGGGCAGCATAGCTCAAAAACTAAAAGTCAGTTAAATGCCCAACTTGGTATTTAAATTAAATATCTTCCAAAAATGCGACACGACGATTTTAATAAAATCTCCCTACCCTCAACTATCCTTTACATGGTATATTTTTTTGGAATTTTCGATTTTCTCAAAAATGTTTGTGACGATTTTGATTAAAATACTTTATGTTTAAGATATTTTTATGATAAAGGAAATGTACATCCTGAAGTTTCTGCGAATAGACTCTGAAGACCTCTTCATTCTGGATGACTTTTGTATAATTGTCAAACCCTAAAATATAGCTAAAAATACTACACAAAAAATAGATCTCGCTAAAACATGCAGTTTCTGTTATATACATTTTTATACAGTTAAGTTTTTTCGAAATGTGTCAGATTATTGGTTTCAATTTATTTATTTAAACTTTTCTCATACGGTAAGACATGTTTCTTTTCGTACCTGTTTTGTATACATCTGGCAAGCAAAGAGAACGTATTTTCAATTGCCTCACATAGCTACCGGCTTTCAAAGGACTTGACTATAGCTTAGTGTGTTTCGTTACTTCCCTTCTACTTACAAAGAAGCAAGTAATAAGACAAATTCTGGTAATGTTTATCTTAATTAGTATGATATGGATAAAAGAATAATCTTCTGTATGAAAACCTTGTTAGTGGAAAAGCTAGAGAAATGTATGTGAATGGACACATCAGAATTTTTTAACTGCAATCATTCCCTATGCCTCATAGAGTTTGGAAGTATGCATGTGAGAGTAAATATATAGTACTAACAAAAAAAATCTGATGTGTTCAATTCACATGACTTTCTCTACATCTCTGTAACAAATTATTGTTAAAAAGCTTATGCTTCTATATACTTCATGCTAATCGAGAAAAAATTAGCAGAAATAGTCTTATCACTTGCTTCCTTGTATGTAGAAGTAAAATAAGGAAGTACCATAGGTTAAAGTGATAGTCAAAAGCTGGTTTCTACGTAAATGAAGTTCCTTTGTTTGTATGGACAGGAATTGACAAATTCCTATATGAGAAAAATACAAGTTTTTCAAAGCTGAAATCAAAAACAAAGAATATCTCAAAAACAATCAACTCCACGATATATATATTATGTTATATATATCTATATATATAGATATATATAACATAAATTGTGTGTTAATGTGCTCTACGTTTTTTGTGTGGTAAGTTTTTGTCTTGTTTTGGGTCTAACGATTTTGTTTAAAATATCGCATACTAAAGATATTTACCTGACAAATAAAATGTATATCTTGAATTTTCTGGGAATAGCCTCTGAAGACTACTTTATTCCAGATGAATTACACGTAATTTGCATAACTACTAAACCGTAAGAGATGAGCAGAAACATAAAACACAAAGAATGTAGAGCACATTAAAACACACACTTTATGTTATATACACTTTTTCGTGGAGGTGATCGTTTTTGGCATATTCCTTCTTTTTGTTTTCAGCTATGAAAAACGTATACTTTTCTCATACAGGAATTTGTCAACTGCTGTCCATTCAAAAAAAGAAATTTCAGTCACATAGCAACCAGCTTTTGATTATTATTTTAGTCTATAGTACTTCCTTATTTCCCTTCTGTTTACAAGAAAGCAAGTAATAAGATTATTTGCGCTAATTTTTTTCTCCATTAGCATGAAGTAAATGGAAGCATAAGCTTTTTAACAATAATTTGTTGCAAAGAGGTAGAGAAAGTCATGAGAATGGAACACATCAGATTTTTTACTTTCTCTAGCACGTATGTGCATTACACATAGTAAATAGGTATTTTATTCCATCCAAACGTTCGATACCGAGATTTCACTGGATATACATGTTTTTATACGCGTAAATAAAAAACAGTATTTTTATAAAATGGTTCGTTGTGTGTGTGTGATCTGTTGACTGCATAAGTAAAAAAACAAAATGTTGGTTAAATACCAAATTTCATGTTTCAGATCAATATCTTCCAAGGATGCGACACAAGGTTTTCATGAAAATACCCCTACCTCACTCCATACTACCTTATAAGAAGAGTTTGATCTCCTCGAAAATAGTTCAAACAATTTTAACTAAAATTATATTTATTAAAGATACTTTACAAGGAAAATAAAATACATATCCTGAATTTATTTTGAATAGCCCTTAAAGTCCTCTTCGTTCTGAATTAGTTTTGCATAACTGATAAACTATAAGAGATAAAAACTTACCAATAAAAATGCACATCTCGTTAAAACACACCCATTATATTTACCATATACATCTTTTTTTTAAAGCTATCCATTTCCGAAATAATGCTTTATTGGTTTCAATTTTAAAATATTCAAAACTTTCTCAGACGTAAAATCCTTATTCATTTCATATCTATTTTTTTTATTACTGGCAATGGCAAGAGAACCGAATTTCAATATCATTTGCATGGTGAACGAATTTAAAAATTGACTGTCACTTTAGCCTAGTGAGCAAGTAATACGCTCATTTCTGCTAATGTTTATGTGGATTAGCAATATGTATGTAAAGTAATAATCTTTTGTAAGAATAGTTTGAAGAACATATAGAGAAAGTCGTTTGAATGGAACCCATCAGATAGTTTCCCTTCCCCCGCCCTACAACAGGCTTGCAATTAAGCTGCTACAGTTTTAAGGAGCTATGAGTCGTTTATTCAGGTGAAAATGCCTAACCCATTATATTTAATAGTCTCTAAACTATATTTTGAAAATAAAATTACACTAAGAGCGCAACGCAAGCATGCAATTGGGTTTGAAACAATTGTGGAGGCGGTAAAGGCTGGGCTTCTCATGTCGAACTGGTGGTATAATCACGAGGGTTGGCGGTACCTACTCTGTACCAAATTGCTAAGAGGCATTAAAACTACATTACCGGCGGAGTGGAGTGGGACGAAACACGGGATCGACTTTTCACACGATTGGGAGATATGCCAGAATGTAGAAGTGACCTAAGCAACATAATATCCTGTTAAATTTGCAGCTTCTATCGTAATAGGAAATTAATGAGAATATTACTAAACTGACACAACTTGTCTTAATTAGTCACATGACTTTCTCTATTCGATACATCATAACTATCCCATTAGTTAACGGACCTATTAAGACAGGAAAATTTTGAGGTATTGCATTTACTCACTCTTCTACAAACCATTCTTACAAAATTATCAATTAACTATTTCTTCCATATTAGCCATATATAGGAAGAAGTTGGAAAAGAAGAGTCAGAGTGAAAAAACTCAATGCCATTGCCGGGATTTGAATCACGGATTTCCTGTTTTCCATCCAGTTGCTCTCGAGATACCATAGAAACATGTCGATATAGCATTAAATTTTCCAAACCGTCTGGCATTTTTCTCTGTAAACCACATAGAAATATTCAAATTACCACAATAGTGACCTACAATATCGTAATATGTTATCTCTAAATAATTTGAAAACTCATTGGCGTTTGCGGGAAAAGCGTTGCGAATTTAACGTCTTGTTGCCAAGGAAGCAGTGGTTCCAATTCCGACTATAGTATAGTATTTTTTGTATGACTCTACTTTTGCCGTCCTTAAAAAAGATTATCCTTCTATCTACTTCTTGTTAATAAAATTTGACTTTCATAGCACTTTTACACATTTCATTATATAAATTAAAATGATATAAGTTAAAATTTTAATTGAGAGAAGTTTAGAGCATTTGAAAGTTTAACAAATGAGGAAGACTATCTCAAAAAGTTTTTATTTATTTACTTACTAACGTTTGAAAATTCAACATATAACAAAGAAAACATCAGAAAGGAATTTATGTATTCACTTACTAGTAAGCTTTTTCTACTACTCCATCAAGCAATACAATAGAACAAACTAAAACAAGATTTACAGATGGTACAACAAACATAATAAAGTGAAGAAAATAAAATAAAATGTAATTTAACCATTAAACAACTGCAACGGTCCAACCAAGACATTAAAATGAAGACAATAAAAGATTCAAAATCTTCTCGGGCTTCTAGCCAGGTAAAAACTTGGCTTGACACCAACGTTTCGAAGAAGTGCATCTTCCTCGTCTTCAGGGTGATCAGTCACCCTGAAGACGAGGAAGATGCACTTCTTCGAAACGTTGGTGTCAAGCCAAGTTTTTACCTGGCTAGAAGCCCGAGAAGATTTTGAATTAACACGTCGCCAGGAAAGCTTTAGTTCTTATTTTACAATAAAAAATTGTAACCAAAATATGTTTAAACCGAATATGCATATATAGGATGAAAGGAGTTCCTTTGTATGGACAGGAATAGACAAATTCCGATATGAGAAAAGTATAAGATTTTAAAGCTGGAATATTTAAAAAACGACTAAATCCACGAAAAAATGTACATGACATAAATTGTGTGTTTTATCGTCATCTAAAATTTTTGTGTAGTAAGCTATTGTCTATCTCTTACGGTTTGCCAGTTATACAAAATTCCGTAAATTTATCCAGAATAAAGTAGTCTTCAAAGGCTATTCCCAGAAAATTCAAGACATACATTTTATTTTTCAGGTAAATCTCTTTAATATACGATATTTTAATCAAAATGCTAGGGTCATTTTTGAGAAAATAAAAAGTTTCTAAAAAATTTCCTTGTAAAGAGTGGTTGGGGGTGTGGGGATTTTCTTGAAAATCTTCGTGTCGCATCCTTGGAAGATACCAATCTTAAATACCAAGTTTGGTATTTAACAGTCTTTTCATGTTTGAGCTATGCTGCCCGCAGAGACACACACACGGACATTTTTCTAAAACTATTTTTCTTTTGGATTCAGGGGGATCCAAAACATGTATTTCCGGTGAAATCTCGGTATCGATTTTTTGGGAGCATTATAATACCTTCTCTATATACTATGTACATAGTACTTGTAGAGAAAGTAAAAAAACAGTCGAAGTTTTTTCAAATTATGGTTTATTCCACATGAATGTATGACAATAATATTTGTTATTTAGAAGATGGGTAGAGCAACTTATTTCTAACCTAGTTTTGCTGGCAACTTTGACATCATTCAGGGTTTTGATGTAAGGCATACTTTTTGAATATCGTTTTATACATTTAATGTGGTTTGGAAACATAGGTAACGTTGATAGATCAAGCTGCATGAGAACTGGCTTCTACCTTATCTAGGTAGAATATATTTTTGTTTGCACATGACTATTGATAGAAAGAAACACGGCAATCGAAAGTGAAACCTTCTTTAAGCGCTGACTTACTTCTAGTTTTGAAAGAGAGTGTGTCTGCTCCCTCCCTGCGCTTCTTGTTAGAGGCCATTTGTCTCTTCAACATTGCTAGTGGTGGCCAAAGCAGCGCAGGGACGGGTTTTCTCCTGGTTCTCCGGTTTCCCCCGTCATCGCATTCCACCACTGCTCCATCTTCATTCCATGTATCACCAGTGTCATTTCCTGTGGTGCCACAAGTATGAAAATCGGGCGTTAAACACTACCCAAAAAAATTGCTAGTATATACGTTTTATGATCCGAAAAATCTAAATACCTCTCTTAAAAATAAAAGATACAAAATACGTTACTAATAATGTTGATTTGTAATAAGTCTAAGCTAATATAATAACTCTCCGGAAGTTGGTATCGCATAAAATAATGGTAATACTAAATGAATGTTACAGGCAATGCAGTAGCAAATTTGGCTAGGATATAGCTGAATATCTTAAATTTCCTCTTTTACTGTATTATATCCCGGCAATCCCTTATGTCTTCCAGCTAGAGATTAGAAAGACGAGTCAATTCAAACCCGGCTCATAGCGATGATTTTAAAATGTGCTTAAATGCGACAGCCCCATATCAGTAGATTTACTGGATGTCTTGCCAGAGAAATTCCGGCACAGCGACAATGCTGAGATGATCCTGACAATTGACATCACATATTAAATATTTATTTTATTCTGAGTAAATTCTATGGTAAACGAATATAAACACAAGATTGCAGAATGACAAAAATAAAACAGTTTGCCAAGCGAATTTCTCGTATATTACAGTTCAGAAATGCATTTAAGGTGAACTTTTAGCGAAATGGTTCACCCTAAAAACATTGTACTTTACACAAATTGTGAGCTTTCTACCATTTTGTGCAGCAAGATTTTGCCTATTTTCCACAATTTCCCATTTACACCAAAAGCATTCAGACTCAAGAAAACTTCAAGCATGTTCTGAGAAAATTCAAAACAAACATATATTATTTACTATGTAAATAGTTTAAACATGAGGCATTTTCATTAAAATTTTAGAAGCTTGATGAGAAAAATAAAAAAAAAACCAAAGGGTAGTATGGGTTAGGAATTTTCTTCTAAATCTTCGTACAGCATTCTTGAAAAGCCCTGAACTTCATTACCACGTTCCGTATTTAACCGACTTTTCGTTTTTAGTGCGCTGTTAATAGAAATATAAACACAGACAGAGAAATAAAGACGTTTTCTAAGAATGTTTCTTCTGGATTAAGGGGACCTCCAAACATGTATTTTACTGAAATATCGACATAAATTTTGCGTTAAATACAACAGCTCTCTTATTTATTGAAATGTCTAGCAAAGAAAGCAAAAAAACATCGGCACGATGTTATTAAGTGTGCTTAAATCTGACAGCCTCATAGGAACAGGAATAGCGTACGAACGAAACTTATGTTAGTTATATTCTACCTGTGCCCCATGAGTGTCGACCCTGGCAGGGAGGAGTGAGGTTAGAGGATACACTGGGCGGTCTGGACAGGAGCGACGGCACAGCAATGACAGGGGCATTACGTTTCAAGATAAAAACAACCCACAGCTACACAAGGAGACCGGGGACCCCGATTCATACAAGGTGCTACACCCCACCAGGAGCGTTCCTCATCCTGGCAACCAGCCAAAGTCAGGGGACAGAATTTGCAATGAGTATACCTTTACCCTTGCACACTGCACTGAGCACCATCGCCGACACTTCCAGCCCTGCAAGAAACCAGCAGGAAGAACAATGAAATGACAGTGGAAACGTCATGGAGGGACAGGAAACTTTGAAGATGAAAATAACTTACCCGGTATTCGCCTGGTGACCCGGGGAAACCTTGGAAAAACAATAGTTCAGGAAGTCCGGCAATAGTGATCGAACTCGCGACCTCCTAAATGTGGGTTGAAGAATAAACTGTCTGACTCACCCCACTCGGTGACAATCAAATATGTACTTATCAGCCTGAAAAATAAATTCTGTGGAAAAAATCACATTATACCGACAAGAATTGTAAGACCCAGAAGGTCAATAGCGACGGTAAAGAAATTTCCTAGGAATATTTTATTTGGACTGAGGATGTCTACAAAGTTTTACTTCGAGTTTTTGAGTCACATAATCGTACTAACAATTTCTTTTGTCGTAATAATAGTAACTAATTTCCAATAAAAAAAAATTGATGACCATTCACATGACTTTCTCTATCTCTCTGCAACGCATTATTATTAATAAGCCTATGCTTCTATTTACTTTATGCTAATAGAGATAAGCATTATCAGAAACGATCTTATTACTTAGTTTTTTATAAGTAGGAGGGAAATAAGGAAATACTCTAGGCTAAAACGACAGTCAAATGTTTTAAAATGAGGTTGCTATGGGATTGAAGTCCGTTTCTTTGCGTGGCCAGGAGTTGATAAGTTCCCGTATAAGTATTATAAACTTATTAAAACTGAATCCAATAACAAAGAATATCTCAAAAACGCTCAACTCCATGAAAATAATGTACATAACATAAAATACTGTTTTAACGAGATCTACGTTTTTTTTTTGTTTGTTTTTTTTTTTTTTTTTTTTTTTGGTAAGTAGGATTTTGTCTATCTTTCATGGCTTACCAGTTATGCAAAATTCCGTAAAATTCATCCAGCATAAAAAAAATCTTCAGAGGCTATTCCCAGAAAACTCAAAATATAAAATTTATTTGTCATAAAATATACGATATTTCAATCAAAATCATTAGGGACATTTTTTAGAAAATAAAAATGTTCGAAAATGTTTCCATGTAAAGAGTAGCAGAGGGTGTGGGGGATTTTCTTGAAAATCTTCGTGTCACATCCTTGAAAGATACTAAACTTAAATATCAAGTTTGGTATTAAACGGACTTATCGTTTTTGAGCTATGCTGCCTACAGAACACACACACACACACACACACACACACACACAGAACATTCACATTCATAGACATTTTTCTAAAAACTTTTTTTTTGGGATTGAGGGGCTCTCAAAACATATTTTCGGTGAAATTTTAGTATCGAATTGTTGGGTGCAATATGATACCTTCTCTATACACTATGTACATGGTACCTAAGTGTAGAGAAAGTAAAAATGATTGAAGACCGTAAAAAAGACTCACCTTTTGAATGTAGATCTACCGTGTGATCTAGTTTAAGGTAAGGAGAGAAGGTATTCAACAATTTATTCGAATACATCATTTTTTACTTTTTCTATACGTACTATGTACATAACGTATACAGAAGGTATTGCACTCCACCAAAAATTTAATACCGAGATTTCACCGGAAATATATGTTTTAGGGTCCCCTGTATCCAAAAAAAGTATTTTCAGAAAAAGGTCCGTGTGTCCGTGTGTTAAAGTACCAAACTTGGTATTTAAGTTTAATATCTTCGAGGGATACGACACGACGATTTTGAAGAAAATTCCCCCACCCCCAACTACCCTTTACATGGAACGTTTTTCGAACATTTTTATTTTCTCAAAAATAGCTCTAGTGATTTTGATTAAAATATCGTATATTTAAGATATTTACCTGACAAATAAAATGTATATTTTTAACTTTCTGGGAATAGCCTCAGAAGTCTACTTTTATTCTGGGTCAATTTTACGGAATTTTGCATAGCTGCTAAACCGTAAGAGATGGACAAAAACTTACAACAGAATAAATGTAGGGCACTTTAAAATACACAATTTATGTTATACCCATTTTTTCGTGGAGTTAATTGCTTTTGAGATATTCCTTGTTTTTGGTTTCAGCTATAAAAAACATACTTTTCTCATACAGGACTTTGTGAACTCGTGTCCTATCAAACAAAGGAACTTCAGTCACATAGCAACCAGCTTTTGACTATTACTTTAGCCTATGGTACTGCCTTATTTCGCTTCTACTTACAAGGAAACAAGTAATAAGACTATTTCTGCTATTTTTTTCTCGATTAGCATGAATTAAATAGAAGCATAAGCTTTTTAACAATAATTTATTGCAGTGTTGTAGAGAAAGTATGCGAATGGAACACATCAGATTTTTTTAGTTTGTTTTCAGGATTTTAAAGCATGTGAAAAACGTACTGAATTTTACTTTCATCAGGACATTGCATCACCATTTCATGCCAGATCAGTCGTGAAATACGTGAACAGAGCTTTCAACCAGGGAATAAGGGTACGGTATGCAGCTATTGAGATGCCGCCACGTTCACCAGACATCACTTCCATAGATTTCTTCGTATAAGGTGTGGTCAAACACTTGTACTGTACAAGAAACACTTCTGTAGACACTTAGCATAATTTAAAACCTGTGCTTAGAACGTATACGCTAACAATTCGCAGAAGTACTGTAAGTGTCCTAGAGAAATTACAACTGATAAGGAATTTTAATAGAAAATGCTCTCCAGCATAGCCAACGATCATATGTCAGTTCCTAAAGAAAGACATGTTTACATATTTTCACTGTGTTCTAACCCAAATTACTCTAATGAGATTTTTGTATCTGTATTACATCCATGTATAAATAAGTTTGATTGCAATGTTTATTCTAACATATAAATTAAATAGTTCTTGAATTATGTATTTTAAAATACAAAAATTTATAGAACTGCTCCTTATGACGGTATTTTCATATTTTAAACAATGTTTTTATTTTTGTTCTCCACACACACTGTGTAATACTATATAGAGAACGTATTGTATACCACTCAAAAATTGGATACCAAGATCTCACGGAAAAGATATATTGAGGTCCTCTGAGTACAAACAAAATGTAGAAAAAGTGTGCGTGTGTGTATGTGTGTGTGTGTGTGTGTCTATGAGCAGCATAGCTCAAAAACTAAAAGACTGTTAAATATCAAATTAATGTTTATTATCTTTCAGGGATGCGACAAAATAATATTCAAAATAATTTCTCCCACTTCAAACTATCCTTCACAAGGACAACATTTTGAAAATTTCGTTTTTCTCAAAAACATATATAACGATTTTGATCCCCAGAAACCAAAAATGTATTTTTAAAAACATGTCCTTGTGTGTGTGTGTGTGGAGGGGTGGGGGCAGCATAGGTCAAAAAAGCTAAATGCCAAACTTGGTACTTAAATTTAGTATTTCCGAAGGAAACACGAATTTTTTCAAGAAAATCCCCCCACTCCTAGCTACTGGAAAATTATTAAAAAATTTAGGAATTTTTGACAATGGCTTAAACTATTTTGATTACAATATTGTGTATCAAAGATATTTACATGACAAATAAAATGTGTATCTTGAGTTTTCTGGGAATAGCCTTTGAAGATCTTCTATTCAGGATCAGGTTTACTGAATTTTGCATAACTGGTAAACGTAAGAGATAGACAAGACCTTACCACACACAAAATGTAGATCTCGCTAAAATACATAACTTGAATTTAACATATGTACGTTTTTTGGTAGAGCTGACTGTTTATGAGATATTCTTTGTTATTAGTTTCAGCATTAAAATACGTATACATTTCGCATACGGAAACTTGTCAGCTCCTGGCCATATTGACAAAGGAATTTTAATTACATAGCAACCAACTTTTAAAAGAGTCGACTATCACTTTATCCTATACTCTTTTTCTTCCTTTATACTTACAAGGAAGTAAGTAATAAAACCATTTCTGCTAACGTTTGTCTCGATTAGCATGAATTAGATAGAATAAGCTTTGAAATAATGTGTTAGATGTAGAGATATAGAGAAATTCATGTGAATGGAACACAACAGATTTTTGTTGCAGAGTTAACCGTACTGCAGTGCTTGCAAAGCGAACTGAATTTCAATTGTTCACATGGCAACCGGCGTTTAAATGATATGACTATTGCTTTAGCTACATTTTTCCTTCTGCTTACAAAAAATCAAGCAGTAAGACCACTTCTGTTAAAGCTTCTCTCAATTAGTGTTATAGATAAAGGAATCTCTTTGTAAGAATATTGTATTTACAGAACGTCATGTGAATGGAACACATCAGATTTTTGGAAATGGATCCGTGTGTGTGTGTGTGTGTGTGTGTGTGTGTGTGTGTGTGTGTGTGTAGCATGACTAATTCGTAAAGGCAGATAAATACCAAACCTAACATTTTTAGTTCTGTGTCTTTAAAGGATGGAACACAAGATTTTCAAATCCCACATCCTAATACCCCTTATATTATCATTTCTCAAAAATGGCTCTAACGAATTTTATTAAAATACCGCATATTAAAGATATACACAATATACAGAAATAAAATGTATGTCTTGAATTTTCTGGAAATAGCCTCTGAAGGCTGTTGGTCCGAAGGCATTCGATTAACATGACCTTGCCAGTTCTGTTCATACTGAACTGCTTTGTATATCTAGTTCCTTTTTACATCTTCTCTTCTCATTCTCTCTCATGTAGAATTTAGTAGTCTTCTCATGAATCTTATTTCTAAACTTAAATGTCATTAATATTACCTTCTGTACCAGTAGAATATACACAGTAGGTGTAGAAGGTGTTGTATTCTACACTAAATTTCAACACCGGAATATCATGGAAATGTTTTGTGGAATCTTGAACTCAAAAAAAAAAAAGTATATATTTAGAAAAACATCCCTTTTAGTGAGTGTGCGTGAGTGCGGTGTGTGTATGTGTGTATGCCTGTCTGTTTCCGTCGACAGCATAGTTCAAAAACGAAAAGTACATAAAATACCAAATTTGCTATTAAATTTAATATTTTTCAAGGATGGACACGAAGGTCTACAGGAAAATCCCCCTACCCCAAAATATTTTTACATAGAAAATATATTTTGAATGTATTTTCTCAAAATGGCTCCTTGCATTAATTTTTAATGCCGCGTATTAAATTCAGATGTATATAATATAAAATCTATATCTTGAATTTTCTGGTAATGGCCCCCTTATTTTGCATGATTTATGTATAACTAATATACTGTACAAAAATTAAGATCTCGTTAAAACACACAATTTAAATACTTCCGAGATATTGCTTGTTACTAATTTAAAGTTTAATATACATAAAAGTTTGTTTAAGGATAATTTGAAATTCCTGTTTCTTTTGTTTTACTCGTGATTGTGTAAAGAGACTCGAATTTAAATTATATAGCAGCAAGCTTTTAAAACGTTTGACAATCATTTTAGTCTAGCAATTCCCTTATTACCCTTCTGCTTATAAGGAACTAATTAATAAAAAAATTTCTGCTAATATTTATCTTGATTAGTATTTAGCATATAGAAAAATAATATTTTGTAAGAATAATTCTTACAGAATAGGTAGAGAAAGTGATGTGAATGAATTACATATTTTATTTTTTCCTCACTAACTAATTTTCACAACTGTAAAGCAGCTTAAGAAATCCTAATCCTAATTAAAACTTGAGAGATAATTGGTGGAAGTGTTATTTACAGTAGCCAGACGATTTGTGCAGGCCTGTGTGGATTCATATATGCAGATACGCATTCCCATTTTTCGAGGATCTATCACTATAAATATAGCGTGGTTTTAAAAATAGCCCAATTTATTATAAATGAGAAAAATCTATGGATTCTGTTCATATAACTTTCTCCATCTCTATCAACTATTCTTACAAAAGGTTATTCTTTAATCTACATTTCGCTTATCTAAATATATATTATCAGAAATCACCTTATTACTTAGTTCCTTATAAGTAGAAGGGCAATAAGGAGATATATTACGCTAAAACGACGTAAAATTTTTCAAAAGCTGTCGCTATGCGTTTATTATTGAAATTTGGTTTTCTTTCTAAAGCAAGGAATAAAATAGGTATGAAACGAAAGATAAATTATGTTATTTTAACGAGATATAAGTTTTGTGTAATAAGTTTTAGTCTATCTCTTACGGTTTATCAGTAATACCAGTTTGGTATTTAACCGACTTTTGAGTTATGCTGTGCACACACTCAAACACATGGACCTTTTTCTAAAAATTTGAATTTAGCATACATTTCCGGTGAAATCTCTGTATAGAATTTTAGGGTGAAATAAATCCTCTGTTTTGAGCGTCATTTCATCAATTTCATTCATCGTCCGATATGACTAACAAGGTTAAAGGACGTTAAAATACCAAACAAACAAAAAATCTTCTCCATCTAATACGTACCTTGAACATACATGATGAGAAAGTAAAAACATAAAAGGTTTTGAAGGCTTATATTTCAGTAACAATCTGTATCCTCAAGTTTTTTTTTTTATTTTTTCTCCCTAGGAAGTAATGCCGTCCACTTGAAGGTTTATTTTACGCTATACATGTATTTAAATACTTCAGAGTTTTAAAAAAAAAATGTTATTACAACTGATTATAAACACGCAGAAGACCAATGCAGCTGCAATAGTGGCTTTTTTCTTGGACTGGTGTTCGCTCCTCGATATTGCAAAGCAGTAAATCATTATTGTGCATGATAGGCAAAAGAAATACCCCTTACAGCGCTATGTATATTAAGATGAGAAGAAGCAAGCCGGTAACATTTCAATAAGCCATAAAGTTACGTCATTAGACGAGGGTCACTTTCCTGGCCATTTGCGTTAATTGAATGCAGCTGTAAAATTGGAGTTAAAAAGAGAAGACGTCGGAGAAAAAGCGATAGAAATGTTAATTCAAATTACAAGTATATGACACAAGAAGCCGTACAAGCATATAACCATTATGTCTATCGCTCATTTAAATTATTAGTACTTCTGTTGTAAAGCAGTTCTGCTTAAGTCAGAATTTTTACTTTCTCTAGCCCGTATGTACAATGTACATAGTGGGTAGGTATTGCATTCCATTCAAAAATTCTAAATCGAAAATTCACCGGGAATATATGTTTTGGGGTCCTCTGAATCCGAAAAAAAGCATTTTGATAAAGCGGTCCGTGTGTGTGTGTTTGTGGACAGTATAGTTCAAAAACGAAAAGATCGTTTAAAACCAAATTCAAGTTTAGTATCTTCCAAGAATGCGACACGAACATTTTCAAGAACATGCCCCCCACGACAAACCGCCCTCTACAGGGATTTTTTTTAAAATCTTGTTTTTCTCAAAAATCGCTCTAACTTATATTAAAGATATTTATATCACAAATAATGCACTTTTTAATTTACTGCTAATAGCCTCTGAAGACCTCTTTATTCTGCATTAGCTTTATAGAATTTTGCATAGTGAAAACCAAAAAATTTAGATCTCTGTAAAACGTATAATTTATGTCCGACACCTCTTTATGTGGAGCTGACAGTTTTTGAGATATTCCTTGTTATTGTTTTAAATTTTAAACTACTTAGTTTTCTCAAATGAGAAGTGATGTTTCGTTTCATCTCCTGTTTTGCTGCAGGCCATGCAAAGCGATTCGAACTTCAATTGTTTCATATAGGACTGGTTTCTAAAAGATTTGACTAACGATTTAGCCTAATGTATTTATTTATGTCCCTTCTACTTACAAGGGCTAGTATTAAGACAATTTCTGCTGGTGATTACCTTGATTAGTATGTCGTAGATAAAAAAATAATCCTTTGTAAGGTAAGTTGTCTGTGTAACAGCTAGAGAAAGTCATGTGAATGGAACACATCAGATTTCTTTTTAAATTTAATGTTGAAGAAAGCCTCTTGTAAGCATTCATATTTTAATAGGAATTATTTTGTATTTTACTCCCATTACATGTATTTATAGCAGTAAGAAGAGAAAGCTAGACGCTGAAAATCATAGCAGCTAAAGGAGTTTTATGTATAAAGAAGTATTATGTTCCACACATAAACTGATATTACGATTTCTCAGGAATATATACACTATTAAAAATATCTGATGTGCTACATTCACATTGTTTTCTCCCTCTGTTCCATATACAAACTGTTCTTACTAAAAATTATTCTTTTATGTAAATCATGATAATCGAGATAAACATTAGCAGAATTGGTTATATTACTTGCTTTTGCAAGTAGAAGGTAAATAAAGGAATGCATTAAGCTAAAGCGATAATCAAATAATTTAAAACTGATACGCTATGTGAAACAATTGAGAAATGTTGAGTAGTTTAAAATTGAAACCAATAGCAAGGATTATCTCGAAAACGGCCAACTCTACAAGAAAAACTAAATTTGCATAAACAGTGTGTTGTATACTACGCTTTTTTCTATTTCGGGGAGTCATAGTCCTACAGTAAGATTGGAAAGTCCACCCAGTGGCCGCAGAGCTATAAGTGCTTCATGTGTTATTGGAAGGGCCAGGAAAAGGCTTATTGAAACTGGCACCTTTACTAGAAGACTAGGATAGGGAACGAACACGTTAAACATTGGCTAGAAATGACCAATAATTGGTCAATTGCGTTCTTCGGCGATAACACCTAATTAATGTTACTGTCAGCAATCAGACAATGCAATCAGGCTTCGAGAGGCGAGTTTAAGATCACGGAGACCTGAAAGGGTCCCTCGATTGATGTGTTATCTTAAGCAGATCGATTGAGGTATTGGTGACTTCGCCACTGGCGTATATTTCTCTTCAAAAACAATCTCGCTTTCGTATAACACATATGATGGACGTTTATACGCATATCGAGGTTGCGATGAGCATTATGAAGAAGCTACTGTCCAATAAGTTCACAGATTTTTCGCTGGAAGAGTAGTGCGTGGGGTGGCATCAGTCAGTATAGTAACCAGAGGGCTGCCTGGTTACGTTCTGATTTTGTGTTGGAATGTGTTATGCTCGTTGTAACTGGAATGGGATCCTAGTCTGTATTGGGGCAAGACAATGCTAGATGTCTATAGCTGGTATCACTACGGCCACCTTGCAGAATCTCCAAATACTGGCAATGAATTTTGCAGATTTAAATCAGATTGAGAATATATGGGATATGCTAGAATGCAATGTCTGGAAACGCCCTAAGGCCTCTCAGACTCCTACAGATGTCCTTACCCAAGAATGGGACAATATCCCTCAAAAAGTATTTATGTTATTGTAATGCAGGGTAAGAAGCGTCCATTCTTGTTTTGTACATTGTGCTTATTTTCTGCCTTTGCATCGGAATGGTGGTATAAGCGCTCCGCATGGTGGTTGCGGGTAGCTTCTTGAGGGTGACGTCATGACTTCAGATTTTACCTGTAATGAGCCCCTCTCTTCTACTACTTTTGGCCAAATATGTGTGTATTGCTTAGAATAAAATATAATAGATTTTCTCTATGTCTTTGTTTAATATATGAAGGAATAAATTACACAGCATTTCTTCAAGGCTTAGTTGTTACGTCATGACTATATACCTATATCTATTACTTGAAATGCAATATAATCGGATGGTTTTACATGTACTCTCTATTGTGCAACAGATTTTAAGGTCAATTAACAACCATTCGAGTAGTATTCTTCCTTTGAGACTTCAATATGTTCATATTCGAATATCCGACCTGGAAAATGTTTCCACTCATTTCATTTAGGAGCTGAAATTAGGTGTAACATTGGACTATATCCGGCAGATATATTAGTGCCATTAGTGAATGAATTGTCAAAATAAGAAGTTTTGAGATTAGCTCACCTGCGTCACACAATTATTGTTTCTATTTTTAATTGGTATAGATATTAATCTATCAGTAAAATAAGATTAAGATACCAATATTAATTTTATAGATACTCTAAAGTGAACACAAAAAAAATTACAAACATTCAATAACGAATAGTTCAAATTCTGTTAATAAAGGAATTTAATCAAAGTACGTAGACTTTCATGACTGGAAGCATATTGAGAAATACAAGTCATCCAGCCAATATTAGCTATTCCTGAATTGAGAAATTCATTTGACATATATTGCGTATTTATCTACAACAGTTAAAGAAGATAATACAACCTTGAAACAAATTATTTAACTTCAGCCATCGTTCCCTGAATCTGCTCAGATCTCTTTCCTGTAGGTTGGCATTTCATAATTTGTTCTATAATTCTGTTGTGCGAGGCATTCTTTCAACGTGTTCCTTCCATTGCTGTTTAGAATATTTTAGTTTTCGTTCACGTGAAAGATTCTTAGTTCTTCACTTATACCTTCATTCTGAATATAATATTTTTATACATCCTTTCAGACTAAAAATTTCGTTTCTGAAGCTTGTATATAGTTCTTGTCTTTTAGTTAGTGGCCAAGCTTGGCTTCCATATGTTAAGTAGGTACAGACATAGCTTTATGCATTTTAGTTTGGTCTATTTCAATACTTTGTTTTAGAATATTTTATTAATTACTGTCCCACATTCTCTGAAATGTAAATATTTTATTATCTACATTATATTCTCTATCACATCCAGTATGACACCCAACATACCTAAAATTATTCATCTTCTCGATAAGAATAATCCCTTAAACTCCAAATGTTGTTTTCCTTTATGATTTTTAATAAGAACAAATGCTATTATACCAAAAACTCTCTTTTTACTGAAACAAACACCTTTTCACATCTTCCAAAAATGCTTACAATCAGAATCTGCTCACAGATAATCGTGTTTCTTCAATGCTTTTGTAAAAATTCTGCCCTATATTTTCCTTTCGACGTTTGCTGCGACGACGACCACTGCTGCTCGCTTCAAACTTCCCGTCGAAATTATGCGCACTATGCATTTCCAGTTACAAGTGAACTCTGAGTAGCGTTCGTCTCTCTTTTTATACCTATCGATCACGTGGCAGGAAATTTCCAGAAGCAGTCGCAGGTGTCACAGATTCATTTAGGTGTAACAATGCCCGACTTCGTCGTCAAAACTGCTTGCCGCCGACACACATGCCCACTAATGCAGGTGTAACAATAGATGCCAACAACCAGCTATGACTTACGAAGCAAGCGTTCACACACGTTCGGTGATTACGGCCTCAGTATGTAGTCAGAATATCAAACGACCTTTGAAAAATTCTTATGATTAATTACCATTATTTTATAGTCGTTAAAAGTAAACCATCTGCTTATCTATCTAGCAGTTAAAGAACCACAGTGCCACCTAAATAAGAGGATTAAAATGAAGTTCCATAAATATACGCACTATGAGGAGTTGTGTGTTGCCTATTATTTATTACACTGACAAATATTACTAAGCAAACTTACTAAGTACTTAACTTAGATTAAATATATGTTGTACTAGGTGGGCAAATTTTTGCCCAACTATGAAATCGTACACACTCTGAATTGTTCCTGAATCGTCACAGTGGAAATCACACTTCTCTGAGCAGAGCGATATATACCGATGATGCACGAAATACGGCCGAATATGCTTACTAATGGCAAATAAGGCGCATCGCCTTCAAGACTGCCCCAGAAAATGAGCTACATTAAGGAAAGTGCAGTCTTTATAATGAAGGTTATAAAATGGAAGGGAAAAAATCAGAGGAGGAGAAATATTAAATGAAGTTGGAAATGAAGCAAATGGATATAGATGATGCTAAGAATATCATATTTTAGGGTAAGAATGCGAAATGAGCTAGTTTTAAATTCCCTAGTAACTACTATGAATGAGCATAGTCAGGTTTGATACCGATATTTCACCAAAATACATGTTTAGATGACCCCCGAATACAAAATAATTATTCTTAGAAAAATGTGTATGTATTTGTGTCTGCGAATAGCTAACTCAAAAAGTGGGTTAAGTATCAAACTTGGTATTTACATTCTCCACCATCCAAGATAGAGCTTTCATTCTCCAATGAAAATTTTCAAACTCCCCCCTGCCACTCCTAACTATCCTTGGAACATATTTCGGAAAGATTGATTTTCTTCTAAATGGCTCCAATTCTGACTAAAATACTATATATTTTAATGACAAATAAAATGTATGCTTTAAATTTGAGAATAGCCAACTTGAATGACTTTTGCATAAGTAGTAAACCGTAGCAAATAAACACAATCCTACTGAACAAAAACTCACAATTTATATCAAATACATTTTGGTCGAGTTAACCATTTAGATTATTCTTATTATGCATTGAATTATTAAATACTTTTATTATATAGGAAGACATCAGTATCTTTCTTTTGTTGGCCATGCAAACATAAAATGACAGCTAGTGACCAGCTCATAAAATATTTGAACAACACTTAAGCCTACTGGTTTCCCGTATCTCCATTGTGCTACAAGAAATAAAATAATTTACACACATTTGTATCTAGAGTAACATAAGGTAGACAGAAAAATAAACTTTAGTAAGATAAGAATGTTGAGGAATGGATGAAAAGGTATCTGAAAGCACCACATCAGCCTTTTAGATGCATAAGCTTCCACAGACTGTGTCGCTGTAGGTGTTCTCAGCTTCGGGAGAAGGTCGTATCATCTTGAGGGTTGTTGCGGACGTTTCGCCTATCATGGTGAACCCAGCAGCAGCCCATAGCTGTATGTGAAATACGTTTAATTTGCACGGTGTATTTGAAATAAACCCTTAAATATATTCCTTTTTGAATGATCTTCTTTTTCTGTTAATCCTAGCAGAATTCTTGGTGAAAATGTTTCATTTCTTCGCCTGAAACAATATATCTTCATGCATTTCACATGATCTACATATAGAATAATTCCGATATGAGTTAGTTATGAACGTATTATAAAATTGTAATAACTTTCATCTCATATTATACGTAATGTTTTGTTGTAATTAACGTTGAGAAGAGCCGCTGGTTTTCTCGTAATACCACTTAACCAGCTCAACAAGACTGTGACTTCCTCTGCGGTCGAGTGGTCAGCGTTCTGGCTTCTCAACCAGAGGTCCCGGATTCGATTCCTAGCTGGGGAGGGGAATTTTTCTTAAAGAAGGCCAACCTGTAAACATTTCAAATTCAACGTTTTTTAAGCATATTACTTCATTTTTATACCACATACCTCTATTGTTATGTGTAACTAATTCTGAAATGTTGAGACAAATGCCTCAAGCAGTCTTTGAGAATTTCTTTAACTACTCTACCAAAATAGCTCCTTGTGTTTCAGTTTCCAAGTTTTTAAACATAGCTTCGTATTTATATTTCAGGAATTTAAAGAAATTTTCGGATGGGTTTTAAATTAATTAAATACTATTGCAGGAAAAGGTGTCAAAGTATTCGTGTATACTTTCTCGTTATTTTTGCAGAGTAACTAAATTTATTAATTGAAATACACAATTAATATTACTTAATTAGAACATTAATTCCATAATTTTTATTTATAATGATATTAAGGTTCTCTAGTAGAAAAATAAAACTGGTTGGTGGAAATGTGCACTGCAAGGAGCATTTTAAACATTTACAAGCGTTGGAAAGTTCATTTAAAGGAACACGCATTTTAATATTTGAAGTATCATTTGTTACCATTAAAACCTCCGTTTAAAGAGTCACACGGCAAGTGTTTCAATTGCAAGTAGCTGAAAATAATTTAGGTATATTAATTTAAATATAATAATGTGTTAAAATCAACATTTTTAAGAGTTTAGCTAAATTTTCACAGATTGGTTCCCTTAACTTGAATAATTCCTTGTCACATTATAGAAACTGGAATCAGAAATGAAGCAAGAATGTGGCTGGCCGCGCCGTGGCCGAGTGGTTAGACCACTCGCCTTTCACCTGAATAGCCCGAGTTCGTTCCTAAGCATGTGAGATTTGTGGTGGACAAAGCGACGCAGGGGCGGGTTTTATCCGGTTTCCCCCGCCATCACATTCCACCAGTGCTCCATCTCCATTCGATGTATCATCAGTATCATCACCTGTGGTGCTACAAGTAGTAAAAGCTGGCGTTAAGCACTACAAAAACAAGAATGTGATATTTAATAGCATAATATTGAGAAGAAAAAAAAATGTTAAGAAACTCTACAGCTCAGCGAGTAAAACACCAGCAGTTACTTCTAAAGCAAAGCCCCGGATATAAGCATAGAAGTTGAAGGGGTCTACATAAATGAAAAAAAAAAAAAAAAAAAACTGTGACCGTAACACTCGTACAGAACACCTACCTTATTTCATTACCGCCTCAAACTTCATTTCAGCAGAAGAATATCTATGAATAATTTTTCCCGTTTACGATCTCTGTAATTTGAATTCGAAGTTAATAGCTTACATTTAAAAGTAATTCAAATCACGACAATGTAGTGCAGTAAAATTATAAATGAAATTACTTTCCTTTTATGACTGCATATTGTCGAGCTCAGGCAATTTCAATCCTTGGTTCACTGCAGTGGTGTCAGTGATGTGCATGAGGTTCATTTTCTTACTATGTATTTCTACAATTATTTTAAACCTGCTTCATCCTGTTTCGAATTTTTTGCATAATGCGTACCCGATCTTATATTACATTTATCACCAGGCTAAAGAATTCTCAAGCAGTTGACTTCAAATTAGCGGCACTCGAACCATCTTCAACACCTACAACTTACAAAATATCAAACGTTAGTCACAGAGGGCTGCTGTAAACGCGGTCTCTTGATCCCACGTAATTTATAATAGACTCTTTCTGCTTCTTTCTGCTTCCTGGAAGGAAGGAGTAAAGGAAATGTCTAATGGGTAACCAAATTGGAAAATGTGCGTAGCAAAGACGGAGTCCCTAACGATTCCAGCAGGATGCCAATCCTGACATCGGCAAGACCCGCGTTATTCTCCTGCGACCTGGAGCTCCCGGTAGTTGCAAAAGTAGCTGCAAATAATTATGGTAGCATTTTTGCCCATACACCAGGTAAATAGCTACAATAAGAGAAGGGATATTAGTCCCAGTGATTTAAAAAGGTTTCTGAAGTTTGAAAGTGAAAGTGTAAACTTTTAAGCACACTGTTTTCTAGATGGAGGACGAAACAAGGGGTAGAGCATTAAGTTCACATCCGAAAATGAGCCATTTTCTAAGCTATTTAGTTGACTCAGTTGCAGGAGACTTTGGTATTCACCATTCCACGGTGTGCAAGACCATAAGACTTCCTGGCAAACAAAATTGAAGCAAAGGCAAGTGACTGGGTAAAATTTCCAACCTCATATTTGAAATTCAAGAAGCGAAAGTCTTCACGCTTTAGATTTCCTTGATGCATTTGACTCTACACACGTACAGATTGTTACAACATACTGATATATGCTCCTCCATGGCAACGCCTCCTACCCAGCTATTCATTTGTTTATTCAGTTTGTACTGAAAATTTTCCAAGGTATTACTTACTTTTCTCGTTAAGTAATTACTTATAAGAGTTTTATTCAACTGACACACTGTGTTCAAATCCCGTAAGTGATACTAAACTTTTCATGTGGTTCTAACAGTAAAAGCATACCCTAGGTGAGGCGTTAATATAACAATATAAAAACTTTACCAATATGATTAGAGAAGAAGTAGATTTAATAGAATTGTTGGAGCAATTTATTTTGCAAGATTTGAAAGACGGTTGTAAGCACCAACCGTTGTGTAAAAACAATCATTTACTCAGCTCTAGGATAGAGTAAATCTGCAACGTAGGTTACAAATAACGCGAGGAGTAAAGACTGGTATTAATAGCGTTTGACCTATGACAAAATCCGGTCATGGAAATACGCAAAATCAAAGGCTGAAATCTGTTCAAGAAGCAAATAAAAAATAAAAGTCCCACATAACAGATGCAAGCCTAAGGACCTATGACACATTAACTTACAATCTTGCGGACTTGAAGGAGAGTCTGCTCGTCGATTCTGTCTTGTAAACAAATTTCAGGGTGACAAAAGCATAGTCACCTGTACGCTGTGACACCTGAGAGGAATAAAATACAATTGTGGTGCTCCTAGTCGTCCTTGTAATGCAAATCGGGGCCAAGAGTTTAGCCTTTTAACAACACGGGATTTCCATTCCAAGTTTCCTGCTTAAGTGACGTTACTTTGGGCAAGTCAGTTGGCTTAGCTGGGAACTCATAATGCTTCATTAGCTTCTTTCCTCCTTGGGTAAGGTTTGCAAGCAAAGATTTTCAGCATATTTTCTTATAAGCACTCGGAGAAGTATGACCTTTCAATTATCTCCTAAGCATATTTAATACATTTGTATTTATATTCTGTCCTTGAAATTCCAAATACAATTTTCATTTTCGCAATTTCCAATACCTCCTTAGTGCCATTACTATCCTCTAGGCTAGAGTACGTTATGTCAATATGGATATTGTACTAAAAAGGGTAGGTTTCACGGTCCCTAAAATAAATATAAGGCCACTCTTTAAAAAAAATGTGTAAAACTTTGTACCTGAAACAGTATACTCGCATGGTTTGCTCCACCAATTCAAATGCACATATATACTTGCCCCAAATATTGCGTATATTCATTTATATTAATAATATATTTTATATTTCTATTGACATATAATTGTAATTTATTACTTAACTTTTATATTAATATATAATAATTTAATAAATCGTGAATTTTATTCTCTCTAGCAGATATGCATAATATACATAGTGGGTAAAAAAGGTATTGTATTAAATCCAAAAATTCGATACCGAGATTTTCCCGGAAATAAAAGCTTTAGGTTTCTCTGAACAAACAAACAAACATTAAAATGGCCCAGTGGATCTGTATGTGTGTGTCTATGTCTGCGTGTTTGTGGACAGCATAACTCAAAAACGAAAAGTCGAATACTTGGTATTTAAGTTCAGTATCCTCCAAGGAAGCAACACGAAAGTTTCCAACCATAGTTTACATGGAAATGTTTTGAAACATTTTGATGTTCTAAAAAATCGCTCTGAAGTTTTTCAATAAAGTACCATATATTTATTATATGTTTATGACGAACTAAATATATATCTTAAATTTTCTGGGAATAGCCTCCCAAGACCTCCTCATTCTGATTTACCTATATAATTTTGCATAACTCGTAAACTATAACAGATAAACAAAAACTTTCAACACAAAAATTTGGATCTGCTTAATACACACAATTTATATCATTTAAACCTTTTGTATAGCTAACCGTTTCCAAGATATTCCACGTTATTGATTTCCATTTTATATTACTTGAACTTTTCTCAAACGGGAGGACTTTCTTTTGGTCCCTCTTTTGTATACTCATAGCAATAAAAGAGAACCGAATTTCATGTATGCATATAGCGATAGGCTTTTAAATCTTTCACTTTCACTTTAGTCTAGTATATTCCCCCATTTCTCTTATACTTACAAAGAAGCAAGTAATGAGACCAATTTTGCTAAGTTTTATCTGCTTTAGTATGGTGTAGATAAAAGAGTAATCTTTTGTAAGAAAAGTTTGTTTGGGTAACAGCTAGAAAAAATCATGTAAATGGAATATATTAGATTTTTTATCACATAACTTACTCAATATATTTAGACCTAGAAATGGTTTCAAATTAAGTAATAAATGTTTGATTCACAATGCAGTAACAGCAATCAAAGATTAATATCATAATTGTGGGGGAATAAATTCACATCCTGTAGTAGTAAGCTGTCGGAACTATGAAAACAAATAATTCACAATATTTCAAACATTTTGACAGATAAAAAGTAGTTATATATTTTTCTATGGATCTTATAGAAACGACTAATGCTGTGAAAACAGTTATTTGTCACAAGTGGCTAATTTTCACAGCCTGTTCCTGTTTCTTGTAGTAAATTATTATTCCGATAGTATGGTTTCACATGTGTGTAGAATCATGCAAAATTCATCTCAAATGATGAGTTTAGTGGAACTTTGCGACGGAAAAAGTAGTATGAGTTTGGCAGAGAAAATATTGTTGTATCAGAAGCATGCTAAACTTATATACCACAACACCTTCATTTTATTACTTATTCTTTTAAGTAATTATTTCCCCATCCACACATATGCAAATACACCCGGATATATTTGTAAGAAATTTATGTATGTGTGTATATGTGTGTATATGTGTGTATATATGTATGTATGTATGTATGTATGTATGTATGTATGTATGTATGTGTATGTGTATGTGTATGTGTATGTGTATGTGTATGTGTATATGTGTGTGTGTGTATGTGTATGTGTATGTGTATGTGTATGTGTATGTGTATGTGTATGTGTATGTGTATGTGTATGTGTATGTGTATGTATGTATGTATGTATGTATGTATGTATGTATGTATGTATGTATGTATGTATGCATGTATGTACTGAAGCAACACGCAATCCTGATGTATTGTTTTAGGTTTAGATGAACTATAATAGGGAATTCGTCTGTCTAAAACTTTTAAATGGCATATAATAATAAAGAATAGTATTATAGGTATAATTTTCAACTAAAACATTTGTGAAGATTAAAAATATTTAAAAGCTGATCTATATTCACATAATTTTCTCTTCTTATGCTGCAGCAAACCATTCTTAAGAAAGCTTAATTCTCGATGTACTTCACGTTTATCAAGATAAACATTTCTACTAATGTTTTATTGCGATATTATTTACCTGTACAAGGGCAGTAAGGGAATACAATAAACTAAAGCGATAGTCAACTCTTTTAAAAGCCGGTCGTTATGTAATGGTATTGACATTACATTCTCGTTTCTTGATCAGGATGATAAAAATATTATTAACGACTTGTTATTTGCGAAAAGTAGAAGCACTGAAAAATTAAAGTCTATAACAAACAAAGTTGGAAACGGTTATCTCCACAAAAAAAAAAAAAAAAATGTGTTTACATAAACTCTGTATTTTCTTGAGATCTACATCTTTGTGAAGTAAGATGTTGTCTATCTTGCACGGTTTATCAGTTACGCAATAGTCATTGTAGTTAATGGGACTTCAGAGACTATTCCCAGGGAATTCATCGCCCGCGGTACTATATGTAATGAAAGCGGGCGTTAAGCACTATCAAAAAGTTACAGAAATTCAAGATAAACATTTTATTTTCAGTGTAAATATACGGTATGTTAATCAGTCATTAAAGCCATTTATGTGAAATTTAATTTTCGAAAATTGTTCCATATAAAATGTAGTTTCGGATGGGGGTTTTAAAATCTATGTGGCATATTCTTGAAGATGCTGAAATTAAATACAAAGGTTGGTATTCAGAGCTTTCGATCGAGATACGCTGTTAACAGATATACGGACGCATGTATTCGCCAACCTTTTTTAAAAAGGTATATTTCTATTTATTCGGGGAGCTTTAAAATTTGTATTTATATTGAAATCTCGGTATCAAATTTTTGGGTGGAATGGAATATACTCTCTACCTATGAGAAGAGAAAGTAAAAATTGAAGTAATGATGGGAAAAATTGCCACTCTAAATTAGATGTATTAAGTCAGTTACTGCATGAAATTGATCCAAGTGCTACTTAGTGTGTACAATTGTAGATTTTACACGTATACACACGCATAAGAATAAAATCTGTGGATTTTACGAGGTACGTCCAGAAAGTAAGTTCCGTTTGGTAATAAAAGTAAATTGTATACAGATACAGAATAATTATTTATTGCACAAAATTCTAAACTCTTAAACTACTTTTTCACATAACTGCCGAAATTTTGCAGGCATTTGTCATAGCGTGGCACAAGTTTTTGTGTACCTTCTTCATACAAGTTTGCCGCCTATGTCTTCAAAAAGTTAGGAACATTTTCTTTCAGCTCTTCGTTATTGTTGAAGTGTTGACCGCCAAAGAAAGACTTGAGATATAAGAATAGATGAAAGTCGCTAGGAGCGAGGTCAGGGCTGTACGGAGGATGGTCAAACACGTCCCAGCCAAATCCCTGTATGAGCTTTTTCGTCACATTTGCAGTGTGTGGTCGTGCGTTGTCGTGAAGAAAAACAACACCTTTTGACAGCAATCCTCCGCGCTTATTCTGTATTGCGCGGCGCAATTTCCTAAGTGTCTCGCAATAAACATCCGCTTTGATTGTTTGACTACGCGGTAAGAAATCAATGAGTAAGATGCCTTTCCAGTCCCAGAACACTGTGCACATCATTTTTCGAGGTGTCAAGATTTGCTTCGGCTTAACCTTTGCTGGGGATGAAGCGTACCTCCATTCCATCGATTGCCGCTTACCTTCAGGGGTGTCGTAAGAAACCCAAGCCTCATCTCCTGTGACTATCTCCGTCAGAAATGCTTCACCGTCTTCATCATAACGGGTTAAAAACTGAAGTGCACTACCCATCCGTTTTGTTTTGTGTTGCTCAGTAAGAATCTTTGGTACCCAACGTGAGCAAAGTTTACGAAATTTCAGTTTTTCGGTAACAATTTCATGAATTAGTGATCGTGAGCTATGGGGAAATTCCATAGCGAGAGCACTAATTGCGGTTTTCCTGGATCTTGTCATCAATCGCGTGAACCAATTCTTCTGTAATCAAAGATGGACGCACACCTCTTTCTTCATCGTGCTCTTCACTACGTCCTTCATTGAACTGTCGGACCCATCTTCTCACCATTGAATCACTCATCGCATTTTGTCCGTAAACTTCGCAAATTTGCCGATAGATTTCAATTGGTTTCACTTTATTAGCATTCAGAAAACTAATCACAGATCTGATTTCACAAGCGGCGGGATTTTCAATCAACACCGACATTGTAAACAAGCACAACAAAGCGTATGTGGCTGACAGCGATCTCAAAATGGCGCACGTTTCTTCTCCTTGATACAGAGCGTCTATCGCGCATGTGCGGAACTGCGATCGCAGCGCTGCAGCGGAGATAAATTGAAACGGAACTTACTTTCTGGACGTACCTCGTATTTTGAGATTAAACCAAGTAGTCCAATTGTAGGATGTACTGGCTCATCAAGAACTTCCTCCGCACCTTGCTGCTGGCCACCACTCGATAAAAGGTTGGCATCCCAGGTTTATCGCATTCGATTCCGACGGGATAATATGATTATCAGCGGCTGCGAGCGCATGAGTTATTTATTGTACTGGTTAGTATGGTCTACTATGCTGTGAGTTCTGAGGTGTGCCTGAAGCTAAATTAATGTATTTTACATAGAAACGTGTGTTTAGAGTAGAAAACGTTTGTAATGAACGTGGTAATTATACTGAGAAAGTGAAACAAAATGTCGTTGTTAGGTTCCCTAACTCAAAACTACCGCACCGAAATACTGTGCGTGCTTTAATAATAGCTTTCGAGAATCAGGTTCCGTGCATGATGCTGTTAGAAGTGGAAGATCAAGTGTGCTAACAGAAGAAAAACTATCGGATATATCGGATAGAATGCTTAAAAGTCCACAGAAAACAATAAACAAATTGACCCAACAAAACGATATTTCTTACGGTTCCGCATACAAAGCAGTCAAAAAAGAACTAAGTTTTTATCCACATAAGGTATCAGTCATCCACGAATTAAAACCTACAGATCACAGGAAAAGAGTTCAGTATTATGAATTTTTTCACAGGTTTATTTTGCGCCATGGAATTGACGTGATAGATAGGACATTTTTTACTGATGAAGCTTGGTTCCACTTATTAGGATGGTATATTCACAAAATATGTGAATGGTCTAGAGAAAATTCTAATGCAATTTAGGAAACCCCTTTACATTTAGAGAAAATTGGTGTATGGTGTGCGATCTGTCGCTCTCGAATTATTGGGTTAATTTTTTTTCCATAACTCAATTAATTCATATGTTTATTGCTCGAATATTCTTTTTCCATTTATTTCTCAGCTAAATGAAGATGAAATGAACGGTGCATTTTTTTAACAAGATAACGCCACTGCTCATACATCACATAAATCCATGGGACTGTTAGTGGAATTTTTGAGGGAAAGATAATTTCTAAAGGTCTGTGGCTTCCGCGGTCTCCTGACCTTACCTCTCCGGATTATTTTCTTTGGGGAGCCGCTAAAGCTTCGATCTATAAGTACAATCCAAAAACAATCGATAAGCTGAAAACGGCAAAAGAAAATTATATAACATCTGTAACAAAGGAGACATTAATTACAGTGTTCGAAAATAAATTAAAACGAGTGAATTTGTGTCTTCAAGAAAATGGTAAACCTTCTTTAAACAGTTGCATATTATTTTTCACATTACCTTTCATGCTTGAATATAAAGCACCTAGCAATTTTCTTAACCAGCGAAACGTTTTCATCATACGCTCGCGCCAGCCAGTGCTGCCACAGGAATTCCCGACTCTAGGGGAATCTTGGTTACACGGGAGGTGCTGAGCGACTTCTCTATGACTAGTTAGATCATGCCAGAAATTACAGTTATGGGTTGTTCTTGACAGCTATGTCTACATTTATTTACAAAGATAAACTCTGATATTGCATATTTCAGACATATCAATTTTGCATAATTTAGAATTACATGTCTGTTGCCAACAACAACTCGTACGATATGCTTTCTCAGAATATTCTTCTATTTACATTAATTATTAATAGTAAATTTGTCTGGATGGAATCCTCATCTGAGTAGAAGACGTGAGTAGTAAGGTATATTTTTACTTTCTCTAGACGTTGCATGTCACTGTAAATATAGAAGTTATTGTGTGCCGCCAATAATTTCCTGAAATTATTAGTTGCAAACGTAAGTTTTGGGGTCCCCAGAATCCAATAAAAGTGTGTGTATGTGTGTGTGATAACATAACTGAAAAACAAAAATTTAGTTAAGCTTCAAACTTAATATTCAAGTTCAGCATCTTCCAAGGTTTTCAAAAACATTACCTTTTACATGAATGATTTTTCTAAAATGTTGATTTACTCAAAAATGGATACCACTAAAATAGCATGTGTTTAATATATTTTATGACAAATAAAATGTATATCGCGATTTTTTTAGGAACAGCCTCCAAAGATCTCTGAATAATGTTTTATAGCCTAAGAGATATACACAAACTTACTGTACAAAAATGTAAGATTGTATAAAACACGCAACAACATATACTTTATTGCAGAGTAACCCATTTTTGAGATATTCCTTGTTATTAGTTTCACTTTTAAAATACTCTTTTGTAACAACAGTTTGTTTGCAGAACAGGTAAAGAAATGGAGTGAATGTACCTGACACATTATATTTTTTATTGTAACCTAAACTGGTCATTGGTTTTAATTTTAGAATACTTTAAACTTTTCTTAAAAACTTTAATTTTTATTCATTGGAATAAATTATTATTTTTGTAAATAATTTTTTTAGTTAGATAGGCTTAAGTTTCCTATTTATTTTACTTTACTTCTGAACTTGCAAAGAGAGGTGAATTTCATTCACATAGCCACCAGCTTTTAAAATAATTGATTATAAATTTAACCTAGTGTATTCCCTTATAAGTAACAAATTGTTTATCTTGAGGAGCATTAAGTACCTTTTGTAAGAATTTTTTGTCAGAGAATAGGTAGAAAAATCCATGTAAATGAAACACATCAATTTACTTTTCTTTTCTCTTTTTTTTTTTTTTTTAAGCATGAATTTTGAGCTCGAAGTACACCTCGATATCGTGCTTGGTCAGAATAATTGTACTTCAATAAATGTTAACCTAAGGCTTGGAATGTGCAAGAACGCAAAATATTTGCTGCGACAATCACGCACGTGGTACACGTGCAGCGTCCGGCGGAACAAAAAGACGGAGCAGAACGGAAGTGACATCACCGCGTGAGGTGTGTCTTCGTTTTCACGGATTCGCAGATCGGAAAGCGCCGGGTCATGAAGACCACACATGTAGCTCCGAGAGATGGATTGATGCATTGCACGGGAGAGACAATGGCATTTTTATGGCACATAAAAGAGATGAGAACCTGTACTGACTGGCTGAGATTCTCTTGTACTTAAAACAATGGCTGCCTTCATCTCTGCAAGATCTTGCAGAAAGGTGTATTAGTAACTGCATTGCGCTTGCCTCTTTACTACTTTGCATGAATAAGGGAGTGGAATTAAATACATTTAAACACAGCTTATCAGACAGTAGAATGGGTCCAGCAGAACCTGTACCCTTCTAGTACACAGTAATATGGTAAAATCATAGTAGTATAGGAAGATAAAGCCAACTGTACTGTTCTCCGATTCACTTTCTGCGCTTTTAAACATGAATTAAAACGTGTTTTCTCTTTTCAAAGGAACCTACATAACAAACTTGTGCAAATATCTTCCAAACTATACCAAATCCCTGCTAATATTACAAATTTAAAGCTGTATCTTACTATGTAGGGATTTGTCTATCCTATTCTTCTTTTCTTGCCTGCCAGTAGCACTCACCATACTCATCTATATTCGCTGTCAATTTGATTTCCTCTGTATATAGCCTAGCGAGCAGCCAAGCTGTAGTAAACCTCAGCGTTGGAAGACGCATATTCCGCTGGAATGGCTGCTAGTGTGTTGTAATTTTAAAACGGTGAAGGATTATTATGTTTCTATTTGCCATGTCTCAAAATGTTTATTCAGAACAATGCAAAATACACCCGTTTAAAATATATCAATGTACTCAGCTCCGTTTCAATGGGTTTCATCCACCAAACAAGAGCTGCAATTGTTAAAATATAACCTAAAGTAAAATAAAGCAAAAAGCAAATAGGGTAGTGTCGTCCAGTGTTTAGACGGCTCAGGTTCGATCCCAGGGGACCGATGTGGGATATGTGGTGGACGAAGCGGGGTCTGGGTGGGTTTTCTCCAGTTGCCCCCGCCATTCATTTCTTCATTTGCATCCACTTCATCGTAATTTCGTATCACCCACCTCCTCGCTTTCATACCAGGCATTGGGCTGATCCTTCAACCTGTCTTCTCACTGATCCAGAGCTTCTGTCCTCAATAGGATCTGATCCAGGTGCTGGCTTGCAAGTCCTGGGGTTTCTGAGTTCTAGATATGATGACTGTAAGCAGAGAAAGAAATAAAATAGAATACAAAATTCCTTGGCACATTAAAACTGAGCAACATATCTGCTGAATTAGAAAAATCGCCATACAAAAATGTGATCCACACTTGTCAATAGTGCGGTTACATCAGCTACACAATTTGCTAAGATGGTGGCACTTTGAGCAGTTCATCAGAATTTTAATACTTTATCGATCGCAGGACAGTCTAAGCAGTACTATGTACTCCCAAAAATGATCTGGTGCATATTCGGAAAAAATATTAAAACGAAGGAATGACGATTTACCTTCAGTCGTACGTGTCTCTACGTTTCATCTGGAAATGGACCAAAGACCTTCCGCATATCAAACGCAACACAGACTTCAATGTTATTTAACATAAACTAAGTAAAGCGAGTTTCTGGTTAATAAGTTTGGCCCCTGTTTTGATGTACTGCTTTATCCCCCACTTAACACCGGCATAGATTCCGTAGAGCGAAAGGTTAAGGGCATTCCTTGCATGAAATGCCACTCTTAAATACCCGACACAAAAAGGTTTGCATTACATTTAACAGGCTGAAAATTACTTCATAACGAAGTAATCTAGACTCCCGCTGAGTAGATTTAATCGAAGACTAGTAACATTTTTTGTGCCAAGTAATTAACATTCAATGTAGAGCGTTGCACGTTTTCTAGACCGCGCCGCGTTGGCAAAAAGAATTCACTTTGTAGTTCATCTTGCAGGGTAAAGGAAAAAGAAAGGGTTTTGAAACCGGACGCACTGGTTTGTATGCACACGATTTTAACATATTAGTATGACAGATTTTAAATGAGCCTTAATACCAGAACTTAAACCTTTAACAGTATTTACTATTAATGAAGTTAATTCTCCCTTTCTCATTTAGCTCTTTATGATTGCATCATTAAAAATCTGATGTCTTCTATTCACATGTCTTTATCTACATCTCGGTAACAAATTATTGTTACAAATATTCTTCTATTTACTTCAAGCTAATCGAGATAAAAATTAGCAGAAATGGTCTTATTATCTTATTACTTGCTTCCTAATACGTAGGAGGGAAATAAGGGAATACACCAGACTAAGGTGATGGTCAAATATTTTAAAAGCTGGTTGCCATGTGGATGAAAGCCATTTCTTTACATTTCCAGAAGTTGACAAATTTCCGTATGTGAAAAGTTCAAGTATTTTAAAACTGATACTAACAAGGAATATCTAAACATTGTCAACTCCACGAAAAAACTGTATATAAGTGGCTTTTAAGGAGAACTACATTTAATGTGTGGTAAATTTTTATCTATATCTTACGGTTTACCAGTTATGAAATATTCATTACAGAATAAAGTGAGGGTTTTAGCGGAAAATTTAAAGTATATGTTTAATTTTTCTTGTAAATGTCTTTAATATTCGATATCATAATAATCAAAATCGTTAATCGTTTCTAAAACAATCATAATTTTCGAATCTTTTTCCATGTAAAGATTAATTTGGGGAGGCACATTTTCCTCAAAATTGATGTGTAGCATCCTTGAAAGATACCTAACTTACGTACCTTTTTCTAAAAAGCTGATGTGCTTCATCCACATGATTTTCTCTACATCTCTAACAAGTTATTGTTAAAAGTCTTATTTCTCAATCTACTTCATGCTAATCGATTAGCAGAAATGATCTTATTAATTGATTTCTTGTAAGTAGAAAGGAAATGAGGTAGTACCCTGTGCTAAAGTGATAGTAAATTTTTTTAAAAGCTGGTTGCCAAGTGATTAAAATCCATTTCTTTGCATGACCAGGAGTTGACAAATTTCCGTATTAGAAAATTTAAAACTGAAATGAATAACAAGGAAGATCTCAAAATGGTCAGCTCCACGAAAAAATGCATGTTACATAAATTGTGTGTTTTAAACGAATTAAACATTTTTTTCAGTAAGTTTTTGTCTTTTGCGGTTTACCAGTTATATAAAATTCAGCAATATTCATCCTGAATAAAGAGGTCTTCAGAGGCTATTCACAGGAAAACTAAACATATACATTTTATTTGTCATGTAAGTATCTTTAATATCAGTATTTAATCAAAAACTTTAGAGCCATGTTTGAAAAAATCCAAATGTTCCAAATTTTTCCCATGTGAACAGTAGTTTAACTTGGGGGATTTTTCTAAAATCTTCGTGTCGCATCCTTGCAAGGTACTAAACTTAAATACCAAGTTAGTTTTTTTACCGACTTTTGAGTTTTGAGTTTTGGTGTACATGGACACGCACCCGGATCTTTTTCTAATTTGTTGGGATACCTGTATTTCCTGTGAAATTTCCGTATCAATTTTTGGGTGCAATGCAGTACCTTCTCTGTACACTATGTATATAGTACGTGTAGAGAAATAAAAACGAGGTACCGGGCGGTATGGCTCAAACAGTAATGTCTGTGGCTCACATTCTGTAGAACCAGACTTCAAACTCGTGTGCTGACCAATCTGACTGGAAGTTTTTCAGTGTTTCCCTCGATCGCCAAGGTGAATACAGGATTGGGTTATTTGAGGAGAAAATAATTTTCAGAACGTCTCTTTTCCACCTAGTACTAAAACTTAATGTTTGTGTCTCCATTCTTCTTAAGTTATTCTATGTGCCCTTTAAAGGAATACAATCTTACGTTGAAAGTTGAGTCGGAATAAACGCACACTTTTGTACAACAAATTGTATTTCTATTTATTTTATTTTATTTATTGTAGTTTTCCACAAATTTCTGAACATTGACAAGAGGTGTTTTGAAACAATCCAATGTTTCACCTTAAGTCTAAGAAATAACAAAAAGAAAATGACTGATAATAGAAAATACTCTGCTATTTATCCACAGATAATGAAAGTATCTGCCCAGTAAAACGTGGCACTAATAGCAACTTTTGTGCTTTTACAAATGTATTTATAATACGAGTTAAAAGAGTATATCACAATAGCGCTTTCAATAATGCTATTTTAATTATTACAACGTATTCAATTCTTGGTTCAAAACCATCATTACTATCATGATTATAATGAAAATGTCGTTTTTGTTTCTTTGTTTTTCAATTTATACGCCTCCTATATGTGGAACATTTTGAATTTCAACAATAGTGTCAATTCGTGCACTACAGTAAATAAGTTTCTATTCGTCTTTAATTATAATCATGAGATCAAACATTCATACTCTGGGATAGAGAAAATTCCCTATGTACCAGCTAGTATTCGAACTTGGGACTCAGAAATTATCGTAAAGGGGAAAACTTTCCATTTCATTATTGCTAATAATTTCCATAACTATTTTACATTATGAGAATATTAACGTTGCGTTTGAAGTATTTAAAGAAATCTTGTTGGTTGAATTAGTACAAAATATTGGTTAGGAATTTATGTTGCATTTAATAATATAATCTTATAAATGTTATTAAATGTGCTAACATTCACCATATACTCATCACTAACTGGGGTTTAAAGCTTATATTCCTTCATACATTATCTATGATAAAAGAAATGGTTTTGGGTGAAACTTCTTCCAATTCCCATTTCCATTATTGTCTCCACATGAGAGCTATTGAGCTAATATAATCCATTATCTGGTATTTTTCTATGGCCAAAAAACATTTCCCATTCATCAATCTTTCCATTCCATCTCCAATAAAGTTTATTGTTGCCGCTGCTCTTCGTGTTGCGTTTGCGTTAACTTTTCTATTTGAATTGTCCCTTATTTTTATTACATTTTTTTTTTTTTTTTGTATTTCATAAGTAGTAGCAATGAGTAGTACAATAAGTGTTGATGTTATACACATAATTCTTTTAACGTAAGTATATTTTAATATTCGGTGTATAGGAGGCAAATGCATTAAACACACAAGGGTATTTGTAATATCAGTCTTGTGTATGTTTAAAGTAATTTTGCTATTTTGATTTCTCTAATTCGTGCATAATACATTGGCAGAGAAAGTATTGCACTCCACCCAAAACTTCTAAACGATATTTAACAGAAAATACACGTTTTAGAGTGCTCCGCATCCAAAAAACTATATTTAGAAAAAAGGTCCGCGCGCGTGTGTGTTTGTGCGTGTGTGTGAGAGAGAGTGAGAGAGAGAGAGAGAGAGAGAGAGAGAGAGAGCGCGCACGAGAACAGTAAAGCTCAAAAAGAAATGTCGGCTAAATACCAAACCAGACATTTAAGTGCAGCGTCTTCTAAGGATATGACACGAAGATTTTAAAGAAAATTACCCCCCCCACAAACACACACACACACGCACACACAAATTACCCTTTATATAGAAAACGTTTCGAAAATATAGATTTCCTCAAATATTAATACAATTTTAATAGATATTTATATGACAAAATGTATGACTTGAATTTTCTGGTAATTGCCTCTGATATCCTGTTCATACCGAAACCTTTTTTGCACAACTGGTAAACCTAAGATTAAGACAAACATGTAAAGACAAGATCTACATTTTTACACAATTTAGGTAAAAACATTTTTGTTGTTAACCATTTCCGAGATATTACTTGTTTAAATGCTCCAAGATATATTTTTCTAATATGGGAAGTTGTTATTCATGTATTTTTTTTTATCCTGGTAAAGCAAAAATAAGGAAATTTCAATACCATCACAGACCGACCGATCTTTAAAAGAGTTGATTATGCTTTAACTTATTGCTTTCCTTTGTAGAAGGAAATACTATCGTAATAAAAAGACGTTTCTATCAATGTTCATTTTGATAACCGAGAAGTGGATCGAAACATAAGCTTTTGTAGGAATAGTTTGTTGCTGCATTGGCAGAGAAAGTTAGGCGAATGTAGCACATCAAAGTTATTCAACTGTTCCTCTCAGTTTTTAAATAATAATTTTTTGGGATTTCTCTTCGACTTTGATTACAGACTTCTAGATTAACTGAATACCTTACACGTCCAGTGGTTTGAAGAGTACTACAACTTTTAGGCCATTTAAATTATTAAGGCTGTATTTAACCAATTATGGATATAAAAATTAATGCTAAATAAAAGGCTTGGCCCTTAAATAGGAGATTTTCCATTCGATTCCATTAAATCGTATATACCGTAGACGATCTCATTTCCTCCGCTTTCGCTGCGAGATTTAATTAACCGAGTTTAAGTGAAGAATCACGTTCAGCAACAAGGTTCTTTTAGGTTAGGTTACACTCAGAATATCATGCGAAGCATCTCCAAAATGGATGTTCTGTTGTTTACTCCTTTCACATAAACACTTAACCTTTTTATAGCAACACCAGCGACGTCGTGGCCGAGTAGACCACTCCTCTCTCGACTAGACGACCCGAGTTCAATCCCAGGGGACCGCATGTGGGATTTTTAGTCGATAAAGGAGCGTCTGGGCGGGTTTTCCAAGTTATCCGGTTTCTCCGCCACTAGTTCAACCACTTGCTCCAAAATCTCTGTTCTTTCATTCATTTCACCGTCATTTCATGTATTCAAATACTTCACTTTAATACCAGACATTGCCCGTATCACCCATCCTGGCTTTTCTCTGATCCAAAGCCTTTGCTCCTCAACAGGTGCTTGACCCCAGGCGCTGGCTTGTTAAGTCCTGGAAGTCTTACCACGAGGAGGGTAAAGAAAGAAATTAAAATATCTGTGTTCCATTCACATGACTTTTTCTACATCTCTGTTACAAAGTATTGTTAAAAAGCTTATGCTTCTATTTACTTCATTGCTAATCGAGACAAAATTAACAGAAATTGTCTGATTACTTGCTTCCTTGTAAGTAGAAGTGAAATAAGGGAGCACCACAGCTTAAAGTGATAGTCAAGAGCTGGTTGCTATGTGAATGAAGTTCCTTTCCTTGTATGGACACGAGTTGACAAATTCCTGTATGAGAAAACTGTAAGTTTTATAAAGCTGAAACCAAAAACAAGGTTTATCTAAAGAACGGCCAACTCCACAAAAAATGTATATAACATAAATTGTGTGTTTAACGTGCTCTACATTTTTTGTGTGATAAGTTTTTGTCCATCTCTTACGGTTTAGCAGCTATGCAAAATTCCGTAAAATTCATTCCGAATAAAGTAGTCTTCAGAGGTTATACCCAGAAAATTCAAGACATACATTTTATTTGCTAGGTAAATATGTTTAATATACGGTATTTTAATCAAAATAGTTAGAGCCATTTTTAAGAAAATAAAAAAATTCGAAAAAAGTTCCACGTAAAGGGTAGTTTGCGTTGGGGGGATTTTTCTCAAAATCTTCGTGTCGCATCCCTGGAAGATACTTAACTTAAATACTATGTTTGATATTTTACCGACTTTACGTTTTTGAGTTGTCGAGTTCACAGTTACACGGACACACGGACACACACGCACACACGGACCTTTTCCTGAAAATGTTTTTTTCTGATACAGTGGACCCTAAAACATATATTACCGGTGAAATCTCGTTATTAAATTTTTGGGTGGAGAACAATACCTTCTCTATACACTATGTACACAGTACGTGTAGAAATTGTAAAAAAGGAAAGAAGAAAGACAAACAACAAAAACGCCTCACTGATCGTAAAAGTATATATAATGTTTATTTTTATTCATTGGGTATGATTGCTACACGTGGCAGATCACTCCCCTCTCACCAAAACCGGGTTCGATCCCAGGTGACAGCATGTGAGATTTATGTTGGGCAAAGCGGTGCAGAGGCAATTTTTCTCCGATTCTCCGGTTTCCCCCGCTCTCGCATTCCACCAGTGTCATCGCCTATGGTGTCAAAAGTAGTAGAAGCGGGCGTTAAACGCTACCAAAAAAAATTCCGTAGCAAATGGTCAGACAAACACATAAGATACAAAATGTGTTCCGGTGTCATCACCTGTGATGCTATACGTGGTAAAAGTGGGAGTTAACTCAATAAAAATAAATTTGACAAAATAACAATCAAAGTTAAGTTATGATATTTGATCAAAAATGTGAAAAATTAAAAATATATTTTATAATAACATTATTAGAATTCTAAACTTTAAGAAAATATATCGCTTTTTCCACTTTTCGCACTTTAACTAACAAATAACTGAAACTATACATGGTTAGGCACCTACTTATTCAGGCACTCCAAAATTTAAAGCTTATTTTTTCGCAAACTATTTTCCAACATTTTTCCTAACTCAAAATGTTCCACGACGCCATTATTCGTGTTGTAAAACTGTTATACTGCCTCACAGAAGCAATTAAAGCAAATAACCATATATTTTTAAAAATAATTCTCTAATTTTGAGAAATAAAATATTACATTTCGAACAACAAGTTTTGGAGAGAACAAAAAGTAATCATTTTTTTCTACACGCATTTGATTTATTAAAAATATAATTCGAAAGAGATCTAAGTCTTTTTAAACTTATTTTTGTAAAACCAGAGTTTTATATGAATATTTTTAAAAACCCATCTCGTGGTACATTTTTATTAGAAAAATTAATTTAGAAGATAAAAACTATTATTTAAATAACCATGCACGATATAATTTTTGTACATGGCAAAATGTCACTGTTATTGTGTATAATAACTGGTATAAATTTCAATAAATAATCTTGTATTGTGTTGATTTTCAAAATTTCACAAATACTCCACCTTAAATAAATTGGTTATAAAACTACACGGTGGAAAAAACATATTTTAGATGCGTTCGTTAAAAACATTTTCAAAACCTTTGAATCTTAGAACAGTAGGTGTTTACAAAATAACGCATTTAAAACTATCGAAGTTTAATAGAATATGCTCTCTAGGCCGACAACGGAGTCTAATCTGTGCGGTCGCAGCACTCATCCAAATAAGAAATGAACAAACAAAAATCATGAAATTTCAGTACTACAATTGATTCTGTGATTCTTATGAAAACATTACTTTATACATTTTAACGAACGCTTGTTCCTGTTTTGATGGACAGTGTCGAATATAATAAGTGTATAAACTTTTTTTCACTTTCTGCACCACACTTAAACTAAATAAAGGAAGAATCGTATTTTAACCAACACTTCAGCGTGGATACTTGATCCAAACAAGTTTTGAGAAAAATCCCCCCACCCCAAATTACACCTTACATGAAAAAAGTTCGAACACTTTTATTTTCTCAAAACGACTAACGATTTTGAATAAAATGTTATATATTAAAGAATATATACATGACAAATAAAATTTATATTGTGAATTTTCTTGGAATAGCCCATAAATATCTTTTCATTCGAATGGATTTTGGTTAACTGGTAATCCGTAAGAGACAGACAAAAATTTAGTACACAGAAAATGTAGGTCTAGTTAAACAGACATTTCATGTCATACTTTTTTTTCATGGAGTTGACCATTTACGAGGCATTCCTTGTTATTAGTTTCATTTTAAAATATTTAAACTTTTGTCATACGAGAATTTGTCAAAGAATCAAATTTCAGTCATATAGCATCAGCTTTTAAAATATTTGACTATAGCTTTAGCCTAGTGTATTCCCTAATCTCTCTATTACCTATAAGGAAATAATTAATGCGAGCATTTCTGCTACCTTCGTTTTATCTTGATTACCACGAAGCAGAGAGAAGAATCCGCTTTTATAGGAATAATCTGTTGCAGGATATCTAGAGAAAGTCACGCGAATGGAACACATTAGATTTTATTTTTATAATAACTAAAAGTGTACTTTCTCTTCGACCTATAGTTGCGTCACACTCAGCTTTACTGTTATGTTTAACATTACACTCTTAAAATGACGACTTCTGCGATTTTCCTGCATTTGCATATCAGCATTTATTTAAAGCAGAGAGTGGGAGTGACACGTAATGCGGCTTTCCAAATTCACATTTTGTTATTCCCGATTGTTATCTCGCCTTGACGAATGGTTGTCCCAGCAATTTCCTATGTTAAGCGATCTGTTGAGACCAGAAAGTTTGCATTACTGCATCCCAGAAAGGCAGCTGTCTCTGTAGGAGAAGCGTTGAGAATTATTACATTATTACGTTATTTGTGCATCGGGTTTTGACGATTAAAGTCAATTAGGAATTCACCTAATTTCTTTTGAAAATTAGAGTCTAAACGTAGGGAGGCACTATTATTTCTCAGAATTACTTTTCTCTTATTTTGTAAGGAGATTATGGGTTCAAACACACTAAAACAGAAAAGTGGTGATATACTCTATCCAAAACGAAAATAACGTTGTAATTATTTCTGACTTGGGATAAATAATGTATATAATTTAAATAACATACATTTTAATTGTAAACTTCTTACACAGTTTATTCTTCTTTCTATACCAATCTAATCGGGATAAACATTAGCAGTATTTTCTTATTACACATTTCCTAATAATTAGAAGAGAAATAAAGGAATAAACTATGCTGAAGCGCTAGTCATTGAAATTTGCTTCTTTACTTCGCTAGAAGTAAACCAAAGGGAACACCGGCGACTTCCTGTCTGAGAATTTTTTTTTAAAATAACAACAAATATCTGGAAACGGTTACTTTCATAATAAAAATGTAAAGGATATAAATTCTACGTTTTTATGAGATCCTCATTTTTTGTGTAGCAAATTTTTGTTTGTTTTATTTGTCATGTAAATATCTTTAATATACGGTATTTTAATCGTTAGTTATTTTTAAGAAAAGCAAACTTTTGTAAAATGTTTCCATGCAAAGGGTAGTTTTGTGTAGTGGGATCCTTTTCTTCTTATTTTGTATAGAAATCTTGGTGTTGTCGCATCCTTGAAAGATACTGAGCTTAAAATACCAAGTTTGGTATTTAACGGACTTTTCATGTTTGAGTTATTTTGCCTCACAAGCACACACACTGATTTTTTTTTCTAAAAACGCTTTATTTGGATTCAGGGAATCTCAAAATATATATTTACAGTGAAATCTGTAATCAAAATGTTGGGTGGAATGCAATACCTTCTCTATCTATGCACGTTGTACTTATGCACTATAGAAAGTAATACAACCTTAGTTTTTGCACAAAATTCGATTTTAAGAATCCTTTAAAATATTTGTTTGTTTAGCAATACTTCCAGGATTACCATTTAAAATCAAATTAACAAAACATCTCTTTAAAATTAAAATTCGACCAAAATCCTTATTTTAAGAATATTAATGTCAGTATTTGCTAATCCATGAATAGAAGCATGGATAAATTTGGAAATTAATATATTCCCCTTTATTTCTTTGCTTGCTTCCAACATAAATATATTTCTCATGTTTGCTCCCTTCGTTTAAAGACATCTTTAATTAATTGGAATAAATTTTACTTTGTATTATTATTTAAGATGATTTAGACTATTTAAAATTCTCGTAAGTAAACTTTAATGAGAGACCAAAACCGATAGAAAAGGAGCTATGATGTGTTACATTCACTGGCTCTCTTTTCCTCCTATCATTTATAAGTTTTGACTATTCTTATGAAAGCTTGTTTATGGTCTACTTCATTTAAAATGAGATAAATGTTTGCCTATGTAACTATATTACAGTTTTATCATGTATGCAAAGGGAACAGAGATAGTCGAACCTTTAAGAACTGTACTCTACATGTTTTCCATACAAGCCCATTACTCTTTCCTTATAATCATGAGTAACATGAATATCAAAGGAGCTTTCTTGTTTTAGTTAAATTTAAATGGTATAACGATGAATGAAATTGATGAAATGATGCTCAAATGAGGTCATGGTCCACGGAGCTTAAAATGACTCGACATTTGTTTTCTCGATATTTCTTTTTGGGGGAAACCCCGAAAAATCTCACCCTAACCGAGATTCGAAACGGGCACTCTTGAATCTGAGAGAAATACGCTACCTTCAAACAAAGGAACTTTAAAAGAATGAGAAAAATTTCACAAATTCGAACCTTTAACACGAAAATGGCTGATGCCCACAAACTTTTATTTTAAAAATGGGTATTTTAAAGAGGTCTACATCTTTTACTCTAGCTTAACATTCACCACTTATATAAGAATATACAACAAGTTATACAAGAATACTTCACAGGCCATATACAGAAAATTCAAGATATACGTTTTATATTTCATGTAAATATATTTAATATATGTGGTTTTAATCAATATAATTGGAGCCCTTTTTGAAAAAATTAAAAATGTTAAAAAAATGTTCCATGTAAAGAGCAGTTGAAGGTGAAGGAAAATCTCATGCCATATCTTTAGAAGATACTGAAGTTAGATACCAAGTTTGGTATGTATATGTCTTTTGCTTTTGAGTATGCTGTTCACAGACATTAACACACATATACAAAGAGAGAGAAAGAGAGAGAGAGAGAGAGAAAAGATACACTCACCTCGAACTATGCAATCTATGAAATCTTTACATCGTATTTTTTGGGTGAAATACAATATTTTCCCTACTTACTATATGAACTAGAGAAAGTAAAAATCATGCAAAGAACTGATCTACATTTAGTTGTGCAAGTAATATTGCAGAAATAGCAGTGGCTACGTTTGAGCTATACTGAAAAGAAATAAGCGATTTTAACCATACATGGAACAACCAGAAAAGTAGGGATGGAATTTGTCTCACTCGATCCAAATTCTGTTATCGAGCTACAAGTCAAACGCAATGCTTAAGTAGGTAAGAGGAAGTACTGTGCTTCACCAAAATATTTTTCAGATTTCACCATAAATATAGGTTTTGAGCGCATCAAAAGTAGTTTTAGAAAATAATCCTTATTTGTCTATAATCAATATGGTTGCAAAACAAAAGTCAAACACAAAAGCTTCATTCAACAAGTACCAAAGATGTAATACAAGAATTCTGCACAAAATGCTCACATCTTAAACTAGCCTTTATACGGAAAATGTTTTGTTATTTCTGATTTTGTGAAAAAGGGCTCCAATAATTTTAATTAAAATACCATATATTTATGACGTATGTGATGCATATCTTGAATCTTCTAGAATAGGCTGTAAAGTCCTCTTTATTCTGAATGACTTTTTCGTATCTTTAAATTTTAAGAGATAGTTTTAATACAAAAACATTGTAAATTTTGTTAAACGAACCAATTTATTACAAATGTTTGTAAGGCGTTAACCATATCCGAGATAATCTTTCTTATCGGTTTGGATTTTAAATACTTATATACTTCTCAGTTGGTATGTCGCTGCTCAGTTTCTTTTGACCACGGTCGCGAAAAGAGAATTAAATTTCTACACCATCATGCTTAATCTTAAAGGGTTTGAATATCGTTTTAATTTAGTATATTCTTGTATCAAAATGTGTAAATTCGTAATGCATATTAAACTTTATTGACAATAAGTGCAAAGAGGAATCTATTTTTGCAGTGAATGTTGCTTAAAGAGAGAGACTTTTAGAAAGTGTGCGCACGTGTGTGTTTGTATATCTGTGTGTAAACAGTATGGATCAAAATTAAAAATATACTAAACCAAGTTTCAAACTTAAGTGCTTTTGAGATATTAGGCAAAGATATTAATTTAACTTCTCTTCAGAAAAGCATTCAAAAACATATAACAATGTTCATTTAAATGTCTTAATCCCTAATCGTCCATTAATATGCTGTGGAACAATGAAGAAATGGAACTCTTAAAAGTATAACATTTTTATGAAGTAGAACTTTTCGTAGAATTTGCGTAAGTTCATCATTGTTTATTTCCGCCCCCCCTTTTATTCCCCACAGATTGTCCATGTATATAAACATACATCTGAACTAGGCTTCGTAAGAGTTCACGTCATGGAAAATAAGACGAGTGGAGTTTCCAAATCTTTATATGAACAAACCCATATTAGATAATTTTAAATAATGTATATCCAATTTTATTGCGATTAATGAGCACAAAGAGAATACGAAAATAATTAGGTACCTATATGAATAGAAGAGTATTATAAAGGATAGCCCCAAATGAAAATGAGTGAGGAAAATCGTGTGAAACTTATACATATTTTAATATTATGCTTTGACTTGGAGGGCTTATGAGTTTAAATGAGTTCTTGTGGCAGGGCGTTTCTTTCCTCCACAGTGCTGTTGATAACTGTTAATGGTCGTTGGTGCACATGGACGTGCTGCAGTGCGTATCCTCAAGGCTACCATGCGCTTTCTATGGGATTTAAATCGGGGGAACGGGCAGGCCAGTCCACTCGCCCAATATCCTCTCGTTCCAAGAGCTCCTCCACCTGCGCTGTTCAATGCGGTCATAAAATTGAATTCAGGCCAATTGCAACCCTCAAAATTCGCACAACGGGAAGGAATACAGTATCTGAATAACACTCATTAGTGATGTACCTTGTTCAAAGATTTGGGGGTCTGGACGCCCATATAATATTATACCTCCCAACATCATAACACCCGGCCTCAAAAGCAATCAGTTCCACTACTGGGTACACTACTATGTGTTCCTACACCTCGACAGATGTAGGTACGTCGAGAATTACTACTCAAATCTGGTCTAAATTTGGTCTCATTCAGCGACCTCATTCCTCGTTAATCTAATTCAAACGGTAGTCCCCGGATTACGAGAGACGGTTATTGTTGCGAGCTCTATAGGTATAATTTATTATAATGTTACTATCGTATTTGTTGATTATTTCAGTTTTATAGGTTCATCTTTGTTAAGTTTGTTTATTTTTTTATTTTTTTTTTATTTTATTTTATTTTTTTTTTGTCGTTCAGGTACGGTACTACCTAGATTCGTGCTGCTAGGCAGTAACTCGTAAAACCCTTGCATTCCAAGTACATTTTCTTCAACAGTGAAACAGTTTACACGTAATCCATTTGTGTATGCCCAGTTTATTTCCATTCAATAAAACAATATTACCCACATCCAATAAAATGATTATGTAATTTCTAATGCATTGTTATTCTTCATATTCAGTCATAATTGTAAATCGAAATATTCTGTTGTTACAAGTATACAGCCCATTATCTGAATACTATTATTCACTTTAAAATGTCATTCAACTGTAATAATATTTGGATTGTTTTCAGACACTAGGAGACATTTTGAGAGCCCTATTCAGTTATTGTCGTAACACAAAAAGGTCTGTGTAGTTCTATATTTTGTACGTTTGGCTCATACCCACATTTGAGATGTGTGTAATAAATGAAGTTCAACTGTACAAGAGAGGGGTGAGGTTTAAATAATTCATTTCTATTTTATTGTAGTAGCTATTGAATTTGTTCTATTTGTATTACGTCTAAGTGAAGTGAAATTTATTAATCCATTGATTCATTCATTCGATGATAGGTAACAGAGAAAGTGAAAAGAAACAGCGATGGAATACCCTACATTCTACTCTGTAGTAATTCTGGTATACGTTAATATTTTCAAATACTGCTTAAAAGTACCGCGATGTGAGTGTAGAATCTAGAGAAGAAATAAGTACAAAATTAAAAAAGAAAATCTGGCATCAACTAGGAAAATGACATTCAGAAACAGCAATTGCTACTATATGCAGATAACGCTGTTACCTCAGCCTTCTAGTCTTTCGTCTCTTTGATCAATATTGTCGTTTGAATTATAGCACATGAGGACAGTAAAATTGCTCTCTGACATTACCACACGCTGCGTCACAACCTGTTTCAGCACTCGCTATTAGAGAAGGTAATTTGCAGAGAAAAGCAGCCTTCGTTCTGGTACATACAATGTCGGTAATGAATTTCGCTCTCGGTGCAATACTGCACTTGTTTGTGCCTTCAGAAATATTTACAAACCAGTCTGCTGGGTTTCTGTTTCTTTTCTGAAGAAATTTACTTTCTCTCTCTCTCGAATTCTAGTTTTAGTTACAAATTTCTTGTAACTAATCTACAAGGAGCTTGACTTCCAGCATTACGAAAGCCACTCATTATGGGACGTCACTTGGCTGAATTCCAAATTCGGCATTTTTAGGCAGAAGGCATGAAAATGTAAAAATCTGATGTGTTCTATTCACATATCTTTCTCTACTTCTTCTGAAATTAAACTATTCTTGCAAAAGATTATTCTTCTGTCTACGTCATGCTAATAGAGATAAACTACGTTAGGTTGAGATGTATTGTACTGTACTAGTTTCTCTTCATGTGTGCTTACAGAAGGGGAGGTAAGGAAAGGGAGAAAAACACATCTGTACAGTCCAGTCAAAGTGGCTAGCTAATGCTGACAGAGCAATTATTGGATTTATTTTCCCTGTTGTTTCTTAGACATTTATGTCCAGATAGGTTAGTGTGAAAATAAATGTCTTTTCTATGTATGCATAAATGTCACTGAAATAAAATAAACCTTCCACTTGCGATAAAATAAATAAATAATTTTCTCTTTGCGATATAAACTAATAGCAGCAAATAAAAACAAACGTTTCCCATGTGCATAGCTCACTTAAGTAACGATATATTGTGCTAGTGTATGACGTAAAACGCACTTTCTTTTATCAGGCAAGATAGTTTTGTATTTAGAAAAGCTTCTCTTAACGTCGCATGATGTGACTGATGCAAGTCAGAAGTATGGGGCATCATCAATGTATATTCTTGCAGATCTATGTCACTGACAAAATTTGCGTCCTCATAAGACATCTAAATGCATATCCAACATTTGTATGCAGAAATTTTCGAATGTTGTTCTCACTTTTTGAGTAATCGCATCTGTGGCGTTTCTTATGCTGTCTTCAGCAATTTGCCTACTATGCGAAGTGCTTTGTACATTTCTAAATTAACTGATTTAAGCACCATTATTGTTTTAAATAGATCTGCAAAGTTATTTTTTATGTATACTAGAGATTCTTTAGTTCTTTTGATATTAGCGATTTTGTTATGTCCATTGCTGCACAACCTTCGCATCTCACGAATGTAGTACTAATCATTTTATCACCGTAACCTTATATCACTATCACTCAATGAATACTTCTAAAGGCGCTGTCAATGTGAACACAAGTGACGCAACGTTTCACCTAATCACAACCGGTTTGAACCGACTGTATCACCCCTTCCCGACATCGTAAAACATCCATGCAGCATAACTGAATTTTCGACCACATACAATATGAGCCGAAGTCTAGAGATAAACATTAGCAGAAATTGTATTTAAACTTATTTGCTTATAAAAGTTAGAGAAATAAAGGAATACAATAGGCTAAAGCGATTGTGAAATCTTTTAAAAATTCTCGCTATAGATTGACTTCGAAATTCGATTCTCTTTACATGGGCATGAGAAAATAAAAAAGAATCGAATTACGACTTCCTGTTTGAGAAAGTGCAAGACGTATTTTAAAACTGAATGTAGGAATATTTCGGAAACCGTTAACTCTACAAAACATGTAACTAACAGAAATTCTGTGTTTTAAGGATGTCAATATTTTTTGTGCAGTAATGTTTTGTCTATCTCATGCAGTTTACCAATTATGCAAAAGTCATAAAGAATAAAGGGGAATTCAGAGGCTATTTCCAGGAAGCTCAAGAGATATATTAGCCATGTAATTATTTTTAATATACGACATTTTAATCAAATTTCGTTAGTCATTTTTGAGAATCTTCGTGTCACATCCTTGGAAAATGCTAATTTAAATATCAAGCTTGGTATTTAACCAACTTCTAGTTTTTGAGTTATTGTGTTCAACAACACACAAACCCTGTCACCTAAACATGGATCCTTTTCTAGAAATTCTTTCTTTTCTTTCGGACTCGCGGGACCTCAAACATATATTTTCGGTGAAACATCGACATCGAATTTTTTCGTGGAATGCAATGCCTAAATAGTATGCACGAAGTAGAGACACTAAAATTGGAAGTCCACGTTTCACATTTTACATTCTAGGACACTTATAAGGCAAAGGAAATATTGTTTTCACACAAAAATTAGGAATCAGGATTTAACGGGAATAAACATTTTGAACACTTCACTTTTTTTTTAAAAAAGTTTCTATGTGTTTTTTCTTTGTCACTGTGTTTGTGTTTGTATGTATGTTTTTGTGAACAGCATAGCTCAAAAAGAAATTAGTTTTCGTTAGAGCAGTTTTTCTGGCTAGCTAGGGCGTTAAACAGCAAAATAAAATAATCAAAGATCTGAAGCTTTCCCAACATTGATTATTGATAACGGTTTCTCGGGCTAACAGTCAAGTAAGATTTGGATAACTACTCAAGCTTTCAGTGACTAATTCTGCCGTCATCCTCAGGGGAACTGGAGTTAGCGAAATCGCGTATTAGAAATTTCACCTCTCCTTGAAAAATGCCACTAGGTGTAAAAAAAAAAAAAAAAAAAAAAAAAAAAAAAAAAAAAAAAAAAACGGATGTGCTACATTCATACATCGTTCTCTACATATTTTTCCATACATTATTCTTACAAAAACATATTTTTCTCGCTACTTCAACTAATCGAGATAAACAAACAAAAATTGTTGTATTACTTGGTTCCTTCTAAGAAGAAGGAAAATAAAGAATCACCAGGCTAAAACACTCTCAAATCTTTTAAAAGCTGTCGCTTACGATTGCCATTGAAATTTAGTTTTATTTCCAGGAATAAACAAAGCCATGAGTAAAACAAGAGAGATATGCAACGGATTTGAGAAAAGTATATTAAAATTTAAACCCCTAATAGGATAAATGGTTACTTCTAAAAAAAAAAACAATAAAAAACAAACTGTGCGACATAAGCTGTGTGTTTTAACGAGATCTACATTTTTGGTTTTTGTGTAGTGTGTTTTTGTCTATCTCTTACATTTACCAACAATGCTAAATTCAGCAAAATTCATCCAGAATATAGGGGTCTTCAAAGGTTATTTCCAGGAAATTCATAATATATGTATTTTAATCAAAATCGTTAGCCAATTTTGAGAAAATCAAAATTTTAGTTTGGGAAGGAATTTCCTCGAAAATCTTCGCATCGCATTCTTGAAAGATATTAAACTTCAATACCTAATTTGATATTTAACGATATTTTCGTTTTTGAGTTATGTCATCAACACACACACAGGCAAACAGCCACTCATACTAACCTTTTTTGTAAAATATTTTTGGATTCAAGGGGTCTGAAAACATACATTTTCGATGGATCTCGGTATTGAGCTTTTGGGTGGAATACAATATCTGCTCTATCTACTATGTATGTTCCTCATGCGCTAGAGAACGTAATAGTGTGGTTTCACTAGGGGACCAGTATTTGCGTTGATATCTTGTAATTTCGAATGGAATACAATACCTTCTTTACCAACTGCACATTTTATGTACATAGAAAAGAAGGTAAACATGGCATGATGGGCTGGCACCACAGCCGGTGGATACTGGTGATGTATCAAATGAAATGATAAATTTATTAGTTAAGGCAATTTGGGACTTTTAGGAATATGTTTAGGTACTTCCCGTCATTTAACAGTTATGAAGAGAGAAAAATCTGGTAGAACCTCAGTCAGTCAGGACGCTCCTGCCGCGACTCAGGGCGTTCCTGAAACGATTACCTTCAATAAAATCAGAGAAAGCTTTCGTTATCTCTTAAACAAAACAAGGATATATTTCCGTAATATCTTCTTCAGACATGAAATAGTTCCATATGGGTTAGCATACCACCATCCCATCTATTATTTAAGATAGTATACCCGTATTTGATTAAAAGTCCGTTTTAGAACCTTTCTGGTTATGCAATGAACGGTTTTGTAGAATTCCCAGCCTGTACAAGAGAACGACTGCTTTCAAAAACCCATACTACAAGAGCCTTTAACATTTGCAGGTGCCGCGAGTGAGCGCACGCAGAAACGCAATTTACGACGTAACAATAAAAAGAGCGTTGCGCGGTACAGTCTCATCCCGAGTTAACCTCTGACCTGAAGTCAGATACCGGCACCACCTCGTAAAGTGCCGCTTTTTACACCGCCGCGTCCCGGTTCCTGCTAATAGGGGCACACGTTTCGACATGCACATCGTTCTTCCTTCCTTCTTTCCCTAAACTTCTTTATTTCCCTCCTACTAGATGGTCTGTCCCCGATAAGACTGCGAGATAACCCTTGCTTTAAGCACATGGCACATAGATGCATACCTTTTTTCTTAGTTTGTAAGTATGAGAACGGAGTTTCCGCTTCGCTTTTTTCTAAACTAGCTGTACCCAGCATAACATTTGTTATTTTGGCTACCTTTAAGATAATGACTAGGTCGAAATTTAAAAAAGAAATAGGATTTTTATTTATCTCATAACTAAGCGACACATTCTACTTTCTCTAGTTGGAAATAGAGAATGCATTACATTCCACTCCAAAATAGGAAACCAAAGTTTTATATTCTACTGGAAATACACGTTTTGGTGACCCGTGTATAAAACATTTTTAGGAAAAAGGTCCGAGCACGCATGTGTGTGTGTATGTGTAACCGAGAACAGGATGACTCAAAACGCAAAATCGATTATTAACAAAACTTGATAACTAAGTTCAACATATTCCAAGAATGCGACATGAAGATTTTCGAGAAAATCTTCCACCCCAACATGGAAAACTTTTATAACATGTGATTTTCTCAAAAATTGATCCAACGATTTTGATTAAAAGGCCATATGTTAAGATATTTACATAAGAAATAAAATGTTTGTATTGAATTATTGGAAATAGTCTCTGAAGTCCTCTCTTTTCTGAATAAATGTTGCATAACTAACAAACTATAAGGGATAGACAAACAGTTACTCCACAAAAAACGTACACGTCTTCAAAACACACAATCTATATCATATATAGTTTTACCTTCTCTACACGTACTATGTACATAGTGCAAAGAGAAGGTATTCTAATGCATCCAAAATCAGATGCCTAGATATCACCGAAATTACTTATTTTGCAACTACCCTTACATGGGACATTTTTCGAAAAATGGTATTTTCTCAAAAATGGTTCTAACCTTTTTTATTAAAATAGCTTATGTTTAAGATATTTTTATGACAAATGAAATGTATATCTTGAATTATCTATAAATAGCCTCTGAATTCCTCTTCATTTTGGCAAACCGTAAGAGATATAAAAAAATTACTGCACAAAAAATGTAGACTCTATTAAAACACACAATTTATGTCATATACATTTTTATTATACAGCTAACCGTTTTCGAGTAATTCCGAGTTTTAGTTTCAATTTTAAACACTTTCTCAAAGGGGAACACATCTCTGTTCTCGTTTCTCGTACTCTCGGTAAGAAAAGAGAATGGAACTTCAATTGTTTCATATGGTCCAGCTTTTAAAGGACTTGACTCGCTTTAGCCTGTGCATTCCCTTATTTTCCTTCTATTTAAAAGGAAACAGGTAATATGACTGATTCTGTTTATGTTTATCTTGACTACCTGATTTAGACAAAAGATTAATCGTTTGAATAAAAGTTTTGTTTGTGGAACAGCTAGTCAAAGTAATGTGAATGGAGCACATCAGATGTTTTTTAAAGTTAATGAATTCTCAGATATCCCTTGTTATTACTTTTAATTTTAAGATATTTATAATTTTCTGAAACAGGAAGTCGCGTGTGTTTTTCCTTTGTTTTACACCTGGCCATAGAAAATGAGCCAAATTTCAAAGTTAATCGCATACCGAGAGTTTTTCAAAAGGTTTACTATTGTTTTAGCTTCTATTTATAAGGAATCAAGTAATAAGTCCATTTCTGCTAACGCTTTTCTAAACTGGCATCATGTAGACAAAAGAATAAATTTTTTGTAAGAATATTTGTTTGCAGAACAGGTAGAAAAAGTCACGTGAATTGAACATATATTTTTAGGCAATCCTCGCACGATTCTGGCCATAAATATCACCGGTCCCATAATTTTGTTTAATAAGTTGATGGTACCAATTTGGTTTATACGTAAGCATTTACAATATATTCTCGTAATACTAACTGGCTTACCTTGTAAGTTTAGTTCTTTGAACGTCAGTTAATTTCCATTTACCTCTCCTGTTCTTTATGCTAGTTTTGCATAATGATTTAGAGCTTATATATTTCTCTCCTTTCCTTTTTATAGTCGTCCTATGTGGTGTGGTAGTTTCCATGTTTGTATCCAGTTCGACCGTTCAATTTTGGCGGAGGGCGATGAATGTTTTTGAAGGCAAAAATCCTTAGCATAAGTTCCTTCGGAAAGAAAGTAAAGCCGTTGGACTTCCTTAAAGTTTATTACCGTTTAAAAGATGTTCTTAACCTGAAGCAGAAAGACTCTGGGCGGCAACAACAACAACTCTGATTTGTCTTGATAAACAATATGCTGGCATTTGGTCACCATGTGCGCTTAGAGTGAAACTAGTAATCCCACTTAATCATGAAAACAATGCAAATGTCGTACTGGATTCGCTGTAAAACTGCATTTATGTATTGCTTCGTTCCATTAAAACACTCTGACAAAAATATCTACTGTGATATACTCACACGACTTTCTCTAGCTGCTCTACAAACTGTTTATAAAAATCCATTCTTCTTTCTACACAATGCTAATCGAGATAAACATTAGCAGAATGTTCTTATTACTTAGTCCCTTTGGCATTTTTCTTTAAATGCATTAACAACCAATTCATAGGCCAAAACTTTAAGTCAAAATATTTAGAGCAAATTTTGAGAAAAACATAATTTTCAGAACTATTTCCATGTAAAAGGTAGTCTAGAGTGGTCGAATTTTGTAGAAAATCTTCGTGTTGCATCCTTAAAAGATGCTGAACTTAAATGTCAAATTTGGTATTTTCGTTTTTGTGCTATGCTCCACATACACACACAACTGGTCTTTTAATAAAAGTGTATTTCCTTTTTCCTTTCTTTTAGGATTCAGGAGAGCTCAAAACATTTCCGGTGAAATCTCGGTATCGAATCTTTGGGTGGAATACAATACCTACTCTATACACTATGTTCATAGTGCGTGTAGAGGAAGTAAAAATAGTAGCACCAAATTTGTGGGGACCAAGATAAATACTTTGATTGGTTCTGTAATTTCACTCCTTTTTTAAACGTTCTGGAAAACTTCAAAGAGGAAAGCAAACAAAATTAATTTAAATAAATGTACGTGAATTTCACTCCCTTAAAAGATCACTTAGTAAACACGGTATATTTTAATAAAATGCATGCAGTAGTTCCTAAAAACGGGGTCACGAAGTTACATGCTTTAACATAAATGAGATTGGGCTTACCTTCTTGCCTTAAGTGAAAGTTGACTTCCAAATAGCTCTTGCATACCTCTGATTGCGTCTGAAAGAAAATAAAGTTTGATACTTCAATTTTAAACTGGGCCATCATTATTTATTAAGACAGGTATATGCCAGATAGTAGCATATCTGTCTCACATTCAAGAGGACACAATTTTGAATCCCGGCAAGGATGAATTAAGGGGTTTTCCTTTATCCTGACAAGAACAACAGTGGATAGTTCTAAGCTCTAAAGACCCCAGATCATTACACCCATTTCATTCATCGAACGTCAGATACATTTACCAGGTTAAAAGGCGTTAAAAAACAAAACAAAAAATGAGAAAAGTATAAGCAACTACTTTACAATTGAAACCGATAACCAGGAATATTTCGGAAATGTTAGCTTCACAACAAAACGTAAAGGACATAAACTGTGTGTTTTGAAAAGATCTACATCTTTTGTACAGTAAGTTTTGTCTATACCTTACGGTTTAGCAGTTAAGCATAATTTGGGGAAATTTATCCAGAATAAATCGGTCTTCAGAGGATATTCTCAGAAAGAAAATCAAAATATAATTATATAATTATTTGGAATGTAAATATCTTTTATATATGGGATTTTAATCGAGCTCGAGAGTCATTTTTAAGAAAATCAAAATTTTCGAAAAGTGTTGCATGTAAAGGGTAGTTTATGGTGCGGGATTTTCTTGGAAACCTTGTTTCGCATCCTTGGAAGACACTAAACCTAAATACCAAGTGGACTCAGGGGACACCAAATTATTTATTTCCGGTGAAATATAGATATTGAATTTTTGGGGGAAATACAATGCCTTCTGTATCCACTTAGTACATTGTACAGGGTGATTTACATAGACCTGACACATTTATTTTTTTAATCGTTTCAAAACTGATTGTACTAGCGACAACTTATTATACCTAAATTGTAGAGCAATTTTGGAAGATTATTTACCTCCATAGCAAACGTGCATAAGGCACAACTCAACACGTCGTTCTATGTTTCTAGCCACTCGTTGGAGGACTCTGTTGTCAATAGCTTGAATCTCCTTTGTGGTGAGGTCCTTCAGATCGTCCAATGTCTGGGGACCTGTGGTGTAAACCCTGTGTTTTAAGTAACCCCATAGAAAGGAGTCCAGCGATGTCAAATCCGGAGATCTCGGTGGCCACATGTTACTGGAAATTATCCAGTCGACAAAGAAACTTGCAATCAGGTTCATGGATACATTTGATGTATGGCATGTAGCACCATCTTGCTGAAAATATCCTTGACTCAGGTCTACATCGTCCTGTTGCTCAACAAACTCCGTGAAAATCAGTCGGTACTCTGCAGCGTTCACAGTCTGGTTAAAAAATTTGGTGCGGATATTGCGGATTTTAACCGGGTGCATAGATGCTTAATAGATGACATATGGATTTTCGATGGCCCAATGGTGTCAGTTCTGCAAGTTCACATAACCGGATAAATGGAACCATGCTTCATCTGTGAACTATGTGATAGGCAATATGGCAGGGTTTTGCACAATGAACGTCTGAAACCAACGACAGTAATTCAATTTTTGTATCCTTATCTGGTTCCTGTAGCTGATGCATAACCGTAACCCTATATGGCTTTAGGCCTGCACTTTACGTAGCTCTCTGGCACATCTAGTAGGTCTTAATGATTTTTTGAGTTACTGCTCCTGTCGTGCTCTTACGTCAACAACAACCATGGGAAGCCAAGATGAACGATGCTTGCCTTTTTCACTCACTAGAGATCCAGTTGTTTCCAATTTGTTTACCAGTCCCAGTATTGTGTTTCTTTTGGGAGGATTGCGAACACCAAATTCTCTCTGGTTTGCCCTTTGAGTAGCTTTAATTGAATTCGTAATCCAGTATTGCTTCACAAGGAAGAGTCGTTGATTTAATGTGTACTACATTTTCACGTTGACTACCTACAAGAACAAAATGTCGAAACAGCTGAGAACAATGCAATTAGGAATAAAATCTAAACATCTGCGCATCTAATGACAAGGAATTAAAATTCCAGAACATTCTGCTTAATTTGGTGCTAAAATAGGGCCATTGAGTGAATTTCCAACGGAATAAGTAAAGAAATAAATGTGCCAGTTTTATATAAATCACTGTATATGCGGGCTAGAGAAAGTACAAAGAAAATGCAAGATATTCAACGTTACAATTATTTCTATGAAACTATATTAATTAGTTTACTGACTGATAATTAATAATTGTTGCATTGTTAAATCTGTTTTAATATGGTGGTTTTCTACCATATGTATAAATAAAAAAGAAAGCATTAACCTTAACAACAATGTGTTTGCAATTACGTGAGCAAAAATGTGAACTATACCATTTCAACAAGTGTAAAAAACGGACATACACTCTCAACGAAGTAATAAAGGAAGTAAATAGTCAAAATTATGTATTTGTATTCCGTATGCTCATTTCAGCGCATCTTGATTTTAAAAAAATCTTATGTGTAACACTCACATAACTTTTACTAGATGCTCTACAAACCAACTTCTTACAAAAGAGTATTCTTCTTTCTACACAATACTAATCGAGATAAACATTAGCAGAATGTTCTTATTACTTAGTTCCTTATAAATGGAAGCGAACTAAGAGAATGCACTAGACTAAAGTGATAGTAAAACGTTATAAAAGCTGTTGTTAATGCGATTGAATATATAAATCGCTTCTCTGCTTGGTAAAAACCAAAAAAACTAAAACAAGAAAAACGCACACCTCCTGTCTGAGAAAAGTGTAAGTATCTACTTTACAATCGAAATCAATAACAAGTTATTTCTCGGAAACGTTTTCTCCACAACAAAACGTAAAGGACATACATTGTGTGTTTTGACGAAATCTATATTTTTTGTAAAGTTTTTGTCCATCTATTACGGTTTAGCAAAATTCGGAACAATATGGCAAAATTCATGAGAATAAAGAGGTTTTCAAAGGCTGTTCCCAGAAAATTCAAGAAATTCTTTTTATTTGGGATGTAAGTATCTTTAATACACGGGATTTTAATCAAAATCGTTAGAGTCATTTTTGAGATAATGAAAGTGTTCTATGTAAAGGGTAGTTTCTGTGGGGGATTTTCATGTTACATGCTTGGAAGGTACTAAATCTAAATACCAAGTTTCGTATTTAATAGTCTGTTCGTTTTTGAGCTATGCTGTCCACACACACACACACACACACACACACACACACACACACACACACACACATAGGCAGAGAGACAGACAGACCGACAGAAGCACACACACGAATTTTTTTCTGAAAATGTTCTTAATGGACTCAGTAGAGCCCAAAACATATATTTCGGTTGAAAACTCGATATCGAATTTGAGGGTGAACTATAATACCTACTCTATGCACTATGTACATTGTACATGCGTGCTATAGAAAGTAAAAAACAAGTAGTAATATTAAAATTATTTCTATAAAATTGTACTAATTTGTGTTTAACAGATTTTCATTTACACTGAAGTTGTTAATCGTGCAATTCGATGTATTCTGAAATTAATAAAATGGATGAATTGGATTGGTAAGGAAGGGATGAATTGAGTAAAAATAAACAAAGGTCCTTCCTCCCTAAAATAAGCATTTTGCCCAAAATTCCACTTTTAAGAATGAAGAAAAACATTGGTCCTATTTTACACAATTAGCAATTGATGTATTCTTAAATCGGTTTTAATATGGTGGATTTATACATATGTACAAATAAAAAATAACATTAACCTCAAGAACTATGTGTTTGGAAATTATGTGAGCAAAGATGTGAACTTTACCACTTCAACAAGTGTAAAAAATGGACATACTCCCTGAATGAACTTATAAAAGCAAGTAAATAGTCAAAATTGTGTATTTGTACTTTTTTTTTGTAGTGTTTAACGCCCGCTTTAACTACTTATGGGACAGCAGGCCACACTGATGATACATGAATGAAGATGGCTGGGGAAATGCGATGGCTGGGGAAACCGGAGAACCCGGAGAAAACTCGACCTAGCGCGCTTTGTCCACCACAAATCTCACATGCGTTTGCCTAGGATCGAACCCGGGCCGTCTAGGCGAGACGCGAGAGGTCTAACCACTCGGCCACGGCGCGGCCATAACACTCACATGACTGTCTCTAACTGTTCTACAAGCTGACTTCTTACAAAAGATTATTCTTCTTTCTACACCATGCTAATCGAGATAGGCATTAGCAGAATATACTTACTACTTAGTTCCCTTATAAGTAGAGGGGAAGGAATGCGCTATGCTAAAGCGATAGTCAAATGTTTTAGAAGTTATTGTTATGCGATTGCCATTGATTAGAACAAAAAACAAAAGAAAAAACGGAAACTTCCTGTCTGAGAAAAAGTATAAGTGTTTTAAAACTGAAGCCAATAACGTGGAATATCTTTGAAACGGTCAACTCTACAACAAAAATGCCTGTTACATAAATTGTGTGTTTTAACGAGATCTACGTCTTTTGTGTAGCAACATTTTGTCTCTTCCGGTTTAAGCGTGAAGCAAAATTTTGCAAAAATCAACCGGAATAAAGTGCTCTTCAGAGTCTGTTTCCCAATAATTCAAAATATACATTGTATTTGTGTTGTGAATAACTTTAATATAAGGTAACCTTTAGAGCCACTTTTGAGAAATTAAAAAGAAATCCATGAAAGCGTAGTTTGGGATGGAAGAATTTTCTTGACAATCTTCGTGTGGCATGCTTTGAGAATAGTAGATACAATTTAAATACTAAGTTTTTCAATACTAATTTAATGTTGGAGCTATGCTGTCCACAGACCACACGGACCTTTTTCTAATTTTTTTTTTAGACTCAGAGGGTCTCAAAAGACATATTTTTTATGTAATCTCCGTATCGAATTTTGGGTGCAATGTAATACCTGCTCTATACACTATGTACATAGTACGTATAGAGACATTTAAAAAATGCGGTTTTTTCAATATCTAAATAATGAATTCGTTTGTCATAAAAATACCTTAAATATATGACATTTTAACCAAAAAATCGTTAAGAGCCATTTTTGAGAAAATCGAAACTTTCAAAAAAGTTTCATATCAAAGGTAGTTGGCAGATGTTGGGGTTTTCTTCAAAAAGTTAATGTCGCATCATCCATGGTTTGACATGTATTTCCGGTGAAATCTCAACAGTGGATTCTTAGGTGGAATATAATACCTTCTCTATTCACAATGTATATTGTACATACGGGCTAGAGAAAGTAAACATGGACTTATCAACCTTAATTTGAGTTAAAACTTTAACTGACTGCTTCATGGCAAACCTTTCTCCGTACGTGAACAGGAAATCTATTTTACTTGGGTGTGGTGTTCTTCGCCTACCGGCTTTTGAAGATGCCGGTTTTTGCAAACACCTGTTTGCTCAAGTGTTGTTAACGCCCAAATCAATATTATTTAGTCATAAGTTTCTTCTTTTTTTCACATACACCATTCTCCAACAGACGGGCATTAACATGTACTAGTATTTTGCTACGCATACGACAATATGCATATGCTTATGGTGATGGATTTGTGAAATTTGATAACAACAAACTATCAAAAATTAAAACAAATATTTTGTTTCATAATAAAATTATAAAAGCTTTAAAATTTAACGAAATGTGTAATTTTTGCACTTGGCCAAATTAACTGGCATATGTCTATTAATAGGTACTTCCAACTTAAACCTTATTTTCTCACAAATATTTCTCCAACAGTTTTCCATAGGTGCTTAAAATGCTTCATTGATACATTCTCACTGCTTTGTTTCAAATCTACTACACTGTCTCTCAAAAGTACACTAAAGAAATTGTCATTTTAATTTCGAAACAGTCCTCCAGTTTTGTTAAATAAATTACTAACATTTTGAAAATCAAGAGTTTTAGAGAATAAGAAAAGTAATCAATATAGTTAATACTAAATATAATATGACAGATGTATTTCTGAACCCATTTGCTGTAAAACTGGAGTTTTATCTGAGTATTTTAAAAAATTGCACCATTATTAAAACAATGAATTTAGGCAATAAAATATTATTAAAAACATGTACGTTTTAATTATAATATGGCAAAATGCCACTACTGTTATGTATAATAATGGTGTAAATTTAAGTATACTTGAACTTTAATAATCACCGTTTATTTTCCCAATTACTGCAAAGCCTCAAGTCCTTAGATTTTTAGCGATAACAGGCCCATAGGTGAAAATTTCCCATTTAACTTTTTTGCCAAAAAGAAATGTCTCAATCCCATCTTATCTATTCTTAGAGGTTCAACCTCTAAAGTCAGTTAAGAAATTATGTAATTTTTAAAAAATGTCTTTTTCTAATTACCTCCAATAGATTTCAAGCTACGTTTATCGCAGAATGATTATGAATGAACTCTAAATATTATAATAAATCTATTACTCTTTAACTTTTAGAAATGATAGAAGAGACCTAAAGAATTGTTTTTATAATATAATGATAAATGTTTGAAAATAACACTCAAAGTAGCTTACCAATCAAGTCACAAAATAAAATAGCACCCCACTTCCTAAAGTAACTGAAAATAAATATTTAGAGAAAAATTGAACAGAAGTTTTGAAGTACTAGCGAAAAAATCTCTGCTTCATCTAGACATTATAAGGCTTTTCAAATCATTCAAAGAAGACACATCGGTTTGCAATCACAATGTTCTCAATTCATTGAAAGCATATAATTATAAAATGCATATAATAAAACTGTTTAGAATTTGTTTCTGAATATTCAGATACCAATATATTTAAATAAGGAACATTATTTGTAACGCATAGCTTCAAACATTTCAAATTCAGATTTTACATTATAAGACGATAATGTATTTATAATTGATCCGATAATTAGGATAAAAACTTCCTTACATGAAGTAGCTAAAATTGACGTTGAAAAGCTGATGTTCCATTCACATAGCTTTCTCTTTCTGTTTTGCAAACTATTACTACAAAATATCATTCTTTTATGTACATAATGCTACTCACAATTATAAATACTATAAATGGTATTATAACTTACTATTCCTTATAAGTGAAAGGGGAATAATGGAATACAAGGCTAAAGCGACAGTCAAATCTTTAAAAAGCTGTCGCTATGTGATTGTCATTGAAATCCAGTTCTTTCCATGGCCGAGAGTAAAACAAAAAGAGAGATGAAATGGATGAGAGCTCCTCTTTGTGAGAGGTTTATTTAAAATAACAAATAGATCTAAAAAAAGTGTATAGCATAAGTCGTGTGTTTTAACGGGATCTACAAATCTGTATAACAAGTTTTGGCCTATCTCTTACGGTTTACTAGTTATGCAAAATGTATTTAGAGTGAAGAAAATTTCAGAGGCTATTTCCAAGAAATTAAGAGTATACATTTTGTTATGAAAGCATAATTAATTTAAGGAATTTTAATCAAAATCGTTAACAGTTAATTTTTATGAAATCGAACATTTCAAAAAATGTTCAATGTGAAGGGTAGTTTGGGATAAGGGATTTTTTCTGAAAATCTTCGTGTAGCATCCTTGGAAGATATTGAAGTTCTATATCAAGTTTGGTATTTAAGCGACTTTTCGTTGTTGAGTTATATGCCCTCACACACAAATACACACACATTAACCTTTTTGTAAAACTACATTATTTATTCAGTGGTCCTAAAAACATGTATTTCCTATGATATTTCGGTATGGAATTTTCTTGAGCGATACAATATATTTTCTACCGACTATGTACATTGTATATACGTGGTAGATATAGTAAAAAGGATAATATATAAAACCAGCATTCCCGACCGAGGCAAATCTTTTGAAAGCTGGTTGTCATGTGATTTGACATCCGTGTCTTTTGCATGGCCAAGAGTTTACAAATTCCCGTATAAGAAAAAATTTAAAACTGAAACCAGTAATAAGGAGCATTTTGGAAATGGTGAACACCACAAAAAATGTAAATCACATGAATTTTGTATTTTAACAAGATCTACATATTTTGTGTAGTGTGGTTTTGCCTATCTTTTACGGTTTACCAGTTTTACAAAATTTAGCAAAATTCATCCAGAATAAAGATGTCTTTAGAGGCTGTTCTCAGAATGTTGAAGACATATATTTTCTTTTTTATGTGAATATCTTTAATATAAGGCATTTTAACCAAAGCCATTTTTGAGAAAATCAACATTTTTGAATGTAAAATGTAGTTTGGGAAGGGGGATTTTTCTCAAAATCTTGGTGTCGAATCCTTGGAGGATACTTATCTTAAATATCACGTTTGGTATTTTACTGGCTTTTCGTTTTTGAGTTATCGTGTTCATGGATACACACGGCTTTTTTGAAAAATTTTATCTGGACCCTAAAACGTGAATTTCCGGTAAATATCCGTATCAAACCTTTAGGTGGAGTGCAATAACCTCTCTACCCATGTACTGCAGAGAAAGTAAAAATAGAATTCTTGAGAAATGTTTCTTTCACGTCAACATCTTGTGTAGTAGTTTCTTTGGACAACATATTTACCAGGTTAATTCAACAATACACGTGTCTACGCGAAAACATCAATGCCATACACATTCCAGACTAATGCTCTTGAGCTGAGAACAATAAAACGACGGGCAATAAAAAAGTCGTTTCTGAGAAGAAAACATCTACGTACAACCTACCATATTTGTGAAGGATATAATTCACCTGATATTTGGACTCCTATAAGTGATTCCTAAGACTTGCTGTGCTCACATTTAGACAAATAATGACGCAAAGGAATTTTGAAAGGTTACTTATGGCTGCGGAAGAAGCCGATATTTGTCTTTTGACTTTGGCAAACACTAAGCGGATAAAGGCAGCGTGGTCTATGCACGAGGATTTAAAACAACTCAGCCGTAAGTGGTTATTTATTGCACACTATAAAATCGCTTCAAGGTGTAAAGAGGACTCTTATGTACAAAAGCCTTCGACTGGAACATTTTCTCTGTTCCTCTTTTCTTCGACGCAAGAATAAGGTTGTTTCCAAGGCCGGTAAATAAATAAACGCAATGAAGAGCCAATTGACTAAGCCGAGTCGATTTAACAAGAAGAATGGAGGCCAGGTATTGCTAAACGTTCTAAGAGCGGAAATGATGCGCCATTCGTATTTCTTAAGGGTTTGAGGCCATCCAGAAAATAAAGGAAACAACGAGCTCACTCTAACGATCCGAAGATTTTGTTTACAGAAGGCTTGTAAAGCTAACCGTGATTTCTTGCCAAGTTCTGTAAAAGAATAACACGTCACGATTTAGTCCCAATTAAACAGCAATACTGACGAAGCTGTTTGATTCCTAAATTCCAGATCAGGGCTATGCTAGTTAAGCCGTAACAACCTTATTACTGTTCGACAAGAAGCATAACTAACACATCACCTTTGAAAATCTGTATCATTAAACTTTCTCTACTTTTATGTTTATTAAGTTTATCTTACTAAAACTTTCCTTTTACAGTCTCATGTTAATTGAAATAAACATTAGCAGATCTTCCTTTATTACATATTTCTTGCTGGTACAAACAAAACAAAGAAGTACACTAGGCTAATTCGATAGTCAATTATTTTAAGACTGATCGCCATTTAATGGTATTGAAATTCCGTACGCTTTGTTGATCAGGATGAAGCTGAATAATGGCTATTCATTTTAGAAAAGTAGTAAGTATTGGAAATTTTAAAACAATAACAAAAAGTATCTCTCGGAAACGTTTAACAACAGCAAAAAAAAAAAAAAAACTGTGTATCTTAAGGAGAAAAAGAAAAATAATTATAATGTTGATCAGCCACAGGTTTTCCGAACAATAACTGAAAATGAAATTATATTGATGGATTGAAGGATGTGAAAATCGGCGGAACGTTTCGGAAATGCTGCTGGCCTGCAAGTCTTCTTCAGTGGTAGAAGAATATTTGGGGGAATGGTCAAGTGATTTTAATTATTGTACGTTATATTTTAAACATGTGTACGCTTTCTTTAGCCTCATTGTTATTTAATAGATAAAATAAAAGCTGCATATATTTCTCATCTGGGAAATACTAAACACTAAACGGTGTTTAACGGACTTTTCGTTTGTGAGCTATGTTGACTCATATACACACATATACACAAATACACAAGGGCACGTTTCTAAAAATGCTTTTCTTGCATTCATGGCTATCAAAACATGTATTTCCTGTGAAATATCAGTATAGATTTTTCATGGAATACAATACCTTTCCTATCTGCTATATACATGTATGTGTGGGCTAGAGAAAGCAAAAAAGGAATAAAGCAAACTTTCATAACACAGGATTCATTTCAAAGCATTGGTATCCAGAAACTTTAATGCATACATACAGAGAGTTATAATGAACATTATTCAGCGATTTCGACACTGTTTCATTACATATAGATCTGCAGTGTTTGATAAATGATAATAACAATATAATTTAACATAGGTACGGAACGGAATCACCTTTAAGCCAAATGTGATTATATGTCTATTCTGCCGTGTTTTGTTTTTGTTTTTTTGTAACCCGTGTTTTTAGCACTTGAGCGTTTTACATTATTTTGTTTGTTTTTCGTAGTATACAAACATACGTATACATGTATATGCCTTGACAATTTCTATGTTCAGTGGCTAGCTGGCCAAAACGAACCTACAGAATACTTTCTTATCTGCCTGTCTGTCTGCCTAACTGTCGCTTTTTAAGCTCAGACTTCTTTTTGCTTAAAAGTTGTATTATTGCCGTTTATGATGCTTCCAATAAAATGTATCTAGCTATATTCTTATGTTCTTTGGAGCACAAAAACTATTTCGTATTGAATGGCATTCTCAAATAAATTTTTATAAATCATTTTCCGTTTTACACAGTTTGGTTGAAATTAGTGTTTTATAGCCCCATGTCCGTTATAAAGAATGATGAAAAAATTAACATAATCAGCTAAATAGTTTTCGGATGAATAAACACACACAACTTTTCTCTCTTTATAATATTAATATGGATTATGCTCCTACAATAAGCGGTGGAACTTCCTTGATCTAATGGGAAATGGTGGTGCATTGAAGCTGACGCTAACATTCAGGAAAATTACGTTTAGATCTCAGAGCTCATAGAACTTGTAAAGTATGCCATTAAGAAAACGTATTTAGAACTGCTCTTTCAACTGGAGAGCGGTCATCTCATAAAATAGTGGGTATAATACCTGAATAAGAAATGAAAAATATGTAACGCTTCGAACCTGAAGTCGTTGGCCATCCCGGCCTTTCGAAAGTACAAAACATATAGAATATACAAAGTTTTTATTTATATTAAAACGTGTTAGTCAGGAACCGGTTGTTATAGAGCAAGATCGTAGCACTTCCTGTACACAGCGTGAAAGACGTAGAGAAACCTGCTAAGATCATAATCTATGCAAAGTTTGGGTCTGTTTATTTGCCTAGTTTTATCTAAGACGTTAAGCCCATGTTTGTGCGCCCATTATGTGCCATACCCTCCTCGCACGCTCCGCGGTCAGTATTTTTTCTCATTCTTTCCAATGGAAAAAATGTAACCAGCAGAGAAGTCTGAATGAACCTTTCTAGATAAAAGAGGGGGCAAAAACAGCGGCTCATAATATATTAACGAAACACAAACCGACTTTTAAGTCACAGGCAAAAGAAATGAGTACACTCTCAAGGTAGGTATATTTTGTTTCATCTATTTTTGCATTATTTTTACTCTCTCTAGCACACATGTCACAATAAATATAGTAGATAGAGAAGACATTGTATTCCACCCAAAAATTTGATGTTGAGATTTCGCGGGAAGTATATGTTTTGAGGTTCCCTGAGACCGAAAAAATCCTTTATAGAAAAAGGTTCGTATGTGTGCGCCTATGGACAGCATATCTCAAAAACTAAAAGACCGTAAAATACCAAACTTGGAATATAAGATTAGTAGCTTCCAAGGATGCATACGAACATCAATAAAATCCCCCCACCTTAAACTACCGTTTGCATGAAAAATATGTTTATTCTCAAAAATGGCTAACGATTTTGATTAAAATTCTGGGTATAAAACATATTTAAATCAAGTGTATATCTTGAATTTTCTGGAAATAGCTTCTGAAGATCTGTTCATTCTAGACAAATATTATTGAAATTTGGATAACTGGTAAACCCAAAAAAATACACAAAATTTACTAGACAAAAAAATTAGACCTCGTTAAAACACTCAATTTATATCCTAGAGTTAACCGCATTCCGTCTATTATTGGTTTCAATTTTGAGCTATTGAGACTTTTCTCAAACGGTAGATCATCAATCTTGGTCTGTCTTTTGTTTACTTCTGGAAAGAAAAGAGAACTGGATTTTAATTGTTTCACTTAGCGACTGGCTTTAAGTTCTCTCTTTAGTATTTCTTATAACGGGAACAATTTCGGATGAATATTAATGAACTTAAAGCTCTTCCCACTTCTCGTGGAATTGGAAGGTTTATTGCCGTTTTCTTATTTGCGATGATTTTGATGTATCGGTAAAACGCGATTGCCCGTTTACGTTTGCTGATTGGAGGATCTAGGCAGAGCAACGTACTGTTTTACCACTTACGGTGGTAGTGAGTCAAGGTAATAGAGATTTGCTGACCCCTGAATTAAAAAAGTAAAGTATACGGTTAATAGTAGTAGTAACAATACGGTATTATTACAATGTGAAATTTCCCTCGGAACTGCCCAAGTCTGCTCTACTTCAAGGGGAAGCGATTCAAGATGGAATGTATCGTTGGCCTATATCATCTAAGTCAAAGTTTAGAGGTATTCGTTTTTATATTGTTATCACATACAATATGCCAACAGTTGCGTAAGTTACCATAGATTGAACTGCCATATTACATATGCTTATAAGTATGCGGTTCCTCTTTTCCCATAAGTGGATTCATTAATGTGAGAAATTGACATAACCATGTGAATAGATGTGTATTGTTTTGTATTCAAGTTTATATTGTTAGTCTGAGATTACATTGACATTTATTGTAAGATAACATGTAATGAAGAATCACTTCTCATATGCATACTATAACATACCAATAGGGAATTTACTGAACTTATTGAAGGAATCTTATAAATTTGACACATTAGAATTTTAGTAATGAGTAGTAAGTAATTTTAGCAATTGCCAGCGTTTTAACACGTAGTGAGTTATGTTCGGCAGGAGTTCTGATACTTAAAGCTTTTAACGCTATATAGCCTTTAAAATTGCTTAAGGATCGTTATGTTTGCTGTTCGAAATTAAGAACTGTTATTTAGTCTTTTATTGCTAAGTTTATAAAGAAAACTAAAATTTCAAAAAATTGTTTCAGCATTTATTTCTGTCTTGAAAACTAATAGGTGGCGTAAATATGTATGTTAAACTTAGCCATTGTAATGTTTTTACTTTTGAGGGCTAAAAGTATCCAAATGAATAAGCATCGAAATTTTAAATGACCTGGTTCAAAAATTTATCTACATTAAACTTTCTATATTGTAAACGTAATTCAGACAATGCAGGGAGGAAATGTGACTAAAAGTGGCTTCAATACTCCTGAATCTTATGTTAAACATGCTAATTCATACAGCTTTAACTGTATTATCGCGAATCTAAATGGATATTTCTTTACTGAGATAATGTGTAAATATATTTCCAGATGCACTGTATTTTAAACGTTATGAATAACAGAATGATACCCTTAGAAATTACGTCATTTTTTTTCCAACTGCTGGTTTTGTGATCTACAAATCACCAATAAATCAGTGTTAATGAAAGCCTGATTATAAAGGGCTTAAGTTACATTTGTCTTTTCAGCATAAAAAAAAATCTGATGTGTTCCATTCAGGTGTTTTCTACATCTCTGTAACAAATTATTATTAAAAAGCTGATTCTTCTATTTATTTCATGCTAAATGAGACAAACATTAGTAGAAATTGTCTTTAATACCTTCCTCCTTGTAAGTAGAAGGGAAGCAACGGAACATACAAGGCTAAAGCAATGGTCAAATATTTTAAAAACTGGTTGCCATGTGGTTGAAATCCGTTTCTTTACATGTCCAGAAGTTTACAAATGCGTGTAAAAATATTTTAAGTATTTTAAAATGTAAACCAATAACAAGGAATATTTCAGAAATGGGCAGCTCCACGAAAAAATGTATTGATGTATTATATTGTGTGTTTTAACGTGATTTACATTTTTGTTTGGTAAGTTTTGTCTATCTCTTGCGGTTAACCAGTTATACAAAATTCAGCAAAATTAATCCATAATGAAGATGTCTTCAGAGACTATTTCCAGAAAATTCAGACACGTTTTATTTGCCCTGTAAATGTCTTTAAAATGCGGCGTTTTAATCAAAATCATTAGAGCCATTTTTGGGAAAATCAAAAGTTTCAATTTTTTTCCATGTAGAGAGTCGTTTGGGGTGGGGGAATTTTTCTCAGAATCTTCGTATTGCGTCCTTGGAAGACACTAAACTTGAATATCAAGTTTGGTATTTTACCGATTTTTCGTTTTTAAGTTATTGTGTCTACGAACACACGACACACACATACATACACGGACCTTTTTGTAAAAATGCTTTTCTTTGGATACAGGGGGCTCTAAAATGTGTATTTCCGGTGAAATATCGGTATCCATGTTTTGAGTGGCATTTTCCATACCTTCTCTATATACTATGCACATTGTTAGCGTAGAGAAAGTAAACATGGAAAACCCTTATCCGAACACGCCTCGGAACCCAAATTAGAAATTCTTTAAAACCCGTTTCACAACAAAGGTAGGCACTTAATAAAATAAATAAGTAATAGTCTGCAATTACAAATATATCTTCAATATCTTCTAAATGTACTCACATAACCTAAGAAATTGCTGGATATTTAAATACGCTTTATAAGTCGTGATATAAGCTGTACATTTAATAATTTAGGTTTGAAAAAATTACCTATTATCTAAGGCCGAACTTGCTTAGAAGAAGGTTAAATAGACTGGTGTACCCTACTTCCTCACTAAATGGCGTGCAGCTATTGACAGAGAAAAGAGCAGCTCACAAAGAACATACCTAGTAAAATTAATGGTATCACCCTATGCATAATCATAATAAAGGCATCGCCAAGCTCTATGGCTTTTACCCATCTGTCGGGAGCTCCTATTGTGAGAATCACAAGCAAAAGGGGCTCTGGAACAAACAGTCACAAAGGATTTGATAAATGTGTTGCAAGTATGCATGGGTATGCTTCCGTTTAGGTGCCTTTCAAGATCACTTATTGAGCTTCCAAATGGGACACTATTTAACACTCTTAGCCGAGTTTTTTTTTTAACAAGACCCCTGCAAACGACGCGATTTTTGGAGTACCATAATTGAAACAACCATATACGCATTATAACTGCTTATGTATGGCCATTCTGGTTTCAATGAAGGAATTGCGCAGGACAGATTTTGTTTGGGAGATATAAACTGCGAATATAACGAATGAAATACCATTACAAATATCTACAGAACACTACTAGAACGGAAATAAATACCTCGTATATAATTATTGCACTCATTGCAAAAATTTGCATTTTATGTATTTGTCTGTGTACCATATTCTAAACAAGACAAAATATAAGTTGTTATAGTATTAAAAAGAGAAATAAAAAACCATCAGTTACCTAAAGGCAAAAAAAAAAAATCACAAAATTGTTGAGGTTAATGGATAAAGTGCTACATTATTCAATTTATGCTTAAATGTTTACGTGCCAGGAATAACTAAAATACTAAGAGATTGATAACTATGGCTTTTTAATACTGAAGTTATTAGATAATTTTCGAGTTTCAAAAGAGCAAAATAAACCTAATCTGCTCCATTCCTTCCTCTACTTCGTTTTATCCCGTCTCCACATATGAGCCTTTTATTTAGTGAAAGTCATCTATCTTGGATGTTTTCTTCTGCTCCAAAATACATGTTTGTTCCATTTTACATTTCTCCAGCGTATCTATTAGCTAGCAAAATTTTCTCATCCACTGTCTTTATTCCTCATTTCTTCTTCCTTCGTCCACAGAAAACATTTTCATTATTATACAAGTTCACGTTACATGTTCCAATTTTACATTCTCTACATAGTACAGATGCATAGGTAGTGAAGATATTGCACTCCACCCAAAAAATTGAAAGTGAGATTTCACTGGAAATAGGTTTTACGGTTGTCTATATCCAAGAAAAGCATTTTTAGAAAAATATCTATGTGTGTATGTGTATATGTGTGTGTATGAGTCCGTGTATCTGTGAACACAACTAAAAAAGTCAGTAAAATACCAAACTTGATATTTAAGTTTAGTATCTGCCAAGGATGCAACATTAAGATTTTGAGGAAAATTCTTACACCCTAAACTACCCTTTATATGGGAAAAAATCCTTAGCGTCACTTACTTCGAAAGTAAAGTAAATCCTTGACCGTGTTGTAGATTTATGGCACGTAAAATAACTCAAGCCTAATAAAAGAGGCCTCTGACCAAAATTAAGCGGTCCTTCACGCCCAATAGAGAATGGGGCGCTAAAAACTGCAGCAGTTAAAGAGCGTCCATAAATAAAACTCCAAAATTAATTTTTACGTATTTTCCCAAAAATGGCTCTAATGATTTTTATTAAAATATCTTATATTAAAGATATTTACACGAGAAATAAAATGTGCATCTTGAATTTTCTAAGCATAGTCTCTGAAGACCTCTTTATTCTGGCTGACTTTTGCATAACTTGTAAACCATTGGAGATAGACAACTTATTACGCAAAAAATGTAGATCTCGTTAAAACACATAATTTATTCATTTTTTCGTGGAGTTTATCTTTCAGAGATTCCTTGCTATTTAATTCAGTTTTAAAATACTTGAAAAAAAATGTTCATACGGGAATTTGTAAACTCCCGGCCATGCAAAGAAACGATTTCAAACTCATGAAAACCAGTTTTAAAATATTTGAATATCGTTTTAGCCTAATGTATACCCTTATTTCCCTTCTACTTACAAGGAGTTAAGTAACAAGCTAATTTCTGCTAATGTTTACCTCGATTACTTTGAAGTGGATAGAAGAATAAGCTTCTATAATAACTTGTTACAGAGATGTAGAGAAAGCCATAAGAATGGGTTCTTGTCCCAGTTGTTAGACCGCTCACCTCATACCTTGGCGGCCCGGTTTCGATCCCAGGATACTACATTTGCAATTTGTGGTGGAAAAAGCGGGTCTGGACTGTTTTTGTCCGGGTTCTTCGGTTTCCCCGCCATTCATTCCACTAACTGCTCCATAATCAGCTTTCTTTCAACTCTTTTTCCATCACTATATACCTCTACTTCCGAACTTTCACACGTTTAACACCCATTCTGGCTTCTCTCTGAAGCCAAGCCTCAGCTCCCCCACAAATATCTGACCCAAACGCTATCTTTTAAGTCCTGGGTGTGTAATTCCTACGTACAAGGAGGGTAATCAGAGAAAGATGAGCTAATATTTTATTTAGTTTACTCCAAACCCAAAATGTCCGCACTACCTAAGTCACACTTCACACGTAACATTCCGTAAACTGTTTCTTAATTCTTAAAAAATGTTGGTTTTTCTACTATAAGCTTGCTTTACCATGTTGTGTTTTACTTCTTGAAAAATATCCCATTAATATTCCTATGAAGTAATCAAAAGAATACTTTAGAAGAATGGAAAATATAAACAAGAAAAATCTATTGTGCTACATTTACATGCCTTTCTCTGCATCTCTGTAACAAATAATTGTTAAGAATCTTATTTTTCTATCTACTCAATGCTAATCAAGATAAAATTAGCAGACATTGTCTTATTACTTGCTTTGTTGTACGTAGAAAGCAAATAACGGAATAGCATAGGCTAAAGTCATAGTCAAATCTTTCAAAACTGGTTGCTGTGTGATTGAAATGCCTTGTTTGTATGGTCAGGAGTTGGCAAATCCCCGTATGAGAAAAGCAAAGTATTTTAAAGCTGAAACCATGACAAGGAATATATCAGGAACATTCAGCTCTACCAAAAAACCGCTTATGACAAAGTGTGTTTTAAAGAGGGCTACATATTTTGAGTAGTAAGTTTTCGTCTATCTCTTATGATTTGCCAGATATGCAAAATTCAGCAAAATTAATCTAAAGTAAAGAAGAATTCAGAGACTATTCCCAGAAAGTTCAAGATATACATTTTATTTGTCACGTTAATATCTTTAATTTAAGATAATTCAATCGTTAGAGCCATTTCTGAGAAAATCAAAACCTTCGAAAATGTTTCCATGTAAAGAGTAGTTCGGGGTGTGAGAATTTCCTGGAATATCTTCGTGTCGCATCAAAGAGAGATATTAAACTTAAATACCAAGTTTGGTATTTAACGAACTTTTCACGCTTGACCTACGCTGTCCACATAAACACACACACTGACATTTTTTTTTCTAAAAATGCTTTTTTTGGATTCACCGTATTTGTTCTGAAATCTCGGTATCTAATTTTTGGGTGCAATACAAAGCCTTCTCTATACACTACATACATAGTACGTACAGAGAAAGTAAAAATGTTATTTGTACAAATTAATCCTGAAAAAATCTAATTCGTACTTTTTCTATAGGTAAACTCAGAAAAATTCATTTTTAGCAAACAAGCTTAGAGGAAATTAGCTTCCAGCTTTACACATTTCACATCCTCATACCAATTGCGAGCTGCTGTGCGCAATAGTTCTTCAAAAGTCAAAATTATAACACATTTAGTATTTCAACACACATAGGCACTATTAAGGTCAGAGAGCTCTGAAAATTATAAAACAGAATAAAAGGTCCCTTTTAAGTCTATATTACACTTATCACATTTCTGCACCATAGAAATGTTCACACAGTAGAAATTATTGAGACTTTCACAGTGTAATATAGCATATCTGATTACATCTAACTGTGATATACTTCTGTGATAAAAGTTATGCACGCCTTCACACAATTATCACATTTAATAACAAAATAAACTAGCAGACAAGTAAACATGATCAGTGGCTACAACCAAACTACTCATTTTCTATCATGAAGCACATGATTCTGCACGGTTCAAAACATAATGATTTTAAAAACAGAAACAAAAGACTAAAAACAAAAGCATAACAGAAGCCATTAATTCAGGGCATAGAGAATATACTGCCTATCTAGAAAAAATTAAATGGCTTAGGAAGCCATATATAGAAGAAATGATAAAAGCTACTATTAAACAGCAATGAATTACTATTTTTGCCTTTGTATTTGTTATTAAAGCTCATAAATGTAATATTAACTAACATCTTTTAAGAAATTGTCTTTTAGACATAAATTTTAGGTTAGTTTATAAGAAAATGTTGCATATAAATGTAATAACATGATACGGTCAATGCATTTATAGTTATTCAGTATAAATATACAACACACACTCCAAGCTGAATATAAGAACTTGTTATGCTATTAACCATTATGTGTACTTTTTAATCTGTGATAAAAAGATGTGATTAAAGATTTGACATAGTAACATACTCGACAGTTTTAATTATGGTCGCCTCATGACCTGATCAAAGGTTTTATCATATTCAGTAACACAGAAAAATGATAGTATATTATAAGCCTTAAGGATTCAGAGGCGAGAACTGGCGCAAGGAAATAAGAGAGAAACCATCCAGTAGCGTTACTATACTCACTAACTACTGTACTAACAAGCACCGTTAGAAAGAAAAAAACAAACAAAAACAATTTGCAGTCGAATTTACTTACTTCTTTAAATTCAATTCTTCAAACTATTTTTCGTACAATGTTAGTTTTGGTCCTTATATTTTCAAGATAGATTTCCATTCAGCAAACAAATACATGCCTTTTACTTTCTCTACTTAGTGCACAGGTAGAAAAGGTATTGCACTCCAACCAAAAATTCCATACAAATGTTTCACCGAAGATATATGTTTTACGCGGTCCCCTTTATCCAAAATAAAAGCATTGTTAGAAAAAGTTGATGTGTGTGTATGTGCCCGTGAACACGAATACCTCAAAAACGAAAAGTCGGTAAAATACCAAACTTGGTAGTAAAATTTTAAAGAGGCGACACGAAGATTTTTAGGAAAATTTCCCAACCCCAAACTATACTTTAAATGGAAAAAGTTTCGAACATTTTGGTTTTTTCAATATATGACTCAGATGATTTTAATTAAAACACCGTAAATTAAAGATACTTACATGCAAAATAAAATGTATATGTTGAGTTTTCTGGGAATAACCTCTATAATTCTCTTCATTATGGATGATTTTGGATTACTGATAGACCATAAGAGCTAGACAAAAGCTTACTGTACAAAGCTATGTATCTCATTAAAACACACAAATTATGTCATAAATTTTTACTTTCTCTACACGTACCATGTACATAGTGTATAGATAAGGTACTGCATTCCACCCAAAAATTCCATACCGAGATTTCGCCGTAAATACAGATTTTGTGTCTCCCTGAATAAAAAAAAAAGCATTTTTAGAAAAAGATCCGCGTATTTGCGCGTGTGTCTGTGGACAGCATAGCTCAAAAACGAAAAGGCCGTTGAATATTTAACTTTGATATCTCAAAGGATACGATACGAAGATTTTCAAGAAAATCCTCCCACCCCAACTATCCGTTACATGGAACTTTTTTCGAAAACGCTGATTTTCTCCAAAATGGCTCTAACAATTTTGATTAAAATATCGTATATTAAAGATATTTACCTGACAATAATTTTCTGGGAATAGCCTCTGAAGACAACTTTATTCTGGATGAATTTACGGAATTTTGCAAAACTACTAAACCGTAAGAGATGGACAATAGCATACCCCCAAAAAAAATGTAGAGCACGTTAAAACAAACACTTTGTTATATACATTTTTTTCGTGGAATTGATCGTTTTTTAGATGTTCGTTGTTTGTGGTTTCAGCTTTGAAGAACTTATACTTTTCTCTTAAAGGAATTTGTCAACCGCTGTCCATACAAACAAAGGAACTTCATTCACATAACAACCAGCTTTTGACTATCACTTTAACCTAGGGTAATTCCTTTATTTCGCTTCTACATACAAGGAATCAAGTAATAAGACTATTTCTGACAAGTTTTCCTGCATTATCATGAAGTAAATAGAAGTATAAATGTTTAACAATAATTTTTGCAGAGATGTAGAGAAAGTCATGTGAATGGAACGCATCAGATTTTTTCTCACTCGGGAAATTGTCAACTGCTGTCCATGCAAAGAAGCGAATCGCATAGCAACCAACTTTTAGAAGATCTATTATAGGTCCATTGTACTTACTAACTTGTTTTCCTTCTACTACAAGAAAGCAAGTAATAAGACCATTTCTGCTTACTTATTTCAATGTTCATGAAGTAGATAGAAGAATAAGCATTTTAACAATAAAGTAGAGAAAGACATGTGAATGAACCACAGTTTTTTGTCAGATGATTTGCCGATATCGTGAACCATATATTAATAAACTTAAAATACTATACATCCTATTTTGTAAATTTCGTTGAATGTTTTGGCATCCACTGTGTGTATTTGCTTTGTGTCCAGAAAGTATCTTACCATCTGTAGGGTACCAAGAGAGCAGCGCTCAAGTTCCATTCAGATACGGGCACTCCAAGGAAAACCGCAGCGGCACATGGCCTTCCTTTACGTTGATTAATTGCTGTGGTGGTACCCTAACCGCTCTGAAACAAAAGCAGCGAAACAAAAAACTGGAGCCTATTTTCAAAAGGGACGTTCGGGAAGAGTCATGTAGCCGTCACTTAGCTTCATATTTATATCTTAATACTGTCATCACAAAGACGTCTTCATGCGCCAGTAAAAGGGATATTCCCTTTGGCTTTTCAGCTCTTGATACTGCATATACGGATGTACCAACCACAAGCTGAGAGATTTACTTTTAGCGGTACTGTGACATAAAAGGTTTTTTCATCTACTTTGGCATTCATAGCTTAGGGGGGGGGGAAATTGAGGTATTTGTTCCGCAAACAAACTATTCTTACAAAAGATTACTCTTTTATCTACATCATGTTTCGAAGTAAACCTTACTTCCTAGGAAATTAGGAGGAATATAAGAATTTGTACTGGGCTAAACTGATTGTCAAATCATTTTAAAAATTGTAGCTTTCTGAAAATTTTGAAATTCGGTTGTAATTGCAACGCCAGCTGTAAAAAAAGAGAGATGAAAAGAAACAGGACTTCCCGTTTGAGAAGATTTCAAGTAGTTTAAAATTGAAACCAATAAATAATATATTGGAAACTATTAACTATAAGAATGTACATTACATAAATTGTGTTTTTTAATGTTTTGTGCCGTAAGTTTTTGTCTATCTCTTACGGTTTACCAGTTAGACAAGAGTCATCCAGAATTGAAAGGTCTTTAGAGACTATTCCCAGAAAATTCAAAATATGCATTTCATTTGTCATGAAAATATCTTAAATATATGGCATTTTAATCAAAATCTTTAAGAGCCATTTGAGAAAATATATATTTTCAAATAATGTTCCATGTAAATTGTAGCTGGGGTTGGGAGGAATTTCGGTGAAATCTTCGTGTCGCATCCTTAGAAGGTACTGAACTTAAATACCAAGTTGGTATTTAACCAACCTTTCGTTTCTGAAGTTGGTGTGTCCACAGAAACAGACACAGACACACTCACTCATACGCACGCACGCACACTCACTCACACATCCGGATATTTTTCTATAAATGATGTTTTATATAGGGGACCCTATATTTTTCAGCTGAAATCTCGAGATAAAAGGGTGGAGTTTGATACTTTCTGCAGCTAGTATGTACATTTTATATTCATACATGCTAGAGAAAGTAATAGACATAATAGTCTTTAAATAAATACGTCAGAGAGAATGATTGCACCTCGTATACATCACGAGAAAGATTGACCGTAGATAAGGACAAGAAAAAAACAGCAATTTCTTCATGTTTCACACAAAGATATACCAATTAATTTATTTAGTTTTAGTATTGGCATTCATAGTATCTATAGTTTTCAAAGAATCATCCCCCCAGAGATAATTTAAAGTTTTAATAATTAACTATGGATCAACAAACAGTTAAGGAGATTTTAAATAATCTTGGAATTACCTCTTGTAATTCCTGGTATAAATACTATAAACCAACTGTTTAAACAATCAGTATTGCTTGGAAGCAATATTTGTTTGAGAGAGACATGTTTTTTGTTGTTTTTTTTTTTTTGTTTTTTTTTAAGTTTAACGTCCTTTAACCTGGTTTGGTCATATCGGACGATGAATGAAATTGATGATATGATGCTCAAATGATCTTGGGGTCCATGGATCTTAAAGTTACTTGACATTCGTCTTCTCAGGATAAGGAAAAACCCCGAGAAAAACCTTACCCGGGTAACTCACCCTAAGCGAGATTCGAACTCACGACCTTTCGAACGTGAGGCAGACATGCTACCACCACGCTACCCAGGCGGGCTTAAAAAAAAATGTTTTATTATTAAACCTGATCGGCATTTATTATTCAAATATACCTAAGATAAAAGAAATCTCAATTCCAAGACCTATTATTTATGCGTTCAAAATTTATAAAATATAGAGATATAAGGGAAGTGTTGAGTTCTCAACATAGGCAAACCTAAGCAGCTTAGACCCTATTATTTATGCCTTCAAAATTTATAAAATATAGAGATATAAGGGTAGTGGTGAGTTCTCAACATAGGCAAACCTAAGCAGCTTAGACCTTGCTTAAGGTTTAGTTTATACTTCTGCAGCTGTAGCAATATACTGTTAACTGTTCAGCTGAACGAGAGTACTAAGTAAATTCCATAATAACAACAAATGCAAAGCTCCATGTAAAATTGAAATCTGTAATACATAAATAACAACATTTAATGCTTTAGTTCGACTTCTATTAAGAATATTGACGAAGTACTTTTGATAATCATTAACTAAATAAACATGAGTTTTGCAGCAGCGAAGCCTGATTGGTATATGAGGAAATTCTATACTCTTTCAATCCACTTAATGTGGATTTACATTACGTGGAAATAACCTTTCACCATAATTAACAGTATGGAAAATGAAAATTTTCGCTTCAACAGCTATTTTCCATATCACTGTACCTTATAGATATAAAAAAGTGGGTTATCTTATGTCACAATTAGGCAATCAATCACAAGTGTAAATGTTTAGAGTAATATCTTCTCAATATTTTACGTTTCTTCAACCATTGTGAAAACCATACATTTTCGCTTAAATCATCTAAGTCAACAAACAGGAAATAAAGCGAGTCAGAAGTTTGTATTTTTAAGTGATGGAGAATATACCATCAAACGTAAGCTTTAATATTTAATCAGAGCGATGTAGTTTCCACATCATGGGAATCAAAATAATACTGCCTTTTTACTTTCTCAACCTGTACATAGGAATATTTTAAAAAAATCTTTCTACCCTAAATTACAGTTTACATGGAACAATTTTTGAAAACTTTGTTTTGATAAAACACCGTATGTTAAAGATATTTACAGGAAATAAATGTAAATCTTGAATTTGTTATGAATAGTCTCTGAATCCCTCTTCGTTTTGAATGACTTTTGCGAATCTGTTAAGCCGTAAGAGAGAAAAACTTACTACACAATAACTGTAGGACTCGTTAACCATAATTTATATCGTACATATTTGTTTTTGTAGTTTCGCATTTCCGAGACACTCGTTGCTGGTTTCAATTTTAATATAATTAATTTCTTTCAGCTTTGTAATTCTTGTTCCTTTTGTTTTACTTCTGCTCATGCAAAGAGATCCGGCTTTCAATTGCATAAGACAGCTTTTAAAAGATTTTGCCGTAGCTTTAGCCTTGTGCATTCACTTATTTCCTCTCTATTTATGTACATGGAATTAAGTAATAAGACCAGTTCCTGCTAGTTTTGATCTTGATTACGGCGATAGAAGTATAATGCTTTTAAAAAGCATTGGATTGGTTACTGGATTGGTAAAGAAAGTCATGTAAATGGAACACATTAGGTTTTTTTAAGTATTTAAAAAGTATTTTAATTGTTAACAACGCTGTCAACTGCCAGGAGCATAACGGAGTCGCCATGTGACAGAATTTCGTCTCGCAAGAGCTTTTTAACATTCCAATAAACCTTCTGATATGGACCTGTCGCTTTTAAGCACACAAGTTCCTAAATTTCGACCTCCTTATTTGTCGTTAGCTACATATCACTTGTAAGAAGTTTTGTAACTTTATTCAGCAATTGCACAAATAAGAACTAGAGTTATTGTTTTTCTCTTTAGTTGGCAAAATGAAATCTACGTTCGAAACATCCCAGTCAAATGCATCAAAAGATCCAAAGTAATAAATAAAACCGGCATAAGTAGCTAACAAAGAATGCACACTCGTCATCAGTTTCTATCCCCAAATGGTATGACAAAACAACAATATAATGCTGCCGGTATATTGCTTAACTATGTGTATTTTCTAGAGACTCCAATGCACGATAAAGAAAGAAACTATTCATATTTTACCCCAGTACAGCAGCGGTTGCGCATAATGTAGCAGATTTAAAATTGCTACTCTTTTTAGCTTTGAAAAGAAGTAAGCCATTCGGTATTGGAATTTGATCAGTAACCAATAACCCATATTGGCTCTTTTATGGTAGATCTGTAGTAAATGCTGCAACATTAAGCTATAATTTTTAAAACGTTGTTATAAGCCACTACTTTTGATTGAGTTAAAATCAATTATATAATCTATCATTTTAGCTTAAAGTGTAATTGTTTCTTTTGAAAAGTTGTGACAAAAATGAGAAATGTTTTATATTGACCTTTCCGTTCATAAAACTGTATTACTGACACAACAAACATAACTTCATTAATGCTTTTAAACTCTTTTAAAAATTAATGCTCTTACAGGCAGTTTCTATTTCAATTTAGTAGCAACATCGATTAGAAAACAATTTTAAAAATATTAGCACTGGTGTTCCCATCCTCGGTAAATGTAACCTCCATTAATAAACAATATTGCACCCACGCTTCAGCAATCTCATTTTCCAGAAAAGTTACCTGTTTGGTGACATCAAATTCCTTTTGATTCTTTCAGGCTTATTTAACTTGAGTTTTCATTTGTTTTGTAACTTACAAGTATATTGTATGACGTTATGATAATAAACCTTGTCTTGCGGGCTAGATAACGACATTCATTATAGGAATTTATCATTGGCTACTGGAATTATTAATATTCGTTTAGACTGAAGTACTAGAGGTATGTCGATACTTTCCAAAAGTAAATATTAAAACAGGTGTTTAAACATTCTCAAAACTGAACATTCTACTATCAAGCGTCAGGTATATACTTCAAATTTTACAATCTGAAAATAACAGTTGTTTTCAATTTTTTGCATTTTTTTTCTACTTCGTTAAATTTTAGCTGAAATGGTCGTCAACCCCCTAAATAATCTTGATATTATATACTTTTTACATGGGCTGATTAAATAAAATGTATAAAATTTCAATAGCGTATTTCATACAAAATCGAAAAAATCAGAACACTGAGTATCTCCTAAACGGCTAAAATAAAAATCACACATACACATATATAAACTTCTTGCATATTTTATGATTTGTAAATTCTTTCTATAGTAAATCTGTCTGTCTACCTATCCCAGCATCTATCTCTCTGTCTTAGTAATAATTTATTGAAGAGAAATAAGACTTCGCAAGTTTTTCACAGAAAATTGAAGATATACTAGTTTACCATGCTATTGTATCTTAGAAAGGGAGGTTTAATAAAAGTTATTCGAGCAGTTTTTGATAAAATAAAACTAAGAAAGATTTTCAATCACAGATTTATTTGGTTAGGAAGAATTTCAGGAAAATCTTGATCTTGTATTCTAGAAATAGTTTTAATTTAATTAGTAAGTACGGTGTTTATTCGATTTTAATTATATAGTTATATTTCATCTCCCTCCCCCCCTCTCTCTCTCTCTCTCACACACACACACACTCTCTCTCTCTCTTTCATACGACACACACGCACACACAAACACACAAACCCACACATACACACACCTTTTTATTAGAATGCGTTTATAAGTACAGAGGTCATCAAATTGTGCTTTTCCGGTTTAATCGAAATATTAAATATTTGAATGATATCTATACAGACTTCCTCTAACTAAAGTAAGCGGTAATGAAATTAATAATTAAACGTTTTAAAATCCATGAACTGAAGTATACAGGTCAGGATTTAAATTCTTCAAATATTTCTGTAACTTCACAAACTTCAAACTATTAAGAACAAAAACTAAACGAGTATATTTTACGTGAACAAGGTGAATGTAATTGTTGCAAATGTTCAGAAGGTAATTGATTTGAACTCGGTTAAAGAAATTTCTTTCATGAGCTGTCGGTAAAGTGTATCTTGGTTAATTTGGTTTATATCTTGTGTTCCACGCACTGGGCGACGCAGATCGGAGAAAAGAAAGAAATGTTATGTTCTCACCGGAACAAATTGCGTGACTGGGACAACAAATGGGGCGCACCCGAGAGCTGTCATGTGGGCGAGAGCTCTGGAGTATACGTAACTCAGGAGCAGGGAGCAGAGCAGTAACGGGCGTGGTGTCAGTGTGGGATGTCATGGGTCACATTAGCGCCTTGTTCTGATAAACTGCTGCTTCGTAGCCTACTATATTATACCACCTTTATTTCGATAGCGATTGCTTTAAATGCATTCACGAGAGTATTTTCTCTAATTTCTCGTTCACTTTTAAAAATATACATGAAGAATTAAGAGTAATAGAAAATGTTCAACAATAATTAAGATAATTAATTTTTTTTGAACCCTCAGTATCTCAGGAGAAAAGAAGAAAACAAATTTCTCCATACCTTTGGATTTGGCCTGTTTCTTTCTATTTCGTAATTTTCTTTATTTGTATTTTTTGTACTTCATACATCGTACTAAGTTAGAGAAGGTATGCATTCCACCCAACAGGTCGAACTTCACTGGAAATACAGGTTTAGGGTCTTCAGAAACCAAAAAAAGAAATAAATAAAGCATTTTTATAGAAAGATCCATGTGGTAGGGTGTCGCGCGCACGTATGTATGCCTGTGTGTCTGTGTGTATGAAGAGCATAATTCAAAAATGAGAGGTCTATTAAAAACTTTGAATTTAAGTTTGCTATCTTCTAAGAAAGATTTTCAGGAAAATCCTCTCACCCCAAACTACACCTTACATGAAAGTGTTTGAAATGTTCAACTTTCTAAAAAGTATCAAACGACTTTAATTAAAATACCATGTATTAAACATATTTACATGACAGATGAAACGTACTTCTTGATTTGGGGAGAGGGGCTTGCTTCTGAGGTTTTGAAACATATTGAACGAATTTTGCATTATTGGTAAATCGCAAGAGATGGACAGAACAATACACAGAAATTTAGATCTCTGAAACAAAATGTTTGTCATACAATTCTTTTTTTTTTTTTTTTTTTTTTTTTGCAGCTAAAGATTTCCAAAATATGCCTTGTTATTTGTTTAAATTTTAAAACAGGTATGCTTTTCTCAAACGGTAGGTATAATCGGTTTCACAACTCTCTTATTTTACTCCTGGCTATGCACAGAGAACCGAATTTCAACATCACATAGTGACGGCTTTAAAAGATTTGATTAGGTATCGCTTTAGCTTAGTATATTTCCTTGTTTCCCTTTTACTTACAAGGAACTAAGTAATAAAACTATTTCCGCTAATGTCCGTCTTGATTAGCATTATGTGGATGGAAGAAGAGTAATTTATAAGAATAGTTTGTTTGCAGAGCCGGTAGAAAAGAAAAATGTGTGATCGCCAACAAATTACGCCTTAGTCAAATTTGAATTCCAAAAAGAACAAATTGCAGCACTAATCTTAAACAAGTATCTCTCACATGCTTCGGTACTCGCTCTCTGCATTGTGTTGAACCGCATTACTTAATACTAAAATTAAAGAGAAAAAAGAACCCTTAAATCCTATGTTATAAGTTACCTTATTTCAATGACATAAGACCTCGTTTTATTCTTATTGAGTCAGACAGGTAAGAATTAAACGTATATTGTTTAGTACAGCTACCATTGCGAACAATGGTAGCTGCATTTTAAGAGCATTAATACCGGAATTGAAAAAAAATGCCAATAACATGTCTTGTTTATATACAAGAGCTGTTTCAATACTAGATGTGTACTAATATTAAGGTTGTGACATGTATCACGTGCATAAACTGTTACTTCTTAATGTCTAAAATTTCTAAAAGTTATGACGTAGTCGTAGTACTCCGGGTTATTTTGTACTGGGGATAGTGAAATACATTTGGACTATTTTCTACGCCGTGTCTAAATAGCGCAATGATAGCTAAAAGGTTTCCGTTTAATAACAGTTACTTGATAATGAAGCATGAAAAGGCCCAAAACTTTGCAAGGAGACCTTTGGGGACATAGGTTTCGATAATACTCCAGAACAATCTCATCTACCACCTTTTAAGACAATACTGTAATTTTTCTGAAGTATTAAAGCTAGAGCTGCAATTTTTTTCACAGACACTAAAAGAAGTGTTCATACCAACTGTCAGAAAAAGTATTTGTTCATTCTGAATATAGTAATTAATTCATTCGATTTAATTAGCTAAGTCCCACAGGCAACTATATGCACCATTTTACATTCTCTAGCACGTATGTACAATGCACATATAAATAGAGAAGATGTTGTATTCCACCCAATAATTCTATACTGAGATTTCATCGAATTTAAAAAACCACCCCAAACCACCCTTTACATAGAAAATTATTCGAATATTTTGATTTTCTGAAAAATGTCTTAACGATTTTGTGTAAAAATCCGTATACTAAAGAATTTACATGATAAATAGAACGTATATCTTGAACATCCTGGGAAAAGTCTTCTTCATTTTGAATGGCTTTTGCATAAAACCGTAACAGATATACAAAAACTTACTACAAAAAATCTGATGTGTACCATTCACATGACTTTCTCTACATCTCTGAAACAAATTATTCTTAAAAGCTTATACTTCTATTTACTTCATGCTAATCAGTAAAAAAATAGCAGAAATAGACATATTACCTGCTTCCTTGTAAGTAGAAGCGAAATAAGGGAGTATCATAGGTTAAAGTGATAATCAAAAGCTGGTTGCTATGTCACTGAAGTTCCTTTGTTTTATGGACCGCAGTTGAAAAATTGCTGTATGAGAAAAGTATAAGTTTTTCATAGCAAAAACCAAAAATAAGGAATGTCTCAAAAACGACGAACTATACGAAAAAAAAAAAAAAAAAAAGGTATATAATATAAAGTGTGTGTTCTACATTTTTTGTGTAGTAAGTTTTTGTCGATCTCTTACGGCTTAGCATTATTCCAAATTCCGTAAAATTCATCCAGAATAAACTACTCTTCAGAGGCTATTCCCAGAAATTTCATATTTACATTTTATTTGTCAGGTATATATCTTTAACATACGAAATTTTAATTAAAATCGTTAGAGCTATTTTTGGGAAAATTGAAATTTTCGAAAAAAGTTCCATGTAAAGGGTAGTTTTGGGTGGGGAGATTTTTCTCAAAATCTTCGTGCCGCATCCCTGGAAGATACTAACTTAAATACCAAGTTTGATATTTTACCGGCTTTTCGTTTTTGAGTTATCGTGTTCACAGACACAGGGACCTTTTTGTGAAAATGCTTTTTTTAGATAAAGGGGACCCTAAATCATATATTTTCGGTGAAATCTCGGTATCGAAGTTTTGGATGGAGTGCAATACCTTCTGTATACACTACGTACATAGTACGTATAGAGAAAGTAAAAAAACTGTAGATCTCGTCAAAACATGAAATTTATCCTTTATATTTTTGTTGTGGAGGTAACCTTTACCGAGATATATCTTGTAATTGGTTTTAATTTTAAAATACTTATACTTTTCTCAGACAGGCAGTCGCCCGCGTTCCTTTTTACTCCTGACCATGCAAAATACTAAATTTCAATGACAATCGCGGAGCAACAGCTTTTAAAAAACATTTAATTATCGCTTTAGCATAGTGCATTCCTCAAGTCCCCGTCTACTTATAAGCAGCTAAATAATACGAACATGTCGTTAATGCTTATCTGAATCAGCATGATATAGAAAGAACAATACTCTTTTGAAGAAGTTTACTTGTAGAACATCTAGGGTCACGTGAATGGAGCATATCAAATTTTTTAAAATAACATTGGTTAACACCTTTAGAACAAACTTTTGCTCTAAATTTTCTTATAAATTATAGCTTTCTTTTTAAAAAAAAGTATTTAATATAACAAAGTGGAAAAACTGCAAAAACAATACATGATAATACTAATCAATTAGCTATTAATAATCTATGATAAATATCAAAATTCTAACTGTAAATTTTATTACATACAGTCCATAGTGCTTCGGAGAAAAGTATCAGATCTCTAGCTGTATTACTTTCTCTACAGGTACTGTAAACGTAGTGTATAGAGAAGGAATTATATTGCACTCAAAAATTCGATACTGAGATTTCACCGGAAATACATGATTTGAGACCCTCTGAATCAAAAAAGCATTTTTAGAAAAATGTCCTTGTGTGTGTCTGTAGGCAGCATAGCTCAAAAACGAAAAGATCGTTAAATACCAAATTTGATATTTAAGTTTTATATCTTCCAAGGACGTGACACGAAGATCTCCCACCCCCAAATACTCCTTACATGGAACAAATTTCAAAAATTTTATTTTCTCGAAAATAACTCTAAAGTTTTTGATTAAAATCTCTTACATTTAAGATATTTGCATGGCAAAAAAAGTCAATTTTCTGGGAATATTCTGATGACCTGTTTATTTTGGGTGAATTTTGCGGAATTTTGCATAGCTGGTAAACCGCTAGAAAGATAAAAACCTACCACACAAAAAATGTAGAGCTCGTTACACCACACAATTTATGTTACATACATTATTTCCTGGAGTTGACCGTTTTTGAGATATTCCTTATTATTGGTTTCAGCTTTAAAATACTTATGCTTTTTCTCATATGGGAGTTTGTCAACTCCTGTCCATACAAACAAAGGTCCTTCAATTACACAACAGCCAGCTTTTAAAAGATGTGTCTATTGATTCAGGTTATGGTACTCCCTTATTTCCCTCCTACTTACAAGGAAGCAAGTGATAAGAATAAGTTTTTTGCAATAATTTATTGTGGAGATGTAGAGAAAATCATGTGAATTGAACACATCGGTTGTTTTTTTTTTGTTTTTTTTTGTTTTTTTTTTTTTGAGATGATAGCATTTGACTATGGGAAAATAAAAAATGCAGAGTTTTATGTCCTATTAAGCTTTTAATAACGTTGGAAATTTACTCTTAACAAACAAATGCTGTTTTAAAACTGGTAAAAGAGGGATGATTCCGCCCCAGAATGTAAAGCATATCAGTTAAAGCATGTTGGTATTTCCTCGCAAAGCAGGCATGCATTATCCAAACAGCTGCGCTTGCTCTACTGGAAGAATAATAAAGACAGGACAACGCGTGGGATTCGTGCAATATTATGCGAATTACATACCCACCATCAAAGGATCCGATCACGAAGACCTATAGAACAAAGGCTGTATTTAAATTTTATTTCTCATTTATCTTAGTCATATTAGTTCCACAGCGAATTAGTTTCATGGGAGACACCCTCTGTGCTCGACTCGAGTTCTATGTAATGTGTTCCTTCTGTTATTGCAAATATTGCCTAAATGAGGACTATTTCACTTTATAGCAAGATAATGTTAGAATAAAACAAAGAAATGGGATATAAAACTTGGCATTTATGGATCTGTCTTTCACTGTTTTTTGTTTGTTTTTTTTTTTCAAGAAGAAAGAAAACACATTTCCGGAGTCTTGTCAGGAGTCCGGCGCTGTATTCCATTTTTTATTTTGGCTCTTTTTTCCTTTTTTCAGTTTCCTACATTTACTTTGGTGACCTATTCAATTACGTTTTCTTTTTAATTGCACAGACAATTTTTTTTACAAACACCCCTGCCTAAGGCAGGACTCGAACCCACAATCCCCTACACCTCGAAGCACCAAAAGCGAGCGAGGCCTTCTTGAAATATTACAACTCTCTTAAAGAAAATCTAAAAAATCAGGTTTGTAAAAGTATAACTTTAAAAAGGAGGACGGAGTTGTAATCTGCAGTGTTTACCATTAAATTCGTTCTCATCCAATTATGTAAGATCGTAAATGCTGTGTCTAATGCCTCTGATTGCAAGAGACATAAAAGTAATATGCGGCTAAGACCGTAATAAATAAATTACAAAAGTTTCGAAAAAGTAGTGGTGATTTAGAGGAGCTTGCTAAAAGGAAAAAGAAATCAAGTTAATATGGAAAGTTAACTAATGGCAAAAGTCTCCATAATTCTTTCGATACACTAAACGGCAGCATTTTACTTTCCTTAACGTTTTAAATGGGTATATTTTTTTAAGTTATCCTCTTCCTTCTTCCCTCCCATTTACGATATAAATGTTTTATATGATTTAACTTACATAATTCAAAAACCTCTGTAACCATAAAAAGCTATCTTAAAATAACAGAGAATAATCAACATTCCTAGAATATTTTGTCACTTTAAGCTAACTTATATCCAACTGTGATATGAAAAACACAATAGTGAAACTGAAGACTTACTCACACACAATAAAAACAAATAACACATATTCTGTCCGAATTTGAGTTATTTCCATTGACATTCATCTCAGCAATGTATTCCTCAACATTCCACGCTGTATACCTAGGCAATAAAAACGAAACAATTTTTCGGTTATGAGCGAATTAATACACTCCTAAATAATGAGCAATCCGGAAACTAAAAACCGTACTTTTTGAATTTATTTTGTGTACATTTATGAATATGCATATGTATGCCAGGTTATCAAACAATGGCAAAACCAATGCTATGAAATCTACTAACACGTTGAGATAGAAATTAATTTGCTTTTACCAATACTTAATAAGATAATAGCGAGAACAAAATATAAAAAAAGTTTCAGAGTACAATTTTAAGTTATTGGTTTTGGGAATGTGCCAAAGATTACTTGCGCAATTTTTTTTAATTGGTACAAGCATGTATATTTATATTCCATATAAACAAATACACCCTGAAACTTCTATGAAATATATGTATGTATATGCAATTAAAACTGTTACAGCTATATAAGGATATCTTCTCATGTAAAGGTTTATTTTGTAGAAATCTTCGCATTGCAGCTTTAAAGCTAAATACTAAGGACTTTGTTTCCGAATAATGTTACATGCTGTCGAGCGCACGCACGTTAGCCAGAATATGCAGTTATACAACTGTGGGGAGGGGGCACCCGTTTCTCCTCAGTTGTGGCTACCATCTCCCAGAAAGAATAAAGTGAAGTAAACTACAGGAGGCCAGAGGGTGTAGACAGAGAGGTCACAGAGACGCTAATAAGTCCTTAACAGTTCCTAGATCGATGATCCAGCTCACTACTGGAGCTGCCCAGATAGAGAGAGAAAGAAAGCAGCCACGTCAGCAATTTGGCACCAACTCCCACCGCGGAGTTTGGAAATATATACATACCTGAAAGATAAAAATAAATGAAATGAAAAGTAAAATTTGACAAACAGGTTATCGTGTTGGAAGAGAAGCCATTTCAGCATTCACGTTACAATCAGGAAGAACTATGAAAAGCCTGAGGTGAGAGAGGAATTGAAATTGGAATCTCCGGAATGAGGTTTCGCACGTTACCGCGATACTGCACACATCAAAGAAGTCAATGTCGAGATTTCAAAGGAAATATATGTTTTAATGTATTCTAATAAAAACAAGCATTTTATGAGCAGATCCGTGTGTGTGGAGGGTTTTCAGTATGTATGTGGGGGAAGAGGTGTCCTTCTGTATCTATGTGAACATCGTAACTCAAAACGAAAACTAAGTTAAGTTCCAAGCTTCATATTAGAAAACCTATATCTTCCAAAATGTAGAGTTTTAAGGAAATCGTCCCACTCTAAACTACCCTTTTGATGGAACATTTCTGGAAGTCTTTGATTTTCTAAGAATAGCTCTAACGAGTTTGATTACAATACCATTTGTTTGGTATACTTTCATGGCAAATGAAATGCATATTTTGAATGTTCTAGGAATAACCTCCAAAGTCATTCTGAATGACTTTTGCTTAACTAATTTATCGTAAGCGATAAGACAATCTTACTACACTAATGATATAGATATTAAAAAATGAAATTTATATCAAATGATTTTTTTTCCTTGTGGAATTAAATATTCCTTGTTATTGCGTTTAATTTTTCCAATACTTATATTTTTTATATACATGATGTGATAGTTACCATGCTAACTTCATATACTCAAGATCGTGATTTCAAAGCCGGCGGAGGACGATGAACTTTTTCGGGCGTAAAAATTCTTAGCATGGTTTCCGTCGGAAGGGAAGTAAAGCTGTTGGTACCGTGTCCTAAATTTACGACACGTATAAGAATCTCAAGCCTGATAAAAGACGCCTCAGCAAAATTAATCGGTCTTTCACGCCCACTATAGAATGGGACGCTGAGAACCATAGAAATTAAATAGCGACCATAAATAAAACTCCATTTCATTTCTCAACTGGGAAATCATTATTTGTTTTCTCTTTCTCCTGGTCGAGTAAAGAAAAGGAAATTTCAAAGGCCTCAGATAGCGAACAACTCTAAAAACATTTGACTATGACTTAAGTCCAATTTAATACCGTTCTTACATTGTAGCTACAAAGAAATATGCTATAAAATTCTTCTGCAAATTTTGATCTCTATTAACGTGAAGTGGATAGAAAAATAAATTTTCCTAAGAATAGTTTGCTGAAGATTTGGCAAAGCAAGCAATGTGATTGAAACACATATTTTCTTTAGGAACATTTAAAGTGTACTTCCGGCGAAACCTTTACATCGAAATCGTCATTGAACTGCAGTACATCCTTTACCTACCAGAGATAAGCGCCAGAGAACGTAGCAAGACAAATTATTCCATGAATATCAAGAAACTCAATAGGGAAGCTGTGTCTCGCTTGTCCAATGACAGAGTTGACGTCAGTATGTTTCCTCACAAGTGAATAACGTTACTTTAATACAATGGTAATCCAACTCATAAAATTAAAATAAATATTGTCCATGTAATCAGTTGTCAAGCTGCTGTGAATCAGTTAATATACATATGAATAAGACAATACCTGGCTTCCAAATGTTCACTCAATGTAAATGCTAATGCATTTTGCTAAGAGCTGTGAATAAATTTTATTGACTATAAATACCTTTGCCAGCAGCTGCATGGATCAAGGAGCGCCTCTAAAGTAAGGTTACCTTATCCAAAAGTGCATGCAAGATTGATATACTGATACTGCATAAAAAGAAGCAATTAAATAAAGATATAGGGACTGTCTATCAACCAGCAACTTATATCATATAATAGAATTTCTCTGCAGGAATGTGTGGGTAGTTATGCCAATTCACTTCTCATGAGGCTGTCATGAACTATCAATGTTAAGACACTTGTTAATCAGGATCTTATTAGGTTATTTTACTAACTTTCAGCAGTCTGAGCTTTCTTTGCTGCTAGCGCTTTTGTTCAAGTCATTCAGCTTGTTTCTTCGGGAGAAGTTATTTTGGTTTTGAGAAGCATCTTCATCACCTCCTTCGTGGAGTTTGTGTTAAAAGTTGTGCTTATGCATATTTCTTGAGGTAGAATAGAGATATAAATAGAATGTAATTTGCATCATCTGTACATAGTTTTGTATTGTTTATGTCTACGGTAAAACATCTTAACATATTTATAATGTAAGACAATTGTGTATATTAGAACTGTTCCTGGTAAATTATACTAATTGAGTGAACTTTTTATTTATCCATAATTAACTGAGTATTTAGGGGTTCCCAAAGCATAGGTCTAGGAATTACCTCTCATTTCGCTGTTCTAAGACAGGCGTTGCCAACTCGCTGGATTTTGTGCCAAAGCAAAAGCCTTCTACGCGCATGCAGTGGATAAACACGAACGGAGGGGATTCTCTCTTAGTCGTGTGTCAGTTTATAACGTCAGGAATGGAAGGCAGTAAACTTCTATGTTTGTGCCTGTTTAGAAGGAAACTTCTTATCTATAGAAAGTGACGGAATAAGTGTGCGTCAAAGTTCTACACTCACAAAATTAAATTTGCCTTCCGATTATACAAACCATGGAAAGAACAGGGCCGCGCAAGGCCGGCTTTTCTACGGGTTCTCTAGTTTTCCCAGCCATCGCATTCCACAGGTGCTGCTTCTTCATTCCATGCATCACCAGTGTCATCGCCTGCGGTGCCACAAGTAGTAAAAGGGTGCGTTAAACACTACAAAAAAAAACATGGAAATTAATATAACAAATCATTACCAAGGAGAAGAATGTTTTTTCAGACCGTATTCGATCCCAATATATTACCAATGTACCACACAATTATATGTACCACACATGTGAAAGCTTTTCGTTACAAATTAATTCTCATACTCATAGCGAAATAATGCAATTATAATGGTAGATATTTAAAAGTTAAAGGACTTGTAGTTTTATTCTGAATAATATATTTATTGTTTTACAATCATTTACGTTCTCACTAATTACCATCAAATCTATGATGGTAATATTTATATTTTTCATATATTCATGAAAAATATAAATATTAATGAAAGAGACAAACTACAGCAATTGGTCTTGCAATATGAACCTTCAATGGGTATATTAACCTATGAAAGGTAGATTGCATATTTCAAAATTTGCTCTCTTTGCTTTACTGCAACCAGTGATGATCTCTGTTACAAAGATTCAATGAAAGCAAAATGCTCCAAGAGAGATTATTAGCTCAATAACACATGTTTAATCCCAGCACCTTAATTCAATGGATAACGTAATGCTGAATGCCAAAAGCATAAACAGGAAATATTTAACATGTGTTGATCTCCTCTTACAGTATTTACGAGAAATGCAATTTTTAACAGGATAGAGCTCTCAGAAGTTAAATGACAATAGGTTTTGCTTCATCAACGCAGATATTAGATATTTATTGCACATATTAACAAATGTAGAAAACAACGTAAAATGATACAAAATATGGGACACAACCCAATTTTTAGGGTTATCGAATTTCATACTAAGCTATCTATATAAGTATTAAGAATATAGAACCATTTATTTAGCTATGACTGGTACAACAAAGTATTTCATGAAAGTATAATTACAATCAGTATCTTTATATATGTATACATATACAGACAGGGTTACTACAAAAGAAATAGACAAATTCAACTGCCTGTAAAACAAAAACTATTAGAGATAGTAACCTAATTATTTTGGAGATATCTTGAGAAACTCTCAAAGTTTTGTTTGTTACTATTGGTAACGCTGTAGTGTTTTGTTTGTTGTTGCAGAAGCTGAAATGGCGGAAAATCCTGTGGAAAAGGTATATTGCGTGTTGGAATTTGCTAGAACGTAATCAGCAAATGTTATCCAACGACATTTTAGAACACGTTATCAGAAAACGCCACCGACTAGACAGTCAATCTACGACTGGTATAGAAAATTCGAGACAGCGAGATGTGCAAAGGGAAGAGCTCGGGAAGACCAAGAGTTTCGGAAGAAAACGTTGAACGTGTTCGTTCTGCCTACATAAGAAGCCCACAGAAATCGACATCTAGGGCAAGCATGCAATTACAAATTCCACAGCAAACTCTATGGAAAATCTTGCGGAAGCGACTGCACATGATGCCTTACAGATTATAGATGTTGCAGTTTCTGAGTGAAGAAGATAAGGACTTTTGCATCGACATGTTGCGACATAATGAAGACGATGCTGGTTTTTGTGAGCGCGTCATTTCATTTTTGTGGTAACGTGTTCTAAAATGTCGTTGGACAGCAGTTGCTAATTGCGTTCTAGCAAATTCGAACACGCAATATGCCTTTTCCACAGGATTTTCCGCCATTTCAGCTTCTGCAACAACAAACAAAACACTACAGCGTTACCAATGGTAACAAACGAAACTTTGAGAGTTTCTCAACATATCTCCAAAATAATTGCTATCTCTAATAGTTTTTGTTTTACAGGCAGTTGAAGTTGTCTATTTCTTTTGTAGTAACCCTGTATACGCAAAATTAGGCGAATTTCCGTTTAAGTTATATGCTCAATTGATAAAAGCTTAGATAGATAGACGATGGCTGTGAAAATCTTATAGCTGAAACTTTCATATTCAAATTTCCAAATTATATTTGTTTCCGTTATGTAGGTGTTAAATATCGTCCTTTTGGTAATTTCATCAGTAAACGATATTTTTCTATCCTTTCTTATTTGTAAACAACCCTCCAATATCACATTTGGAATATTTCTCAATATATGAACCTTTTACCTTGATAACTCTGACTACAACTTGCGGCTGTAATCTCCTTGTAATTCACAGCTGATTGTTGGTATTATTACACATGCACGTAAGTGGACACGAGTGCGGCGGCGAGTTCTTTTGACATCGCAGCTGTGATTGTTACACCTGTGCGAGTGGACACATGTTCTGTCGAATCATTTTCTGGCGTCGAACACCGCACTGTTCGATTTGAGTGAGTTTGTGAACATCTGCGGTGCTTTGCAGCTTCTACAGCTTCTAGAAATTTCATGTCGCGTTACCGGAAGGTATAAAAAGTAGAAGGAAGCCCTGCCCAGAGCTCAGTTTTCAGTGGGAATGCATCGCATAGAAAACAGTGGAATAGTTTCAACGGGATAGTCGTACCAACTTCCAAAAGAAAGTATACGGCAGAATTTTCACGAAAGTATTGAGTTATTTGTGAGCAGATACTGTTTCGAAACAATTTGTTGTAGAAATAAATCGTTGTTGGAGAAAATGCCTTTTTGTTACAATATTAACTATCATTCGTATATTCTTCTGCTCCAGATCACTTCTCCATTAATCACTTATTTCAGTGTTTCTTTTAATAAGAAGTTTCTTTACATCTAATATATCTGCTAATACAACATAGCTCTTTCGTTACCCATATAGATACATTATTTGATTTATCTTCCTAGTTTATAAGCTCTGTTCTTTTATTCACACCAAACGCGATCGTACTACTTTACTTCGACGCAAAGCCCAAGTGTCCGTACTAAACTATGCCGCACTCCACACAAAATATTTAACAAACGCCTATAAAACAGCAAATAATTAACCGCGTTAAATCAGTATTTCAAGGATTTTGCTTGTATGTACTTATGCTAAACGTGAAGCATAATATTTCCGTAATGTAGAACAAGTAATTATACCGAAATAAATTACGTTACTGATGGAAATCATCTATTTGTTATATTTCTTAAAATAACGGACAATTAAGTTTGATGTCTTCTATTCATACGACTTTCCCTGACAAACTATTGTTTAAAAGCTTATTCTTCTATCTAGGTCATGCTAGTCGAGATAAAAATTAGCAGAAACTGTGTTTATTAGCTGCTTTGTTGTAAGTAGAAGGGAAATAACGGAATGTACTAGGCTAAAGTAATAGTAAATATTTGAAAAACTGGTTGCCATGTGGTTGCAATCCATTTCTTTGCATGGCCAGGACTTAACAAATGAGAAAAGTGCAAGTGTTTTAAAACTAAAACCATTAATAAGGAATATTTCGGAAATGGTAATCTCCACGAAATAAACGTGTATGCATAAATTGTATATTTTAACGAGATCTACATTTATTTGGCCAAGTTACGGTATACCAGTTATGCAAATTTCAGACAAATTATTTCATAATAAAGAGATCTTCAGACGCAATGTCCCCAGAAAATTCAGGATATACATTTTATTTATCATGTATCTTTTTTATAGTGTTTAACGCTCGCTTTTCTAGTTTAGAAAGGGGTGGGTTTTAGGCCCAAGCACTGCAACCTAAAAGATTTATTATGCATCCCCTTTTCACCAGTTAAGTAGTTTGTTGCTCGTTATGAACATAACCAGACTCTTAACTGAGGCTTTCGAGAGTAAATCCATCTTGGAAAGTGATTGCCAAAAATACTTGCTCTTTGATTCGCAAGAGCAGGGCAATCACATAGTAGGTGAGTGACAGTCTCATCTCCTTTTAGACGTCTACTACAGATTGGGTTGTTGAACAAGCCCATTTTGCATAGATTCAACTTTAAGGCACCGTGCACTGCAATGAATCCCATGCATGCCTTCTTTTACTAAGACTCCGCAGATGTTTTGCCATGCTATTGTCCAAGTCTGTAATGAACAGCTTGGAATGTCTGCAGCCCTCAATGGAGTTCAGTAGTTCTTATGTTCTGCTTGAGCCCAACATTTTATAGCCAGTTTCACTGGTCTGTATGACACCCCCAAGCTCTGAACCCCAAAATGGGATTTCACTACCAATCTCGGCTGCTTCATCTGCTTTCTCATTGCCTGGTATACCCATGTGTCATGGCACCCACATGAGTTGAACCTTATAGTGTTCAGACAGCATAATTAAGAATTCCTGGCATTCTGAGACTAGCTTTGATTTTATTGATGGTGATACGCTCGCTTTTACTACCAAGGCACCGCAGGCGATGACACTGACAATACATGGAATGAAGATGGAGCACCGGTAGAATGTGATGGCAGGGGAAACCGGAGAACCCGTCCTGCGCCGTTTTGTCCACCATAAATCTCAATTGCGTACGCTAGAGGTGAGATTCAAGTGGTATTATCACTCGGCCACGGCGCGGCTCTATTAGCATTGGTAATCTACCACATTCTAATCAAAATCATTAGAAGCATTTTTGAAAAAAAATGAAAAATTTCGAATGTTTTTAATGGAAAGGGTAGTTTTGGGGGGGGCGAATTTTTCTCAAAATCTTCATGTCGAATTCTTGGAAGACACTTAACATAAATACTGAGTTTGGTACTTTACCGCTTTTCGTTTGAGTTATCGTGGACACATACACGCAGGCGCGAGCTTTTTCTAAGACGTTTTTATACAGGGGACCTAATACGTGTCAGAATTGCTTTTACAACTAAGTCTATAAAACCCTAACTAACCAAGCGTGAAACTAAAAAATTAAGCATTAATATTTAACGTAAATTAATTTCAAGTAGAACTAAAATATTTCCTGGGGAAAGCGTACACAGATACCGCTGACAAAGCATGCTGAACGGTAAGGAAATAAGTTTTAAAAATTTCTCTTAGTTCCGTTTTATACCTATGATTTACATGCCTAATAGAAATAATTGTTAGAGATATATACCGAATGATGTTCCGGTAAATAAATAAATAACTAGGCAGCTAAGCTACGTATTCACCTTAGGAGCACGTGTTTTGAGAACAAATGCTAGCTCATGCGCATGAAACAAAACTAATTATTAATCCCCCTCTCGGCCCCGCGTTACTAAATCGTTTTCCACCAACGGTCGATTACTATACAATGGCTCATAAAGCATCGATTTTATGCCCCTCTCTCATGGCTAATATTATGGTTAATAATCGCACACATGCGGCTTTTACCTTCCCTTCCCGTGATAAAGAGAAACAACGCACCGTTAAAATGGAGTTGATTAAAACCTTCAATTGTTGTTACAGCTTGTCAATTTTTCACGCTTTAGGTTTGCGTTTACACATTTCATGCGAAACAGTACGTCATTTATTATTCTGCCATTTTGCTGCGAGCAAACAATCGAAAAGAATTTAAAATCGTATATTTTAGTTTATTAGATAAGGGAATTCACACATCCTGAGTAATCAAATAACGTATTTGAGAATTCCGAGTCCTCAACTGTTAACTGTTAAATGTTAAATGACAAAAACGTTACATTTTAGTTATAAGTGATTCGTGTTTTAATTATGTATTTCACTCCTGGTTGAACATTTTGATAAAAGATGTTTTAATTTGGTTGAAAACATGTTTTGAAATGAATTGAATATCTAGTGGAAAAATCTGATGTGTACCATTCACATGACTTTCTCTACAACTGTGCAACAAATTATTCTTAAACAACATATACTTCTATTTACTATCAGAAAACATAGCAGAAATAGTCTTATTACTTGCTTCCTTATAAGTAGAAGCGAAATAAGGGTATACCATAGGTTAAAGTAATAGTCAAAAGCTGGTTGCTATGTCACTGAAGTTCCTTTGTATGGGTAGAAGTTGACAAATTCCTGTATGAGAAAAGTATAAGTTTTTCAAAGCAGAAACCAAAGACGAGGAATGCCTCAAAAGCGATGAATTCCACGAAAAAAATGTATATAACATAAATTGTGTGTTTTAACGTGCCTTATATTTTTCGTGTAGTCAGTTTTTGTCTACCTCTTACGGTTTAGCAGTCAAATTCATCCAGAATAAAGTACTCTTCAGAGGCTATTCCCAGAAAATTCAAGATATGCATTTTATTTGTCAGGTAAGTATCTATTTTAATCAAAATCGTTAGAGCCATTTTTGAGAAAATCAGAATCTTAAAAAAAAGTTCCATGTAAATGGTAGTTAGAAGTGGGAGGATTTTTCTCAAAATCTTCATGTTGCATCCCGGGAAGATAATAAACTTAAATACCAAGTTTGGTATTTTACTGACCTTTCGTTTTTGAGTTATCGGTTCACAGACCCACGGACACATGGACACACACACACACCCGCGCGCGGACCTTTTTCCGAAAATACTTTTTTTAAATAAAACATATTTCCGTTGAAAGTAAAAATCTACTCTCGCGTAAAAGAACAATATTTTGTAAAGTGAAAGGTGGCAGGTTCTGGATATTGCATAAGAATAATTGATATTATAAGCAAGAAAGAAGAATCTCATCAAAATGTGAAAAGGATAGTTTATGAAGGAGGACGGAATTTCAAAGAAATAAAAATGCATTGTGTGCAACATCAGCGAGAGGATACTTATAAATTTAGTTGAGGAAAATGAAGATTGACAGGTTCTAAATAAGGGACGATATGCTTATAAATATATAAAATGAAGTTTTTTTGAAGTGTAAAATATAAATACTGTATCTGTAGAGATTTGAAAACAAAAGAATGTTATACTAATTAAAATAATAACTATTTATAGGGCTATTAAACAAACAACGACTTACTTGAAGAATTAATAAAATGTTTAAAAAATTAATAAAAACTTAATGTAAAAGAAGAAGAAATAGAATTATCTATGAACTGTAGAATGAATATGGATATAATACCGTATTGTGAGACGTTATTTAATTTTTTATTATTCTTTTATTATTAATGTTGTAATGTAAATTGCTAAATACAAATTATTTGCATACTTCCGTTTGTGAAAATTGCAATACCAAGGAGGGAACACATGATTGCAATGAATTTAATACCACAGATTAGGCACATAACAATAACAAATGTTAAACTTTTCTATACATGATCTTTGAGCGCTTATATTCAGTTTTTGGTGTGGCCTCCATGCACTGCAATTAGACCTACTATACGCCGAGGTATTGAATCCAAAAGGTTCTGATTAAATTCCTGAGGGAATTGTATTGTATTCGAGCCCACAAATCCGTGACACTGGTTACTGGAGGACTATGACGCACCAGGTGCGGACCAATCATATCCCGACATATTTGATGAGAAACATATCAGACGAAGTGCAGGCCAGGGACGCAATGGTACCCGTCGCTCTTCGAAGAAGGTTTGAACATTCCAATATGTGGCCGGACATTGTCCTGCTGAAATATGACCTATAGAGATGCCAGAAGCAGGGCTCTACAACCACCTGTAGGTACCTCTTGCTGTTCAAAGTGCCCTCAATTCGTAGGAGGCGGTATCGGTTGTTGTAACCAATGGCGCCCCAAACCATCACACCTGGTTTTGTCTACTATGCCGCCCAACAATGCAGTTCTCCAGGTTGCGCTCACTACGGTACCGCCAGTCATGAATGTGGCCATCAGTGTAGGACACGTTGAAGCAGAAAAGGTTCATTTTGCCACACAGTGTCCCAGTGACGATGTTCACGCGCCCATTGCAGTCGGAGGCGCTTGTGGTTTCTGGACAGTGAAAAACCGACGTAATGGCACATGTGCAACCAGTCCAACCTGTAGCAGATGGTGACAAACACTTGTTGCAGTGCTCAAGCATCGAGCCAACAATGTGGATAAAGCTGGGGTGGTCCCTTATGGTCATGCGAACAAGATGGCGGTCATTCCGTGCTACAGCCATCTCCCGTGGTCTGGTCCAGTACCCCTTTTCGCTGCATACGACCTCCATCTATCCACTGCTTCCACATACGCATTACTGTCGGAGCAGAATGCCACGACAAGACAAGACTACTGGTACTCTCTGCATTCGTTTCCACCTTGTTTGACAGCTCTGCACTGACCACACTTGGTGCAACACTCATCTTGTCGGATACGACAGGGCTCAGCCCCATCTTTCTGCAAACCTAATCACTTATTGTTTGCACACTCTTCTACTTTCCACTCAAGGTGTCTACAAATAAATTTTAAAAAGTTTTCATTGCTTCTTATACAAGTAGGTATATCTCACTGAAGTACATATTTCAAACTATTTACCATATTAATCAAGTGTAAATTACATGGAGCTCAGAAGCCTATAAATTAATATTTAAATCTTGATTTAGGAAAAGTCAAATTCACATTTGGATTTGCTCTGAAACGCGGTGCGCTATCTGCTGCCATCAGTTTCAACTGGTGGATGATGAACATAGAGCTTTTGAGAAGAAAATGAATTTGGATCAAAGCATCTTTCGGAAGAAATATCTTAATGTTGGAAATTTTAGCAACTGCAACACCTTTGTGAATTTCAGCCTACACTTAGTGTATTTATTGCTAATTTCAGCAATATTAATGCATAAAGGATCTAACTGACAAATCATTATGACTCATCAGCACATTTGTGTTTCATTTCGGCGTAAAAATGAGTACTATTTTATCTCACTTAGTTTTCTTTTACATTTTCACAGCTAAAGGGCCCTTTAGAGAAGAAATACAGACTTAAATATTTAGATATGGCGAGTAAAATGGTCAAAGTGAAGCTGGAATGAGCCGGGAGACCAAACAGCTGCGAATTTCACGTAATTTGATTTATCTGGATTGGTAAAAATCTTGTACAAAATAAAGCTTATTCTGGAAACTCAATGCACAATAGAATTCTGTCCCTAGAGATGTCATAAACAAAAATTAATGTCTTCCTCATTTTATTTTATTATCCGTCCTATTCATTCCGTTTCTGTTATAGTTGCTTTAGGACTTAGTTTTTCTATAATTACTTTTAAACACACATATTTACACAGAAACAAATATTCATGCTCGAGGTGCGACTTGAACTCGCGAATCCCATGCGAAGGAATATCATATCCGAACACACCAAACAGGCTCTCTCATACTAGGGGACTAAAGAAACCACAAAAGAGTGGGAAGATTTAAGTTGGTAATGGAATGCGTAACTCCGTCCTCTCCAAGTGTCACACTTCTACACGCCCTTTTGAATAATTCAAGTTAATTGATATAAATTGCGTATTTCTAAAATTAGAGTAGAAGCTAAATTTATTAATCTGTTGTGTATGTTTTTGCCATTTGAATATCATGAAGTTAATAGTAATCATAGTAACATTAATAAGGAAGACTATAATGCTCCAATTACATTATAACTATTTTGGCAATGAGGATCACACCAATAAATTTTTACTTTCTCTAGCATTCATTTACATAGTCGATATTAGAAGGTATTGCATTCCATCCAAAATTCGATAACGAGAATTTACCAGAAATACGTGTTTTTAAACTCCCTGAATTAAAATAAACTATTTTTAGAAACATGTCTGCGTATTTGTCTGTGTGTGTGTGGGTGGGAGGGGGGTGAAGCAGCTTAACTCTAAAATGAAAATTCGGCTAAATACCAAACTTGATATTTAAGCTATCTTGGAAGTCACGACATGAAGAATGTCAAGAAAATCACCTTCAACCCCAACTACACTTTACGTGAAAAGTGTTTCAAAATGTTTAATTTTCTCAGAAATAACTGATGATTTTAATTAAAATACCATATTTTCCTGTCAAACGAAATATGTATATTGCGCTTTTTTGGAATAGCCTCAGAAGACTTTCATTCTGGATGAATTTTTATAATGATTGTAAGGTAAATACGCAAATAAGGCCATGCTAGCTTTGATTCAATCTTAATTCACATCTACCGAGCTAAATTTTCAAACATTTGATAAAATCAATATATTGAACCTTGGGGAAAACGAAAATGTTATTGTATAACTCAATGCATAAATGTTTTGGTTTTCTAAACCGGGACAAATTGGCATTATTAAAACCAGGGATCGAAATACGTTCAGCCGGTTCAAATTATTTTACTTGAGGTACAAAACAGAGGTGATCATGTGAATAATTAAGTAAGATGCAGTAAGATGCAAGTTCAGCAATGACCAATTTACTTATACATATCCAAAAATTAAAAAAGATGACAACAAATGTTAACTTGAGCTTTGTTACATTCTGGACACTGAAAATTAGCTATCGTATCTTGCTTATTTTATACCAACACAAAGTTCATGAACATATCAGTGACAACTTTTGTGCATTATAACATCGACAGTTTTGTCCTCTTTGTAAAGACACCTTTACGGTCTATCTTGAATTGTTATCAATAAGAAAACCACAACAGTGATACCATCATAAATCTGTTCGAACAGTATGAAAGTATACTCAATACAATTTAATAACATATATAGTAATATATACAGACCGTTTCAAAACGACACCAAACGAAAATAGCTGTCGATTATCTTACACTTTGACTTGTCCGAAACTTGATGTCTCAACTTTCAAAGTCTTCTATAAAAAGTTTTGTGTGTGTTTAAAAATCGCATACATTTCGGATTAGGCAGCAAAAGAACAACGGTTGTCATACTATGTTTTCCATTACTAAGGTGACCTGTCCCGCGCTGGCGCGTCTATCAAACCACGCTTACACCACGCGACTGGGACCTCCGCTACCAACCGGCATCTCTCTTGGAGTGGGCCAGGCACGTGCCATCTAGTTATGTACAATTGCCGAATCCATGGTGACTTTATAGCAGTTTTTGAATGTGCCGAATTTAGCTGAAAAGTGTATTCACGTATGGTATGACCAACAGGTCCATATTTTCATTTGATGTCGTTTCAAAACACCCTGGTTGTGTATATAATATATATATATATATATATATATATATATATAAAATATTAGTGTAAGCTAAGTCAGGTTCACATGCATTTGTTTTAGTTTTAAGCTGCTTAAACATTTCTCAATCGGGAAGGCCGAGAGCCGAAATTCGATTGTTCCACAAAGCATTCGAGTTTTAAAATATTGGACTATCACTTTAACCTGTGTAGATATTCCCTAACATTTATTCTACCTATAAAGAAGTAAGTAATAAGATCAACTCTGGTAATGTTTATCTTGATTAGCATGATGTGGATAAAAGAATAATATTCCATTAGAAAAGTTCGCCTATGAAACAGCTATAGAAAGTCATGTGAATAAAACACACCAGATTTTTGTTTTTTAATTCAAGTCCTGCTATGCCTTGTAGGGTCACTGAGACACCTAACAGTATTTTCTTGATCGAGTGGAATTTCAAGCTGACAAGAGGTCGATTCGTCACCCTGTAATGCAAAATCATGACAAGCAGTCCTCAAAATAGTGGAATTTTACCTAGTGACATTTTCTTTCTTTACTTGCCTTTCGAAGTAAGCCATACTCAAGTTAAAATTGCTAAGGATATTTACGTCCGAAAAAAATGCATCACACTCCACCGGAATTGAATCGGCTACTTTGGGTACTAGGGCAGCGCCGTGGTCGAGAGGTTAGACTCGACCTCTCGATCCCAAGCGACCGCATGCGAAATTTATGTTGGACAAAGCGGCGTAGGGACGGGTTTTCTACGGTTCTCCGGTTTCCCCCGCCATCGCATTCGACCAGTGCTCAATCTTCATTCCATGTATCACCAGTGTCATAGGTGCGGTGCTACGGCAGTAAAAGTAGGCGTTAAACACTACCAAAAAATACTTTGGGTGCTAAAGGATTATGGAAACCACCATGCTACTGAGGGGGAATGATACTACCGTTGTTACTGTACAATTATTATTATTATTTATATTATTATTGCATGGAAACACATGGATTAAAGTAATTAATAACATTTGAAATACACAACAGAGGATAGCTCTTCTTTGGCTATTTCTCCACCAACGCTATACTATTCTTCCAAGCATAGCAGAATTTACCTGGTGTTGGTACAGCCACATCATTCTTTTAAATTTCATTTTTGGCTAATTTGAAAGACAGTTTGGCTATTCTGTATGCTAAAACCACAGGAAACTCATTTCAAATACCCCTCTTTCTACGAGGTGGAAAGTTACAACAGCTAAATTTATTTACACCAAACATAGCAGAATTAATAAAGAGAGTATTTCTGATCCGCCTTACTTCGCATAATACTGAATATATCCCTCGTTTATTCATATTGGCTTCCTGGGATTTATTTCAGGCCAGATGTTAAACAGATAAGCCCAGTGACTTACAGAATTAGCTATATCGAAAATGTAACAAAAAGTATATTGCAATTCCTCTACTTTCCATGCGTGTTTGCTAGTTACTGGTATCAACTTAAGTAGGTTGTCTTGGCCTAAGTGTAAAAGTAAACAAAACGGGAGAGAATTTTATAAATTTTGCAGAAAGTCTGCGGTTACCAAATTACACAACGATTTTCTAATATTTTATTGCTTGGCTATGTTTGAAATAATTACACTGTATTTTTCTATGTTATTAGTTTTCAGGCCTTAGGAATTAACCATCTTCACTTAGATCTATTCCATCCACGAGTCTGTAATGGACCGAGATGGGGGACGCAGCGGCCAGGCGGTAGGCCAAGGCTCTTAGTGAGCTTTGCCACCGAGTCACTTAGATCTATGATAGTATATATTAGTTTACATTGCGTTTCCGCCACTTGGCTCTTCCCATTAAGGAATGAAAATGTTAGTTATTTTCCGTAATTTAATTCGTATTCAACTTCAAATGATACAGTATGACGAATTTCCTATTTTTGGTAAAACAACTGGTTTCAGAATGAAAAAATAAACATTTAGATACAAAATGTTAATTATTTTACTTCCACCGGACTAATTCTGTTTTAATACCCGGACCATGGTTTTTAAGTGAGCTTATAAGTGACATAGATTTAATGAGATGTTAAGGAACTCCTATGGGACAAAAATCCGGCGCACCGACAGAATTAAAATGATTCTGGTAATTGACAGTGCATTAACAACTAATGTTTATTTGGTTTTATGTTCAGAGTTCAAGTTACAATTCTGATGTTAGAGTATTGCATGTGAAAAATATTATTGTTGCTTTAGACCGATAGGTTATGCTTAATCGAGTAATAACTTACTATCAATCTTTCAGCCCAAAACTCCTTAGGATCTTTTTTTTTTATTTCCGTTTTATTTTGTGTGTGTATGTGTTTTTTACTCAATATTCTCCACTCCACCTCCTCTTTATATTGTTCTTCTAGCAATTAATAAGATAATATATGGATATATTATGGAGAAAATCAACGATTAAAAAAACAGCCATTCGTTCTAAACCTATTCAACGAAGCAATGAAGGTTAAGAATATGAACGCCAATAACAAACGGTTACTGTACCAAAACCTCCCGAAGTGTTTGACATATTCACTCGTTTGCCTCAAAATGTAATATATTTCAAATATACACTTACGAACAAAATTACATCATGATGGTTGTGTTTCTTTAGCTCAGTCTCCCTCTCCCTCACCCCCCCCTCTCTCTCTCTCTCTCTCTCTCTCTAATGCGATACAGAAATCTCACTGGAAATATAATATATTATGTTTTAAGTGCTCCTGAAAAAAACAACACATTTTTAGAAAGAGGTTTTGTGTGTGTGTATGTGTGTGTGAGTGTGTGTGTATGTGGACAGCACAAATCAAAACTGAAAATTCGGTTAAATACCAAACTTGGTATTCAAGGATTCGACAGGATCTTCAGAAAAATCCGCCGCCCTCAACTACCCTATACATGGAACATTTTTCAAAAGTTGCCCAACGATTTTACTAAAAATATCATGTTTAAGCTATTTTCATGCAAACGAAATGTTTATCCTGAATTTTGTAGGAATAGCCTCTGTAAACCACTTAATTTTGTATAACCTTTGTATAACTAGTAAACCGTAAGAGATCGACCAAACCTTACTACACAAAAAAGTGTGTCTCCCTAGAACACATAATTTATACCACATACATTTTTAGCACAGTTAACCGTTTTCGGATATTCTTATTATTGGTTTCAATTTTAAACTACTTCTCTCAAACGAGTATTAATCTCTCGTTTCATATCTATTGTTTACTTCTGGTCATGCAAAGGGAACCGAATTTAAATCGTTTCAATAGCAATTAGGTTTTAAAATATGACTATCACTTTGGTCTATAGTGCCCATGTTTCCCTTCTACTTACAAGGAAGCAAGTAATAAGACAATCTATGTTTATGTTTATCTCTATTAGCATGATATAGATAAAAGAATAATGTTAATATGCTGATTGAAAACAGTTAGCGAAAGTAATGTGAATAGAGCACATGCAACGAATAGTAGCAGTACATACTCTTGTGAAAATGGATAATCGGAGTGCTTTGAAGCAATTTCAATTGTAGAGTATGTAAGAAAGAAACTGAAACAGCCCCGACTATAATGCTCCTATGAGGTTTTAGATCAGAGTAGATATACATGAATTTTGAGAAAATACTTTTAACAGCAGAAGATTTGGAATCATTCTTTGAGACTGTGTTTCTTGTTAAAGGATACCCATAATGAAATAGTATTAAGGGGAGTATAAATGGGATTTTCGTAAGCTTTTTCCATTTTCATGTTTTATTTCGAGTCTCCCATTCATATTGGTGTAATTTTCATAGAGGTACGCTAATTCTAAATAGTTTAAAAATATTGTTGAAAATAACCCTGTGTAGTAGGTTTTTATAACATTTTGGTACACTCACTCGTCAAAACATCAATAACTTTATAAATATTAGTGTTAGAGATAGGATTTCTTTTTTATTTTTATTGGAAGTTTCTATTTAAGCTATTGGCAGCATTGCCATCCCGCTGATGTGGTCTTCATGTGAAAGTTTCGAAGTACTGCAAAGTTGTGTTTGAAAAGTTAGGCTATTTTTTTAATGCTATGTTTGAAAGAAATTTCTGAAGACGTAACATTATCTCAGCAAAGGGCTGAACTTTTTACCACACATTTACAACTAAATAGGTTTTATTTTAACGAAACAATATTTATATATATATATATATATATATATATATGGATTAATTGTTTATTTTTAAATTTAAAATGTTTCATTTTTCAATAACATTTTTAGAGCTTTATTAAAAGAATCATATCTTTCCTTCTAATAAACAGATGTATTCTGTTTTCCATCAATCAACTGTAAAGATAATGTTCAGTACACGTTGAAAAATTTAGCTCATTATCTTAAAGAGTTGCTGAGATAATGGGTCAAACACTAACATTGGCAAGATAGGGCATTTCGACTCCCCTTAAAACGATGCTATTCAATTCAAGTTTCGTTATGCCATATCGGCGTATATTGGGGTACTTTACAGTGGTTTCTTGATCAGGGTGTTTCTAGCTCGTAAGTTCGCTACTATATGCACATTTTACTTGTCCGTAGATGTCACTGCAGAACGAAATCACGACTGGTGGACGTGAAAATGGTGAATTTCTTTCATGGCGTGGAGTTCTTTTACATGAAAATAAGTATTACAACAGGACTAATAACTTTACTTTCATTCCGTATGAAGTCACGATAAAAAAAATTTACACTCAAAATAATCCATCACCCTCCGTCGGGTTTGAACCAGCAAACTTGGGAATTAGAGAGGCTAGCATGTTAACCACTATACACGGAGGTCGACAAAACAATACCGGCAACACAATAAGCCTATAGGTTGAAGTGCCTCTGGAGTAAATTACGTAAAACGTACCGAAACAGACAAGAGAAGACAAGACCTTCATACTGAGGTTGCGCGGGCGACGACGAGGAATGAAGATGGTGATCACGTCTGAGGAAGCAGAGCGGTTTGCGTGCTGACACCCTCGTAGTTTCTGGGGCGGTGGCTCCACGCATTACGTATGTACATACATAGCTAACAATAAAGCTCTCACTGGGAGCATGTAGCACCCATTCTAATCACCTCCACCTTGCTGCCAAAAGTCCCTAAGACCGGAGCACAAAGGAACCAGCGTCTTTTGTAGCAATGCCAATTTCCACAGACCAGTGGCTGTCAGCGTTTTGTAGATCGCAGACCCCCTGTGGCTCATGATGTATAGTCGAGGCAGAACTCCCCGCTATCGATGTCACGCAAGGTGACAATAAAAAATCTCGAGCTGCCCACAAGCTTCCTGTTACGCGAGAATGTGGGAGAAATGGTCGCACCTAGGTCTGAAAAAATATAGTTGTAAAGATTAAGCTATCACTGTTACAATTCGCAATTACTTAGCCTAGAATTATTGTCATTCAAGTACAGCGAAGAGAGTAATATCTAACGCAGGAGGAGGGAATACACTTGGACACCCAAGAGGGAGAAGTGGTCAATAAAACTAAAGCTCTGAGATATATAGAATACGTCGAGACATATATATGAAGTTGCATGCTGTAGTGCAGTATTACATACCTAACAGTAAAGAATAAAGGTATATCAGACCACATTAATATAAAGCAATGTGAGAACTTGACTGCTGACCTTTTTTCAGAGCAATGCCAGAAATCACTAAAGCAATTTTTTGAAGTCTTTTACTAATTGCTTTCCCGTAAATACTAGTTAAAGTGTATTAAAGTTTTGTGAAAGGGTTAGAAGAAGCCTTCCACATACCTAAGGTTGCTATAACATTGAACCGATCTCTCCAAATTAACGCCATCATTATGTTTACATGTTTGTACTGCATTTAATGAAAGTTGTCTATAACAATGTAAATATGTTCAATAAAATTTAATACGTGCAATAAATAATAATATAACAGTTATAATTACTCATTAACTAGCTTAGATTTAAAAGATACGATGTGTTCTATTCACATGAATTCCTGTTTTACATATGAGCTATACTTACAAAAGAATACTGTTTTATATACATCATACTAATCGAGATAAACAAATAATTGGGCTTATTACTTGCTTCATTGTAAGTGAAGGAAAATAAGGGAATACACTAGGTTAAAGTGATAGTCAGATCTTTTAACAGCTGGTCAATATGTGAAAAAGTATAAGTTTATTTCACTTTGCATGGTTAGCAGTAAAACAAGAAACCAAAGGTAGATTGCTGTTTGTGAAGAGTTGGCGAAGTTTAAAATTCAAACCAAAAACAAGGAATATCTCGAAAACGATAAAATCTACAAGGAAAAGGTACATCATAAATTATGTCTTAACGAGTACTTTTGTTAGAGTAAGATTTTGTCTTCTCTTCCAATTTATCAGTTATACAAAAATCAGCAAAATCAATCCAGAATAAGATCTTGGGAGGATATTCCCAGAAAATATAAGATATACATTTTATTTATGATATAAATATCTTTAATGCACGGCATTTTAATTCAAATTGTTAGTGGCATTTTCAGAAAAACAAAATTAAAAAAAAAATGTCCATGGAAAGGATGGTTTTGGGTGGAAGGATTTTCTTGAATGTTTTCATGTCTTATCCTTGGTATTTACAGTCTTTTCGCTTTTGAGCTCTGCTATCCATAGACACACACGGACATTTTTTTTTCTAAAATACTTTTATTTTTGGACTCAGGGGTACTTAAAGCATATTTCCGGTGAAATCTCGACATCGAATTTTGAATGAAATACAACATGTACTCCAGCTACATGTACATTGTGTGTACATATATGCTAGATAAAATAAAAAGCACTGAAAATAACCACCTCCATCTATTTTTAAAATGAATAGTTTCAGATTTTGTGTCCATCAGTCAAAGTAAAAATTCCTATCGTCATTAATAAAAATCATTGATCTGTCTATATTCGTAGCTCTTCGCTGTCTTCGAGACTTGTGGCTATGCTCCACACGGTAAATAAGAAAGGACCTGAGAGGTTTGTTGTACTGACTTACCCTTCACGTCACACCTCGCGAATTTGCTTATTAATCATGTCGGTCAGTCATGCTACTCCCACTTGAGAAGACATGCTACAATACAATGCGAACAGAATCGAGTTTTATCACAAAGTGTGCAACAATTATAGACTAGAATGTAAGCAGCCAAGAGATTAAGAATATATTCTTCGTATTTTATAAAGTTAATATAAATTCCTTCTTCAGAATTTTATCAGACCTCGCAACTAGCCCACAGAATACCCCCTGGTAATGCATTCGAAAGGTACTGGGTTCGATTCAACTCTGACCCCAGTTTTCACGATGTTTTCAGGTCGACAGGCGAGTGTTGGGGGGGCTCATCTTCTACTAGGACCTTTTTGTCCACCATTTCCTTTACCTATTACTTGCCCGACATCTGTTTTGCGGTCATAGAACCAGACGACATTGTTAGGCAGCTTGTGGCAGGGCGATGACTTGGCTCACTAAAGTTTCTACCTGACACCGTTGCGGGACATTCAGGACCTTCCTTCGTGGTATTTGGATGCGGCGCTCCTTTGCAGTGCCACCTGGAAATGGGAGTTCAGGAACGTCGGATGCGTTTTATCTAGAAACATTACTGGCCCCCCTTCTTGCTTGCGTCCGTCATCGTCCGGATCTAGTTGGCTTCGGGTCTATCCCTACCTCTCGGGGATCACGATAGAAACAAAAAGGGCTAGGAGCTAATTGTGGTGATTATCCCAGTTTGAAGATTTCCCTTTCGTCATCAGTACTTAAATTTTTAACAATATAAGCTCTCTTTAAGACACGGGGATCGAAGTTTTTACCAACATTCGTCAAAAATTAACAATCGTTCTTTTGTAGTAAATGGTTGATGAAATCTTTGGACATCATGGAAAGTCAACATTTATATGCCCCTCTTCGCTTCGGGCTTTACAGCCATTTGAAGATTGTACAATGCACATTTTCGAGCATACAATTTTATGAAACAGCGCTTTTCTCAAATTTACATTTTAAGATTTTTAAAATGTACCAAATGTCGCTTTTAATTAAATGCCATTAAAATCTCTAAGAATATCTAAAGGTACCCAATGTATCATCTTAAGAAAATTTCATGCTATTACCAATAAATTTGTTCTAAAATTTATGAAAATATGACTACCATTAAGAATTAAAATTTCTTATAAAAATGTTACAGTTACCTCACATTTATTTAAAATATTATTCATAAAATTTTTGTTTGTGGTTCAAAGTTCCAATTGTAAATTTTGTAGCCAATGTTATCAACTCATGAGACGCATGGAAAGATTTAATTGTGCGACACAATCACAAACGTATAAATAATTTACAGTTCCAAAGTACTGTGAGTACGCGCAGAACGTAAGTGCCTGTGCCTTACCGCCCCGTAATCACCTTACGTGTGTGAACGGCTCGCTTTCCGTCGTTTGTGACCGATTGTAGCACGTGCGCAATCGGCTTCCTTTTATAGTTCGACTACTCCTGTAGGGGGAGGTTGCGACCTCTTCAGCTGCTCCGGTGCGAACACTGCGGTCTCTGAGCACTTGGTTTTTCTGACCTTACTAGAAGTACATTGGGTCAAACAACTGAGCTACTCCCGAAAGGGAGCTGTCCGGATTGCGTTGGACTCGGTGGGGCAATGGATCTCGTAATCCATGGGATATTGGGTATGTTTGGGCAGTGATGCCTGAGCGGAATTGTGAGACGCTTTAATGTCCTCCGGCCACTAATCTGGAGAGTTTAGTAGATAGGAACTGGTTACTTTTTCCCCCACCGAAATCTTGGTAGACATTCTCCATGGAGTTGACGCGTGTAAGTTGCATATATACTTCCGGCCTTGTGTTAGCCAGGAGACGGTATATAGAATTGGTACCGACCTAATGGAATACCCTTGCGGCGATTGGCACACCTGAATAGTTAAGACATTGCTGCTGGGACGACGACGAGCAGTTGGGATTCCAAGGGCAGCCCGAAGGCGTGTTAGTTGTATACCCAATCGTTTTAAAATTTAACCACATCCTGACGGGAGTGCGATTTGCTGGATGACGAGTGTAAATAAAATTGGGGAGAGAAAGGAAGTAGCAAAATTGTTCCTCAACGGTTGCCAGCAACATATTTGTGCACCACTGGTGTAATATAAACGTCCAATTACGTTTAATTTTGGGAGTTTCATTCATATTTTGACGCCCAAACGTCAATAGCCTGAAGCGGCGGTTTCTGGAATTATAATCCCCAGGAGACCTAAGGAGGGTGCTCCGATGGAAGGGCATACCATCATTGAATTTAAATGCGCAGCGCCTAATCTTGTCCTCCACATATGGTAGACCAGTGGCTTGGAGAAAGAGAAGGGGGGGTAATAAATAGCCCGAAGGTATTTATACTGCACCCGTTGAAGCAGCAGCAGAATGAAGTCCGCTGCCATGCCCCAGATCTCCCAGGCTTAGATTAATATGAGGATTATGCGTGCCCTCAAAAGGCACAACTTAAGGAGAATGGGCATTGGGAACAAGGTGGCCGCAGCCCCAGTGCCCCGAAACGTCAGCTCTTTTTTTTTTTTTTTTTATAGTGTTTAACGCCCACTTTAACTACTTGAGGCTTCCAAAATGTTAGGCCCTTATTCAGTTTCACTCCCAAGTTGGTGATGGTGTTCGTCCACTCAGCTCTTCTTCTGACTGCTGCGTGGTTTAGTTTCACTACACTTATCACGCATGCGTGAATGAAAACGTGCGGTCGACGCCCGCTTTACATCAAAGCTCCGATTGTCGCACCTGTGAGACGCCTGCGGGGGTTTGCACGCACAACAATGACATCTATTTCTGGTAATGTCTTGCCATATAACTAGCTATAAGAAGAGGGCAAATTCCCCAGAAGAATCAGTTTCGACTGCCAGTTCTGAGCGTACACTTGCAGGAGCGAGCGCCGTTCACATATGCAAGAAACAGAATTGAAGCTTGTCAATATGAAGATTTGCTGAAGATAATCTGAAACCACCAAGAAATATCTCAGTTGCTAATCATAAAATATCGATTCAATGATTTTACAGTTAGCAATTGTCTCTCTTTATACAATTATATGTCATGCACTGCTAAGGAATTTGATTCTAAGTACAAGGGATATAAACAAAAGCTTTGTTAGGCGAGAATAGTAAAAATATTTTGGTTGGTATCGCATACATCATAGGTTATAAGGTGTGACAATTTTGTTTCTCGGTGTTGACTTATTCCAAATTATTTCTTTCTTCTTGCTTACGGCGCGTGAAGTTATTTACACAAAATTTTCAACGTTAATGTGAGCTACTACCCGAGATTTTTTGGGAAAATCGTCAAAGGTAAACTGAGTCACCAGCTTAAAGTAATAATTTAATTACAGTAAACTTTCATTTAGCTTTTAAGTTGTTTTGGTGGACCATAATTTTACTGTGTATGTAGCTAAATCAGGTTATAGATCACAAGTAAGGAACCTCGTCATAGTAGTTTCGTATCAGCTTGCTGTTTTTGGCCATACTTTCTTGTACAATTTTAGATTGTGGTTATAAACTCATTTGCATTAATTTTTCAATGTTAGAATTTATATATTGAATATTGGGAAGCAATTCGAAAAAGGAATACATGAGTACATTCTTGTATCACTCTCTTTATAAATGTATATATGCATATATAATACATTATTTACTTGAAATTAGGTAAGAAATAGTAATTATAATCAGTTTCGACCTGACAGTAAGAAAAATAATTATCCTTATTTATTTTAAATTAAGTAAGGAGGAAATTAATTGTTATCAGTTTCTACCAGGCGAATTCTGTTTTATATTTATTAAATTGAATTTAGATTTTAAGTAAAAATACTATTAATATTCTAATTTAAAGTGTTTACAATAAAATTAATAAATTGAGGTACTTAATAAATTTTGTTTATCTCGAATTTAAGAATTAATTTAGCATTTTAATTATTATGTCAAAGATTAAAAATGCTTTATTGGTAATGTAGTGTTTACCGTTATATGCATACTACATTCAAAAGTTCCCGGAATGTGTAATTAATACAGACGTAATTTATTATAGGACCATTTGTACAGCATGTCCTTCAAAATAGTTCCCTTCCGCAGTAACACACTTCTGCAACCGCGTGTAAAGAGGCTGGAGACGCTCCTAGGTGTCATTTACAGTAATCGTAGTGCCATTGTCGCATGTACAATCATTTCTTCATCTTTCGAAAACTCTAACCGAAACGCTTATGCATACATACACCTGGGCTTCTTCATCGCTGCTTCACCATTAGCTTCATCCATCATTCTAAGTGTCTCTGACGGAAATTTGTTCAACAAAACATTAAATCTCAAAGTTCTCCGTTGCTAACATTATGAAATCCGATAAACGAACATGCATACACAACAAAAACAATTTTATTAGCATAAAATTGAAATAAAGTGTCGTCAGGGACGTTACCAACACCTAAAAATGTAATTTTAATTTAGTACACATTAAAGAGAAAATAAACTATTCCGGGATTTTTTTTTGAATTTCAGGTTATATATTAATTAAATCTCTTATGGATACAGTGATTGGTTATTCACTGAAATTCAACTTTTACCTGGCAATTGCTGGTACGACCTTTGGAACCTTTCGCTCAGGGTGAAGGAGTGAATGGGTTCACTAGTTGGGTACTGATTCCTTTGCAGAGGGTATACGCTGCAGGAGATTCGATTTTGTTTTAGTAGTTTAAGAATTGAAATGTGGCGTTTTATGGACCATGTCCACCACATTTTCAATTGTGAAATAAGTGTCAAAATCATTTGAGGATTTTTTTTTGAGATATCGTACATTGACACATATATATAAAAAATATAAAATTAATGCTGATATAGTAATTCACAATGTAAAGTATTTTCATGATAGGAAATATATTAGAATTCAAAGAAGCAACCAAATACCGATAGTTCGTTAGCTAATAATAATCAGATGGATGTAGAAGGCGTTAAAACAAAAAGAAGGTGCAAGTGAACTCAATAAATTGCTGTAGCCCCCGTGGTTGCGTGTCAGACATTTTTGCGCACAGCTTCTGCGGTGTAAGGGCGTCACGAATAGATGCCGGCCGATACCGTAAAGCAAACAAGAGGCAGTAACGGCGGCGCAATAGATCACGCGATTGTTTCTTGTCACCGCACTCTTGTACTTTGACTTATAAGACTTGCAACAACAGCTTCTCTAATTACTTTTCGTGCTGATGGGAAGCTGCAGCAATCGACACGCTCGCTACATCGCGGCACGCATTGGTCCTGCAAAGGCGCTATATCAAATGCGTCAGAAAATAGTTAATTTCCTGTAAGGGTAAAAAAATCAGGTAAAATTTAAAATGATTCTCCATTATTTAAGTATTTCTCTCATTTACCAACAAATTTATTATTTTATTGTAATTTTCAAGTGGATATTTCTGAACTGCAAACCACGGTATTTTTTATTATTATTATTATTATTATTATTATTATTATTATTATTATTATTATTATTATTATTATTAGTAGTAGTAGTAGTAGTAGTAGTAGTAGTAGTAGTATTAATTATTATTCCTCTTGTTATTATCATTATTAATTATTATTTATAATTAATTATTACTGGTTATTAATATCACCCTTATCTTAAATGATCATCACCGTTGTAGCTTAATTTTTCCCCATTAGAATTCAAAAGGATTCTGACCCCTAGGCATCCGCTTGTAAGTTCTAGGGGGACGTCAGTCTTAAATATGGGGAGGGTAAGCAGACTACGAAAAAAATTAGAATTCAGTTATCGTAAATCTAATTACATTATAATAGGACATTTCTGCCAACAAAATTTCAGTTTTTAATTCTTAGTCTTAAGAAAAGTCTTTATCTTTTTATTAATGTTAATCTGTATCGCTTTTGTATGTGTATGTGTGTGAGTGAGCGCGCGCATGAGTAGGAGGAGAGAGGTTTATGAGTACTTGATACTTAAATTACTTTTTGGTACAAGTTTTCACCAATTTAGTATTTAATTTTTATTACAAGGTTGTTCTAAATAGTCATAATGTTAATTTTCACATCTACATACTTTCAAAGAAGCTTCCAAGAAAATAATGTTTCAAAAGATGAAAATCTTTCAGTCACAAATTGCACATACTCGCGCACATTAATTTAAATTATATGTTTGGACTTTTATTTAGGCAGAAGTGTAAATCAGCAGTTAGTTCCTGAACCTACAATGTCTGTAAACTTTTTCCATGAGCGTTAAAAAGAAAAGTTAATATTATCAATCATGCAGTATCAAACACCTTTTGGCTTCGTCTGGTAACCTTTTAAATACCCACATTGAAGATTATATTTGGTTTTCTTCATATCTTCAAAGAGCATTGCAGAATGCAGGGGAAGGGTGTACGAGTGAATTCCTTGATCTATTTATATGATTCCAACTATGCTATTGAATTTAAGTAGATGAATATTTACATTTAAAAAAAAATGTACAAACGTAATATTGGAAACTGCAGGGTTGTTTCTACTTGGCAGAAGAAATACAAAAAGTCCATACGGAGATTTTATCTCAACCTTAAGAAATACCATGCCTGAATCGTTAATAATATTTTATTAACTGGTATTAAAAATGTATGAGTGAAGATTTGTGTAACCATTAAAATATATCAATATTAAATGTTTACTATGAATACACGTACAACCTAAAACATCATATTCACCGTCTTCTATTTTTCTGAACTTCTAGGGTGCATTTTAACAGTTTGGTTGAAAGCGACAGAACTTTGGAATTTGACCAATATCACCGTTCTTTGCTGCAGCCCCCAGCTTTGGTGCCACTCTGGCAGTCATCCTAAGATATAAAGTGTTTCAACATCGTAATACATATAAAGTCATTGCTGTTTTACAAAACTAGAAATATTAGTTCAAGTTTTATTTATCAACATTCATTATTTAAAAAAAAAACTTAATTTCAAATTTTATTAATTTACTTTTGAAGCCATTTTTGTTGTTTTATTTGTATATCCCAATTTAACATTAATGGTCATTTCGAGTGCTTTGACTTGCGAAAGAATTCTTATTACTGTAGGTTTACAACATTAGGTTAATAAATTTAAAGCATTGAACATACGCACATTCATTCTCACATTCATACTTCTAGATTCTGTGGGGGATAAGGAATAATTCTGGTTAAAGAAAAAGTCCCTGCCCTAGCAGGGAATCGAACCCGGGATCACTTTGCTTTGTGTTCATTATAGAAACTATTTAAATTTTTAACATAAATTGATTTTGCAGCAATACTGATATAGTCTATGTGTATTATCGCATATGTTCTGATCTCTAATAAGTATTCCGTTTCATCTGTACGGTATATTAAAATCATGTTAAAATTAACTGACAATCATGAATCCCAAGCTAGGAAGACGTCTTCGTTGTTGTCAGCTGAGAGTTTAATCTAAGCGGAGTGTTGATTCATCTTTTTGATTACAGCACCACTTGAGGAGTGTTCTTGAAACCCATCTCCAGACTCCTAAGATACTGACAGAATATCCGTAACTCTAATGCTCCATCCAAGTCCTGTGACACAGTAACTCTGCATGACATAATTCGTACGAACATCTTTTAAATCAATCGGAGCACTGCGCTTGGACGGATGCAGTGGCACAATGGCATGAAGTTTCGGATCACTTGGTTCAGTCCTGATTCAATTCCATTTTTACTCTCTCTACTCGTAGGTACTATGTACATAGTGTATAGAGAAAGCACCTATAGTATTACACCCAAAAATTCGATACCGAGATTTCACCGGAAACACATGTTTTGAGAACCCTTGAAGCCAAAAAAAAAGCATTTTTAGAAAAATGTGCATATGTGTGTGTGTCTGTGTCTGCGGGCAGCATAGCTCAAAAATGAAAAGTTCGTTAAAAACTAAAGTTAATATATAAGTTCACTATTTTCTAAGGATGCGAAACGAGGATTTTCAAGAAACCCCCCCCCACATGAACTACCCTTTTTATTTTCTCAAAAATGTCTAACAATTTGATTAAAATACCTAATGTTTAAGATTTTTATATCAAACGAAATGTATATCTTGAATTTTCTGGGAATAGCATCTTAATTCTGGGTGGCTGTTGTATAATTGGCAAACCGTGAGAGATAATGCAAAAACTTACTACACAAAACATGTAGACCTCATTAAAAAAACACAATGTAAGTCATACACAGCTTTTTTTGTAGAGTTAACCATTTTCGAGATATTCCGGATTATTGGTTTCACCTTTAGCCGCTTAAACTCTTCTCAAACGGGAAGATATCATTCTTCATCTTGCTTGCTGGTAAGGAAAGATTTTGGAATTCCAATTGTTCCACATAGCGACCGGCTTTTATAGGACAAGACTATCGCTTTAGCCTGTGCATTTTCTTGTTTCCCTCATACTTAGAAGTATGATAGTAATAACTTAATTCTGCTTATATTATCTTGATAAGTATTGTGTACGTAACATATTAATCTGTTGAATAAAAGGTGGTTTGGCGAACAGCTAGAGGACATGATGTGAATGGAACATATTAGATTTTTTTGCCCTCCTACTTAAAAAAGGACCAAGTAATAAGAACTATTTCTGCTAACGTTTATCCCGATTAGCATGATGAAGAATAGTTATGTTGCTAGCCGGTTGACAATTGTGGTTATGGTATGAGAGTGAACTTCCAGTTCAGTTGCGATTGAGCATTGGTATGTAGCGGAGCGTATTCATTCAATGGAAAGTTCTTCAGAACAAACTCAGTCATACAAAACATTTTTCATGCTATTTTCTAACCCACAGAAACACAATGTTCCTGGAGGAAGCGTTGCTTCTTTTGAAATGTCTCCGGAATTCCTGCTTAATAGCTTGTTCTGATTCAAATTTCTAGTGAATGAATACGTTCCAGTAACAGCCTATGATGCATTGCAATCAGTGTATTGTCACACCATAACCATTACTGTCAAATTCATTACCAACCTAAAACAAAAATAAATCAAATCATAATTAACCATGTCATCTGAAACTCCATGTCATTGTGAACTTTTCAATATGACTAAAATGCATCATTGTTCAAGTACACTACGTTACGATTGGTGTAAAAATCATCAACTGGTGCTTATGCCTCATTCTGTATTTTATCTTAACTTCGCGATTTGCCAGCATGATATAAGTGGGAACAAAACTGATCTTTCCTATCCCTAACATATGCAAAAGGTATTTTTTATTTCTGCATAATGGAACTCTAAAAATTAGGACTTTCCTTTCACGTGCTGCACATAAAACAGTGGACCAACATAATCCAACAGATGGTGCAGTACTGAAAATTGTAAGTTTAGTTTGCATATATTTGATGATCATTTTCACCTACAAAATCGTTGCTTCGTCTTACTCTACATATTGCATTACTGCCTTTACAATCCTGATCCACCAGTTTCCTGTATTTCAAGGCATTGAACGCTGAAAGCTCCTGAAGGCAACTTTAGTCCTCTCAGTCTACGAGACAGTAACGCAAACTGAACTACCTTATGAAGCAAAATCTTGATAATCATAGCTCCAAACGCAAAGATATAAAAATCCCGCATTCATAATTCAATTGGGATAACAGATAGTGCTAGCTGAATTGTATATAATAAATGCTTTAAATCACGCGTGGATATTTGGCACACAATTGTACAATACACCAGAAACCAGATCGCAAAATATTCCCTCTCCATAGTGAAACCTGTTCTCACTCTCTCAATACTTACTGCATTGAGTAAAAATAAACAAAGACCCTTCTTACCAAAAAAATAATGTTGCCAAAAATTCAAACTTTAACAACAAAAAAAAAACATTAAAATGTAAACTTCAGGGTGTCCAAAAAAATCAAAGTAAATTTCATAAAGATTTGGAGTTCCACCTTAACAATTATTTTGTGAATTTATTAGTATGTCTGAAATCCAATTTCTGTTATGCTTTCAATAACTTGTTTTCTCTGAATATTAATATGTATTTGACTGTTGCAAGAAATATAAAAATAAATTGACTTTTATTTATGGACGCTCTATAACTGCTGCGGTTCACAGCGTCCCATTCTATATTGGACGGGAAAGACCACTTAATTTTCCTCAGAAGCCTCTTTATAAAACTTGAGGTTCTTTTACATGCCATAAATCTACGAAGAAATCCATACTAAGTATTTTTACGCCCGAAAAAATCCATCGTTCTCCGCCAGGTCTGAACCCGCGACTTTGGGAATCAGAAGCTAGCATGTTACCCCAGGCCACAGAGGGCGCTGTAAGAAGCAATGGTTATCTAGTTTACATATAAATGTACGGAATCAATTGTTATCAGTTATAGTTGTATATATCACACTCGATAGCATTCATAATTGAGTGTTCATTTAAATCGGTAACTATTTAAACAGAAATTGAAGCGCAACAATGTAACACCAAATTTCAAGAGTTGCAAAAGTAGAGTTGCAAAATGCAATGCAATAACCGGAATTTGAACCAGGATCTACTGGTTTCCGTCCAGTTGCTCTAACCATAGAGCTACCATGACAACATGTCTGCACGGCATTAAATTCCTTAACTGACTCGCGTTTCTTCCAATTAACTATAAGATCTCAAATCTATTTGAGATGACGCACCTGAATGGAGACTTACAATGCTGTAAGAAATTTAAGTCCCGAGCTTCATAGTTTAACCAACTAGCTCATTCATTGTGAAATTATTCCTTACACTTAATTAAAACAAAATTATCTTATATCGTTTATGCCATTTATCTTGTGCCCATAGTTTATTTTAAACACAAGAATAAGAATTGTAGAATAGGAATTTCTTGTGCTCCAATTCGCATTTGCTTGATGACTTCTGCATTATCATACCCTTTAAGGCAGTCAGTAATATCTGAGATTGGGCAAGACACACAATGACAAGTGAATTCCAAGGAAGTTCAGTGTTTCTTGACGTACTGTTTGGAGCAGAATAATAATATAAAACTCAAGAAATATACACAAACACCAAGGACTTCTGCGAATGCAAACGAAGCTTCAACATTTGGCATGTGACATAGTGGATGACCCGCTAATTTTAATTGCTCTCATGATCTCGAAAGAATATCCCACGGTGGTCACCGATTCAAGCGTGCTTTAAACGTTCACGATTTGAAAGTTTATTACCACTATATGTAAACAATACCTCTGTCTATCGATCAGCGGCCTCACTTTTTGGAACGATGTCATTGTTTCTAACGACCATTGCATTGCTCAGCAGTAATACTTTGACGTCGCAGGACCACCCAGGGAAAAATCACGACAGGCATCATCATGAACACACTTCATTGTTAAGATTACATGCAGCAAGGTTATCAGAAAGGTTTAAACCGTTAAATTCTTCCAGATGTAATCATTTACCACGTTGTCAATGTCATATCAGAGAATGTTCTTGCAGCTGCTAGACCAAGACATTGGTTGTTACTTCAACTCGAGAAGCTGCGAAAGGAATTCCGCTAGGAATCTTATATTTCCATGGATATCTCCGAATTATTGCTAGCTGCTTAAATTTTTCTAAAGAGGATTTCAAAACAGGTCGCCTTCTTTGGACGATTACGTTTTCATGATCTTCCATATGTACTCACATTAGTTACACGGTTTGTCCGTTTCCATAGTTAACCACTACTCTAACCCAGACACATTTCGGTCATTTTTTGTCCATCTCAATAGCCCCCTTTAACTGCTATGGTCATACAGGGAACTTTTGACCGAACATTTGTGCTCCACTCTTAACTTCAGGTTAGCCTAGTGTAGGTTTTCCACACTTCCAGGGTTTTTGGAGTGTAGAAAGTAATACTAATTGAATAGTATTGTAATAACTTTAGTAGTGTAACTAATTTAAGTTACTTGATTTAAGTAATAGTCAGCCACCGGCCAGAAATCGGACCTGAAACTTCCGAAGGAGAAGTGAATTAGCTGACCACGCGACGCTCTGATTTTTATTGCACTTCTTTTTTACTTATACTACAACGTTAAAATAATGAATTTCTATACTATGTACTTACAGTTAAGTAGCGTAGTATTGAATTCCAACCAAAAAATTCTATTTCGAAATTTCACCAAAAATATATTTTTTGAGATACAAGAAAGTCAATAAAATACGAAATATTCATTCTTGGTACACAGCATGAAGATTTTGAAGGAAATTTCTCAAACACACGGACTGGTTCATTATTAATTTTCTGAAAAATAGCTGATATTTTTATTAAAATGACATACTTTAAGATGAAAGAGGTAAAAATGACACATTTGGAAATCCTGGTATAATTTGAGTTATATTAGACGGTGGATTTTTGTTATTTTTATAAAAAATTATACGTTTTGAATTTTATGGGAATAGCCTGTGGATATTTATTCTGAATCAATTTGTATAACTTGTAAACGACAAGATAAAAAACCTTCTGCACAAAAAATATAGATTTCGTCAAAGTTCACAAAATGTATGCCAAATAGAAATGTGTGGGGGTTTTAACCATTTTCAAGATGTTTTTATAATTTTTTTTCAATTTTCAAATACTTTATGCTTTCTCAACATGAAATCATTTTTTCTTTTTTCTCGTCCCTTTTTTTTATTTTTCGTATTCATGCAAAGAATTCCAAACTCACCGTATAACGACTGCCTTTAAAAATACTTGAACATCAGTATAGTTTAGTTTTTAGTTATGAATGATGTATTATACTTACAGCTACAACGAAATTTGTACTGCAGGTTTAGCTGCATTAAGTAGGACTAAGTAGGAAATGTTATGTAACGTTTTTATTTTTATTACGGCAAATATGCATTTACCACGGATTTTTCTATAAAATTTTGAAGTTGTTTCCGCAAGTCGTAAATAATAACATACTTATTGCTTATTTTGAAACAATTATATATAAAGTATATCTTAAATACCGTAACTTGGATAGAGAATTCAGTATTAGTGAATTATGAAATATAATTCGAGAGTAAATCAAGAAGTAACGTGTCTATGCAGAGGAAATAGGTTTCTCAGCGTAAGTGTAAATCAAAGAATGTGTGCATTCTGTGATTATTCAACATTAACTTGTGGTATCAAGCCCCCTCGCTATGAGGTGAGAGATGTTACTCGATGTTTGAGTGCAGTGAAACCTGCAGAAATAGAAACATATTGTGATGCAGTAATAAACGAAAAAAATGAGAAAAAGTGGTGTGAAATGTTCAACATTGGATGAACAAACGCGCGTGACGAACTCGACTCAGATGTCCATTACTGAACACAGGTGATCTGAAGAACCAAGTGAACAACAAAAATGTGCAAGACAGATTCTAACCCTCTACGAGTTACAGCTTTCTTTCCTAAATAGTTTCGTTCTTTGCCTGGTAAAACTGTCCGAATATCTTGGGATTTATGGACTCACAACAGCGGACTACAATACAGAAATTCTAAAGTTCGAGGACACATATGACAAATGCTTAAGTAATGGTGACGATTATATGGAGAATTAAAGTAGCTACCGTAAGCTTACATTTTTTTAAGATGCATAATTAATAATATATTTTTATTCCATTAAATATAAACGGTTACTTCCTAAATCATCCTGTCATAATGTATAAATGTGAAATTTTAATGAACAGACAAAGCTGTATCTCTTTACAATAAAATGTATTTACACCAGAAGAATATTCCTATGGGAGCTATATTCTTAGTCTGAAACGTTTATATTTCTTGTAGAAAATAAACCATAATAGGTAATCCAGCCCACATGTAGTCAGTTTGGGTTTCTGACATTTTTAATGAACCAAATGATCAGTTGAAGAACAATTTAATTGTTAATGCTGCTCTAAAGAGAGCCGACTTTTAATTAAGCATTATCTGCGAATATTTCTCTAGCTGTTCCAAGAAAAAAAACTATTCTCACAAAAGATAGTTCTTTTATCTATGTCACGCTAACCGAGAAAAACATTAGCAGATTTTGTATTAATACTTACTTCCCTGTAAATGGAAGGGCTATAGCAATAGTAAAATCGTTTAAAAGCTGATCACTTGTGAAACTATTTGAAATTCGGTTCTCCTTGCAAGGCTAGCAGTAAAGAGAGATATGGGGGGAAATATGGCTCACGTTTGAAAAAATTGGAACAAAAATGCAAAGAGTATCTCGAAAACTGCTAGCGCTGCAAAAATGTATATGGTTTAATTGTATGTTTTAACGAAATCTATTTTTTTTTTTGTAAGTTTTTGTCGATCTCAATTGGTCATCCAGAATGATGTCTTCAGAGGTTATTTACAGACAATTCAAAATATACATTTCGTTTGTCATGAAACTATCTTAAACATATAGTATTTCAATAAAAATCCTGAGAGCCATTTTTGAGAAAATCAATATTTTGTAAAAATTTTGCATATAAAAGTTAGTTTGTGTCATATTGGAAGGTATTGAATTTAAATGCCAATTTTAGTATTTAACTGTATTTTCGTTTTTGAGTTACCTACTCATACATACATGAACCTTTTTCTAAAATCCTTTTTTTGAATTGGGGGTATAGACTGGGACGCTGAGAACCACAGCAGTTAAAGAGCGTCCAATAAATAACACGCCATTTCCATTACTCTACAGTGCATGTATACGACGTGGTAGAGAAAGTAAAAGCGGATAAGAGACATAGATTAAAAGGTGTCATACTAAAGACAATTAGGAGACGCAGCCATTTTGTATGTGTAAAAAGTAGGCCCTGACTCAAATTTCCGCAAAATCGCATCTGGCAACAGACGTTATTTGGCACTACTGTATCTTCTAAATTACGGGTACATTCGCGAAAGTTTCACCAGCGAAGAATAGCGACTAGTTATGTAATTTTAACACACCGAGGATATAAACCACATTGAAATTCATCTCAGCATGATGTTGGTATATGGGGAGCATGCTTATTACAGACATTAAATGTGGGGAATGGTGCCAGAAGTTTAGAAAAAGGTCAAAAATCGACTTCCTAAAAGCTGGTGTATTCTTATTTAGTAAAAAAAAGTTACTTATTTAGTAGAAAAATACGTAGTAGTTAGCAACAACTAGTTTCCATGTTTGAATTCACATATTGCTGAGACCTTAAAGATATTTCATAAAAACATATTTACGTTCTCTAGTACGTCTGCACATGCAATGTACATAATAGATAGGGAAGCTATTATATTCCACCCAAAATTTTGATGTCGCGATTTCATCGGAAATATATGTTTTGAGGTACTCTAAATTAAAAAAAAATATTTTTAAAAATAGTCGTGTGTGTGTCTATGGATAGTGTAGCTCAAAAACGAAAAGGCCGTTAAAAACCAAAACCATAATGTTTAGTATCTTCGAAGGATAGGACACGAAGATTTTCAAGAAAATTGTACTATAAACAACGCTTTACACGGAAAAAATGTTTTACTAAAAATGGCTCTAATGATTTAGATAAAAATACCGTATATTAAAGATATTTACATACAAATAAAATGTATATTTTGAATCTCCTAGGAATAGTCTCTTAAGACTTCTGTATTCTGGATGTGCTATTCAGAATGTTGCATAACAGTTAAACCGTAAGAGGTAGATAAAAAGCAGTACACTAAAAATGTGGATCACGTTAAAAAACATAGTTTATGTCATATACGTTTTTCTTGTGAGGTGGTTGAGAAATTTCGTTTTATTGGTTTCAATTTTAAACATCCCTAATTTTCTCAGCATCTTTGAACGATTTGACTATCGCTTTAGCATAGTGTACTCCCTTATTTCCCTTCTACTTACAATGAATCAAATAGCAAGACCAATTCTGCTAATGTTTATCTCGAGTAGCATGATGTAGATAAAGACTAATCTTTTGTAAAAATAATTTGTATTTGAAACAACTAGAAAGAGTTTTGTGAACGGAATACATCATATCTTCGTTATATTCTGAAAACTGGGGCAGTTACGCGGCGATTTACACGCTACAATGCTATTTGTGCAAGCTTATTATTGTTGTACTTAACTCTTTCCAGTACTACTTTACTTCTAATAAGGAACTTCGATATTTAGTTTCTATTAAATGAGTTGGGTGAATAGGGACCTGTTTCATACTTTAAATGTATATATTAACAGGAAAATACTAAAAAGGCTTGTAAACAGTGTTTCACAATAAAAGATTAAGCGCAATCTACCACACATTGCAAAATAGTATATTATTTAACTAGGTGCAAAAGTCGAGATTTATTAATGAGTGATCTAAGACCCACGAGTTAATAAAGCTACTTTTGCATCTAGTAGGATACAATATTGTATCTAATTAAGAAAATAAGTTTTATTGCAGAAAATAATAATAATAATAATAATAATAATAATAATAATAATAATAATAATAATAATAATAATAATATGGCATATTAAATCTCATATCAGTGAACAATTTTAATTCTATTACTATTCATGTCGTAGACTTCATTTTTGTTATGGTAACCACTGTAGTTAATTGAAATCAATAAATAGCCATTTTCGATAATCAATGTTCAAATTGTAGTGGTAAATAGCGCCACTATAGCATTATAGCCGGAAAAGTCTAAAAGGACATCTGTAGCAGCATACAATCGTTTTAAAGAATAGTTTCAAATCAAAAGGTAGAAGAAATTACGAAAAAAGAATTATTGGATTATATTTCGAATTATCACAGCGTCTGAACTTTCCATTATGTGGTCAGAGTATTCTTTGCTTAAATCTACGGTTGTGATTAATGATGCTTTAGATATATCTACATATATTCTCAGCTGAGGTCCTTTTTGAAGTGAAATTCTACTGGTTTTGTTCCAAAAAAATTCAAACATATTTGTTTTCATGTATGATTAGCTGGCAATAATCAGTAGAAGAATATTTTCTTTTTTCAAGGCCTTCATTTGTATTCGAGGAAGACAATATACCAAAATTTGGTACATTATTACGTCGTACATTGCGTAGATTGGTATCAGCCATGGCCAACTTTAGTTCAACTTTAAAAACTTCTATTGTGAAACATATTCTTACAAACAAAGTTTACAATTAACAAAACGTGTAATCATTGAATGAAGCCTCTGGTATACATATTCTAAAAGCAAGTAATTTTTCCTAAAAATGCTTAGAAGCTTGATCCATCGGATTGCGCCTTTCCAATGAAGCTGCCTAAAGAATTGGATAAATGTCTTTCTAAAAGTGGCTCAACGTACCTACCACAAAACCAATTATAGTTTGCCTAAAAACTATTTTTTTATAACAAAGCCACCGTTGGGGAAGGAGTTAGTATCAGCAACCCTATTTAGTCCTTGATTATTGGCGTTCCTCTTGTAACCAATTGTAGCGTACCATTTACGAGAGCTGCACTCCACGTACATGCAATCAGCTACCGTTCCAGAAGTCATCTAGAACACTATATAACTGCTCCAAATCTCATTCTACAGTAAAACCGTTTGAATTTCTGAGAAACACATCACCACAGACAAATAGTCTTATAATGCCACAAAAACCCACCTTCGAACCGTGTTCATAGTTTGTAAAATTGTTTCTAAATTTATTTTATACTACTTGTGGTGTAAATATGAATACTTTCCAGAAATCTAGTCACGACGTTAAATAGAACGCCGGTCCCAATGGCCACGCTAGCTAAAGTACCTAACGTTTGCGCTTCGTGGTGCAGGGGATCGCGGGTTCGAGTCCCGCCTTGGGCATGGGTGTATATATCTGTAAATGTGTGTATATCTGTAAAATGAAAAAAAAACTAATAGGAAAACAAACAGGAAACGCAGAAAAAAATAAAAATAAACAAATTTGAAAGTTCTTCTAGTAATTATTGCGCTATAATAGGAGCTAGTGGTTGAGATTGATAATCGGAACCACAAATTAAAAAAAAATAATAAAAAAAAATGACAAAAACATAAAAATAGTAAAGAATGTCCAATTATTTTATAACAGAGAAGATCAGATAATTTTACGAGAAACGTTTTTGGAGCGTGTTAAGTTACTGCTGCTACTATTAACACTACTGAAGTATTGCGTTTTATTAACAGCACAGAATTATGCCTGTAGTAAAATACGAGGCTTATTCCATTCTGTTATAGCCTTGTTTCATGACAGCTGGGAAGGAGGCGGTAGATCTCCTTTATGAGTCAATTACGTGCATCTCTGAAAAGTTTTCATGGATCGAATTATGAGTATAGACGATGAAACCCTGCAGGGATAGATGCTGCTACTGGCCAGCGCGGCGGTACCGTGGGTGTATGCTACATGTCCATTACACCGGATATGTTGCTATTACTGCATGCAACTCGTCCAGTAAATAGCCGTGAAGCTACATGCCTTGTATCGACAGCCCGTGGAGTCTTTACCTGCTATCCAACAAATCTTCTTCTTTTCAAGCCTACTTCTAGCTTAGTGAGGAGCTTTTACAAACCTAAACTGTAGTAGATGAACAGGTAACTATATTAATCTCAAATTATTAAAGTTATTACACATACGTTTACTACATGGGTCGTTGACCGTGCAAGCAAGCATATTTCAGATACTAGTTAAAGGTGGCAAAAAGAAAAACAAATGAGTAAAGTAAAAAAACGAGAAAAGCAGAGGTAAATTGATTCTGACTAACTGAACAAATTTGATTTGACTTCGCGCACTTCAGTCAGTAAAGTTACCATTTTTGCCAGTTCTTCTGGTTAGCCAGTAGATCCCAACATGTCAACCTCCTCTACTAGAACCTAAACATTCTTCTCTTAGTTTAATTGCTTGCTGGTTATCCTAATGTGTGCATTTCCCCAAAATATGTACCCCAGTCTTCATACAAACCACAAAATGGGCAGATTCTCCTACAAGAATTGTCTGCCATTTTCTGTGGTCCAACTTAGCACCTAAAACATGTATTTCTAGTGAAATCTCGGAATCGAAATTTTAGGTGGAGTGCAATATCTTCTCTCCTTGTAGTGAAAGTAAAAATATAATATTAAATATCTATTTTAAGCTTATTTTCAGTAAAACTGGTTTTTATATGAATATTTTTAAAAATGCATCATGTAGCTCATTTTATTAGAACAATGAGTTTAGGCAGTAAAAATTATTATTTAAGCAACCATGTACAAAAAAAAATGATTCATGGAAAAAATACCACTATTATTGTTTATATACTTGGTATAAGTTTCAGTAAGATATCTTACATACTGTAGATTTTCCAAATTACAAGATCCATTACCTTAAGATAGAGGAATCACGGTAATCCATCAAAAATTGATAGCCAAATTTCTTCGAGAAAACGTGCCTCTATTTCTCTTTAAAGCAACATCAAAATTACTAGAAAAGGTTTGCGTATGTGTGTGTTTATATATACAGAGAGAGAGAACATAATTCAACAGTTTAATTAAACTAAAAGAAGATCAAAACAAAATCGGTGAATTCCAAACCTTATAAGGTTTCAAGGCACAGCTTTGCAAGAAAATGTGCATTTACATTGACTTTTTTGTTTAGTACTCGTATCTGAAAAATAGCATTAAAAAGTTCAATTAACATCATAAATCTATAATAGTGACATGAGATAATTTAGGCTCTTAAACTTCAGCATATAACCTGTCAAATCCTCTTGACTCTTGACATTTTATATAATTTTAATCCCAAAAAAACTCGAAGTATACACTTCAAGGAAAATGTAGAGCTCATAAATCATATGTTAATTATCTTTTTATAGCATTAATTTGTTTATGTTTTATTGGCTACTTGTATTTAAATTTTCAAAGGATGATTCCGTGTCGAGTCATTTAAGAAATCTGAAAATGTGTTGTTGTTTTTGTTGCACATGCTCATTGTCTACAGTTTGTAATAGAAAGTGTTTAATTAAAAGTTGATTTTGATAAAATAGCTGAATGCTTTCTTTGAAAAAGTTATGTTGTACATTACTTAATGTGAAAACATTGGTATATAGTGCACTGGTTATTCTAGCTTGAATAAAGAGTCATAGATTATTAGTTAGTGTTTTAAATCATAATAATAGAGCCATAAGTGGCATTTTAAATTATAAAATAACAAATAAATTCAGAAATTTTCGAAAGTTGGTAAAGCAGGGTGAAATATCTTGTCATAATAGACGTTTCAATATGGCTGTTCGAATGGCTTAGATTACAGAAGTAAGAAGACTCTTTGGTTCATAGTTATAAAGCACCGTATAGTCAGCTTCTAACTGCCTATTCATTTCTTTTTTGGTAGTGTTTAACGCCCGCTTTAACTACTTATGGCACCGCAGGCGGTGACACTGATGATACATGAATGATGATGGAGCACCGGTGGAATGAGATGGCGGGGGAAACCGGAGTACCCGGAGAAAACCCGCCCCAGTACCGCTTTGTCCAGCACAAATCTCACGTGCGGTTGTTTGGGATTGAACCCCGGCCGTCTAGGTGAGAGTCGGCCACGGCGCGGCCTCATTTCTTTTGATCAGATATGACATATTAATGTGGAAATGTATAACTCTGAATGTAGACGACTGTGTCCTACATAAATACAAAGTAGTAGATTACAAATGAAATTTCTATTGTACACATCCTCTGTTATAATCCACAATAATTTTCAGGAGTTGCAGTTTATATAAATTTTGGCATCCACTTAGAACATGTATGTAGCTTCCTTGAAAGTAAAAATAAAAGTTTTAGGCAAATCAACTCAAATCAACTCAAAATTTCTAATTTTTCCCTCAATAGGGTTTAAGTATTTACAAAAATCAAAATAAGTAATGCACAACTCCTAAATACACCTGATTTAAAATGTTTCTGTATTAAAATACATATACGGTGTTGATTTTCTAAGCTTCCGAGCCTAATAAGTTAAATAAAAAAGTAAATCGATTAAGGGTGTCTACATCACATATTATTTAAATTCTTGGCTTTGGAGAAAGAAGTAGCTGTCACGCCATAGAAAAAATGTAAAAATCGAAGTATGGCAAAAATTATTTAATATAATAGAACTTTATTTTCTGCAACCAAAATGTAAAGAATCTTCAGCCTAAGAAAAAATGTATATTAAAAATCGCTCCAACTTGATATTAACGAAAAATAGAGACGTGATTTTTAGTGTTACCATTTGGTAGCAAACATCCTGGTACAATAGCTAATATACGATATGATGTGTAAATGATCCATAACCACCACATATGTGGGCTCTACGAAATGATTAACTAAAGTCGGCCATAGAAATAAAAATGATCTGATCAGAGGAGAAAAAAAAAGTTGCATTTATTAGGTACTCAGACTCCAAACTAGAAGAGGGCTTACAATTCATAGCTCTAGGCCTTGAATAATTCAATTTAATTGCTGTTTGTATTAGGGGGCAAAAGTTTATTATATCACATTTAAGAAGCACACGTTATTTTCCACTACGGAGCGTCTAGAACCCAGCATGTTATCGTCTGGATTTGATATAACCCACCAAGCCCTCCTTATAAATACACCTCTTAAATAGCAAAATTTCCGAAAAACTTCATGGTGGTGTAAAATGTAACAGCGGTTGGTAGACCAAAAGCATCTGTTTTCTGGTCAGAGACAATGAAATATAGATTTGGATAGCTAGAGCCAGACTGAAAAATTCAATGTCTTAGCCGGCATTTGAACCACGGATCTCCCGATATCTAGCCGGTTGCTCTGCCACTGAGCTAACATAGCAACATGCCGTCATAGCATTGAATTTCTCAACAGACTCGCATGTTTCCTGGTAAACCACAAGGTGATCTCACATTACTTTGAGATGACAACCCCAATGGCAACTTACAATGCTATAAGTACTTTTGACCCAGGATTCATAGTATAGCCAACTATTATGGTCAATTGATATTGGTTTAATTGTTTTTTTCATACAAGCCATGTGTAGGATAGGAGTAGGATAGATAGAGTCCTACACACGACTTGTGTGAAAAATACAACAAAAAAACAACAATGAAACCAATAAAATATGGATGTTGCCTGCGTAGAAATAGTTTAAATTACTATAAATTAAATACACGAAAATCAGTGTCATGACACACACTAACCTCAACCTAAAACAGCGCATGCTCACTTCACTCGCAAGCTTTTGTAATACCTGTGGTAACTATTAAAACAAAAGTACAGAAAAATCATTACACACATGCACACTCACAAATTTACACCTATCACAGCGCTTCGTTCTAGTTGTATAATATTTTAATGGCTAGTGATAAATTGTATTCAAATATTATGAATTTTGCGATATGAACCTCAACCAACTATGATATGAACGATTTGAACGCCCCTGTCCGATAGTTAGTGAACCAATGGAAATTGAAGAAACCAAAGCAAACTAAATACTTCTGGTATATATCAATGTAAATAGCGTGTTTTTCATTTGTTTTTCTTGTTTTTTTTAAATTAAAAAGACCAAACTAGATTTGAGAAATGCTTAGATTTTTATAATACAATATTACGATAAGTATAGGTAAAGAAATAACACCTAAATCGATTTAATAGTATTTTTAGTGGTGCAGCCAATGTATATTAGAAATAATATTCTTACTGGACGATTTACCTATCTGTACAGCAGAATGCAGATGCTGTAAAGTAGTCCCGAAAGAGATCGTGCACTGATTGAGGTACGAGAGGTGCAACAGGATATTCAAATCATTACCCATGAGATCTGCAGTCATGATACCGGATAATTTTAGCAAGGTAATGCACCTATCTCATTGTCTCCAATAATGCGATCTCTTTCAACGTCAGAATTAATTAATTATTGATCTGAATGTGTATTGTTGTAATAAATGCTATTACAGTGTACAGAATACGCTTATTACAAGGATGGTGAAAGCTGGAAATAGTAACGAGTAATAGTACAACTTACATCACCATCACCGTGTACAGTTTTAAAGCCAATTTCATTTTCATATAGGTCATTCCAATACATCATCCTGTTTCATAAACATTAATATTATAATACTTTGAAGGTTATTACTAAGATTATTCATTGAATCGTAAATCACCCGATATAGACCAATAATACCAATCAAAAGTACTTGCTATCTTCATTATTGCTGCGTAATTGTAGCAGGCCCCTCTAAGATTAAATATTACGGAAGTGTGTGAAATGAAAACAAGCGTTAAATTCATATTACCTTTTATTGAAAAATTACACCAGGCCGTGAAACAAGAAATAAATCAAATAATTGACAGGTTAAGCCTTAGTGTTGCGGTATAAGTATAAATTATTTTAACGTAAAGCCAATATCAACAATTTTGCTAAGTGGAATTGCAAATACCAACAGAGCAAATCGCAAATATTTTAGAAGGCGAGATAGCTAATGAAAAACGTTATAAACATTTATTACAATATGAAACATTAAAAAATTCACAAAATTATATTTGCAGAGATCGTCCTATGTGGTCTATGAGTAAAATGCTAGTATCCGGATCCAAAGGTGTGGGTTCAAACTCGGCGGAGGCAATGGGTTTATTTCGGGCGTAAACATTCTTAGCATGGCCTCCTTCGTAAGGCAAATAAAGCCTGTGGCTCCGTATTGTACGCCATATAAGAGAATCTCAAGCCTGATTAAGAGACCTCTGAGCAAAATTAAGTTATGTTTTACGCGCAATATGGAATGAGGCTTGGAACTACGGTAACTAAAACTCAATTTCAGTTTCAATTTATATTCGCAGTGAACAAAGTTTTAAATTAGTTTATCGTTGTTAATTTTTTTCACCCAAGCCCTGTATAGGACAGGAGTTGGATACGTAGAGTAAGACAGAATCACTACCATAGCTGGGATATGAACCACGGATTTCCCAGTATTTAGCTGGTTAAGCTAACCATTGAGCTACCATTTCAATATGCCCGCACGGCATTAAATTCCTCAACTGACTCGCATGTGTCCAGGTAAACCACAAGATAATCTCAAATTATTTTGAGGTATCATACCTCAATGGCGATTTACGATATCGTAAGTACTTTAAGTCTCAAGCTTCACAGTTTAGCGAACTTTTAATTCAATTAAAATTAACAGTAACTCTGAGGATTTTGATTGAAATACGAGTATGTATATTAAAGATATTTACATGACAAATAAAATGTATATCTTGAATTTTAAAGGAATTGCCTCTGAAGGCCTCTTTATTCTGGATGAATTTTGCTCAATTTTGCATAATTGGCAAACCGTAAACACCAATTTATGTCATATACATTATTTCCATGGAGTTGACCACTTCTGAAATATTTAATACTGGTTTCAGTTTTAAAATACTTAAACTTTTCTCATACGGGAATTTGTAAACTCCTGGCCATGCAAAGAAACGGATTTCCACCACTTGGCAACTAGATTTTAAAATATATTACTATCGCTTTAGCCTAGTGTATCCCCTTATTTCCCTTCTATTTCTAAAGAAGCAGGTAATAATATTAATTTAATAAATAATTTCTGCTAATGTCTATCTGCATTATCATAAAGTAGAGAGAGGAAGTAGACAGAATAATTTAACAATAATTTGTTCCAGAGAGGTAGAGAAAGCTATGTGAATGAAATACACCACATTTTATGGTAGTTACCTGTGACAGATCAAATATAAGGCCTTTTTATCTATGAAAGTTTTTATCATTATTCTGTCCAACATAAGCATGAAATGTTCTGTAGGAGCGACGAACTTTTATGAGCTCATTATGATGCCTTGATGAACTTTTATTTCCAGAACGCCTAGAGCTAATGCCTTTTCCTAGAACAGTGACAAATTGTAAGACACCTTTTCAGCTGCATGGTGATTATGTCGACAGGGAATTTTGCCTCAGTGGGTAGGAATTAATCTTAAGTATCTGATAATGAAACAAAGGTGCTGCAGGTCTCAGTTTTTATGGGCATGTTTTGGCGAAATAAGAACGAAAAAGCACTCCCAAATATATGTATGCCAAAGTATTAAAAACAAAAAACAAAAAAATGAATGTATTATTTCTCAAGGTTTCGCAGTTAACTCGCTTATTGTACAGGTAGTGAAGACCATAATTGGAAAGCAGCTGCATAAGATTTATCAGGATGTACGTGCTGTAAATTCAACAACTGAAACACTTGAAGATAATCGGAAGCAAGCACTACAACACAAATTAAAATAATAGGATTTGCGGTATACTGCTTATATTGTTCGTAAGCAATAATTCAAATATATTTTATTTTCAAGGACACTGAATATAAAATATCAGTAAGTAGAGATTGCTGATTAAAAGGAAGGAATGTAGAATACTTTTAAGCTACGAGGTAATAGGAGGTACTGAAAGGAGCAAACATGTGTCTTCGGTCCACCTTTAAAATGTTACCAAAAATAAATAGTTTGCAATTAAACATTGTACCATTGGAACACGCACCACAGTCACTCATAATGCAACAGGTGGGTTCACGAAGTTTATATCTATAAAATACCCGCACCAGTATTTAATTAGGATTTTCTCCCTTGGATATGAGTAGCTGTGACACAAATAGTGTGGCTTCGGATCATTAGTATTCTACAGGTGTCTTCGCAATAAAACCAGACCCTTCACACGTGATATTGCTATAGAACAACTTACCTAAATGTACGAGGGTCATCTAAAAATTAACGGAAGATTTTGCATAACTAAATAATAAGTAGGTTCCGAATTTTATTCAACATTAAGCTATGAAACATTTACATAAACATTTAGCAAAAATTGCTTAAATATGCTGTTAAATGTGTAATGAAACTTGTGTTTTAAGACACGTAGTAGAAAATACACTAAAAGATAGGAAGAGGAGGGGAAGGGGAGGAGTGAACACATACGTAAAGACTTAAAAATCATCAATCTACTAGAAAGAAGCAAAGAAAGTCATAAGAAACATTCTGTGGATAGGACGGATGAAGACCGCCACACGAAGTCGGTTTTAAAATACCCTCTAAAAGCTCGACACATCGGCAGACCTAAAAGAAAATAAACAGAACAATTTAAATGATAAGACCGGAACGAACCAAAAGGCTTAAACTACGGATGATGAAGATGATATTTTATTAAAATTAAAATTGTATCTATTATATTATCTTTTTGCTAGAAAATAGAAGTTCTCAGCTAGGCTAGTCAAATCTCCATGTTAATTCTTAATCAGCTGATTTTCTATTTGTCAATATAACAAGAATTATGAGTGTAGTCGTCGGAAATGTTGTAGTTGCAGTATTTCTGCAAGAAATGCTTATATTCAGGTACCTGAAGTTTGCACCAGGGTATTTTCCTTGCAATCAATGTCATGCACAGTTCGTGAAGTTCACTGTTAGATGATGTAGGCTCTGCTGCGAATGAGTAAATAGTCCATGTTTCTTTAAATTAATTTGTTGTTATTTCTAATATGTATTTGAGATTTCATTATACATCCTATTCGTTTAAGACAAGTGTGAAAGAAGACACTGGTTGAAGCCAATAGAAGTCCAAGTTTTCAGCTTTGATGACAATGAAGATGCAACTAATGACATGATTAATTTAAATGCATTGACTTAGAATTCTGAAGTGTTTGAGAACAATAAAGGTGAATTTTTTGAAACGAGGCATGTTCCCACTTCGAACTCTTGTTATTTAGCTTTGAATGTAACGAAAATGCATGGGACCCACGACAATGTATAAGCAGCACAATATAAAACTTAAATATTTTTCCTTCTCTTGCTTTGTAAAAAAAAGTGTTTAGGATTGTAGAAAACGTATAGCTCCTCAATAATATTAAAATATGTAAAATTATGTGGTATGCTGTAAAATATGTATTATACCTCAAAATATGTAAAAATCTTATGTGTTTCATTCACATGACTTTCTCTATATCTCTGTAAATTTATTGTTAATAAATTTATATTTTATTTATTTCATGCTAATCGAGAAAAATTATCAGAAATAGTCTTATTTCTTGTTTTATTGTAAGTAGAAGCGAAATAAGGAAGTACCATAGGTTAAAGTGAAAGCCAAAAGCTGGTTGCTATGTGACTGATGTTCCTTTGTTTGTGTGGACAGGAGTTGACAAATTTTTCAAAGCTGAAACCAAGAAAAGGGAATATCTCAAAAACGATCAACTCCACGAAAAAATGTATGTAACATAAATTGTTTAATTTAACGTGCTCTACATTTTTTGTGGGTTAAGTTTTTGTCCATCTCTTACGGTTTAGTAGTTATGAAAAATTCATCCAGAATAAAGTAGTCTTCAGAGGCTATTCCTAGAAAATTCAAAATATACATTTTATTTGTCAGTTAAATAACTTTAATATAAGATATTTTAATCAAAATCGTTAAGAGCCATTTTTTAGAAAATCAAAATTTTCGAAAAGAGTTCCATCTAAAGGGTAGTTTGGGGTGGGGGAATTTTTTGAAAGTCTTCATGTCGCATCCCTGGAAGATACTAAACTTAAATACCAAGTTTGGTATTTTACCGACTTTTCGTTTTTGAATTATCATGTTCACAGACACACGGACACACACTCACACGGACCTTTTTCTGAAAATACCTTTTTTGGATACAGGGGACCCTAAAGTATATATTTCCGTGAAATCTCGGTATCGAATTTCTTGGTGTAGTGCAATGCATTCTCTATACACTATGCACATAGTGAGTATAGAGAAAGTAAAAATGTGTAATTTAAAACTTCGGAATAAGGGTCCTTTCAGTAGAACTCGCCGATATTTTAGCTTTTCTTATTGCTACAGAGACAGGAACGGAATAATAATATGTAATTACTAAAATCCGGGCTCTAATAATAACGAAATAAATCAAAATTTTTAGAAATTTACAAAACCTTACTCTATTTCTCGATGTAATGGTCATTGCTGTCAAGGTATTTATTGTCAGTTTTTCAACGCATATGTTATACTCTAAAGATGTGAGCCACTTTGATATCTACATCGGTTGGGAAGTTATTTCCACACAAAAAGTCATGTGCGATGTCCAAAATGAAACACCGGGTTTTCTGAATTATTTTATTAGTATTTGTTTTCAACTCCTCCATAATGGTTCATGAACTCCACTCCAGTCTTTGTCATGCACACTGATTCTTTCTATATTACATGTTACCTATGCGTCATTTCCTCATCGAAGACTCGTTCGTTGCATTATTATCATAATCTTGCGTTATTTGCCAGTAAAATTCGATTGACCGAATACTTTTTGCATTAAAAAGCGAATAAGTTCTTTGGAATAACAACATTGGCATTAAAAAACTGGTACCAGAGACAAATGTCTCGACAGAATGGAGATTACGTTGAAAAATCGAGTAAGCTACTGTAACTTTGATGATATGTCGTTCGTTAGTTATGTCAAATCTCTGCTTACTTTCTGGATATGTAATTGCAATTGAGTTATAAGTTGCATAATCACCAAAGTGAATAGTTGTAAAATCTTAACATTTACCCCACCCAGCAGTATCATTTTGTTGAAAATTCACGAATGTATGCTGGCTGAATGTACATATAGTTATTACAAAAGACTGTTCTTCTATCTACTTCACGCTAATCGACTTAAACATTATCAAAATTGGTCTTTTTACTCGCTTCTTCATAAGTAGAAGAGATTTAAGAGAGTGCACTAGGCTAAGGCAATCATTTAAATGTGCTAAATGAAACACTTGAAATTCGGTTCTTTCTGATTCCTAGAGTAAACAAAAGAGAGACGAAAACAAAGACGACTTTCCGTCTGAGAAAAGTTTAAGTAGCTTAAAACTGAAATAATATGGACTATCTCGGAAGTGGTTAATGCTATTAATGCTACAAAAACATATATACATATACCCATTAAATTGTGATATACATGTTTTGGGTATACGTTTTTGTCTATCTCTTACGGTTTACCAGTTATATAAAAGTTACACCTAAGTCATCCTGAATTAAGAGGTTTAAAAAACTATTCTCATAAAATACAATTTATACTTTTTTTGTTATAAAATACATTTAACACGTGGTATTTTAATAAAAATCGTAAGGGCAATTTCTGAGAAAGATATTTTTGAAAAATGTTCCATCTAAAGGGTAGTTGGGGTGGAGGAATTTTCATGAAAATCTTCGTGTCGTAACCATTTAGGATACTAAACTTAAATACAAAGTTTGGTATTTATCGGAGTTGTAGCTACACACATACACACACACACCACACACAGGGCCGCGCCAAGGCCGAATGGTCAGACCACTCGCCTGTCACCTAGACTTCGATCCCAACTGACCGCATTGTGGTGGACAAAACGGCGCAAGGGCGGGTTTTCTCCGGTTTTCCCCGTCATCGCATTCCACTCGTGCTCCATCTTCATTCCATGTATCACCAGTATCAAGCCTGTGGTGCCATAGTAGTAAAAGCGGGTGTTAAACACTCAAAAAGGAACACACACACACACGCGCGCCGCAGGAACCTTTTCCTAAAAATGTGTGTGTTTTCTTTTTTTTTAAAAATTCAGAGATCTTGAAACACCTATTTCCGTGAAATATTTGTATCGATTTTTGGGTGGAATACAATAGCTTCTCCATTTACTATGTACATTGTACATACGTGCTAGAGAAAGTAAAATTCCGAAAACAGCTGGCAAGTTAATTTTGCCAACTGGTTATAGTTTGAAATGCTTGATGATCTGAAGAAACCAGGCTCTATGGCGATTATCTACTGGTTTCTTTTTCTGCTGAATTACATATCAGCATCTCTATTTACATCCCTCCAGGCCTGAACTGCCGCTTTTCCCCGACACAGGCCAGCTTCTTTAATGCGGTATTTTACGAGTAAATCCAAACATAAATCTTGACTTGCAATTCACTCCGACGTTTTAATGAGTACATAACGCTGTTAGGCATATGCTGAATCCCTTCCATCAGAAGACTAAAATAGATGAGTAATGCTCCATTCTGTCCTCCATACAGGAGAACACAGGTGCTCCAGAGGCAGGCTGTACCTCTGCAGGGGTTGAAGGTGACAAGATATCTCGCGCGGTTACCTCATTGTATGCTACCTGAGCTCTAGGGAGATGACTAAGCAAATAATATAAACTTGCAAATTTTAGATCTAGATTTAGATAATGACAAGAACAAATTCAGCTAATTTGCATTCAGCATTAGTAATCTTAATACCTATATAAAAGTTAGTGTATACACGTATGTATTATGGAATTTTACTTTCTCTAGCACGCATGTACAAAGTGGACAGAGAATGTATGGTATTCCAACATTTGGTACTGAGATTTCATCGGAAATACCATTTTTGAAACCCCTGAATTCTTATTAGTAGTATTTTTAGAAACATGTACGTGTGCTTCTGTGTGTGTATGTGTTTGTGTGCCTGTGTATATGTGTGTGTGTGTGTGTGTTAGTGTAGGCGGCCTAGATCAAAAATTGAAAAACGTTAAGCATCAAACACTTAAGCAGTTTTTAAGTTTAGTATCTTCCATGAACACGACACTAAGATATAAAAAGAATTCCCCACCACCGACTCGCTTCCCATGGATTTTTTTGGAAAATTTTGTTTATCTCAAAATTGATATAAAGATTTACATTTTGAGACCCCCTGATTAAGGGAAAAACATTTTTAGAAACATGTACGTGTGTATATGTGTGTGTCTGTGCACAGCATAGATCAACAACTGAAAAACCGTTAAGTACCAAATTTGTTATATAGTTTAGTATCTTCCATGAATACGAAGATTAACAAAATTCCCCCACTCCAGACTACCCTTTACATGGAAAAAGTTTGGAAAACCTTGTTTTGCTCTAAACTGGTTCTGGAGATCTTGATTAAAATACTGTATATTAAGGATATTTACATGACAAAATGTTTATCTTCAATTTTCTGGGAATAGCCTTTGAAGACCACTTCATTCTGGATCACTTGTATAACTTTTATATAACTGGTAAACCCTAAGAGATAAATAAACACATACTACACAAACGATGTACGTATCCTTAAAACAAACATACATACAGACAGACATACATACACACATAGATACACACACATACATTCGGTTGTTATCCCGTGCAGTCATCATCAATAAAACACTTTCAATAGCAAATTACTGTTTTTTCATAACTAGGATCAAAATATAAATAGTGTCCCTCTTACCCGTATTTCAAAATAGATGGTGTTACTCTGGCAAGTTGATATTGGCACCGTGTATTGTCATTTGTTACACGCTATCAAAAAATTGGTACTGATTAAATGGTTTGTTTTGAATTTTGAAGTTATTTCAGTTAGTCCTTCAATTTGTTTTCACTTATATAAATTAAGTGCAGTATCGTTCAGTAATTCACATTCTAATTTTGAATGGGAAAGCTTTCGAGGAGATAAAACAAAATTGAATGCTGTTTATGGCAGCCTTTCCCATCTATGACAACAGATAGTTCAACGATTATACCTAGTCAGATATCCGTTTTTGAAAACAAACGGCCATGACACCTGGCATATAAGGTCACAGGGGAAATCGTTGAATAAACCCACGATGTGTTTCTCGCTGATCGTCGAACGAAATATCAGAAAATGGCAGAGGCCATAGGTGTATCGACGGGAATGAAAATTCACTGAGTTGGAGTTGAAGTTGTCGGCTCGATAGATGCTAAGATTGCTCGTAAGAACAACAAAAATAGGGTGCGCTTTCAACTTCGAAACTGTGTTTGAATCTATTTAAGCAAAATCCGAAAGACTCGCGTCGAGTTGTCACTGTCGATGAGACCTAGATTCAGTATTATATTCCGGAAACCGACCATATTCAAAACAATGGGTTTTAATTGCTTATCTCTATTTTTTCAATTACTTTAAATAACAACTTCATAGGCTCATTTCCATATATTTCCACCAGAACTAGTCATATGACAATAATTAGGGCTAGGATATTTATGTAATAAAATTTTATTTGGTTAAAACAAATAAATGATGTTAAATGTGCACGAAACAATGTTTCCTGAGTCCGAAAATGTGGATTTTATTGTACATGTTTATGCACATTTAGATTTTTTCGTAATTGTCAATATTTAGAGAATGTCGTTACAGTTACACATTGATTACGTATTTCAAAAACAAATAAAATAAATAAAAAGCCCGAAACAATAATCGGCGAGTGGTAGGTATCACATTTTCAAAGAGTTTCCGATTGGTAACGCGGCGACTATTATACCAAAGATCTGTCGAGTTAAACTTATTCAGTGGGGCGATAATACAGATGCAGGTTAGTTTTGTTTGTGCGTGAAAAAAGTTCCATGTAAAGGGTAAAGGGTAATTGAGGGTGGGGGGGATTTACTTGGAAATCTTCTTGTCGCATCCTTGAAGATACCAAACTTAAGTACCAAGTTTGGTATTTAACGGTCTTTTCGTTTTTGAGCTATGCTGTCCACAGCCACACGGACACACGGACTTTTTTTTCCAAAAATGTTTTTTGGATTCAGGGGGGCTCGAAACATGTATTTCCGGTGAAATCTCGGTATCGAATTTTTTAGTGCAATACAATACTTTCTCTATACCCTATGTACATAGTGGGTGTACAGAATTAAAAACAATTCAAGAAATTCGTGATTCTATTAAGGTTTGCATGAATGAAAGAAACTCTAGATGCGTGTAAACGTCTATATGCAATGTAATTGTGGGTACGCTCGGTGAAAATGGACGAACAAATGCTTATCTTCTAACAGTGGAAGAAATAGCAACGACAAATCATTCAACAATTGCGAACATTTTCCTACTGTTAATAGTTTAATATCAAGCATAAAAAAGATTTTCCTTAAATCTCCGAGTAGAATCAGTTTGTTTAAACAGTTGGCTCCAGAAATTGAACTTCCTCCTGAACCAATCATTACGATATGGGGGATCTGATTACAGGCTGCCATATATTATTGTAACAATTTTGACATTATCGAGAATACACTTCAAGAACTTAATGAAAACGAAGTAGAAACATTGTTGAAGCGAAGGATGCTATATAGGGATGGGATAAAGGAGGAATTAATTTACATTAAAGCACATTTCAACTGCATTTCTGCAGCTGTCACAGCGCTCGAACGAAATGACGTACCACTTTTCACAAACTTAACTTTAAAGCTAAAGCTAAAAATCTCCGCCAGGTCAACTTGCAAAAAAAATTGAATATGTACTAAAAAAAATCCAGGGCAACTATACATTACAGCATATTGCAAATATCACTTCTGGCAAAACGGAGAGAAAATTGTTGGGCATTGAAGAAACATTGGAGGAAATTGTAAAGTTTAAATATGCACCTATCGTCTGTTGTTGCCGAACGTTGTTTTTCTCAGTATAAATCAATTCTCAGAAGCAACAGAGGATCGTTTCTGTTTTCAAACCTTGAAATGTTTACTGTTACACCATGCAATGGGAAGAATTAAGCTCACTCCAGCTGATGCTGTTCCAGTCCACAAATTCGGTGAATTTTACATTAATTTATTATTTTGGTGGAGTATAATGTTAACTTATATCGATTTTTAAAAGTATTATTTCACCATTTTTGTGAGATTTTAAATAGCACATATTTTCTAGGTTGTTAATGCATATATTGCTGTTTTAAACCGCATAATTACATACATAATTTACGTTTTTTAATGCATAACTATCCGAGGCCTAATAATAACACTATCATTTGTTAATTGCCGACATTAATCGTTTAATAATAATAATAATAATAATAATAATAATTATATTCCAGAAACCAAGCATATTCAAAACAATGGGTTTTTATTGCTTATCTGTATTTTCTCAATAACTTATATAATAATTTTGTAGGCTTATTTCCATATATTTCCACCAGAACTAGTCATATAGCAGTAACACTATAATTTGATAATTGCTGACATTAATCGTATGATAATATTATTAGGAAATACTGCTAGGAAACAAAGGGTTACTTAATTGACCAGTCCCATCGACTGGAACGATGAGATGCGAAGAGTATCACATCCATCGATTTCTTCGAAAAAGGAAAAATGAAAGTTGCACAATACTTATCATAAATTATTGACCCGAATCGAAAAATTGGAGACATGGTTCCATTTATGGAATAAGAAAGTACTCTTTTACGCTGACAGCGTACCAACGCATTTATCCGGTGCTGTCGCCGAAAAACTGCACGAATTGCGTTATGTATTCTGCCGCACCACTCGTATTCGCCGGACTTGGCTTCCTGTGATTTCTTCTTTTTCCCCCAACTCATGCAGAAATGGTTCGCAGAACAAAATTTACATGTATGAGGTCATCGTCGAGACAGAGCTTGACAATTCCTATTTTTGGAGCCGTTAGATAAATTATAGGAACAGTGCAATATGTTGAAAAAACATCATTTGTGTTTGAATAAATGGCGTCTTCATTAATAGGACAGGATATGTCAGAGGGGACTTTGAACCGAACCTGAGATTGTTGTAGCTACGCCCCACATGGGGGTGCCACCAGGAGGGAATGAGTTGAGAGGAAACCCCGGGTGGCCGGAACCAGGAGCGACAGGTCTCTTCATATTAGAGTTTGAAGCACCACGACAGTCGAACAAATAAATCTGGGCCCCTCACCACATATAGGTTCCAACGCCCCGCCAGGAGCGGCATCCCGGCAACCAGTCGAAATTAGAGACGAAGACATTTACTCACAGCATCGGTTTTCCCTGCCACGCCATTGCCAACACTTCCAATCCTGAAAGAAGACAACAGGATCAAGGAAATGACAATGTAAAGGACATGGAGAGACGGGAAATTCGGGAGTGAAAGAAACTTACCCAGCATTCGCCTGATAGCTCGGGAACCCGCGAAAAACTAACTACTAAGCCACTGGAAGTGAACCCGGACCTCTCGAATGCGGGCCACAGGCGAAACCGCCTGAGCCATCCCGCTCGGTGCTTCATTCCTAATACGGATACTTATTGAACCGCCCTCGTAGGATGTGCAGCACACGAATAAAAGTTGCAACTTTGAACCTTGGTCGCAAACTTTCATTTACGGGAGAAACTAGCATCACCATTATGCTCTCATCAAAGTAACAATAGAAATCTTATTTGTCTATCCAGAAGAAAGTATGTCGAAACTTCCTCCACTTGAAACTTTGTTAGATGACTTGTGCTGAGTTGCACGAGTGTTCTGAAAATTTCAGGGCCGACTGTCATAGAAAAATGAGCTGAGGTTGACGAGGGCTACACGGCACCCTGCTGCTTCACTTTATTCCGGTATTAAAGAAAATGGGGAAGACTTAATAAAGCTGGTTACCAGAGGCCATGCCGCAGGGATTAAGACGTGAAGTATATATAGTACAGTAGACACAATTAATGGCGGTATGAGAAAATAACACGTTTCCATTGTTGCTTATAAATAGACGGCATTTCATCGCATCGCAGTGTTTATTTTCCTTTGCGGTGAAACCTTCATATCTACACAAGCAACACAATCCAATGTAAATGCTTTGTGGGCAGTTAAAAGCAAAAACAAAGGCTAGTGACATAATAATATAATTTTATATCCATAAGTTTCAGAAATTAGTAACGTTAGTTTATTTACTTGTCACTACACTGAGTTTCTGTGTACCCAAGGGCCCAACAGACTCAAAACCTGAGGTTGTCCAGCTCTCAAGTCCTGCTTGTATCTTAAAGCTAATAAACATTGCATACTATCATCTTCGTCCTGCTTACTAATTATACTCTACCCAAAAAGTATCTAATTTCGATTAAATGTTTCTTATGTGTTACTTCATTAATTTTATCGCTTGAATTGCTTTTGGTAAAGTTTTCCATTCCTTCTTATCTATTCTCTCCCTAGACATCATATTTTCTTCACATTCTAAAACTATATGCAAGTCTTTATCTTTCAGATGCTGTATAAGGGGCATATCTCCAAATCTCTCTCTCTCTCTCTCTCTCTCTCTCTCTCTCTCTCTCTCTCTCTCTCTCTCTCTCTCTCTCTCTCTCTCTCTCTCTCTTTCAAACCCAACAGTTTCACTACTGCTGTTCTAGCCCATGTAAAGCCTTCTCTTGCTGCTCTATCACATTTATTAGTACAGTTTTCCCTATTGCAGACCACCATCTATCTATACACTGCGAATAAACTTTTCGAATTGAGAATCTCTATTATTTCATGTCTTTCAACGCCTTCCATTCTTAACCTAATTTCTTTCTAGAATCCATCTTGTAGTGATTCCCCAGCTTTCCACATATCCCAAAACCAATTTCCATAGTATAATAATAAGAAGTCCATGCAGATTATATAAGTTTGGTAATGCATGAACATTCTTGTTTTACGTCCTGAAATTAGTCCTTAGGCTGTTTCCACATGAAGCGAGCTTTGCATCTCAAAAAGAAACATCCAAAAGTTTACCTTCCCTGGAGTCGTCAGTTTAATAACAATTCAGATATTCGATCAGATAGCATTATGTTTGTTTTTGCGCCATGTATTGTCCATCAGCAGTATTCTTTCAGAAATCTGTAGGTATTTGAATACCTTCTTTCACCTTTACTTCTTCTTCTATCCCGAGGAGTGACCCTACTAGCTCCATTTCTGAAGTTTTAACCTTTCCTCTGTCTCGAATCAATTATGTTAACGCTAGTGCTACCACTGTTAAAACTAAGTTGTGTAAATCTAACATGTTATCTCTTAAAGCAAGTTTAACTTTATGTTATATTTAAATGATATAAATAGAATGCGTTAAAACCAAAAATATCTAATGTTATATATTTGTTCTACAGTGATATTATTTGTTGCTATTCTACATCTTATATTCTGTTTCCTTTGGAAGCGCATCGTTTTTATCTTGTCCCACAAAAGCTCCTTTCTCCAATAATTTTGGAGATTTTCAAACTCATTGATAATAACCTGATTATCAGCAAATAGAACCACGTTAATTTAATTCGCTTTAATATAAAATTCTCAGATTAACCTAGACAGTCAAAGAGTAAACACCTTTGCCATCAGCAACTCTTTCAAAGGTAAAGCCACCGATATGACCTAAAAGCTTCAAGGCAGCATATAATTAGAGCAAGAAAAATGTTAAGAGTTGCTTACCACTCTTTATTGCCCTTTTCATCTCAAATAATCTAGGGGAGAAGGACAACATTGCTTAACCCGTTCGTTTATTTGTATTGTTTGGCTTACTGGTCACACTTAATTCAAAAGCAGCTTCGATTACTTTCGTTAAGTGCAATGGAAATCCTTTCATCTCCGTGATCTTCCATGATTTACTTTATAAAGGTATTAATAAATGGTTAATAAAAGTTAGAGTGGGTATGCTTATCTGCAAAAACCTAACGATAACACTACTTTAGAAATGGATGGAAGCTAATGAAATAATCTATTTGTAACTTCTGTTGTCACTTAAGAGAGATTTCATGATAACTAGTTGCACTACCGAAACGGTATCCAAATTCTTGGCAAGCATCCGTATTCAACTATTCGTGTTAGAGGGTATTTATGTTATTAACAATAATTCCTAAGTAATTAAAATATGGATTATGTTAATTGAACAGAATATTAGCCTTTTCACAATTACAATGTATATTCATTCCGTTTCGAGACATATCAAAACAAATGCGTATATATACCTTTCCTGCACTCTGTAATGATAAATAATATAGTGTGTTTCATATTAATAAAACATAGCTTGCAATCAACATCTTTAATTGTTAATGCAAGCAGAAAACCACAATAAGTGTAAACTACGAAGCTCTGAAACAATCATTCCTCCACTTCTGTTCAACACTTAATATGTGGGAGATGACTAACACTGAAAAAAAGCCATGAATTCTCAGCAACTATTTACATTTTTCGCTATTAAACGTGGCTGTTGTACAATTCTTGCGGACCTCTTACACATCCATCAACCTGTTTCTCTGCGTTTCTGCTCGTAAAAGAAAAATTCCGAGGTCTTCTGCTTTTCATCACCAAGGAGAAGTGAAAGTTGAATGATGACACTTGCTTATGACGTTTCTTTTGCCAGTAAAATTTTATGTCCAACATATTTTCTTTTTCACGCTCAACGTAAGTATTTTTATCATGTATTATATTTTACATTGAGATCTAATTACAGTTTGGTTTAGCTTCGGGCTACATAATGTTATATTTAAGTCTGTAGAAGAGAAATGCAATACTCTTACATCATGAACTAAATTGAAACTCGTCAGCATTACTACAAAGATTACCAGGGGATTACCCTTATCAAAAGTTGTTGCCGCCACATAAAAGACTTCACAATATTAAAAAATTAAGCCTAAATGAACCACATTTAGGAAAATTCATGTTAATAGAACACTCGCCATGTGGACTTGAAGATCACTACTTAACGAGATTTCCTATTACACTTTTATCCTTCAGATGGTCTGCCTGTATAAAACGGCAGTATCACTAACGTTGTCAAGTAATTATCCTTCTCAGGTTTTAATATTCATATAATTTTCACTAGTTAATTTACCCAAAGGTAAACTTTTAGAAATACTTTATTTGCCTACCACTTCTGAAAACTCTTGATATGTAATAAGAGAGATCATGGCATTTTACAACATAAATTTATGAGAAAATCAAAATTTTAGAAATATTTTCTATGTAAAATAGTAGTAGTTTGGAGTAGAGCATTTTTTTCAAAATGTTCGTGGCGTAAGTTTAAATACCAAGATACTAAATTTAAATTTAAACTGGAGTTTTACCGACTTTTCTTTTTTGGTTATCTGTTCACAAACCCGCGGGCACACACGTACTTTTTCCTAAAACTGTTTTTATACAGGGGACCCTAAAACGCGTATTTCCGTGAAATCTAGTTCGAATGTGGAGTGCAATACCTTCTCTACCCAGTACCGTATACTATGTAATAAAAAATATAAAAAATGTTAGCGTTTCCCTTATTTTAAGATAGCCTTCTTTGAAATAATTGCTTACTTATTACTGCTAGGTCCAATGTACCACAGAAAGCTTTATGAAATATCCGCTATATTTTTAAGTTAAACGAACCTTTCACATCGCGAACGTGAGCATTGAAACAGCAAATGGTCTTTCATCTTGAGATGGCTAAAACGCACTTGAGGGTTATTTGTGCCGTCATTATACTTTAATGGCATTAACGTTGAAAAGTGCGGATTTTCGTTACAACTTTCAAATTGCTTTCGAATGATGAAGCTGGGCACAGTTGCATGGATAATCGAAAAATGGCAAGAAAATGCGGAATGGTGTATTTACCGATATTCCTCTCACGAAAGCGTAATCGTTGTTACCCTATGGTAAAATGTTTTCCGGACGAGGTCTCTCTATAATGTTCTTTTGACGTCCTAACAGTGTTCCAGTGAGTGAGACAAACCTTGGGTTGTTAGACACTTTTCTTACAAACTCCGAATGTATAGCCTAACGAGAATTTGTAATAAAACTAATATTAAACTGTGTATTAATGAGTGATAGATATTTTTACTTTCTCTATACGCACTATGTACATAGTGTATAGAGAAGATATTGTATTCGATACCGAGGTTTCACCGGAAATACATGTTTTAGGGTCCCCAGTATCCAAAAAAAGCATTTTCACAAAAAGGTGTGTGTGTGTGTGTGTGTATGTGTGTGTGTGTGTCTGTGAACACGATTACTCAAAAACGAAAAGGCGGTAAAATGCCAAACTTGGTATTTAAGTTTAGTATCTATTTGTAATAAAACTAATATTAAACTGTGTATTAATGAGTGATAGATATTTTTACTTTCTCTATACGCACTATGTACATAGTGTATAGAGAAGATATTGTATTCGATACCGAGGTTTCACCGGAAATACATGTTTTAGGGTCCCCAGTATCCAAAAAAAGCATTTTCACAAAAAGGTGTGTGTGTGTGTGTGTATGTGTGTGTGTGTGTCTGTGAACACGATTACTCAAAAACGAAAAGGCGGTAAAATGCCAAACTTGGTATTTAAGTTTAGTATCTTCCAGGGATGCGACACGAAGATTTTGAGAAAAATCCCCCAACCCCAACTACCCTTTACATGGAACTTTTTTCGAAAATTTTGATTTTCTCAAAAATTGCTCTAACGATATTGATTAAAATTTCGCATATTAAACATATTTACCTGACAAATAAAATGTATATCTTGAATTTTCTGGGAATAGCCACTGAAGAGTAGTTTATTCTGGATGAATTTTACTTAATTTTGAATAACTGCTAAACCGTAAGAGATGGGCAAAACAAAAAATGTAGAGCACGTTAAAACACACAAGTTATGTTATATACATTTTTTTCGTGAGTTCGTCGTTTTTGAGACATTCCTTATTTTTGGTTTCTGCTATGAAAAACTTATACTTTTCTAATATAGGAACTTGTCAACTCCTATCCATATAAACAAAGGAACTTCATTGACATAGAAATCAGCTTTTGACTATCATTTTAACCTACGGTAGTCCCTTATTTCGCTTCTACTTACAAGGAAGCAAGTAATAAGACTATTTCTGCTCATTTTTTCTGATTAGCATAAAGTAAATAGAAGTATAAGCTTTTTAAGAACAATTTGTTGCAGGGATATAGAGAAAGTCATGTGAATGGTACACATATTTTTATTTTTCTAATGTTGTTTATAATATCCAAGAATATTTATGTGATACAGTCTATTAATTATTCCGCTATCAACGGGGGTAATGGAACTACCCCAGTTACCATTTTCCGCATGTATTTGTACTTTCATTTGCGGTTGCAATTTGAAGGTTTATTTGCTTATTATATATTCGTTAGCGTTTTCGCCTAATATATCCAAATATCCTTATTACTTTCTCTACATAGGGCATTGTACATAGGTAGAGAAGGTATTGCACTCCGCCCAAAAATTCGATACCGAGATTTCACCGGAAATACACATTTTAGGGTTCCAAAATAAAGCATTCTTAGAGTTGAGGTCGGTTTGTGTGCGTGTGTGTTTTATATCTGTGTCTGTGAACACAATACCTCAAATACTAAAATTAATTCAATACCGATTGTATTTGGTATTTAAGTTGAGTACCTTCCAAGAATGCGACACGAATATTTTGAGGAAAATTTCTGCACCTTTAACTACCCTTTACATGAAATAAATTTCTATTTTTATTTATTTTCTTAAAAATGGCAAACTTTTTTGATTAAAATCCGTATATTAAAAATGTTTATTTGACAAATAATATGTATATCTTGAAATTTCTAGAAATAGCCTTTTAAGATCTCTTTATTGTGGATGAATTTTGCATAACTGGTAAATTGCAAAATTCTTAATACACAAACATCTCGTTAAAACACACAATTTATGTCATATTCATTTTTTTTCGTGGAGTTGATCATTTTCATGCGGGAATTTTAAGCTCCTTGGCATGCTAAGAAACGGATTTCAAACACATGACAACCAGCTATTAAGAGACTGACTATCATTTTAGTCTAGTGTATGTTCTTATTTCCCTTCTACTTACAAGTAAGCAAGTAATAAAAAAAATTCTACTAACGCTTATCGAATAGCATGAAATAGATAGAAGAGTAATCCTTTTAACAATAATTTGTCACTAAGATGTAGAGATAGCCATATGAATTGAACACATCAGAACTTTCTTCTTTTCATTTATATTCCATGATTCATGTGGGGAGTTCTTGTTGTCCCACTTGGTAGTGTTTGTTATGAAAATTATAACTTCATTTACAGCTCTATTACTTATGCTGTACTTAGATTTTCATTGTTGAGCTAGGAGAGCAATGACAAGACACCTACAATAATTGCTCATATAATGAGAGACTTAAGGAGGAAGGCACATAGTTGATACGATTATAAGAAAATACAGCTCAGTACGTACAACAAATTGTTGGAAATATTGGATATCGCATCTCGCAGTGCATATGTGAATCCAGACTAGCAGAAAGATTCCAGAAGATGAGGGAGAATTTCCTTAGAGAACTTAGCGAATCCGCACGTGGAAGAACGAACAAAAAATCCAACTAGACCATACACAGAAGCTGTAAGAGTCATTGAAACTATTGGAATTGAAGCAATGAAGGCATATTCTAGTGAAGGTATCAAAGAAGGTACCAAATTACCAACAGGAATAAATGTGCATTAGGTCGAGAAATAAAGACCGAGAAACTAGATTCATGTACATAAAATGCAAAAACAATAAGAGTCACAACTGTGGCAAAATGCTCTCAGTTTAAAGAGAAGTAATAAAAAAACTGCATTTATGTGTTATTTTAAATTTTAATTTTCTAAACTGTCAGCAAGGATCCCATCTGGGAGGCTAAATCCTGGGATGTTTGGACAACAAACTATCAATTATTGCTTAATAAATAATAATATAATTAATTAATAAACATTCTGGATTGTTTTGTGACTAAGACCTCGGCTTAATACAATATTTTTACATGTTAACCCAGGGTAGTTACATTAACCCTTGTCATCTTGTACCAGTAGGATTAAAAGTAAGTCCTTAAGTCAGACATTGCTTCTAGTGATGGGGTAGAAAACTAAAGGGCAAAGGGCAGATAACGGATGGGGACACTTCGTAGATCAATTGTGACTAACTGCCTTCTAAGAGGAAGGGATGAAGTGAGGCAGATCATAGCAGGCCACATACCGCAAACAAGCAGACCACACAACCAAATCCCTAACATTTTCATTTGCAGCCTCCAGATAGGACAATTGAGCGATCTGTTGATTTGGCAGCCCTCTAATATCGCCCTTTCTTTTTTCACGCCATTTACCGCACCTCATAACTACGAACCTGGAAGCACAAGCATATAAGCGTATATGCTTACATTACGTACGTATGTACTTAACCTGACACCTTTATCCTGACACCTAGTTTCAAAAACTGAGGACACAGTTGCCAAACTATTTTATTTTCAGAAATCTTAAACACTTTCAATACAATTAAAACATCATAAAATCAATTAAATAACTAAAATAAATACTAACTAAACGGCTGGCTTACAGCAATTCCAGACTACACTCGACAACTACAGTTACTAGTATCCAGTAACTGCTATTTCATCCACAATTTTAAAATCTCATTCATTCGTTTCAAGCTTTAAAATTATAACTAATATTTTCAACTACGTAATATTCAATATTTAAATGGAATTAAAATGCAACTATTAAACTATACTCCAATTCTTAATATAAATCGTATTGATTTCAAAAATTTCATAACTAATATTCAAAACATCTTGAAATTTTAAAACTTACATAATTAATCTTTTCAGTTTCTTTGTTCAAAATTAGAATGTTGAAGATTTAAAACTATACTTCACTATTTCATTATTTACTCCATTCTCCGGAATTCAAAAGTAATTTCCTGGCTCAGAGAGTAAATACCACACTGCACTCTCTTCACTAATCCTTGTCTCCGTCGTTACATTACACCATTCTTCCTTATTTCCCTTCTTTTGTTCTTTTTTTCATATTCCCTCCGTTCCTCTTCTTCTTTCTTCTCTCAATCCAAAACACCATCACCTTACTCCTCCATCCCTTCCTTCATCTGCATTTTCTTCTCTTGGAAGTACACCTGAAAGATGGGAGGAAATGGAATGAAGGAAAGAACTCGTGGTAGATGAGAAACCATCACAACATTCGCTTGCCGACACTGTGGAAACCAGAAAAAATATTGGCCAAAGTGGCCGGTAGTCGGTGATCGAACCCGATACCTCCAATAGTGAGTCGCACTCTTATAACGGCACCTTCATTCTAGGTCACTAGGGAAACTAAGTCCGCTAACAGAGGGCAAATGATGTGTACGAACTCAAGGTTGACAGTCTGCCTTGATAAAGATAGGATTATTTGCTGATTAAAGATGAGCTCCTGTGTTTAAAGCTTTATTTTCTTTATGAATATATTTTAGCCCTTAACAAAGCAAATATTATCTTACAGATCAGGAGTGTATACTTTCTTACCACCATAAAGAACGTTACAGCTTTAATATATCAAGTCAGTGTGTGGTTGAAAATAAATCTTTCCATTAAATCTACGTATTTCTTGAATATATTTGAGTGGTGACTAAAAGAGAAACTGAATGTAAAATTTTCGACAGTAATTATAAAGCTATATGGCTAGATAAGCATTTTGCACCCTGTAACACTTTGAGATCAAGTTGTATTTAAATTTTGGGCCCAAATAACACGTATTTACAACGTAACACTAACAATGAGATTTAAGATTTCGGATTTTCCTCGCCTAAACAAAAGAAGCATCATTTTTTGAAAATGTCTGTAACACATTCATAGGAAATAAAGTATGTTTCCTTTCTAACTATACAAAAATTAGGCGTAATAGTTTAAGAACGTCAGATAAAAAAATGCCTTTATATTTGCCATTATTCCTGCTCGACAATAATTATAATCGTTAAGTATTGCGAGTACTATGTTCATTTTAACTTTATTGGGGAATTCGCCTATTCACTGGTCGATAGACGAATGCTGGAGCGTATTCTCACATGATTTCCTTTTCGTCTTTCCCTTTCGCTCCGTTCTCTTCTTACATATATGCTTTTCTTACAGATTTCGTGGTGTGAGGTGGTGTTGGTCCTATGAAACGGATGCTTGGTCCAAGGAACTGGTGTTCCTTGTAGACACAAGAGGGCTGTCTGGTTAGATAGTTTTTTCACGGCCCTCTCTGGCCTGGACAATTAGTTGAACAGGTATTCGAGCTATGCTGTTGCCTATCTGCCAAATGATCTGCAGCCTCCTGTGGTCTCTTCGATTTAACCTTCCTTGTGGGAGGTGATAGCCGCAATATATCCCCCATTGGTCACAGTGTGCTAGGTGTACGACCCCATTGTGTAACTAGGTGCTCCAATGCCTCGTATTTGACGTGCGTAGAAATTCTTCGTACGTTAAAGGAGTTGAAAAACTCAATGGGACTTATTCAAACCCGCAGAGGGGAACTGGCCTGAGCAATCTTCGTTTTACCCCCTTGCTTATCAGCGGAGAGCTGCGGTGGAGTAACAGTGTTGTGGTCAGCTCAAGTTACAAGATTAGAATATGGCAAAAGTAAATTATGCTAGTTCTAACAGCATTCCACCCTAAAAGATAAAACAACATACTAAGAAGTCTTAGTTAAAATGAGCCATTGCTTTTGTTAGGTTTGTAATTCTCGGTTTGCGAAGTCTTTTCAACCCCTGCTACGAGTATTATACGCAGTTAACCCATCCCAAATGTCCACTTCAAAAGAATTTCAATAACATGCACGCCTTAGACCGTACCTTGTCAACTGGCGCTAATAGAGCCGGGCCGCCCTGAACCAGCTCAGAACTCGCTCAGAGCTGCCCCCACCACTTCCACTTCGTAACCCATTTCCGCTCTCCGTCTCATTCGCTGACACCGCCACGTGGTATGATATGACAGACTTTATTTTTGCTGTTTGCTGCAATGTTTGGCTCGACATGTGTTTGTGCGCATTGTCAATAATAAACCTTAATAAGTCAAAAAGAAGCACAAGCATGTCAGATGCAGCCTGGAGCTTTGTTACGCATTCGATCAGCACAAAGCATTTTTCCTGACATAACTAAACTGGCATATCCAGGAGGTGCCAATTTGCTATTTCAAAGACATGAAATACGCTGAAATAGATTTGTGGTGACTTATGTGAAAAGCAAGATTTTCAGTGCAATACTTACATTTGGTTGTGTTATATTTAAAATATAAGGTTTCTTTTTAATTTTGGAGATAAGCTTATTTGTGTTTGAACATTTTAAACAATTTATGATGTCTAAAATGCTACTAGTTTGTAATTACTTCAGATTAAAACAATTAATGTTTTATTTCAATAATAATTTGTTTTAATTTGTGTTAAATGTTTAAGAGCTCTATATGCTATTTTTTTGCTTTCTCTACAGGTATATGTACACAAAATATAGAGGAAGTGTATTCTATTCAAAAATTCGATACGGAGACTTCACCACCGGAAATACATGATTTAAGACCCCCTGAAGTCTCCCCCCCACAAGAATTTTTAGATAAAGTTCCATGTCTGTGTCTGTCTGGGTATGTTTGGGCAACATAGCTCAAATACGAAAATTCCATTAAATACCAAACCTCTGTTAAATTTCCTATCTTCCATGAAAGCGACAAAAAGATTTTCAAGAAGTGGATTCTTCCAACAGTCGTTTAGATGGAAAAAATTCAAACACTTTATTAAATAGCTCTAACGATTTTCATTAAAATGTCGTATATTATAGATACCTAGATACTTAGATTACTAATAAAATGTGTATTTTAAATTTTCTGAGAATAGCCTCAGAAGACCTCTTCTTTCTGGATGACTAATTCCATTACAGGTAAACCGTAAGAGAGACAAAAGTTTACTACACAAAAATTGCATATTTAGTTAAAGTACACAATTTATTGTCATATACATTTTTTCGTGGGGATGACCATTTTTTACATATTCCCTGTTATTGGTTCCAGTTTTAAAATACTTAAAACTTTTCTCACACGGGAGCTTGTCAACTTCTGACCGTGGAAAGAAACGAATTTCAAAACCACAGCAACAACCTTAAAACGGTATTTGATAAAATAATCACCTTAATGTATAGTGAACATTTATTTCTAATTTGGGACCAACATCATTATTATTATTATTACTATTACTGAATAATTATCTTTGTTTAAGTGTTTCAAATAATATTTTAAAAGCCTGTTAAGTTCACTTTGTTTAAATGTGTATTAATTATAAGAATTTTAGGTTACACAGGCTTTCCCTTATTGCTTTTTTGAGTGAATATCTTTCTAACTTTTTAGTTTAGTAGTTCCGTCATATCTGATCGGTCAAGCATCAAGACCACTAATGGGCTCATCTGCAAGGTTAACTGCTCTGGCCGCCCAGAGCCAACTAGTGAGCTTTGAGCTGCAAAGGTTTGCCTTAAGACTGCTGAACTACAAAACCAAGAGGGTAGTTATACGGCATTTATTCCCAGCTGTGTTTAGCGTATGTGCAGAATTAGAGATAACTCTGTGTAATATTTATGTCGTTTATACTATGCTCGCAACTTTTCTTGGGCCTAATTTTACGTGGAAGTGAGGACCGGGAAGAAGAAGAGAGAGGTTGCCTGAAAGTTTCTTTCTTTGAGACTCTCAAGCAATAAGGTGAACACGTTGTGCAATTTACCGCCAACTAGCTATTACACAGCGCACATGCACGTAGGTCACTCTGGAATTGACAGAGAGAGTGAAACCCTAGCATTTAAGCCACTAGATGACAAAATGTATAGCGTACTTCTTGTGTGTTGTCGCTGTCTGCTTCCCAGATAGCTCTAAACCTGCCTCCATTAAAGCTAGACTTACCTCCCTCCACTGCACAGCTTCGCTGCACTGTAGTATGTGGTCATGACGTCAGTGTCAGTGCGCACACTATGGAGTATTTTATTACATGCAATTGCATAAAAATACAGTTTACAACAACAAAGGATTAATACTTTTGGAGAAAAAGTAAAGCAGTATATAAGAATTTCGAGCACACAAAGTTATCGGAGCGATCACTATAGTGAATCCCCCACTGAAGTTATAGCCCATCTTCCGCTTTACCATGTCCATGTACTTGTCTAAAAGCTGCGCCTGTATCGTGGGATCGCACTTCCAAGATCCTGTACGCCGGTGAGGTTTAGGGATTCGATTATTCAAACCACTAGCTGTAGGCTAAACAGGGTCCAGAAGAAGAGCTCAGGATGATCTACGGTATGAACCAAAGACTCCATTCACACACCTTGCACACACAGTACGACCTCTCATGTACTATGGATGTTCTGTGAACAGATATCAGCACAATGTAACCAAAACTGCAACCACTAGTATACACACTCGTAAGTACCAACACAAACGTCAAAAGACCCTTAAACTGCGTCTGCTCAAGGAGTTCTGAGCTGATCAATTCTGCCACTTCTCTTGTCCACACTTCACACTACCAAATTAAGTAGCATCGGAGCTATCACGTCTGTAAGGGTGACTGCTACGCTTAAATATCCTCTCTGCTTTCCATGGTGTCTAGCACAACCTAAAAATCTGCATCCATCCTGTTTCTCGCTAGCTGTCAGCTGTTTTTTTTTTAACGATCAAATTGTCGGAGAAATTATGTGGCAACGAGAGTGGTCACCGTTTGGACAAGTGAGCGCCACAATGCCAAACTCGCCCGAGCCAATATTAGATAAAGCAAACTCCTCCCATACATACTTAACAAACAAAAAAACCGTTTACAAAATGCGCATTGTGTATCGCACAAGTAAACCCGTGGCGAGTGACCTTAAAAGATACATTAAACTTATTCTTCAGTTGACAGCTGAAGTGAGAAAGAAATATTTCCCCCCTAAACTCATAAGCATTGCCCGTAAGAGGTGTGAAAGTGGAATAGTATAAAGTGGGTAATCACATCATTTAACCTATTTTCGAGGTGAAACCGGACTTTCTCAGCAAATGTCCCTGCATTGTATGTTATAAATATCGTAGTATTTTGATTATTAATTTAAATAATATAAAAAATACTACGCTCAGTTAAGAATCTGCAATTCACTACTCAGCTCTGTATATAAAAAACTGGTACAATTCATCAGAGCCGATAGAGGAAACAAAGGTTTTATTGTACCTCGTTCTATTAGCAAATGCAAAAGATAATGTATTAGGTACATTTTAAAAAGTTGGACAATTTTGCTTATTTCAGAAATTTAGGTATTTGTTCTGGTTTACTTAGCACACCCACACAAATGAATCTATAAGGAGTGGAGAGTACTTCTACTTGGAATTTGGTATTGAAGATTCAATTAAAAAGAAAAAGGAAAACACAAATTTAAACCAATAAGTTATCAATTGTTTACTCTACAAAAAAGTTGAATGTATTGCGTGATATAACGAAATCTAGTTTTGAATGGTGAGATTTTGTGTATCCCTTATGATATATAAAAAGTCGTCTAGAATGAAGACGATATCAGTAGATATATATTTCAGTTGTCATCCAAAGCATAATATACTTATTTTAATCAGAATCGTTGAGTCATTTTTCAGAAAATCGAATTTTCTCGAAAACTTTCCATGTAGAGGATAGTTTGTGTGGGGGATTTTCTTGGAAATATTCATGTGGCCTTTCTGGTAGATGCTGAGGATAAATATCAGGTTTGGTATTTATCCGACTTTTAGTTTTTGAGTTAGTCTGTTCATAAACACACGGCTTAATTTCTAAAAATCATATTAATATAATTATAAAATATCAAATGATCTAAATATGTATTTACAGTGAAATCTCTACATCGAATTGTTGTGTGGAAAATACTTGCCTAATTTACATAGCGCGTACCTACTTACGCCTAAGTAGTGCAGAGAGTAAAAATAAGTTTAAGCATGTTTAATATTGTTATTAAATATAATTTTCTATGATCAAGGGTTTTAAAATACTGAATTATATCTTTGAGGTCCCTTTCTGCCCTAATCTCCGACCTTCGTTGTTTTTTTTTTTTAGGTCTTTTGATGTGTATTTCTCTTTATTTTAAATGGAGTAATTTCTAGATGATATATTTGCTTTGTTGTTTCTTTCAACTTCTTCTATCTCCTCCTCCTCTATGTTCATCTAGTTACGCCTGCCAAGATACATTGCTCATCAGCCATAACATGAAGCTCCAGCCGACTTTCAATTACCTTTGGATGATTCGCTGTTCTGGACCAATGTTTTTCATTACTGAGAATTAATCAACTTTTAAATTGGGTGCAAATACTGTGACTGATATACTTTATTATTTTTTTTCTAATTGTGGTCGCAATAGAACGTTTTGTTAAAATTAATCAATAAATACAAATACTTTTGTGTCTTTCAGATAAATTGCTATCTCTCTGAGATCTCATGCACTACTGATCAGAGGAAAACCATCTTTGAAGCTTCAATTCTTTTCTTTCATCTTGCTAAGTGTTCATGCCTTGTAACCACAAAACAATATCCTTTTGGTCATCATCTTGAGGCATTTAAGCACTTTTCTTCCCTTAGCGACGTATCTGCAAATGCCAGGCTAAAACACTTTTACGATTAAATTAAATTTGGAAATTCTAGCTAGCAAATGTATTCAGTTTTCGTGATGTGCGCCCATCTGCATATTTTGATACGCATTTGAGTGGTATGCAGCGACCCGGTGTGACATTCTGACCTTCATGTAGCCGGATACATGCGCTCCCCAAGCAGCAATTAGAACACGCCCCCCGGGCTGCCGGCTTGGGCTCCTTCTCGACTTCACACCCTCCCACACATTTGTCACGCTAAATGGAGCATATAGGTACCGGTAATGTTATGCTAATCTCACCGCCTGCTTCTAAAATCGTGTCGCAGCATTCCTGAGATCGTGTGAGCATGGACACTACATTTGCTTCCACAGTTAAAAAAAGTCACCATTTGCGTTTTAAGTGGGTAAACTACCAGAAAAATTCTGAATTCTCTGAATAATTTCGTGACATTGTCCATTCGTATACATGCTGATGCCACTTCTTTCTATACTGGTCTATCTTCTCTATTATTCTCATAATACCTAGAGCAACTATACTACGGAAATATCTGAGAACATGGACCAATACAGAAACAACTGGTATGAACATGTGCTATGAATGCAAGATGGTCGCATTCCTAAACTATTTTAGGAATCTAAATTCCAAAGGAAAAGAAACATTGCATGTTCTGGAAAGAAATGAAAGGATAAGTTGCGCATTCTTTGCTTTTGGAACAGACTATATTATTCAACCCGAAGTATATTAATAAATGGTGATGATGACGATTTTGTCACTTAAGAGTAGGTCTTGTGAAGATGGGATAATGGTACAAATTTTGATAAAAAATAATTTCGGTTTTCATTTCCTAAAACACAATTTAATCAAATTAAATTTATTTTCTAAAATCATTTTATAATATGATGCTAAACGCTTTTCTTTGTTACGTATGCTCCACAGCAAAATTAAAGTGTTTTTACATTTACACAAAATGTAAGCTTTACACTTCAATCCTCAAAATAAAATAAATTTGACGTAGTTAACACAATTGGATTCTTTTATACTAACCATAATTTTACAGAATAAAATATATATTTATACATTTATCTTACAAAATTATATGTAAATTGCTTTAATAGAAATAGTATCATATATATGTATATATCCTATATATACATATACATATATATTTATATTCAATATTTAATTTAGAAATCTGTAAATTAATTTTTTTTCTAACTGGTTTTAAAATGTAAATTGCAAATAAAGTGCAAGATAAAATATTTAAAAGTTAATTCCTTTTACATACCTGTATTTTAGATAAAATATATTAGTACAAAGCATTTCTATAACCTTTGCAAATGTCAAAATCAGTTAAACTGACACGCAAAACATCGGGTGAACGAATGAATCATCCTTGCAGAGTTCCATAAAGGGCAAGGTCTTCCTGCAAAATGATATTTATTATAAAAACTCACATGGAGAGCTATTGTACAAAACTGGAGAATTTGCACAGTATATATCAGTTATTATGCTCTTTAAACCGCACTTAGACTCATAGTATTAACTGTTATGTTTAACCTAGCTTAAAAATGATTTGATGTCCTCAATTTCACACTATGTTGCTTCTTTTTAACTGTCTTTTAGAGTATTTCCAAACACATCTACACCTTACTGTCTTAAATAGTATGTGGATCCAATAGTCTGACTCAGTTTCTTCTATCAACGTAGGGGTCTCGCAAGGTAGGCTTCTGCACTCGTCTCGGTTTTTTTTTTTTATTTTTTTTTTTTTGGTAGTGTTTAACGCCCGCTTTAACTACTTATGGCACCGCAAGCGGTGACACTGATGATACATGAATGATGATGGAGCACCGGTGGAATGCGATGGCGGGGGAAACCGGAGTACCCGGAGAAAACGCGCCCCAGCGCCGCTTTGTCCACCACAAATCTCACATGCGGTCGCTTGGTTTCGAACCCCGGCCGTCTAGGTGAGAGGCAAGTGGTCTAACCACTCGGCCACGGCGCGGCCACTCGTCTTGGTGGTGACCTCTTGCGACATGTCCATTCCTCCTTCCATTTAATTCTTGTAGCTGTTGCACGACGTTCTTGGAAAATGCATATGTAAAGATTATTAACAAATAAAATTCCTGAAAAAAGCATTCTATATTCTTAGTATTAAACATTTGCAAAATATATGTTATAGTTCATTTCAATTTTCAAGTTTCAAAAGTCTCATTCTTCTGTTTCTCCAAATAATAAAGATCGGGCACAATATTCCGTAGTATTGAGCTGCACTTAACAAAACTGTGCTTATATAAAATTCTGACGAGTATTAAAGGAGGTTGCATTCTTGTATGGGTCGTTTGAAGTATACATTTTAAATTAATCCTTCTATGACGTGGGAAAAGTTAAACGTGCCTCGTGCAGCAAGGTTTAATTACTTTTGTGTAATAATTCAATGGTCTTTTGTAGAATGTTGTGGAATTATCATGCTGGAATGTCACATTCCCTCTTTGCACAAGTCCTACCATAATGTTTTTTCTTCTGTATATCCCCCATCGGCTTTTCTGGTGTAGATATAGTAGTGTTTTGGAATCGTTAATCATTTTTCTAGTATTTTGCAGTTTTATATTAATTAGGCACAATGTAAACAAGAAAGCCGTGATCTATCAAATTCAATTCTAGAAGAGGATACGATTGCCCAAATTATTTTCTCAGCAACACGCTGTTGTTTTTAGAAAGGCGACGTTACACGTATGAGGTGGATGGTCATTGGTAAACATCTTCTTTTGTATCTCAACACTTTGTCGAGTTGGAATTCGTAGGAGATTCAGGATTAGTTGATCTCAGGGTCGAATCTCTTCGTTGAAGTCTCATCCTTCTGCTAGCTATATATTATGGGAACTTATGGAAGTTAATAGGTGAAAAATTACACAATACAAAAATTGACTATTTCGAAGCAAAGATAATTTAAAAATTTGTTTCCCTTTGTCTTTAGTTTACCACAAATCTTTCAATTTCCTAATGTCTGACCTATTTGGAATTACACTTCCTCGCGCTTGACTTTAGTATTATAGAGTAACTTTGATTCTTGGCAATGCAAAGTTGACTTGGAGCGACGTGGATTCTGCGCCTGTTATGACGAACTAGTGGCGGACTCGTCGATAAATTCTATTTTATTAACTACTGATTTTGCTAGTTAGAGAAACTGATACTTGACTAAGATTGACGGACATTTTTGTTTAAATTTAATGATTATTTTCCCATTGGCTCAAGGGTAACATTAGGAAGCATTCTCCAACAAATTCTAATTGGTGGAATGGGTTGGCGCGTATATGCGTGTGCTACATTTTCCGAGAAGATTTAATCTCGCCTATGTATTCAGCTTTACCGAGAAACAGATCTTAAATTACTCTGCAATTTATTCATCAATATATTCATCTGCAATTTATTCATCAGGTGGTCAGTATTGCAATGACTTTCTATTTGTATGTTTATATTGTTTGTATTCCAAATGCTACCGATTTATATTAATTTGAATGTTGGTTTCTCATTAATTATTGTTATATTATTATTATTATTATTATTATTATTATTATTATTATTTCTTTTCTGTCGGTCTGAAATATCCCCTCAAAAGTTAATTTGGGTTTCGATCAGCCCTTGAAATATTTTCATCGCGTATAGTCTTTAAAATTAAACTGCAATAGTATCTGTACAGCCTATACTGGTCATTTAAACTTCTAAATTTCGGAATCATAATTTTCAGAGATAGTGTAAGATACAAACATAAGATTTTCAGAATTCTTTATTGCAATTAATGGGGTGCATATTTAGAAATGTTGAATACTACCCGTTAAAATGTAATATTAATTAGTCTATGACTTTAACCAAGGCTTTCTCAGAGAAAATTAGTATACTTTTAGTAAAGCCCAATAAATTTGAAAAAAAAAAAAGTTATTCAAATTGTGCCAAAGTAATGAAAATGCACATAAAATAATATACAGTTAATATTTTATGTGAGTGGTATGTTTTTTCTAACTAGTTAACCACGTGCTTTAGTTTGTAAGCCTATTTGCCCAGAAATCAGTATATGTACTAATTATTTTGGGCTTTACTTGTGAAAAGTTTGTCAATTAATTAGAAGAAGAAAAATTGGCAAAGTAGAACAGCAGACAATGAATGATAATTAGCATAACAAAGTAATAAAGATTTAAGTAAACAGAACCTTGCATAGGAAAGAATATATTGTCACCAAGGAACGAATGAAACAACTTTTTTGTTTTACACTAAGTAAAACATGAATAAAGAAACGCAAAACAAGCAACATCGAAAGTAGTGAAAAGTCAAGTTGCGAGGGCGTTGGAGGTCTAATAACTACCTTGCGGCTTCTATAACACATTTCAGAGAAAAATACTTTATCTACACTTCTCTGTACTGACCTCAATATTCACAGGTCCGGTCAGAGGGTCGTGGGTTCGACCTCTTGCACGAAGAAGCTGCTTCGATAGTTGCTATAGCGAGGTTAAGCGATAGCGCCGAGGTCAGATGAAAAGGCCGCCATGATGGGACTTGGATTACGGTAACTGGGCATCTTGACACGTTTCATGTCTCTTACAATGCAGTGGCGGATCTTTGGTACCAGCGTCCGACCTAGAAGGTGCTAATTTAAACCAGTAGAGAGTTCGAGAATTGTGTTTCATAGATTTCTTTCAGCTTTATATCCTATATAAAATAACCTCAATATATTTATCTTAGATGATGTTTCGCCATACGGTGAAATGAAATATTTCAATGGAAAAATAAAATTTTATCTATATAACTCTCGTAACTCCCTATTTTATGAATAAAATTTTGGATAATCATGATAAAGTGTCCCAAAAATGGTGTCTACGCGTTTTGTTCTCAGAACAAAGCGTAAGAAAGAGAACAGTTAGCTGATTAATAGGCAGGTCGATAAATGCTATTAATGATATTACATACACTTTACATTAGCTTATGAGAAACAAATGTATGACCATTAAATTTTGAAAATGTACACCTTAAAAACGACAAACGAGGTATAAATATATAAACGATGGATATTGTATACAAGAAGAGCTGTATATAGATTTTACATGTTTCATCATCTTTTCCCTTAAACTTTTTGCATTAAGTAACATCCGGCTATGGAGAAATTTAATATGAATGAAAATGACTTTGCGGGCTGTGTACAGAAAAATAATGTATATATTATAAAGTGTTCAGATATGCTCGGGGTTCCGATGGATTTGGAAAAACAAAGAAAAAGTAATATTTTTAAATAAATTTTTACGATTAAATAAATTGGATTAATAATTATAAAATGTCAATATGCAATTCTTTAAAATGTGTTCACCTCAGTCAGTAGAATTCAGTCAAGCCCTTCACTGCTCAAAATATTAAAATCGCTTAAAATAGTTATTTTCCAAAAGAATGAAGAGAATACAAGTCTGTGCCTTCCTTTAATAAAACAATTGAGAATATAGGCACATACGTTATGAAAAATACTAAATCATTTACTTTGTAGATGTTTTTCAGTAAAGCGATTAAGAAAATAAATTGTGCTGAAATGAGTGTGAATGTTTAACTCATCCATATTAAGGGCGATCTTTTATGGTGTGTTTACTATGCTCTTTATTGTGTCAAAGAATGTTGTGAGTATATTTTATTGAATTCATTGCAAAGTTCAGATTTATATTAAATGCAAACAAATATTCAGAGTTTGAATTATAATATGTTAGAATACAATAAGTCACATTTCAAATCTGGTTGATGGCCACACTATATTAGAAAGTAGACTAAATGGATTATTTGAATTGAAATATTTCCTGTTCGGCGTTTAAATATCAAACTATAACGATTTGAAGAATATCTGTGTTACATTTCATGTTTAGTCAAAATCCGTGACTTTTCTTCAGTGTCATCAACAGCAGTATGCCATCAGATAATTAATCTATGTTTATTAATTAAGGGACAGTATGACAACATTTCATACTGTTCTTTTCGCTTAAATTAATTTTAGTCAACTTTTAGTACAGTAAATAACACACACAACACAAATATCACAAAATTTAAAATTCACCAAGCATAGACAATAATAGTGAATGCAAATTCCATCTTGCACGAGCTTGTTAAAAGGGTAGAGGAGAACGGAGGCTGTCAGGCATGGCAAGCCGCAATGAAACCACGGTATCATCAGTTTCTATGGTTAACTAGAGGCTAGCCTTAAAGTTAGTGTGGTGTGAATATGTATGTATGTGAACTGGATTACCAAAGCACATTTCCAAGGTACTCCTCCCTTCATCAATAGAACTCCCGAAAACATCCTCAACAGCTAATTTTTACAAGAAATTCTCGGCTGCGCTCCACCTCCGCACCATTGAATCAAAACTAAATATTAGCGAGTAGAAGATTAAGCAATATTTTCAGGAAATAGTCATTCTTTGGTTTTGGAGGAATGGAAGTTATGAAACCCGGATTGCCCTTCTTCTTCTTCTTCTTCTTCTTCTTCATCTTCTTCTTCTTCTTCTATCCTCTCATATAGAGGGCCGAGGTACAACCTCAGGACTTAAAATCCAGTGATTGAGGGCTCTATGACCAGATAAGAGTATCTGAATCAATCATTCAAATTTATTGAAGCACCATTCAGTGTTACAGACTCTGATCAAATGTTTTGTAGCTACAGGATTCCATGGTTTACATGTAATTAATGGAACTACAATCCTCATTGTTATATAATGTGCACACATTGCCCGTCACTCTGATTGTTAAAATGAATCATCAATGACAGATACTCTAATAATGTTTATTGTAAAATATTTAGCCCAAAATCTAAATATTGTTTCAATAACATTAAGAAGATTTCAGTGATTTCAAACTAAACCTTCCTTAAAATTAAGCAAAAGCAAATTGATTGTAATCAACTTAAGCAAAACTCCTAATATTATTCGGTTCTATTTGGTTTCAATAATTTATACTTTTCGGATACATTAATAATACTAAATATATATTTGCTAGATTTGGAATATATAATCAAATATGATAAGTAATCATAGATCTTAGAATAAAACTCTACTAAAATGACTATATTTTCATTGTGAAATTAGAAATTTATTTTTTATGAATATATTCAAAGATAAATAGTTATATCAATAACAGCTTACAATTTTTTTCATTTTTAACTTCTGCATGTTTTATACTTTTTGCATATGTGGAGATCCTATTCCCTATCAACATTTATATTGATTTTTGGGACACGGGAAATCAACCTAATGCCTGGTATAACTTGAGGAAGTGGATGGTGTAAAATTTAGGCAAAAAGGATGATAAGAAACGTGACGATAAATCAATTGGTGGAATGAATGGCGAAGGGAACCTGATGACCCGTGGAAAACCCACTTAGACGCAGCTCCGTACCTACACCACAAACTTTACATGCAATCCTCTGGGAACGCGGGCCGCCTAGGGGGAAGGCGAGTGGTCTAACCACACTGCCAACAAAAATTTGTTACCAAATATTTATTATTGACATATCCCTTATCGAGTTTCATTTGTCAAACACATTATGATGAAATTTACAAAGCAAAATTTCTCGTTGAAGAAATGTCTATTAAAATAATTTTACAATCTCAGTAAACTTGAATTAGGATGCCTACTTCTGTCATGAGTCTAACCCACATGAAATGTAAATAACTGGTTATCGTTAAATCTTGTTTAAGTCAATATTAGTTTCGGTGGAATTTAGTAACATTACATGGAAGGGCATGTTTTTATTATGCTGAAAAAAATCTACAGTGTAAAACATGAAAATAAAACCTAGTATAATAATGCAAAGGCATATCTGTGGAATGCTTTGAAGAAACAGGTTTTAGCTACTAGTTGCAGTCGTGTATTGAAAGGAAAACAGCTGTTTGTGATTTAAGGATAAGTAATGCCATAAAAAAGTTAAAGACTACTGTCATCTTATACGACCTCTCTGCGTATTGTTCGTTTGCCATACCACATACAGCGTGTGCAGGTTTTACGAGATGAAGATCTGCAAGCATGTTTAGAATTTGCAAACATGTGCCAACAGGTGGAAGAAAAAGGCTCCTTTACGGAAATGACCCCTCATGAAGCGAGTTTTCATGCTACAGGAAGAGAATGCACATTACTGCATTATATGTGGGAGAGAAAATCTAGACAGCATTTCTAAACTTCACAGGGTGAGCCCGAATGTTAACTTACGGCGTGAAGGAGTTACTTAAAAATATACGCGCCATGTTTCCTTTCAGAGAAGCTAAGCTTATTTGCATATGTGTTATTAGAGAAAGGAATGCAATTGAGACGCCAATTCTTCCACTAGTAGTTAACCTGTTTGCATTCTTTCTAAAAGCTGTCGGCACAATATTTCGGACTAGCTACAAGACTTTGTTTATGAGGGCCGTCCAGAATTTGTCTAACTAAATAATGATGAATGATTCAACACAAAACTTTATTCACAAAGTTACAGTACCTTACTCTGTTTCTCAACATAATCTCATTGTTGTCAAGAAACATTTGTTGAAACGTGGTACCAGTTTTTTGATCGCTTATTGTTGAATCAGGGAGCTGTGGCAGATGTAAACAGTAGGCTAGAACACCAAGAGCTACAAGAATGTTGAATGGGTTTGGTGAAGTAGAACTATGTTGAAGTGTACAAAGAAAGGATTTTGAAGGCTGGGGTGGAAAGTATAATAAGTATGGCACAGAGGCGTGAACTTTGGTAGAGGGATAAACATCTAAGATCCTGGCAGTAAAAGAAATGGAATAAGACGTAGTGCTAGAATATCAAGGTTGGAAAGGAGAAATGAGGAGATTAGACAGTTATTGGATATGGAGGGAACAGTAGTGGAGAGAATTGAAAGGCGGGGTCTTCAATGGTATGCACACATCGGAAGAATGGAGAATTATTGGTGACCTAAGACTTTTTTAGAATGGAACCAGTACATATTTCAAGCATGAAAATTATTTTTATCAGTATTTCTATTGACCCCTAAAGGATAACGATCCACGTATATGGTTAAAAAGTAAATGAACTTACTTCGGATAAATTAAAACGGTTCAAATAATTAGCTAACGCAATTCATACATCAAATTTTAAAAATAACAAATAATTAAACTAAAAAGAATCGTATAACATCAGATGAAAAGCAATGGCTAGAGTTATGCTCAAGGAACACAGCAAGCTACACTGGCACTGATTTGTCAGTGTCAACAAACAGTTATATGTCATTACAGACACTTTTTATGTGGGTCAGCATACATTAACAATTAAGTCACACGCAGCACAGATAGTGAAACTCGTCTCCACGATTAATACTAATAATACTAAGTTAAATATCTGCCGTGATTTAAAAATAGCTAATAATGTTTAAGAAAATTATTATTATTATTATTATTATTATTAGGAGGAGGAGGAGGAGGAGGAGGAGGAGGAGAAAAAGAAGAAGGAGGGGTTTGAAAAATATATTTGTTGACGACGTTGTTAAATGCTAGGTTCATATCAACGCTGCTGGGGTGCCAGAATTTTGTTTCTCAGTTCTTTTATATGCCATCAAACCGACTGACCTGGGACTGTCGCCTTTATATTAGGAAATTGAGGAAAGCAAGTTGTAATAATAAGTGAAAAACTATTTGCATTTAGAGACTTATAAAATACCAAAACCCTTAACTGAACGCGTAAGGAGTACTTATATACTAGAAAGTGTAATAAATAATACGCAATGACTAAAAGTAAACGGTGAGTGTACCGACCCTGAGATCATCAATTCCCGTAGAGTTGTTAATTTGCAATCTCTCAAATGTTAACTCGTCTGCTTATAACCACAATCTCAAAAGAGTCCCTTATAAATGTATAACCTATGTTGGGATGAAAAACCCAAAAACTTATACTATTTATGGATAGATTATTTTGACATAATTAACCTTCTCCTGACATTCTTCCCAAATCTGGAAATACTGTATAGTCTATATTTTTAGCGGTGAGAGAGTCATTCATTATCATTTTAGATATTTTTAAGTAGATGAGATGGCCTCGTAGTTATTCAGTAGTAAATGCTTCACGGTTTTCACAGAGAGCAGCAGCACCTGCTATCAACAGGGTAGGGAAGAATTAAATAATAGGAAAATTCCGCAGTCCCAGGAAAGAATTTAATCAATTTGGAAAGAGTATATATCAGTTTCTTCTCAGTTTTTTTTTATTTAAACAATGATTTGGGAATAATTTATTTTCTTTATATAATCATTTCCACCATACGAGGAAACACATCACAAATTTCTTAGGGGTATTATAATGTCTAAGAGAAACGCGTGAGTAATTGTGAAGGGTGGGAAAAGAAGAGGTCTGTAATGAGAAGATTTGGGAATCATTGCTCTAGCTTTGATACAATTTTCCTGTAGTTCATAAGAATATCAGTTACTGCTTTTGACTGATTTAATTCAATGTCTACCACTATATTATTTATTATTCATAAATACTAGCAAACGAAATAAAACTGAATTGGGAAAAAGAGGATATTTATTCACTTAGAAAGAAAGGAAAGATCAGGAATGGCATGGTTTAGGCTAGGAGGTACAGGACGCAGAAAATAACAGACAATTCTGGTAGGAAACTCTGCCTGTTCTGTGGTTTGAATGAAGACTGAGTGCATATTTTTGGCGGAATAAGCACGGTTGCAGAGCCAGCGATCCATTAAATTAAAAGAAAACTATTAAGTTACACTAGAAGGGGCTTGACATGTTGGCATCTACTTGCTGACCAGAGGAACTAGCAACACATGGGCAATTTCCTGGCTCTATTGTGTGAAGCCAGATCAAATTTGTTCAGTTGGTCAAAGTGAATTTATATTAATTTGTTTTCTCTTCTTTATTCTTTAATGTTAATTTTTTTTTTTTTGTCACCTTTAACTTGCATCTGAAATATGTCTGCACGGTTAAGACCATACAGTAATGTTTGTGCGATAACTCAAATAACTTGACATTAATAAAGGTACCTGTCTACCTATCTAGTACCAACATTGTTAGGATTCTCTTACTTTCTAGGAGCTCATACTCAAATTCAGCAAGGACTATTTTAAACCTACTTGCGATCTAGCGGGCCGTTCGGCGGGATGCTACTTGCTGGATCAGTAGCATCTGCAGCTCATCGTGAGCAAGAGCGCTGATTCCTGAAATGAAGCTGTTTTAAACAGGGGGACTCTACAAGTTGATAAAAGTTCTTTCATAGGAGTTACCTCCAAAATTAATTATTTTTATATTATTTCTTTATCGTACTGCGGAAGTAGTAGCTGATTTGGTAATTCCAAAGGCTGGTTGAGGTCCAATTAATGTGGCACCAGTTTCGTGCTTGTTCGTTTCCTTCTGCGTGCCATATCATCATAGAGAGGTTAGTGTGTGACAGAATCATTAACGCTTTTGTTAGTTTACGTTTATTTTAAGTTAAACTTGGCTGTTTTAAAATATGTAAATGTTTTGTATTCTTCAAACTGTAATCTCTCAGGAATCAAGCTTAAATTCATCTTCGTAAACATATAATCTTAGCAGAGGTAAATAAAGTTTGCAATAATAGTGTGATTTTTCTAAATTTTCGGAACATTTTTTGGTTTAATTGTGTAAAATGCCTTAATTTGGTCATTTAATTTTCTCTAATGTAGCACTCCGTGATGTAGTGGCTACCAAGCCAGCTTCCAAAACCAAAGATTGCAGGTTGTCGTAATATTATTGCTGTGCGTCACTTAGGTGCACCAATGTGTCGTTGTAATTTTGAACCCAAATAGGTCGTGGTTTTATTGTTGCCACGTTATTGCGACAATATGACGCTATTAGGTGAGTCTACTTGGAGTTGTTCGAGGGTTAATGCTCGTGAACTTCTCTACATTAAGAGTGTACATACCTTCCCTTTTGTTGCACTGGCTAGGCTCGTACTTGTAGACCATGAGTTGTCTCTTGCTCAGGGGGTAAAGAATGACAAAGGTGTGTAACACTTTTGGTGGACTCAAATAAAAGCGAAACTTCCCCTAATTTCACTGGAGACTTCCTTTATTGATGAATTGTTGTTAGTTTGAGGTACTAACCCTACGAGCGACACCCAACATAACCGATCGCGAACTTGATGACATAGTTTTATTTCAGTGGTTATTCCACTTTTACGGAGTTCTTATATTTTATACTCGCCACCGTAATCTTAAGTTTCACGGTCCGTATAACATTTACGGTAATAATTGCCCGTCAGATTAACTTATAAAACACAGATTTCCTACACTGTACACCACGCGATTTCTTAGTCACATTTCTTATACGTGTTTTCCAACCCTTTCAACCTTAATCGCCCGATTTCTTGTACGTAGTTTCCTATATTGTGTATATTATTACCTTGTTAGCCTTGTTTCTTATACGCGGTTTCCTACATTGTGTGTCCAATTTCTTGTACGCGCATCATTTATATACTAAAAGGTCCAAGTTTTGCCCTAATTTTTGATTGGCTGGAAAAAGGCGCGTAAGGTAGCGTTATCACATGACTGTCGGGGATTTTTCTTTATTTTCCACCCACGTGACCTTGTTCTACAATGACAAATTTCCTCTTTCTAAAATTTAAGGGAGTGAACCTTTCTTCCTCCCAGGCGTTGTTACTTGTGTCCCTAATGCTCTAAAATTCATGTTATTTTTAACAAAGCCTTGAAGAATACAAAGAGAGTTTCTACACGCTAAGGTTCTGCGTTCTACTGAGCAGATATTTCTCATATTAAATATTACAAATTAATGATTAACCTAATAATATATGCGTAGTGCAAAAATACTGTCGCAAGGTTCAAACTTGGCGGAGGATAATGGATATTTTCGGACGCAAAAAAAAAATCCTTAGCATTGTTTTCTCCGGAAGGGAAGTAAAGACGGTGGTCCCGTGTAGTGATTATCTGCACGTAAAAGACTCCATACTTTGAAATAAGAAGGATTTTGGACAAAATGTTTCGTCATTTCACTTCCGCAAATCGTGATTTCGTCTTACAGTGCCATCTGTGAGTTATGAGCTGATCCCTCGTCACCTTGGCTCAAAGTGACGAACTCACGAACTAGAAATTCAAATCCGACCATGAAAACATCGTAACGATGTCCTTTGCTCCACTTAGGAGATACAGGAACACTAAATAGCTAACTAAATTTTTTCTAAGATAATCCCATGAACACTTTAAATTCCTCAAGCCTTTTGAAAATGCTTGTGTGTGTTACCTCCTGCGTTGCTTTTTCCTCTATCAGAATATAATACGGTCTCATTCTTTACTATAAATCCCTCTATTAGCATTGCTCCTAAAATGCTTTTCAACGATTTATTTTCCAATAAGCTGAAAAAATAAAGGCAAGGATTCACTTCTCTATTATGCTTCAACAATTCCAATGTCGTCAATAAATTATCAATGTGCTATGAATTAGACGAAACACGGATTGCTGTAAATTCCCTTTACCAGCTCGAATTATTGTTCAGAACAACTTAAAACATTTTCCGTTCTAAAACATTTGCATATCAATGTCCTAGACTTCTAAACATATACCTTATGCTCTCCTTAAACCAATTTTAAATTATATTAATAGAAATTAATGAAACCAGTTTCTATGAAATAATTATTTTGCAGAGTTCTTGTACAATTCTATCTTTGTCTTACATCCTCAAAAGACGCAACCTGACCTATCTTTTCTATTTTTACTTTCTCTAGCCCTGTATGTACAATGTACATAGGGATAGAGAAGTATTGTATTCCACAAAAAAATTCGATACCGAGATTTCACCGGAAATATATGTTTTAGGGTCCCCTGTATCCAAAAAAAGGATTTTCACAAAAAGGTCCGTGTCTGTGTGTGTGTCCGTGAACACGATAACTCAAAAACGAAAAGTCGGTAAAGCACCAAACTTGGTATTTAAGTTTAGTATCTTGCGACACGAAGATTTTGAGAAAAATCCCCCACCCCAAACTACCCTTTACATGGAACTTTTTTCGAAAATTTTGATTTTCTTAAAAATGGCTCTAACGATTTTGATTAAAATATCGTATATTAAAGATATTTATCTGATAATATGTATATCTTGAATTTTCTGGGAATAACTTCTAAAGCCCTGTTTATTCTGGATGAATTTTGCTTAATTTGGCATAAGTAGTAAACCGTAAGAGATAGACAAAAACCTACTATACAAAAAATGTAGGTCTTGTTAAAATACACAAATTATGTCATATACATTTTTCTCATAGAGCTTACAGCTTTCGAGGTATTCATTGTTATTTGTTTCAGTTGTGAAGTACTTATACTTTTCTCAGGCGTGAGTGTGCGGTTTTCTTTGTCCTACTCCTGGCCAACAAAAGAAGGGATTTGAAATGACAATCGCATAACGACAGCTTTTAAAGCATTTGACTATGGCTTTAACCTAGTGTATTCCCTTATTTTTTCCTACTTATAAAGAACTAAGTACGAAGAACATTGTCCTAATGAGTACCTCGATTAGCAAGATGCGGAAAGAAGAATAATCTTATGTAAGAAGTTTTGTAAAACAGCTAGAGAAAGTTATGTGAGTGTAACACATACATTTTTGTATGTTATGTAGTTAGTATTGTGTAATATAAATTAACTACGGGACAAGCAACCTGTTGAATATCAAGCTTCGCAGCATATTGTCCAAATGTGATTAAAGTGCGCTCTTTTTTAGATGTTAAGACTATTAAGTGGTAGATGTTTGTGCTCATTAATCCCTATCTATACCAATGAAGACTCAACCCCTCAGATTCAATAAACCAATTCGCCGTGATATGTATGCAACGCGCAGAGCAACGATCGACCAGTTCTCGTCAATCGAAGTTGATTGCATAATCAGTACTGCCACATTTCGTAACGTCTTTCTGCATTTAAATGTTAGAAATCTAGATCACATACACAGGCTATGTTTACATGGTGTACTGAAATCGATTTTAATCGTGTTTTCCATAGTGACAATGATATGCTTTACGTATAAAATTCGATATAAATTTCGATTCTTGTTTGACGATTTTACCTGGTTAATTAAAGCAACCAGACTTTCAAATAATTTTAATTTAGAAATACACAGCATGAATTGTTTGCTATATTAAGGATTTTCCACAGTGATAAATTAATTACACGTATTCGTTAATGATATGCAGCCTCCATAGCATTTAAGGACATTCCACATTGACATGCCTATATTCCTTATTTTGGAGTTTAGTCAGATTCTCTTCTCCAGCAAGACTGGATTCGAGATTCACTTCGAAATTCATCCGAATTACATATCGTTTTCAATACGGAAAGTCGACTCAAATCGATTTCAACAGCCCATGTAAATTTAACAAGTATTTTGCTTTTAATATAGAATGTTTAAGTGACGTACTTAATTAGAAAAGTAGTAAATGAAAACAGTTGAAATTGAGCTGCAGTATGCAGTTCACATGTTTAAATAGGACTCCCCATGCTCTTAAACACAAGATGTAATGTTTGGTAAGGAATTTCAGGGGCATATCATTCAATTTTTTTCTGCAATTTGGGGATGCTCTGAGAATGAGTTTTATAAGCATTTCCTTTTCTATGAAGCCTCCTAGGTCTGAGAATATTTGGCGCATCTAATGTACTGGAATAATTGAATATTTTATGCCTCAATATTTAATCGAATTTACCTCATTTAAACAAAGTTAATATCTGCAGCAAAAGAAGAAAACGTTCTTCCATATAGTTTGAACACCTATAGAATGTTCAACTGTTGGGGCTCTTTCCGCTCTTTGCGTATTTTTATTGTTAATTACCTTGTATTTGTCCTATTCGACTTAAATTGTTCTCTAGGTAATATTAAATTCCATAAATAGCATTTTATTTATTTATTAGTCTGGGGAAAAACTGAATCAACTCCTATTAAAGCTCGTATACAGCAATAAGTATTCTCCCTTAGATCGTGGAGTATATAATACCCAAATCACTTCACTTGATAAAAATTAAAAGGCCCTTAAATTTAATGTAATAATAATTCTTCAAAATCGTGCAAGACTGTGAAATCATAGTGTTGTAGTGACCAATTCTACTTAATATTTTAGTAATATACATAAATATTTGACAAGATGACATGTTTAACCGGTTATTTCAATTCTCATTCTCTTATAAAACAGTATGGTATATAAATCCATATTCCTGTTATTACTTAACACAATCTAGTGATTCCAAAATATAAAAAAAAAAAAAGACATTTAATATTTTTTTTTTCCTTTTTCATTATTACCTTGGTAAGAAATGAAAGTTTTTGTCAAAAGTGGAAGAAATCTTGGGAGCTATTATTTGAAAATTAAGTATAATAGACTTGCTTAGCAAAAACAAAAGGAATATATTATCCGCGATTCTCAACCGACCGTAAATGCGGATTTTTTTTAAATTGTGTCATTTATATAGCCCCCTTTAAGTTTTATGGTCATCTCGGATGCTTTGCCTTGTGAAACAGCTCATCTGATCACAGTAGATTATTGTCATTAGGTTTATCATTGTATATCTTTAAACACACGCATATTCACCCTTACATGCACACTTCCAGACTCTGTGGTGGGATAGGGAATAATTCTCGTCAAAAAAAATTCTCGCCCCAGTGAGGAATCGAATCCAGGACCTCTGGGTGAGAAGTCAGTTCACTGACCACTGGACCACGGAGGCAGTCAAATATGGGTTGTCTGCGAGTTAGAGGACAAACACAAGGATTAATAAATAAAGGTATATATACTCCTCTACGTGAAACACAGGTTATAAGTAGTTTAAATAAAAAATTGAGGATATGCATTAAAGGGAAGTATTGGCTCCTGATCAGGCAAATCCGACTACGAAATAAAGATGGCGTGCTTATTGTATTCTACTCATGATATTTCCTCTGGTCATTGAGCACTTTTTGAACGGAAATAATACGAGGCAGCGCCTACTAATGGCCAAGAGATTTAAATGAATTTCATTATATTTATTTTCTTTTTCTTTCTCTGCTTAATCTAGATGCTTACTGAGTATTAAGATCGGTCACAGATTTTACTTTCATTTAACTCTGGAAGACAGTTTCCATAGAGAATATTGGGGATGGAGAGTAGGACTTTTTGGAGGGGAATCGGTACCAATCTAGTGAGGATACTCTCTGTATGAGAAGTCTCCCCAAAAGGGAGGGATGAGTCAGAGGTACTCCAGGCTGTCGGAAACAGGAATGACGACAGAGCGATAATGAATCCCTACAGATTTCAGTAGAGATTTTCCGGCAGTTGTAAAGGTAGACCGGTTATCACACCCCACCTAGAGCGTGCAATAACCCCACCCAAGGAGACTGTTCGAATACCTTAGCAACCACCGAAATTCAAGGAACTAAGATAGCTCCATAGAGAGCATCCCTTTTCCTTGCCTCGCAGCCCCAAAACACCTTCACAGACACTTCCAAACCTTTAGCACACCAAATGGTGTGGAAGGGCAGATAATTGGATGCAGAATTCTCCTGACGACGCGGAGAAATTTCGGAAAAGACCGGTGAATGGGTGAAGCTGAGAATCGAACCCGGGACTTCTGGACTTGAGTCGCATGCGTTACAGAGGCGCTACCTCGCTTGCTCCTGGAGAATAAAAGGTCGGAGTTAACCTTTAAAAGAGCTTTAAATACTGTCGGCACTTTAACTTTCCTAAATCACTGTGCTTTCTTTGTCAAAGGTAAGCCTAAAATAAGGGTTAATCTCCAAAAAGGAAACACCCAAGTGTTAAATATGATAGTTGTGCTATTGTAACATCTAATTTCTAAGATTTAGAGCTATTAACTAGAGTTAAACGTAATGAAGCAAACATAAGAGCACACAATAACATCTGAGGTGATTAATATTTCCTGGTCCTCGAATGTTCTTCGTTTCCAGTTAACTAGACTGCACCGTGATGCTGTGGTAACAGGCGGTGAGCAAACTGGGGGAAAGTACAATGTGATGTGGTCATGGTTACTGTGAAGCGAAGGCCTATTACGCTACTTGAAATCTGCAAGATCAGCGAGCCTGCCTCAGATCAGCTAGATCTAGGGAGGTAGACTCGCACACAGGAAGAATCCCTAGCATATCCAGATAGTTCATCTTGATGTCACTCACCACTCCTAGACAAATATACCTTTCCCCATAGAAAAGTCTCTCTTGGGGTTGTCACACATTGAAGCCCAAGGAAGGCGGTTCCTCATGCTTTGCATGCCGTCCACTCGCCTGATTCTTAACCTAAACCATAAGAAAATTAAATTACAGGATATGGAGGATAGGACAATTCGTTACATTTTACAATCCACCACCGTATTCGCCCACCAATCAGAGAAAACTGTGTGAGAGAGAGAGAGAGAGAGATAGAGAGAGAGAGGTAAGATTAGAATGACCGCCCAAATAAGGATCGAACCCGGTTTTCCTGAATGTCAGCTTCATATGTTATCGCGGAGTTATCTCACACGGTTAAGGGGATATAAAAGAAACTGTAATTTTCCGTTTGGTGACAGGCATGTTCGATTTGAAGAAATTAATATTAGGAATTACCATTCATACCCACTGTAGTAAAATAAAATTCGGTATAATATTATACTAATTCCATTGATGTACCCAGCTGATTTTACATTACCGCTGCAAACAAGGTTCTACATCGCTGCATATGATGCACCAGACCCTGGAAAAAAAACCGCTTCTAATCACTACTACTATACAATCGCGCAGTAACGGCTAGCGAAAAGTCAGCGTGAGCGAGTTGAAGGAGAGATAGACGAAACGTTGTGAAAGGTTTAGGTTGCAATGTGTAAAATTCCTGTTATATTATAACGATGAGGCATTTTATTTATTTACCTGAGGCTATAAATTACGTCCCCTTAAATTGAATCACTGAGTTACTTCAAAGATAAATCGTGTCTCACAGTTTTCTAGGATTAAAGTACACGTGCACATTGATTTATTTGTAGTTTTAAAAGAATGCCATATTAATAAATGTATACATTTCATAGATATAAGTGTGCCAAGGAAACTACAAGACTTCTCTTTAAGATTTAGGGCTGACTTTAATCCTGTAATTTCATTTCCATGGCTCTATCAAATGGTTAATAATGTTTTATTACTATTTTGTTAATGTGTATGCATAAACCATGTATAGCGATTGTGTTACTTATAGCGTACTAGTATTTACAAACTTACTATATAACGTAATAGTTTCTCCGTTTTTACTAAACACATTATAGCTACGGGCGCCTCCGACTGCTTTCTCCTTCTTGGCAGGGCATGGATTTTGCACAGGCTTTAATATGGAGTTGGCAGAAGCGCAGGGGAGGTGTTCCTAACCTAACGAACTGTTCAGAACTTCTATCGCGATGCGGGTAGAAACCTTTAGAACTTTTCCCCTTTTCATTTGGAACTTCGAGAAGTCACTACTCGAATATAAAAGGAAGGTTAATTCTGTTGTTTCCTTAACGAGCTCATTGCAAGCAGGTAAATAGATTGTATCTACACCAGGAAAGGAGAGCGAGTCGGAGTTTGACGTTAGCGAGCAAGAGTTGGGCGCGAAATGAAATGCTACTTGCAGGATATAGGAAAATCCATAGTCGTTATTTGAGGGACACTCATAGTCAAGTCTCACTTGAATGGTATTATTGGATTCACAAACAAAACTCGCTGAAAAACTCGCTCAGCGAAAATTCAGACAGATATGAAACTTTTTCTACTGAAGTTTAGTGTAAACTTTATATGCATTAAGGTGACTTTGAGGATTGATTACTAAATTTTGAGTTAATGAGTAACCGGCAAAGCAAAGGCCCCGGAAACTTTGCTATTTGACGAGGGAATGCTGGCGATTACCAGGCAAGCTCCCAATACACAGATCCTGTTTTAACATAAATAATTTGATAACTGATTGATAATTGTGCGTTTTTGCAATGTGGATTTATTTCAAACGAAATTCAATAGATAGTCTCATTAATATATGTCTGGGTACGGTGCAAATGCATGATAATCGAAACACTCCAAAAAGATAACATCAGAAATATTGAAAACAGTAATAAAACATTCGAGAACGAGTACTATGCCAGTTAGTGATTTCTTTAAGTGAACAGTAAATAGATATAACGTTAAAACTTTTAAATTCATACGAATTGAATCATTCCCCAATACTTACAGGGCGGATTTCTTTTTGATAAGTGGAAAAATTGTGTTAAACTTACGTTCGTTTATCGGGAGAAAATTTTATGATTGCCCCAAGTTTTATTCTATGAATGAAAATCATGCAATAACACAGTCTACATAGCTGTGCATCTAGTGAATAATTTTAAAGCAATTCACAGCACTCTCTAGCACTCAAGAGTCAGTGCCTGTTCCGAAAAAGACAAAAATGATTGTCCTATTAAAGACTGTTCATGGTAAATTAATGGTCTTACAGTGAATGATCACTCATCTTATACTAATGTCATTCTCACTGAAACAATTTTCTCTGGCTACCAAAGCGAGAAAGAATCCGCACTTATAGTTGAATGAGTGACGGATGATGGAGTATAAGTGTCCCTGAGATAAAATTATGGAATTTCATCTATGTCGCAACAAGATGTGAGATGTGGCAAAAACTCATAAGAAAAATGTGTCTACATTTTTGGGATGTAAGGGTGGAACCGAGAGGACGCATTAATCAGTAAAAGGTCTCTCTATGATAACAAATTCTTCCCATAAATAGACATAAATTTAGTTCATAATCTGTGTTCTAATTTCAAAACTGCCATTAAAACTTTACAACAAAACAGCCTGATGTGATACATAATTTCAAAGTGTGCATCAGTCCTACACCCAAGCCTGCTCCTGCATGGGTCAGATCGATACCAGGCTCATTCCTGGTCGGGAAACAACAGAGTGGTTTAGCCAACTGCGACACAATACATAACTATAATTTTACAGCAGTAAGTGTTATAACCAAGTTTCATTCAAAAGTCCTTAATTAAATTAAAAGTGTGTTAATATTAGCTGACTAAAAACCAAATTTGGAACGCAACAGGAACGCTGACGATTTTTTAGCCAGTACTGGATGCTTTACCCTGCGGAATGCCTTCGAGCTGGGTGGTCTCAGGTTTTCCACGGACACGCGTTGCCATTTGGATTTGTCGACCTTGTTCGCTTCTACTACTGTCAGGATTACCAATAGTAAACAAAAGACATGCTGTGATAATGACACTGGGGACGACATCAGTGGGTGTCGCATGGAGGTTAAACAAGAAAAGCGAAGAATTATGATTGCTTTCCATCCAGGGCAGCTACGGCCACGTAACTTTATTGTTCTGGTGACCTTATGTGGGCAAGGTACTCTGTACCAGAGATTTTTTTATCGCAGCATTATAACGACCTCCAGAAATCACAATTTATCAAAGAAATTATGAGATAAAGGTATGACATATCATCTATAAATAACATCAAGAAGTAATGATTAAATCATTTGATTTGCACATTGATGAAATATGAGAGGTATCTGCTAAATCTTCTTCGTGAATTTCTATAAAATGCATCATGATTATCACTGTCATCGTCGTCATCATCGTCATCGTTATTGTTATTATTATTATTATTATTATTACTATCATCATCAATAATAGTAGTACCACTTATCAGAATGAATGAAGATAGGTTACCGAGAAAGGCGCTGAAATGGATTCCACCTGGAAGAAAAGGAGGACCTCGAAACTCCTGAATGTGGGAAATAAGAACTAGAATGAGAACAAGAGGACTGGTGACCTGTGAAAAATAAATCTTTAGGCGAGGTAAAATATGAAAGTATTAAAACTCCATATACCAACAATGGCGTATTTTAAGTTTTATAAAAATGTTAGACGTTTTAATTTAAGTCTACAGTGGTTATACTCTCTAATGCTAAATAATCACAGCGTATCACACAAATACCAAACGAATTATTGGCAGACATTGATAGGTGAAATAGACTTTTTAAAAGATGACTTCATTCTCTAAAATATATAGGCTCTGTAATTGAAGTGGAAAGTATATTAACTTTCTCCGTGTTTTCACACGATCTTGTAGATCATCGTGGAATCTAGTACCGCCTGGGAACCGCTTCCTAATGAACGTGATTGTTTCCGATATTTAGTATAGATATGCAAGAGGAGAAGAACGGAGGTCGCTCTCGCTTAAAACGCCACTGACCGAAGCATGTCTAGATTTATCCGTGGATTATACAATTTTGTAACACACAAAAGGTTATCCGCACACCCGAAATACAGCGCTGATGAGCCACCTGGAATAAAATCACCACCACCAAACGCACTTTGATACGATGTCATGGCCGCAAAGTATATTTCATTTGCTATTTTTTTACTTTCTCTGCCATTTATATACTAGGAAGTATTAAATTCTGTCCAAATATTGAATGTTGGAAATACTTAAGGCTTCCTAAATAAAAACATTAGAAAAAGGTCCAAAGGTGTACGCGCAAGCGCATAAGTGAGTGTGCGCATGCGTTCACATCTGTGTCTGAACAGCATAAATGAAAAACGTAGCATAAATATCAAACTTCGTATTAAAGATTAGCTCCTTCCGAAACCGGGAAACAAAAATCTTACAGAAAATACTCTGTTACGCCTTATATGGAACATTAATTGAAAGTTTTAATTTTCTCAAAAATGGTTCAAATAATTTCGTATCAAATCATGCATGTATTTCAGATATTTATATTACTAAAAATACATCATAAATTTTCTGAAATAGCTCGTGAAGGTCTCGTTATTCGGAAAGAATTTTGAATAATTTTGTATAAGTAGTAAATTATAAGTGACAGACAATAAGATACTGTACAAAATTTGTTTTCACAAATTAGTGTCTGGGTAGTCCAGGAAGACCGGTGTTGTTTAAGTGTGCTTTAAAAGACACAACTCTATGTCAATAGATTTACGATACGAAAAACAACTCATGTAGGATGAAATTACGACGAACAGGGCGGCGTTGATACGATTCTGGAAACTGAAGGTCGTTTATAAGTACTATTTTACTTTCTCTAGCACGTATGTGCATACTATGTACCTAGTAGCCAAGGAAGGTTTTGTATGCACCCAAAAATTCGATGTCGAGATATCACAGGAAATATAGGTTTTGAGGTCACATGAGTAAAACGTATTTTTATAAAAAGGTCTCTGTGTGTCTGAAGGCAGCATAGCTCAAAAACGCAAATGCCGTTAAATACCAAACTTGGTATTTATGTTTAGCATCTTCCAGGGATCCGAAACGAAGATTCCCACCTCAAACTACCTTTTACATGTAAGAATTTTTTTAAAATTTCGTTTTTCTCAAAAAACTAATATAACGATTTGATTAAAACATATATTAAAGATATTTATAGCAGAAATAAGTTGTATATCATGAATCTTTTGAAACAGTATCCGAAGATCTCTTTATTCTGGATAATTTTTGCTGAATTTTGCATAATTGATACACTGTAAGAGACAGACAAAAATGTATACACAAAACATGTATATTTCATTAAAACATAAAATGTATATCATACGTTTTTGTTTAGCGTTGTCCGCTTTCGAGATATTCCTTGTTCTTAGTTTCAATTTTAAAAGTACGTAAACTCTTCTCCTTCTGTTTTCTCTCTCTAGTTTTACTGGTACCCATGCAAAGCGAGCCGAACTTCTATTGTTCCACATAGCGATCACCTTTTAAAAGATTTGAAATTTGCTTTAGCCTGATTTATTGCCGTATTTCCCTCTTCTTCACAAAGAAGCAAGCAATTCTCGATGACCAAAAAATAACAATATTTTGTAAATTAGTTTATGTGATAACAAAGTATTGTTAATAAGTTTATTCTTTTATGTTTTAACAAGCTGAATATTTGCTATGTAGTAAGTTTTTGTTTATCTCTTACGATTTACCAGTTATGCAAAATTCCGCAAAATTCATTCAGAAAAGATGTCTTCAGAGCTATTCTTGGAAAATACAACATATAAAGTTTTCTAGTCCTGTAAATATCTTTACTATACGATATTTTAATCAAAATCGTTAGAGCTATTTTAAAGGAAATCAAAATCTTCGAAAATTGTTCCATGTAAAGAGTAGTTGGAGTGAGGGGATTTTTCTTGAAAATCTTCGTGTCGCATCTTTGGAAAATACTGAACTGAAATACCAAGGTTGGTGTTTAACGGACTTTTAGTTTTTGAGCTACACTGTCCCCACACACACACACACACACACACACACACACACACACACACACACACACACACCCGCATGCGCGGACCTTCTTCTAGAGAGTTTCTTTTTATTCAGGAGGTCCCAAAACATGTATTTCCGTTGAAATCTCGGTATCGAATTTTTGGGAGAATTACAATGTCTTCTCTATACACTATGTTCATAGTACGTGTAGAGAAAGTAAAAAAGTCTGATGTACCCATTCACATGACTTTCTCTACCTCTCTGACACAAAATATTATTAAAAAGTTTATGCTTCTATTTACTTTATGCTAATTGGCGAAAAAATAACAAAAATAGTCTTATTACTTGCCTCTATGTAAGTAGAAGGGAAATTGAGGAGTACCGTAGATACTTTTATTTCACTGCTTTGGGCGTGGCCCGGTGGCAGCGCTGTCAATGTAATAATACAATGAATTAAATAAACAATAATGTGAATAATACACTGTTAAAATGCCAATGACATCATAGTATACTAATATATACATAATGGTAACAACAGTAATAATAACGCAATATTTTTATTTACTATTCTGACTATAAATCACTCTTCTTTAGTCTCTTTTTAAAACTATTTACACTTTGAGGCAAAGTCTCCAGTAAATCTGCAGGTATTTTGTTCCATTCGTTTATTGTTCTATTTGTGAAGGAGAATTTACCTATGTCTGTTTTCTGTTCCCTATTTCTTATTTTTTCCGAGTGATCATTCCTCCCACAGTATAATGGCTTTAATAATCGTTTGGATATGTCTTTCCATGCAGGTTCCCCCTTATAGGCTCTAAAAATTGCACATAGCCTTGCTTGTCTCCTACGTTTTTCTAGTGTTTCCCAGGAAGTAGCAGTGCTGGTATGATTTTCGAATCGTTTACTTCTGTCTACAAATTTAGCTGCTCTTTTTTGAACTTTCCCTAGTGCCAGTTTTTGCCCCACCCGATACGGATCCCAGCATGCAGCACTATATTCTAATATTGGTCCAACTAAAGAAGTGTATGCCAAATTTCGCGACTTTCCATTGCTGCGTTTTAAAATCCTCATTACGAAATGCAACGCTTTCCACGCCTTCCCAGTGATCGAGTTTACATGTTCCCCCCACTCCGATCTTTGATTTAGTATTACCCCTAAATATCTGGTGCTATTTACTCTCAGTATTTTCTTATTGTCTAATTTATATATTACGTTTTCTACTATTCTTGCCTTTGAAAATATAATTGTTTTACATTTGTTTGGATTTATCTCCATTTTATTATATTTTGCCCAGAGTTGAATTTTGTTTAAATCTTCTTGTAAATCTATTGTGTCACATTTACTGCTAATATTTCTATAGATTATACAATCGTCTGCAAATAGGCGAATCTGAGATGTTATCCCTTCCCGTAAATCATTTATATATGCTAAGAAAAGCAACGGCGCGATCACGCTTCCCTGGGGCACACCAGAAGTTGCATTTGTAGGAGACGATAGTTTATTTCCCACCCGCACTCTTTGGGTTCGTTCGTTCAAGAATTCCCGAATCCAAGTTATCACTCTGCTGTCTATTTGCAGATTACAAAGTTTTTCTATTAGTCGTCCATGAGGTACAAGGTCAAACGCTTTAGAAAAATCAATTATTATTGCATGTACTTTTCCACCCGCGTCAAGTGTATCGGCTACATCCTGACAAACAGCTACTAGTTGACTCTCACAAGAATGTCCGTTCCGGAAACCATGTTGGCCTTCGAAGAGCCAGTGCGTTTTATCCCATTCGCGTCTTAAATATTGTGCTATAAGATGCTCAACTTGTTTGTTTACTACTGATGTCAAACTAACTGGTCTATAGTTTGCCGCATTCGTTCGATCCCCTGCTTTATAAATAGGCACAACTATAGCCTGCTTCCAATCTTGCGGTATACTTCCGTTATTTACTGTTACTTCGAATAGCCGCAGTATTTATGGAACGATTGCCTCCCCCCTAATCTTAAGAAAGTCGCCCGAAATGCCATCTGGCCCGACTGATTTATGTTTTCCTAATTTAGCTAACCGTCTTCTAATGTCACTTGGCTTCACTGTCATAGGGGGCCCTTCCGTTCTTTTAATACAGGCATTGCTCTTTACTCGAAAAATTGAAGCGAAATGTTGATTAAACACTTCGGCTTTTGACAATGAATCGGCCATTAGTATATTTCCATTCTTGATTTCTGGAATGATTTCTGCGTTTCCCCTGCGCCTTCTCACAAATTTAAAAAATTGCTGCCAACTATTCCTATCAGACGAGAGAATACTTTTTAAGAAATGTTCTTCTGCGGTAATGTTCTCTGATAGCAGTTTCTTTGACAAAACTCGGAATTTATTTGCGTGATAACTACTGTTTTTTCGTGAACTATATGCTCTCCTGACTTGTTTCTTTAGCCGTTTTACTGTTTTATTGTAGTATTCCGGGTCAAGGTTTTAGTTAGCATTTTACGGGGTATAAATTTATATGTTACTTCCATAACAATTTTTTTAAAATTTTGCTATATTTCTTCTACCGAGCTTCCAGATTGGGACCACAGCGAATATTTTTCGTTTAAGAATTTTTGCAGCCTCGGAATGTCTCCTTTGTAATATTGGTAAAAGTGTCTCATTTCATCCGTGTGAAACTTGGCACGTATTCCTTCTACTTTAAGTAATATGCAGTTATGGTCACTTATACCTGGAAAAACCTCGCATTCTAGTACAGCTTCTTCTGGCTCTACAAGAAATACGTCCAAAACCGCCCCTTCTCTGGTTGGGGTTTTTACAGTTTGAACAAGGCCACCTTCCCAAACCAGGTCATTAACAATAGCCTGCGATTCCCCACCCCTCACGTCACCCGCCCAGTTAACTCGCGGAAGATTTAGGTCTCCCCCTACAATTACCTGCTCACTGGCCATGTCACTATTACAAATTCGTTTTGCGAGTGATTTTAGTGATCCTAAGTGATCACCTGGTGGCCTATATATTCCTATTACCTGCCATTTATTTTTACTGTAGTTTCCTGAAATTTCTACTTGTAAGATTTCATATTCCTCATCCTTCCATAATTCGACAGCATTGTATATATTCTTGACACAAATAAATATCCCACCTCCTCTGCCATTCCTATCTCTTCTTACTGTCGTGAGGTTATTCCCTAATACTTCAGCGTTTGTATTATCTGGATGAAGCCATGATTCGGTACCTATTACTACGTCTGGATCATAAGCATCTATTAAGTTTGAGAATTTTAATTTTTTGTTTAAGATACTTCGACAATTTACCTGCAAAATCACTAGAGACTCTCCTTTACTATTAGGTTTTTCGTCGGCGTTCCCACCGTTCCATTGTCAGTTGCCACCGGCCTCATCCCGTCCACCATCACCTTCCTCGTCTCGTCCGCAGCCCCCCTCGCCAGATGCGCCACCGTCGTGTTCATCACCGTCCTCGTCTCGTCCAGCGCCGTCCTCTTCCCGTTCTCCGCCGAACGATGCAGACACTCTAGTGAAAAGTGACGCCAATGACGCCGCTCCTCTCCCATTTAGGTGCACACCATCACGCCCTAAATCATTATCACCCAGCCAGGAGATTGGGTCAACGAAGAGAAGACCCAGTCGCTCTGCCACCCATTGAAAAGAGTCATTTACTCTACCAACCTTGCGCCAGTTTACCCTCTACGTCGTACCACTCCACTTAAAATTATTTTAGCAGCGGGAAATTTACTCTTCATTGTTGTAGCCAAATCGTACATGTTCCCCATGATGTGGTCTACGCTTCCCCTCAGGTCATTTGATCCTACATGCACAATTACCGTTTCCGGATTTCTTTGTTCCTGCCGCTCCACAACGTGCCTCATCTGCTCCGTTCTTATTCCAGGGAAGCACTCTACAGTCAACTCTGCACTGTGATGTCCAACATGCTTTATTATTGAGTCTCCCATCAACAAACATTGTTCCCGCTTTGTATGCACCTCCGGAGTTTTTAACATTTTCATTTCTTCTTTCAATTGTCGTATTTGTTCTTCGGCTCGCTGCAACTTTAATCTCAGCCGCCGAATCTCATCCATCATTTTAATTTCTTCCCTTTCTTTTTCCATTAACATGTGGGTTTTCTCGCACTGAATACATTTCCAACTGTCTTCAATTTGCTGTGTTTTCTTTATTTTTTGGCAGCTGAAATAAAACCAGCTCATACAGCGACTGCAGAGAGGGCCCGTCCGTACGTTCTTTTTGCATGTCTGGCATTTCACCGCCTCTTGCACTGGTCCTGGGTTTATTTCTACCCCACCTATCACCAATAACACAGATAACACCAATGCATAGAAGTGCATATGTCTTGGTGCATCTTCGTATCTTTCCCGATGTAACTTTCGTCCCGCTCGTCCCCCTCTATCTGTCCACATGCCGATCCTCGCCCGGTACGTCTGCAGGTCACACACTATCACGAGCAAATACGTCCGTCCCTGATAGATCTCCGGAGACCTAAAATGATAGTCAAACGCTGGTTGCTATGTGATTGAAGTTCCTTTGTTTGTATGTATGGGTAGGAGTTGATAAAGTTCTGTATGAGAAAAGTATAAGTATTTTAAAGCTGAAGCCAACATCAAGAAATATCTCAAAAACGATCAACTCCACGAAAAAAATGTATACAACATAAATTGCGTTATTAAACGAGCTCTGAGTTTTCTATTAAATAAGTTTTTGTCCTCCTCTTACGGTTACCAGTTATGCAAAATTTCGTAAAATTCATCCTGAATAAAGATGTCTTCAGAGGCTATTCTCAGAAAATGCAATATATACATCATCTTTGTCATAAAATATTTTAAACATAAAATATCTTAAACATAAGATATTTTAATCAAAATCGTTACAGCAATTTTTGTGAAAATCAACATTTTCGAAAAATGTTTAATGTAAAGGGTAGTTTGGGGTGGAGGATTTTTCAAAAAAATCTTCGTGTCACATCCTTGGAAGATACCAAACTTAAATACCAAGTTTGGTATCTAAGGTCGTTTCGTTTTTTTTGAGCTATGCTGCCCACAGACACACACACACGCACACATGGCCCTTTTTCTAAAAATGCTTCTTTTTTTTGGATCCAGGGAGACCCAAAATACGTATTTGCAGTGAAATCTCGGTATCGAATTTTTTGGTGCATAACAATATCTTCTTTATAAACTACGTACATCATACGTGTAGAGAAAGTAATAAGAATTTTAGAAGAAGGTCCGTGTGTGTGTGTGTGTTTCTGCGAACAGCTTAGCTCAAAAACAAAAAGACCGTTAAAAACCAAAATTAGTATTTATCCAAGGATACGACAAAGAGTTTCAAAAAAATCCTCCCCAAACTACCCTTTGCATAGAAAAATTTATGAAAGTTTTGTTTTTCTCAAAAATAACTAACGACTTTGACTAAAAGATCTTATATTTAAGATATTTACATTACAAATAAAATGTATATCTTGAATTTTCTCAGAGTAGCGTCTGAACATCTTTTCATTCTGGATGAAATTTTCTACATTTTAAATTACTGCTAAACCGTAAGAGGTAGACATAAACTTACTACACAAAAAAAAAATGTAAAACTGCTTACAGCACTCAATTTATGCCATAGACATTTTTTAATGTTTTCGAGATATTCCGTTATTGGTTTCAGTTTTTAAAATACTTAAAAGTGTTCTCATACAGAAACTTGTCATTTGTTGGCCACGCAAAGAAATGGAATTCAATCCCATAGCAATCACATTTTAAAGCATTGACTATCAGTTTATCCTAGTGCCTTTCCTTATTTCTTTCCTCTTTTTTGTAACGATCCAAAACATGCTTCCAAAACCAATCCAACAGGAAAATGCCAACCGCAACTGGAATAACATGATATTCCCAGACGAGGTGATATTTTCTTCCACACGTAAAGGAAAGGCGATTGATTGTCTATAGTCCAAATGGGTGCAGATACGTGGCTTCATGGTTTCATCATGATCGCGTATCAATATCGTGTTGGGGTTGGATATTAAGGGGTGATTTAGATTTGCTGTGGCAACTTGATGATACACTGAACTCTGTGTAGTACACATTAATACTTGATTTACAAGAGTGTTGGTAGAATAATAGTTTTGTGTTCATACATAGATAGGCTCATAACTTCAAATGCGAAAGTTATATTGAAGGAATATTATGTTCTACATATCAGTCATAAAATAAATAAACAAACAAATGACAAGCAGCGCGAAATTTGACCCAAGGAACTTATGGACCATTGTAACAAAGTTTTGGGATCTCTTTTCAGTACTCATTTCAGATAACTATTGCACTGTCAGTCACAGACCATCGTACAGTTTTTTCGTGTGTATTGTGAATACAGATTTTACGAAAGCTCTTCGATCGATACATAGTATCTGGGTATGACTCATTTACACTTCTCATTTACACTTCTCACTTGTCAACTCCCGATCATGCAAAGCAAAGAATTTCGATCCTAATGCAACGAGCTTTTAAAATATTTGACTATCGCTTTAGCCTAATGTATCCCCTTATTTCCCTACTCCTCACAAGAAAGCATGCAATCAGACCATTTCTGTTAAGTGTTTTCTCGACTGGCATGAAGCAAATAGAAGAATAAGCTTATTAATAATAATTTGTTACAGAGATGTAGAGAAAGTCATGTGATTAGAACAAATCAAATCTTTTCATATATAAATTATTATTTTCCAACATAATGCACTTTTAGGGATATACACTTCTCTCAACGTTCCTGACATTTTTAATCCCTCCAAAAGTATGAATTTTCAAAATACGCCTCTGTCTCGACGATGATCTCATTTGATCTAAATGTTATTTCCATCGAGCCAATTCTGTGTTTGAAGAAGGGAGCTAGGTCAGGCAAATATGGGTTTTACGGCAGCAAATCGTAATACAATTATTGCAATATGGCAGAGACCATTCCGGATGAATGTGCTGGTGCCTTGTCTGGTGAAACAGCACTTTCTTCTACGCCATATGAGACCGTGTTCCCATCAACTTCTTTTCGAAGGGAACTTCATTTTTCTCCAGTAATCATTTTTCCTTTTTCTACCAAGTCTGTGAGTATACCAATCTTCGTATCCCAATCTTTTTCGGGCAATAGGATTCTTTTTTGCTTTTATGGAGCAAATTCACTGGAAGTAGCCCATTGTTTTGGTTGTTGCTTGGTTTTCGAAGTATAATGATGAAGCCAGGACTAACCGACGGTGAAAGCTTGACATAAAAAGTCCTTCAGGTTTCACTTAAATAGCTCCAAACACAGTTTCGCAGTTGATAGACGCACTCGTTTGCTGTCTACTCTGTGCAATTACGGCACCCATCGGGCCGACAAAATTTTCATACCATTATGATAGTTACATTTTACGTAGTAAACAATGGATTAATGGTTCTAATAAAGAGAACGGACGAGAAGAAAAAGAAACAAAATTACAGCATATCCGTCTGATAATCTAATAAACAATCCCAAATTCGAAATTACACAGAAATTAAATTTGGTGACGACGCATACGTACTAGGAAAATAGTCCAGATTTCTGAGAGTACAAATAAACAAAAAGAAGTTATATAATGAGGTACAGAAACATACGAGTTGGAAACTTATACAGTAGAGTAAGGCAATAGAAAATTCTTTCCGATTCAACGAAAGCCACAACTTTTTGCTTTGCGAAGTTTTGGGGTGAACTTTGGAATATTACTCACAAATGAAACAACACGCTGGTCTGCACAAAGATAGATAGACAGGATACAAATAATGATGAAACCAAACTCTCTTCAAAATATCCATTGTTGCTCCATTCATTTTTCTGAAACAAATATCCGCGCAAGAGCTTATTCTTCTATCTGTTCAGGCTAATCAAATTTAGAGACATAAACATTAACAGAAATGGTCTTATTATGCAGTTCCTTGTTATTAAAGGGAAAAAAGGGAACAGGCTAGATTAAAGCGCAATCAAATATTTTAAAAACTGTCGCAATGAAAAAACTCAATGAGTTCCATTCACTAGACTTCCTGTACTTGTACTACAAACAAGCTATTCTTATAAAGAGTATTATTTTGTCTCCTTTATGCCAATCTAGATAAACATTAGCGAATATGGTGTTAATAATTGCTTCTTGTAGGAGAAGAGTAGTAAGCGAATACACTAAGGTATTGGGATATTCAAATCCATTAAAAGCTGGTTGATAAGTGATACAATTGAAATTCGGTTCTATACTCAAGACCACAAATTAAATAAAAGAGATATAAAATTAATCATAACGTCCCGTTTCAGAAACATATATCATATAACACATATATATATATACATACATACACACACACATACAGACAGACAGACAGACAGACAGACATACATACATACATACATACATACATACATACATACATACACAAAACATAAATTCTGTGTTTTAACGAGATCTACATTTTTGTGTGGTAAGTTCTCTTTCGATTTACTAGTTATGTAAAACTCATTCAGAATCAAGAGGAGTTCATACGTTATTTTCAGGATATACATTTTATGTCTCAGTAAATATCTTTCATATTGGGTATTTTATTCAGAATCGTTATATGTCATTTTTGAGCAAATCAAATATTTTGAAAAATCTTCCTTATAAACGGTAATTTGGGGTGGTGTGATTTTCTTAGGTATTTTTCCACGTCTTTGGAAGACGTTAAACTTAAATATCAAGTTGGTATTCAACCGATTCTGTCTTTTTCAGTTATCGTAGACAGACATACACCCGTGCGCCCTATTTTTAGGAGCCTTCAAAACATGTGTATCCGTTGAAATCTCGTTATGTACACAGCAATCGGTAGTAGAGAAAGTAAAAATGAATAAACAATATTATATTCAAAATGTTCTTGAATTTTACTTAGATTGATCAGAAAAGGAACTGTATACAAATAGAAGTTCTTGAGGCTAGCTATCATATACGTATGACATGACTAATGTTGCAGATGGTAAGTTATGTGCTTTAACACCAAGAATTTATAGTCGCTATGCAAGGAACGGTCTTGGTAGCCACATAAAATTATAACCGTGTCAGTATTACTACACGATTCAGAAATGTGGAAAAAGCTAAAGGTATCCCACATACATACCACGAACGCCCACAGAATCTGTAGAGCAACCATTCTTAGCTAAACTTGCAGTTGGTGAATAGAGTGCAGTAATACATTTCAATTATGCTAAAACGTTCAAAATAAACATGTTTAGAATTATTGCACACCAGTATTTTAAAGCTCAACTGTGAGCAACTATTGTCCATCGTCCCGATAGAAAAAAAAATCTAATGTAGCACATTCATATGACTTTCTCTGGCCATTCTTCAGAAAAATTAAAAAATCTGATATGTTCCGTTCACATGACTTTCTCTATCTGTTCTGTAAACCAACTATTATTACAAAAGATTGCTCGTATTCTTTTATCTGCATCATTCTAATCAAGATAAATATTCGCAGACATGTTCGTATTATTTAGTTCCTTATATATAAAGGAAATAAGGCAATACACTAGGTTAAAGAGATAGTTAAATCTTTCCAGTTAACTGTCCCTATGCAATTGTCATTGAAATTTTGTTCTCTTTCCATGGCCAGGATTTGGAACGGATGAAGAAAGATTCTAGTAAATTAAAATTCAAACCAATAACAGGAAATAATTTTGAAATGGCTAGCTCTACAAAAACTGTATATGAAATAAATTGTGTGTTTTAAGGACATCCACATTTTTGTATAGTAAGCTTTGTCTATGTTTTACGGTTCACCAGCTATGAAAAAGCTTTTAGAATGAAAAGAACTTCAGCAATCCCCAAGAATTTCAGGATATACATTTTATTTGCAATGTAGACACTTTTAATGTGTGGCATTTTAATCAAAATCTTTTGTCATTTTTTTACAAAATCGGAAATTCAGAAAAATGTTCCGTGTTAAAAGTACGAGGTGAGGGGATTTTCCTTAGAAGATACTAAATTTAAGTATCAAGTTTGACATTTAGCCGACATTTCGTTTTTGAGTTATGCTGTCCAGATACACACGCTGACCGTTTTCTAAAAATGCTTTTTTTGGATTCAGTGGTTCTTAATAAATGTGAAATCACGGTATCCAATTTTTGGGTGACTTACAACACTTATCTACCTACTATGTACATTGTACATACATGCTAGAGAAAGTAAAAAGTATATTATTCTATCTATTTCACGTTAATCGAGATAAATGTCTGAATAAATGTTTTTATTACATAATTTCGTTTAGATACAAGATTATAAGAATACAGTAGACTCATTTTTTTTTAAAGAACTAGTCAATCCACGAGGGATTTCAAAGTTTATTCTCTTTGCTTGACCAGTAGAAATAAAAACTAATAACGACTTTCCATTTGAGAAAGTTAAAATACTACAAAACTGTAACCAATAATAAGGAATATCTCGGAAATAGTTACCTGCACAAAAACTGCACATGACATGTATATATAAATTGTGTGTGTTAAGATGATATGCACTTTTTGTGTAGTTTACAGTTTTAGTTATGCAAAAGTCACTGAAAATGACTGGGGCTTCCCAGCTCATAACAATTTCAAGCTTGATAACCCAGTGATCCGGCGGGCTGCTCAGCGAAGGTGCTCTTTGACGGAATCCGGTAAACTCGACGCAATTGAAGCGCTCAGAGAAGGCTGCCACCCAGTAGTGACAATAATAACTTTTCAACGAGCAAGAATCTGCACCATCTGTCCATCAACAATTGCCAACGCACAGATCCTAAGCCCACCTAAAACATGAAATAGGAAGTAAAATAATTTGAAATGAGGGAAAATAAATTTCTGATAAAAACAAACAAGTATGATTTCGCCATGCCAATCAGGAAAAACCACGAAAAACATTAGATCAAAGTACAAAGAATCAAAATCAGGACCTCCTGAATGTTAGACTTGCATGTTACCGCGGGGCCATAGTTCGATGAAATATCAGTGCAAATTGTTTACAAATATTAACCGACTGAGGACTCGGGCATTCTATAAACTGTGAAGACGAAAGTTAGATAGATGCCTAATACGTGAAGAGAAAAATAATATATAGGTTTAGAAATATTTGGTTTTGAATTTTTATTTATTTATTTTTTGAGAAAAGATCACACACATTTGGAAAATGTAGTTTCGAGTTAATATCAATTGATTAATAGATCGGATTTTGGAAATGCCTCAAAAGTCTCTGCTAAACATGAATAACTTCAAAAACATGTAATGCGAAACATATGTGTAATTGGAAACACCATCAAAGTTCTGTCTGTATTACAGTAAGAAGTTGGACAAGCACGTTTGTTTGTAAATATCAATAACCTCATGGATTCTGGTTATCAAGATTTATCCTTTCTGCCCCCAATATGGAAGCGGCAAGAATAAAAAGAAAAGTTCAAAGACATAGAAACAATGTAATAAAACTTTATCTAAACAGAAAATTAAGAATATATTTGGCTTCAAGTACTTAATATTGCTATTTTCTGCTCACTATAATTTCAGTAACGTGCAAAGTAGTTTTATTTGCTCAAACTGAGCAAAGCGCAAAATAGTTTTATTTATTTGGGACCAAAGTGTAATAAATTATAAATAAATATATAGGTATATATAGGTATGTATGTAAAACAAAAAAATTAAGTTTTTGTATCCAGGTCGACTATCCTTTTTGCATCCGCAACGATTTTAATATGCGGTACTATCACCGAGTACACGTTGTTTAGTATGTTTATATCATACTAGACTAATTTACCGCAATACCCAACATTCCAGCTTTATGCATTGCTAGCCGGATTTTAGGCGTAATGTACGTTATTTTGGGATTTTTGTGCGCTTAAAATATACTTTTTTAGGTTTTTTTTCGTGAAGTAATACAGACGCCAAATGTTTTCTGTTTTTCTTAGTTTTATGAGAAATTTATTTATGAACATTTACGTCAAAGGTATTCATAAAAAGCACAGGGAGAATTATTTTACTTTTTACTTTTTAGGTTACTATGTTATTATTATCATCATTATAATCATTATCATTATAATAATTATAATAATTATTATTATTTTTATTATTATTATTATTATCATCATTATTTACATTTCTAGAGAAAACTACATACCCACCTAAATTACCTGGCGTAAACAATTTTCTATTATTACGTAGAAAACATTCTTTAAATGGAAAATAACTTCATTGGACCGTATGGCATATATGCTAAAGCACAAGGTTCTATGCGTAATTTTCCTATATGTGTTGCTCTCTGTAATACTAAATTGAGACTTCTCGACTTCAAAACTATGATTACGTTGCAGATTCTTCTGCAGCTTCGACGAATACTTAGCCAAATCCCACAGGTTTCTTTTCCGGCAACATTGCTATATAATGACTGTTTCAAAACGACACCAAACGAAGGTAGCGGTGATTAGCTTACACTTTGACTTGTCCGAAACTAGATGTCGCAACTTTCAAACGCTTCTATTTAAAGTTTTATGTATGTTTAAAAATCACATACATTTGGAATTAGGCAGCGAAGGAACAACGCTTGTCATACGCCATGCACACAACCTCAGAACGTGTTTTACGAAACAATCTACAAAACCCACTTGCTACAGTTTTCCATTACTAAGGTGACTTGTGCTGCGCCGGGGTGTCTAACAAAACACACCTACACCACGCGACTGGGACCTTCGCTATCAACCGGCATCTCTCTTGGAGTGAGCCAGGCACGTGCCTTTTGGATATGTATGACTGACTAATCCATGGTGATTTTATGGCAATTTTTGTATGTGCCGAATTTAGAGCTAAAAATTATATTCACGTATCACGTAGGGTATGACCAACAAGTTCCACATATTCTTTTGGTGTCGTATTGAAACATCCTAAATATTCAGCGCACTGTTGGGTCTCAGGGTTGCATTTGCCAATTGGTGAATAGCTTCTGGTATACACCAAAAAGGCTTATATGTTCCATTAACAATGACTTTCTCTATATCTCTGTAACAAATGTTGTTAAAATGTTATTGTTCTATCTAATTCATGGTAACCAAGATAAACATTAGCTGAAATTGTCTTATTATAGTCTATTTACACTTTTCTGCCAGCAGGTGGAACAGAGGGCCAAAGACAGGTTCCTGCATCAAGACTTTGCCACAAGTCCTAGCCGAAAAGAATACGAATGGACTACACTTACTCCGTTGTAAGTATAAGGGAAACAAAAAAATACACTAGGCTAGGCCGATAGTCAAAAAGGCCAAAATTATTCTAACATATAAAATAGTTTATTAAATTATTTATATACAATAAAGAAAAACAATATTTTAAAAGCTGGTTGTAATGTGACTAAAATGTGTCTCTTTGCATGGTGCCAGGAGTTGACAAATTCCCCAAATGATAAATATTTTAAAACTGAAACTAATGACAAGGAATATCTCGGAAACGGTCAACTCTACATTTTTGTGTGGTAAGATTTAATGTATCTCTTTTACGGTTTACCAGTAATGCAAAAGTCATCCAGAATAAAGAGAATATTCCCAGTAAATTCAATATATATTTTTATTTCTCATGTAAATATCTTTAGAATAAGGTATTTCAATCAAATTTTGTGTCATTTTTGAGGTAATTAAAATTTTCGAAATTTTTCATATAAAGGATAATTTGGGGTGGGGAATTTTCCACAAAATATTCCTGTCGGTAAACCTGGTACATTACAGAATTTCGTTTTTGAATTATCGTGTTGGCGGACACATCGCGCGCGCGCGCGCGCGCGCACACACACACACACACACACATACATATACTAATAGACCTTTTTCCAAAGTTTATTTTTTAACCAGCGGGAACCCTAAAACGTGTATTTCTGGTGAGTGGAGTGCAATACATTCTCTACCTAAGTAATTTCGTACTAAGTGGATCATGTAATTAGGTTTGTATCCAAGGTAGTGATGAGTTTTAGTAGGAAAATTAATATTTTTTATTAATTTAAGATGATAAAACAGCTATTTAGGTCTTCAGGTGTCAATCTCTGGTTTAGGGTTTTTTATGCAATGAAATTGACGTATTCGATTCAGGAATTCTGAAGCGAATATATGCATCTTGAAATGTTTCAATTAAATAGATATGAAATATGTTAAATCCTAAAAATCCGAAGCATACTCATCCACTTCAGATACCATGTCTTACAGTCAGGAAGAGAAGCTCTCATTTTTGCATACCAAATTCTCCCAGAAATAATCCTCATAGTTAAAATAAACATTTTAACGTTATTCATTTGGAATCATTTTTATATGCAAACTTTACAGATATATTTCGCTAACATTTAAATCAATGAACGTAGAATGTTTGCTGAGCTGACAATCATTTTGTTTGCTTTGATCTTACATTAAAAATGATGCCGCTTGATGCATTCTGCTTTCTTTGCGTGGTATCATCCCTTGAGTGGTGAAGATCGATATGGCAACTTGCCGTATCGATACGATGCTTGAGGAGCCTGGAGCATCTTCCAGCATGGAGAAGAGATAAAAATCAATAGCCTGTTTTGTGTACAGGAAGCAGGAGTATACAACACCTACACGTAACGTAAGATATAAATTACCCCCTTCCTAGGCGTGCCGCAGCATGGGAAGATCCCTCGACATGTACTTCTCAGTGTTAGCTGGTAAGGCTACCTGCTATACTTGTATCTCACACCTGCTGCTCTTCCATCTCAGGGTAGATACCATTTCTTTCTTACAAGCGCTTCAAGATCATTAAACCCCACACCGGTGTTTAATAGTTACTTAGCGATCTGTTAAACACTTTAAATTTCGGAATGTAAAATATTCTTCTTGCAAAGCTATAAAATATCAAACGGGTGACCTTAAATGAACGCAAAATGCTATTAAAAATACCATAAATCATGCGTTTACATTGATAAGCAGGAACTGCTCATATCCATATGAGTACCTCTACCCTCTAATTTACACAAATTTTTTTTGTGAAACGCGATTTTCTAACTAGTTCATTTTAATTGGAATTCCAGAAAATTCATAATATTTATTTCATTTTCATGAAAGCAGCTTAAGCAAATGATTAGAGTCATTAGAGGCAGTGTCGATAAAATCAAAAGTTCGAAACTTGTTTTATTTAACAAAAACCTTTTGTTGGAAATTATTGTTGAATACTGAACTTGCATCGAAGTTTGATATTCAGCCGGCGTTTCGTTTAAGAGCAATGCTGTTCACACATACACACACATTCGAACGCGCGTGCAAGTTTTTCTAAAAGCGCTTTTGGATGGGAGGATTATTTAGGGAGCTACAAAATGTCAATTTTTTGGGTAGAGTACAGCATTTCCTCTATTTACTATAAAGATAAACTAATTATATTTGAAAATAATCATACTAATTAAATATCTTGGTTAATACCACAAAACTTATAACACCTAACTGTTGTATTTAAACGAGATCTTCAACTTTTTTTTCTGTATTAAGTTTTTGTGTACCACTGTACAAAAGTATACAAAATGCATTCAGAATAAAGGAATATCTTGATTATATTCGGAGAAACTTTAAGTCATACATTTTATTTATCATACATCTATAACATCCGACAAATGAAATCGTTTCCGGAATTTTTGAGAAAATAAAAAATAACTAATTTGTTTCAATGTGAGGGTTAGTATGAAGTGGATATAAATTAAAATATTTTTGCCGTATCCTTGGAGAGTACTTAACTTATTTAGTGTTCATCCTCTTTCTCGTTTTTGAGTTATGCTGTACACACACTCATTGTTCGTTCTAAAAATGCATCTTTGTTCAGAGATCTCAAAATATGTGCGTACTGTGAATTCCAAAATCGACTTTTGGGTGGAATAAATTACTTCCTATGTTTAACTTAGGTAAGACAAAATGTAAAAATTAAAAGAAATAGAATTATGTTAAAATTTCCCACCAAGAAATATTGCAGAAACAAAAACATATCCGAAGCATAAAGGTGGTGGCAGCAGTGATGGTGCTAGTGAGGTGGCAATGTAATTAAGGTTTGTAATGGATATTAAGAAATTAATGAAATTAAGAATAAGTTGGAAATGGTAAAGCCACAAAAGGAAGTTTTTCATTAATGGGTGCTTTAATGAGATATATATTTTCTTTGGTTATCACTTACGGTTTACCAATTTTACAAGCCATTCCAAATGAACTGGGTATACATTTTATTTCTCATGAAATAAGCTTAAACATGTGTAAGTTTGTCAAAAACTTCATGGCTAATTTTAGAAAATCAAAAATAACGAAACATTTTCCACTAAGGAGGTTTGGGTACTCTGTCTTATAAATATTTGGAATATATTGAACTTAAACGAATCAAGTTAGGTAATTATTAGAATATTCATTTTTCAGTTTTCTGTTCACACACACAAACACATTTTTTGAAAATTCGGAAACTGACAAGGTACATTTCGATGAAAAAATCGATATCAAAATTTCGGGTGGAACATGACATTTTTCCGTGCTGTAAGTACATAGCAGAGAGAAGAAAATGAACCATACAGGATAGCAAGCTACAAGATCAAGTAATTAAATTATTTTCTCAATATCCTTTTAGTTTAAACTATTGTGAAAGTAGGCATAAAACTTACACTTAACCTGTAAGGTGAGAAAAAGCACACGCGTACAATTGATTCCCCTTCCTTACGTACATACAGCTCGCTTGCTTCGCAAATTTAACAATTTATAGCTTTAACTCTGCGTCATGTCGCGCTTGGATGGCTTTGCTATAAATCAAGTACACACTCAGACTAAAGTGGCAAATACAGTTATGAAACGGGGGATTTGTGGGGAAGGACACTTATCGAAATGGTAATCCTAGCCAAAACATGGCACTGCGTGTGCAGTATAGCCTTTCTATTACAGTCAACAGTGGCGGGTCCAAAACACATTTTCATTTACACCGTGAATTCATACACAATACGAATAAACCCAAAAAATATGGTCATTTAAGAGAAACTGAGACCGAGGTTTTAAGGGAAAATGAATAGATTTTCTATTATTTTTTTCTACTTCGTACATAGCACATAGATAGAGAAGCTATTGCATTCCACTAAAAATTCGATCCCAAGATTTCGCAACAAAACACGTTTTAGGGTTCTCTATATTAAAAAATCTGATGTGTTCCATTCACATGACTTTCTCTATATCTCTGTAAATTATTATTGTTAATAAGCTTATCTTGTATTTATTTCATGCTAATCGAGAAAAAATAGTAGAAATAGTCTTATTTACTGCTTTATTGTAAGTAGAAGCGAAATAAGGGAGTATCATAGGTTAAAGTGAAAGCCAAAACCTGGTTACTACGTGACTGATGTTCCTTTCTTTGTATGGACAGGAGTTGACAAATTGCTGTATGAGAAAAGTATAAGTTTTTCAAAGCTGAAACCAAGAAAAAGAAATATCTCAAAAACGATCAACTCCAAGAAAAAAATGTATCTAACATAAATTGTGTGGTTTAACGTGCTCTACATTTTTTGTGGGTTAAGTTTCTGTCCATCTCTTACGGTTTAGTAGTTATTAAATATGTATCCCAGAAAATTCAAAATATACATTTTATTTGTCAGGTAAATAACTTTAATATACGATATTTCAATAAAAATCGTTAGAGCCATTTTCTATAAAATCAAAATTTTTGAAAAAAGTTCCATGTAAAGGGTAGTTGGGGATTTATCTCAAAATTTTCGTGTCGCATCCCTGGAATATACTAAACTTAATTACCAAGTTTGGTATTTTACCGACTTTTCGTTTTTGAGTTATCGTGTTCACAGACACACGGACACATACACACGGACATTTTTCTGAAAATCTTTTTTTGGATACAGGGGACCCTAAAACATATTTCCAGTGAAATCTCGGTATCGAATTTTTTGGTGGAGTGCAATACATTCTCTATTCACTATGTACATAGTGAGTATAGAGAAAGTAAAAATAAGCATTTTAAGGAAAATGTCCTTATGTGTGTGTGTGTGTGTGTGTGTGTGTGTAGTGAAAATGTATTTAAGTAGCATCTTCTAAGAATGTGACAGGAAGATTTGCAAGAAAATTCTTCGTCCCTAACTATATTTTATACATTTATATAGGAACATTTTCTAAAATTGTGACTCTTTACAAATGTTTCACGACAAATAAAATGCATACCTTAATATTTCTGGAAATCATCGCTGACGCCATCTTTATTCTGGATGATTTTTGCATAACTGGTGAATTTTAAAAGAGACAAAACCTTACCACACGAAAATGTAGATCTTGTTAAAACACAGTTTATGTCATAAGCAATTTTTTGTGGGATAGATATTACTTTTTATTTGTCCCAATTTTGCAATTCTATAGCTTTTCTCAAATGGAAAGTCTTTATTCGTTTTTTTTTTCTCTCCAGGTGAAGCAAACAGAATGACAATTCAAATAATAATAATAATATAGCAACCTGCTTTTAAAACATTTGATTGTCACTTTAGTTTATTGTATTTGCTTATAACTCTTGTAAAAAGAAATACTATGTAATCAAATAATTTGTCATCATCTCCAATACTTTTTGGTGGAGTTAGCCATTTTCGAGATATCCTTTATTATTGGTTTAAATGTGTCAATACTTAGCCTTTTCTCAATTGGAACAGCAGCAGCAGCAGCAGTAAAGCCGTGGGTCCCGTGTCATAGATTTACGGCACGTAAAAGAACCTCGAGCCTGATAGAGAGGCCTCTGAGCAAAATTAAGTAGCCTTTCACGCCCAGTATAGAATGGAACGCTGAGAACCACAGTAGTTAAAGAACGTCCATAAATAACACGCCATTTCGTGGCGGCGGTGGCGGCGGTGGTGGTGGTACTTATTAAGTGCATAGTATTAGATCAATTGCGTCCAGCAGTCGCAAGGGTCAGGAGTTACTTGAAAAGAAGAATATTACCTGACCCTATTTTATATTCAAAACATTGTAAATATACACATACAAACACACGCTACAATAATAAAACAACTAAGCAACAAACGGAACACTCAGATATCACACACTTCACACACTCGCACTCACATTCACATACATAGAGGTCCATGTACCAAATGTTTCTGTACATTTTACACACGCAGTATGTGCCTGTTTAGAATCAAGTCCTAGTATGATGTCCTCCATCTGTTTGAAGCTGATTTTTTTCCCAAATATCCTCCATCTGTACGCAATCTGCCAGAATATGCGTCAAGGCTCCCTGTTCCCCGCATAGGGTAAATTCTCTTACCAGCATCATCAACTACTTTACGAGCTTTCCACCCTGCCAATCTAAGCTACGCTATTCCTGCCCTGTGTTTTATTCCTACTTCTAAAATATATATTTATTTACTAATCCAATTTTATTTCATTTTATAGTTCAAAAGATAATTTTTCTACATATAAATGCCATAACCTGACTGTTTATATCACAAAGTCGTGTTTTTACTATTTTCATGACGTATCAATTTTCGTTACTCTTTTGCCGACTATTGTTTAAGCCAATTTGTATAATCCCCGTTGTAGCTCCACCGCCCACCATTTTGGATGCTCTGTGTTATTCATTGAAGCCGATAACAATTTGTTGTCAAAGTGCTTTGGTCACCTTTGATTATTTGTAGATAGAATCTAAATACACTTATTTTAGCATCCAACCTCACGAAGAACACCGAAGTTTGAAGTGCCCCTCCCCAAACCAAGAATCGTTCCCATAAACTACATTGTATTTTATTTACATTATCTATCGTTCTCCTATCCCCAAACCTCACTTCCATATGAAAATAAAGACCTATCTACTGCCTCATACATGGTTTGTAAGATTTTCACCGTCATTACTTGGTACCCAGATCAGCAGCCTCAATATTCTAGGAAGTTATCCAATTCCTTTGAGCTTTATAGTATCTTGAGTCCCGGTTCCATTTTCCAATCATGTGAAACGTTACTCCTAAACAATCAAAATGTTTAACATTCAGAATTTCATCATCCCCGTATGTTCACTTCTCCTGATGAGCGTACAATATCTACTTTTAAATGCGAGTGCTTTAGTTTTAAGAATACTTACCTCCATACCCCATTTGCTACAAAATCATTTCAGTGCGTTTAAACCAGATTGCAAACCATTTATTGTTTTCGAAAGAACAACAATGTCATCTGCATACGAAAGAATTGGTATTTCTTCACCTGCAACTGTCTTCCTGCCTTCCTACATCATCATATTAACAACATCATCACTACACAAATTAAAAAATATGGAAATAATTACAACCCTATTTATCGCCTCTGCGCCATGTTGCAATTTGAGACAATGTGCTGATCAGTCTTGATAATAAATATAGCATCAGAGCAACTGGACGGAAACCAGGAGAACCGTGGTTCAAATCCCGGCCATGGCATTGATTCTCCATTGATTCTGATTAATTCACATGAAATTACCTAATAGTTGGTTAACTATAAAGTCCGAGACTGAAGAGCTTACGGAGTTTCTAAGTCACCCTAGAGGTATGACATCTCAAAATAACTTCAGATATTCTCGAGGTTCATATGTTAAGAAGCCTACCGTGTAAGAGAGCTGGAAATGTATAATTGTAATATATATTTTGTTTTATTATTCGCCTATATTAAATATTGCTTATCTTTCGTTTCGGCAAGAAGCACAGTTTTCAAATAAATATTGTTCAAGATGTGGTCATTATATCGGGTCATGGAAACAAAATTCAATGTTTATGTTGATAAACTAGGTCACATACCTGAGACGTAGTGATCAAGAGCCCTCCGCAAGGCTATCAACACAAGATTTTGATTTGATTCAAGTAGCTCATTTGCAAGTAAAGTTCATAACAATTGAAGGCGTGAAGTTAACTATGGGTTGGCAGAGTTACGCATCCCGTCCCGTCTACCTGGATTAAGTGCGGCTAATAGCCGAACGAGTCCATTATATGCCACTCTCTTGCAATTTGGGTAGTTACAGCAGAGAGTTTCCTTTTCTACAACTTTCGGCTTTTTATGCGGCAATTGCAGGATTAATAACATTAAATATTTGAGGATTTTACATAATATAGTTCAAGACTTATCCAGGTTTGACTTAACCAACACCAGCTAAAGAGAAAACCTTAAAACACGATGTATGACGTCACAGCTTCGGCATTTAGCGATTCCATCAAACCAGTCCTATACCGAAAGTTAATGTGTTTACTATATTAACAGTGCTTATAAGCAGTTGTTTCACTTTTCTAGAGTAAAAAGTGGTCTACCTAGAAGTTTAAATTCCCAGTGCAGTACTGTCATTAATGACGGATGACTAAAAGCAATTGGCAACTGCTAAGAAAGCAGAACACCGCAGCAATGCGAAATTATTCTATTATGCGTGACTATTTTACAAAAATATGTAATAATTCCTAAGTTTATTAATTGCACATGCTGATGTAGTATTTCATGCACCCCCATACCATCCAAGACTTGGCAGAAGCGTAAAAATAAGCTGTTTAATTTTTCCTTTCCTGAATGTTAATATTACTTTATCTATCGCGCATGTACAATGTACATTAGATAGAGAAGATATTGTATTTCACCCAAAAATTCAAAACCAATATTTCATCAGAAATACACGTTTTGAGGACTCCCGAATCAAAAAAGTGTTGGATAAAACGTCCATATATGTGTGCCGGTATGTGTATGTGTGATGGAGGTGTGTGTGTCTGAGACCAGCATAACACAAAAACAAAAAGTCAGTTAAATAACACATTCTGTATTTAAGTTATTTAAGGATGAAGCACGAAAACTTTATGAAAAAGCCCCCCGCCCTAAATACTCTTTAGATGAAATATTTTTCGAAATTTCTCAAAAATAGTTCTAACAATTTTGAATAAAATACCACATGTTTAAGCTATTTTCAGGACAACGACATGTAAATCTTTAATTTTTACTTTCTCTATACGTACTATTTACATAGTGTATAGAGAAGATATTACACTCCACTCAAAAATTCGATACCGATATTTCACCGGAAATATACGTTTTAGGGTCCCCTGTAACCAAAATAGCATTTTCAGAAAAAGGTATGTGTGTGTGTGTCCGTGTGTCTGTGAACACGATAACTCAAAAAGTCGGTAAATACCAAAGTTGGTATTTAAGTTTAGTATCTTCCAGGGATGCGATACGAAGATTTTTAGAAAAATTCCCCCACCCCAAACTACCCTTTACATGGAACTTTTTTCGAAATTTTTTATTTTCTTAAAAATGACTAACGATTTTGATTAAAATACCGTATATTAAAGACATTTACCTAACAAATAGAATGCATATCTTGAATTTTCTGGGAATAGCCTCTGAAGATTGCTTTATTCTGGCTGAATTTTACGGAATTCTGCTAAACGGTAGGAGATGGACAAAAACTTACCACACAAAAAATGCAGAGCACGTTAAAACACACAATTTATGTTATATATGCATTTTTTCGTGGAGTTGGTAGTTTTTGTGATATTCCTTGTTTTTGGTTTCACCTTTAAAAAATATACTTTTCTCATACAGGAATTTGTCAACTCCTATACAAACAAAGAAACATCAGTCACATAGCAACCAGCTTTTGACTATCACTTTAACTTATGGTACTCCCTTATTTCGCTTCTACTTACAAGAAAGCAAGTAATAAGACTATTTCTGCTATTTTTTTCTCGATTAGTATGAAGTAAATAAAGGGATAACCTTTTTAACAATAATTTATTGCAGATGTAGAGAAAGTCATGTGAATGGAACACACCAGATTTTTTAGAAATAGCATCTGAAAATGTCTTTATTCTGGATGACTTTTGTATAACTGTTAAACCGTAGGAGATAGACTAAAATTAGTCGCACAAAAATGTAGATCTCGTTAAATCACACAACTTATGGGATATACTTTTTTGTAGAATTAACCTCTTATGAAATATTCCCTGTTATTGGTTTCAATTTTAAACTACTTAATTTGTTCTCAAACCAAGTTAATAACAAATGTTTCGTTTTTGAGCAATGCTACCCCCCTTACACACACACACATACATACATACACACACACAGGAACATTTTTCTAAAAATGCTTTATTTAGATTCAGTGGGTCTCAAAACATGTATTCTCCAGTGAAATCTGGGTATAAAATGTTTGGGTGGAATAATACCTTCTCTATCCACTATGTACATTCATGTAAAGAATTCTTTCCTAACTATATATAATCCAGTCATAACATTTATATATTCTTACATGAACAAAAATGTCACCATATTAACAATGATATTACACGAAGTGATTACCACGATTATGTAATCTTTTAGAGTTAGCAAAATCTTATGAAACTATGTTTTCGCAATTTTATATGTAATGAAATTAATAGGTATTAAATATAACTCTCCACATATTTCTTAGAAAATCGGAATTTTCCAAAAATGTGCTAAGTAAAGTGTAGTTCGGGTGGGGAAATTTTCTTGTAAAAATTTATCCTTGGTAATTGCGGAATCTAAATACGTAGAACATTTTTAGAAGAATTGCTGTGCGTGAACAGCGTAATTCAAAATCAGTTCAAAACCTTTCAAGGATGTGAGAAAAGATGTAGAAGAAAATCCCCCATCTCAAATTACATTTCACATGGTAAATGTTTCATGTTAGTTATCCCAAAAATTAGTCTAACGTTTTTAATTTAAATACCTATGTTAGAGAGTATTTTATCAAATAAAATGTATATGTTGATTTTTATGTAGGACCCTGAACCACTCTTTATTCAATTTGCATAACTGGTAAACTGTAAAAGATATGTAAACTTACTACGCAAAAATGTATATCCCGTTAAAACACACCATTTATATCAAATGTAATTTTTGACTAGATCGGTATTCCTGAGAAGTTCCTTGATAGTGGTATCAGTTTTCCAATACTTAACAGGTTGTCTAATGTGAAGCTTTGTCTTTTCTGCTACATTTTATTTTGATAAGCCTGAAATAGAAGAATAGTCCTTTGTAAGACTAGTTTGTTGCAGCCTAAGTAAAAACAGTTATGTTAATGTAGCACATCAGACTTCTTAACACAGCGTTTTGTGTAATTGCAGAAATATCCCAATCTACATTAATATATAGGCACTAGCTGAAATATCCACATTTATCCTTATCCAATAGCCGAGCGTTACAACAAACTCAAACAAATAGTAAATTAAAACTCAGGACTACAAATAAAAGTTAAACGAGAAAACTATATTCAAAAGCACGGTTGAACAACCACAATGAGTTTCTTGTGAATGCAGCTCTGACTTGCGTAGCCACATTTGGTGTGACACGTCGATATTTACAGAGAAAATCCCAGTTGAGAAGAAGTAACACCGGTTTAAATAACGCCAACGTTTATTCTCAGTGAATAACATGCATAAAACTAAGAAAACGTAAGAAAAAATTGCAGAAGAGGAGGAAGAAACTTCGTTTGGTTTGATGCTATTGCTGTTATTCATGCCCATTTGTAACTTTTATGTCATCTGGTTTGCTTTTCTGCTTACTAAATAGTACAAATTTTCCACAGAGAAAGAAACCTATTGGTTAAACAAATTTCAAATATTAAGTTGTGATAGATGAGCGTCCAAACAGAGTAAAATCGACTTATTTATTACTCTGTGTTAGTAATGCTTGAGCGCCAATTGTTGTTTGGTATTTATATCAATAGGAAAAAAATCTAATGTGTTTCATTCACATGGCATTTTCCAGCTGTTACACAAACAACTTTCCTTACAAAAGATTATTCTTTTATCTACGACATGCCAATCAATGTAAACATTAGCAGAAATTCTCTTATTGCTTGCTTTCTTGTACGTAGAAAGGACACTAGGCTACATAGACGGTAAAATCTTTAAAAGCTGGTGCCATATGAAATAACTGATATATGGTTCACATTGCATGGTACAAGACGAGAAATAAAACGAAACGTTTGAGAAAGGTTTTAAGGTTTTTATTGAAACCTAATCACGGAATATCTCAAAAACGGTCAGCTCTACATAAAAACGTATGACATAAATTATGTGTTTTAACTAGATTTACATTTTTGTGAATGAAGCTTTTGTCTATAATTACATTCTATCTTTAACCGTAATGCGAAATTCTGCAAAACTCGTCGAAAATAAAGAGGTCTTCAGAGACTATTCCCAGAATATTTAAAATGTACATCATATTTGTGATATAAACATCATACGGTATTTTAATTAAAATTGTTAGAGCCATTTTTGAGAAAAACAAAGTTTTCAAACATTTTTCCATGTAAAGGGTAGTTTGTGGTAGTAGATTTTCTTGTCACATCCTAGAAAGATATTAAAGATAAAGGCCAAGTTTGGTATTTAACGGTTTTTCCTTTTCCTAGCTATGTTGCTCACAGACACACACAGACCTTTTTCTAAACATGTTTTCGGACTCATGGGATGTCAAAACATTTATTTCCGGTGAAATATCGACATAGAATTTTTGGGTGAAATATAATACCTTCTCTATTCACTATGTATCTTGTAAATATGGGCTGGAGAAAATATATATATATGAAAAAATGATAAACGAAAAGACCTATTTTGTCTGGTTTTACGTTAATTAATAAGAGTATAATTTAAAAGAGTTCGAAATGTCTTTAATTGTTCAACTGTATATTTTTACTGTTTATTACTCAATTATCAATGTCAGACACTAGATTATCGACTAATATGTTAACTTTCTGTTACTTTGTGGGAGAATAAAAACCTAAGAGAATTTCTCTTATACTGACAATGCTCGAACTATAACACAATCATTGCGAAAGATATTAGATGATCTTGCAGGCTTTTGTATACATTACTTGAAATGAAATGACTAATGCCGTGAACTGGGGTGGAATTTATAATTTAATCTAGAATAGTAATTTTTTCCTTGTCTCAACGGTTATATCTGCGAAGTTAGATCGAAATTAGTCCATCATTGTATAAGATTATAAAGAACATACATAGACACATATCCTGAATTTTAAGTATTAAGATTTAGAAGTATTTTAAGGAAAGAGAGAATATGGTACTGCAGAAAATATTTGATGTGCTGCATTCTCTACCTATTTTGCAAACATAGTATTCTTACAAAAGATTATTCGTCTAACTACACCGGGCTCAACGAAATAAACATTAACACAATTGGTCTTACTACTTAGTTCCTTATCAGCAAAAGGGAAATAAGGACATATACCAGACTAAAGCGATAGTCAAATATTTTAAAAGCCGATCGATGTGTGAACAATTGAAGTTCGGTTTTCATTGCATCCCCCGACCCTCCAAAAAAGAGACGAAACAAATGTTGAGCCAGTTTGAGAAACCACGTAGTTTGAAATTGAAGCCAATAACAAGGAAACAGTCAACTCTGCACACAAAAATATTTCACATAAAGTGTGTGTTTTAATGAGATCTACATTTTTGTGCAGTAAGTTTTGTGTATCACTTACGCTTTACCAGTTATGCAAAATTTAACAAAGTTTATTCAGAATCAATCCAATATGTAAATTTTGTTTTTGATGTAAATAGCTTTAATATACACATTTTAATCAAAATTATTAGAGCCATTTTTGCGAAAACAACATTTTCAAAAATTCTTCCATATAAAGGATAGTTTCAAGTGAGGAATTTTCTTGAAAATGTTCGTGTCGTATCCTTGGAAGATGTCAAACTTTAATACCAAGTTTGGTACTTAACGGCGTTTTAGTTTTTCAGCATGCTGTCCAGACACACCTACACACAAACCTCCTCCTAAAAATGCTTTTTAGGACTCAGGGGGCTTCAAAACATATATTTCCGGTGAAATCTCTGTATCAAATTTGGGTGGAATACAAAATTAACTTTACAGGTTATGTACGTAGACGTGTAAAAAAAAGTAAACACAAAAGTGGATCACCTTGTAAAGGGATGTAGTATATTTATATGACAAAGATCTTAGCGTTTGTCCCGTTAGACTACAAACTGTGTTCGACCGTTAAATGTGTGCAAATAAGCAGTAAGACGCGACTCAAAAGCAACTTCATTCCTGTGTCATACGATTGAGAGAATTATGGACAGTAAAATGAAATAGGCTTAGCAAACTGCTTTACGGTTTAGCTGTAGCTTTTATTGGATTTTGGCCCAGCACACCACCTTACACTGAGACACCGGTGAAGCATTTTCGGAATTTTGTATTAGAAGTTCTTCCAGAAGTTAATAACTAAAAGAAGAATACCCTATTTTCTTGCTTAGTAGCACAAGATGTTAAACTATCTAAGGAGACAGAATATTTTTATCCGGCCATATTATGCGCTTTTTTTTTTATTTTAGCAACCTACTAAGTTTTAGCGGTGGATCTTCAAATTGGACCAATCTATACACATTTTCTTACGTGCAATTACTGTTAAACTGCTAAATTAATAAATAAATGGCACGAGTTAAATTTTAATCACCAAGTTTTGTTACTGATCCAGATGATTCCGGAGTTTGCCTGGGACTGGCATTTGAGAGGTTGTGGGTGCAATTCCCCCTGGGTTTTTTTCGGGAATTTCCCAGTTCACTAGGCGAATGCTGTGGGTAGGTTTCTTCATTACCCCGAACTTCCCGTTCTTTCATACCATTTTAAACAACCGATCTCTTTCAGGGCTATGGTGCCCTTCCGTGGTGGTGAATGCGCTTTGGAAATACAGCTCTCTACAGCGAGAAGGCTTTGGAGTCGTCTCTGGAACCCAGGGTTTCCGTAAAACCCCAAACGCTACTAGCGCATCCCGCGTCGAGATAAAGAACTGATTGGATTATGTTAGGGGCTCTCCACGTTACTCTTTCCCCACAGTCCAGTTTAGGCCGCCAGTTGATAATCTCTGTTATTATCTTTTTCTCCTGGGATTTGACCCCCTTCCGAATACACACACACAATACACACACACCCACACTCACACACACCAAGATTCAAATGTGTCATTAATCCTTCATGTTTTATTAGCATATTTTTGTTTTTAATATATAATATTCTAATGAGATATATTATGTTATTTTGTGTCTTTTGGCAAACTCTATCAGAATCATATCTTCGAATAAAACTAATAAATAATCTATTGAAATAAGTATTCAAACAGTCACAACATTTAATTTTTCGTTAATCATACAGGATTACAATTTACGGCTATATCTACTAGGCTTGTTCCTCCCCATTATTGAAGATTAAATAAACTCAGATAGTTTGGAAGACTCAATGCAACTTCTGCACTTCCACTTAACTCATTAACGCAATAAGAACGAAGCGGCTGAGCAGAAGTTGAATGGTGAAGGCCATTAGACCTGAAGACACGAGAAGGCATTGCTCCCATGTATCTAGTCTTACGCGAAATTGTGGGTCAGAAAGAAAGCAGATCAGGTTGGTTACTGAGAACTGTTTTGGAAAAGGAATGCTGCCCAGTTGAGACACACCCTACTAAAGAGAACAAGTGCATGGTGACGCATTTACAATACATGCATTACAGTGCTACAACTGTAATAATTGTTTGGCAATGATATCATCAGCCGTTATCCTTTTTAGCCTGCTTTCTTCATTTCTGTGTTGCAATTCATAAATGTAGACATCTTCTCTAGTTTCTCAATTTCTTTAACTTCATAGGAGGTTGCTCTCTCAGAAACAGATAAGTATTTCTAGAAGTACCAATTTGTCATGGACCCTCTTTACTTCTCAAAATTGACAGCCAATATTAAAGCCAGCTTCGATTTAATGGAATCTAATCAAAGAAAACTCAAACGTAAAGAAAGCCCATTCATTGCCGAAAAATGCAAGGTATAATCATAATTCCTTCAAATCCCAACACATTGTGACGTTGGATCATCTCGTCGCCATAGGTGACACTGGGAGAAATCACGACTTGCGGACTGAAATTTTGCAAATTTAGCCCAGGGAAGTTTTTTTCAAGATACAAGGTTCTTTTGTGTAAAAATAAACGTTTCACGATACCAACAACTTAATTTCCCTTCAAACCCGGCGGAAGGCTATGAATTTTTTTCGGGCGTAAAAATCCTTAACACGGCTTCCTTCGGGAAGGAAGTAAAGCAATTGGTCTCGTGTGGTAGATTTACGGCAAGTAAAAGAAACCCAAGCATGTTAAAAAGAGGCCTTTGAGCAAAATTAAGCGGTCTTTTACGCCCTGTATAGAATGGGACACTAAAAACCACGCAGCTAAATATAACTCCATTTCATTTGTTTTATTTCACTTTGGAAGGAAGCCCTGCTAGGAATGTTTATGCCCGAAAAAAATGCATCATTCTCCGCCACGATGGGCGACTTATAATCATGAGAATAGGCCATAACTGGGAAAAGACGTAGAAATAATTAAGGGATACTGGGGTGAATATTTTATCACAATCAAGATGGTAGTTGGAAACCTTGGGCATCCATAGACAGCCAACCTTTACATTTCTTCCCATTTTTTGGGCTCTATAGCTATTTAAAGATACTACAATACAGTATTTCCCAGTGTACTATTTTATAATACAGCGTTTGTTAAAAAATACATTTTCAGACATTCAAAATGCTCCACGCATCTTATTTTATTTTTTGTTTAAATTCCAATGAAATATTCGAGAATGCGCAGAACTATCCACTGTAAAGTTCTGCGGGACAAAATGTTAATATCAATAATAATTTTAAAAGTAGATCTTACTGTAAAGATACGGTTACTTTTAAGGATTAAATTTTCTTACAGGCTTATAAAAGTTACAATTCGCTTATCATATTTATTTAATAGTTTAAAATTAAATGTTATATGTAAAATGGTTCAAAGCTCCGATTGCAATAAATACAACCAATTTTGTCAAATTAAGGTGAATAGGACATTTTGAATATACGATATTATTACATAATAAAATTTATGAAATAATGTATAACTCAGTTTTAAAAACATTTGGTAAACTTTAACTAAACTGGAAAACAACCAGAGTAAAATTTTCAGATAAAAAGTGAAATTTGAAAATTCACTACCATGGACCTTAAATAGTATCAACAAGAAAGAAATTTCGGGTTTCATGAAATATTTAAGGTTTTACAGGCTTACTTCCTATTACAAGATGAAGCAAGGTGATTAGAATAATTTTCAGTATATGTCAAAAAGGTTTAATATACACACATGTATAACGAAAGAGAGAGAGAGACAAGTAATTGGAACGAACTGTAACAATAGATTTGTGGTAGTCGTCGTACAAACTTGTGAACGGCATGTCTAAGATTGAATGAAGTCCCTACAGGATCGCGCTTTCTGTCAGAGATTTTCCATAGTCTGTTACTGGCCAATGCCGAGGAGGTATCCACTTTGGTCTAAATAGTTTTCTTATTAAATTATTATTATTAATTATTATTATCATCATCATCATCAATATACACTACCTGTGGTGCCATTCATAGTAATAACAGGAGTTAAACACTACTAATGAAGGAGGAGGAGGAATTGAAAACCTGTGATCATATAATTCATATAATCCATGTTGTGACTTAATCTGGTGAACCGAAATGTTTTAGGTACTCTTTTATCTATTAGATTTAGTTACCCGTGAAAATTTTGATACACTATTTAAGAACTTATTCAGCACTTAAATCCCTTACTAATACTACAGTAATTACTTCAGATGACCAATAATTTTGTTAATATGCTTTACTCTTACCGTTATTGAAATTCGAGGAACACATCACTCCACTAATCTTCAGAAATGCATTTGCTATATAAAGGATATCACTTTAAGCTAAAAATTTATGTGGGATTTCCTTTGATGGTATTCGTATTCACTGCTTATTTCACAGTAGATCTAATAACGCACAATTCATGAGCTTTCTATAGGGGTATGGATAGTTCTGAGCCAAAACTAATACATTTTCGTACACTTTATTTTTGCTCAGGAATTTTGTTCGAACAGCTTTCGTTCTTTTCGACCCTGTGCGTTTCCAGATAGTTTAAACTCCATAATTGCGATCGATTTGATTGCGTTAATAGAGGTCAACATTAACCAAGACATTAGTATTACAGTGGATCCATAGAGAGAGAGAAAAGTTTTCATAAAACACTTTCCAATTTTAAGTTAACAATTGCCTTAATAGAATGAGAATTATTTTGCATATGCATTGAAACTGCATGTTAACAGATTATTTTTAACTCATAGTTAATACGGCAGAATGTAAAATGAAAAATATATTTATTAATCTCGCAAAACCTTAAGATGGATTCACAAGTGCTGAATATTTTATACGGGAAAGAATAATGAAAAAACGAACAAATTGCACAGATATGTGAAAAACAAGGATATAATCTCTCACCAGAGTGGTACGACCAGCCATTACAACCAGATTATCTTGAAAATAGAACACAAAAGTAAAAGACAAACATGACCAATATGACATACATAATTCGTGGAGATAAAATGGCAGTTAATAACATCCTCCGTTTTAGGTACGAAAATAGTTTGAATTGGGATAAATAAAATACTCATTCAGTTATAATTGTTTATTACATCAACCGTAGGGGGAATATTCCGACCTCTTCAGCTGTCTTAGTGGGAGCGCTTTTTTTTTTTGGTAGTGTTTAACGTCCGCTTTTACTACTTGTGGCACCGTAGGCGATGGCACTGGTGATATATGAAATGAAGATGCAGCACCGGTGGAATACGATGGCGGGGAAACCGGATAACCCAGAGAAAACCACCCCTGCGCCGCTTTGTCCACCACAAATCTCACAAGCGGTCGCTTGGGTTCGAACCCAGGTCGTCTAGGTGAGAGGCGAGTGGTTTAACCTCTCTGCCACGGTGCAGCCCAGTGCAAGCGCTGCGAACCTCTACATCCGTGTTACTAGAAGTACGCGGGCCGAAAATACGAGTCCCTCCCGTCAGGGAGTTGTTTGGATTGGGTTATACTCGGCATGGCATTAGTTTTCCAGAGATTGGATACGTCTGAGCGTCAGAATATAAAACAGTCACCGTCCTAATGGAAACACCCGCAAATTTATTCCCTAAGAGATATGAGGTACACCTGAGTAGTCAGGTCACTTCTTTGATTAGTATTATGTTTATTAAAAAGCATAGACCTGCCACAATGGTCCTAGTAGTAATCTGAAGACTGATAATCAAGTTGTAACTAAAATTTCGTTATAGTGGAGAAGAATTTTGAAGATTGCTCTAAAAGTTTATTTTGCCATCAGTGTGCTCAAATAGAGATAGTAACTTTACATATAACCTTGTTCTCATGTGTGAAGGTAGAAGTTTACCTATATTATCTGAGTTTTTAGATCAGTCTCAGGTGAGAGGTTTATTAGAATTTTTGTGATATATGGGAAGGAATTAAGAGATGGGAAGTTGAGAGAACTTGAAAATAAAATGCGAAAATAGAGAAAAAGGATTATTGTAGAATTTAAGAATATCAAACAATTACTCAGAATGTAATATTGAAGATCCGCGAAATAAGCTGTTAGGGCCAATCCTAACATACGCTGAATGTGTAAATAACTTGGCAGAAATAAATTAAATACAATATGATGTGTCCCATTCACATGATTTTCTTTACGCCTCTGTAACAAATAATTGTTAAAAAGCTTATTCCTTCACCTACTTCCTACTTATCGAGATTAACATTAGCAGAAATGGTCTTAACACTTGCGTCTTTAAAGTAAGGGAAATAAGGGGATACATAGACTAAAGCGACAGTCAAATCTTCTAAAATCCTAGATAGCATATGGCTGAAATCCGCATTGCTAGGAGTTGCCAAATTCCAGAGTGAGAAAAGCGTTTTAAAACTGAAACCAATTTCAGGGAATGTCTAAAAAATGGTAGACTCCACGAAAAAAATGTATATGACAAATTACATGTTTTAACATCTATATTTTTGTGTAGTAAGATTTGTTCCACAAAATTCAGCAAAATTCATCCAGAATAAAGCAGTTTTCATAGGTTATTCCCATATATATTTTATTTTTCATGTAAATATCTTTAATGTGCAGTATTTTATTCCAAATCTTTATAGCCATTTTTGAGAAAAATCCAAATTTTCGAATTTGTTCTCCTGTAAAGGGTGGCTTTTGTAGGAAGATATTTGCTAAACTATTCGTGTCACATCTATGCAAGATACTAAACTTAAATACCAAGTTAGGTATTTTAGCGGCCTTTCTTTTTGAGTTATCATGTTCACAGTCACACGAATGCTCGTCTAAAATGCCTTTTTTTAATACAGGGAACTCTAAATCGTGTATTTCGGTGAAATCTCTATATCCAATTTTGGGGTGGAGTGCAATACCTACTCTACCTGCGTATGCACTAACCATGTAGGGAAAGTAATGATAAAAATTATCTGCTACACAAATGCAATCTCAAACTCACATTTTTATAGAAAAAAATATATGTGACTTTCACATGACTTTCTCTAGTTGTTGCACACAAACTTTTCTTACGAGAGATTATTCTTTTATGTAAAATGTGCCTAATCAAGATAAATAATACCATAATTGGCCTCATTACTTACTTCTTTGTGAGTAGAAGTGGAAAAAAGAGAATTCACAGGCTAAAGAGTTACTCAAATCTTTTAAAATCCGGTTCGCTATTTTAAACAATTCAAATTCGTTTATCTTTATTTGCTAGAAATGACTTCTCGTCTGAAAAAAGTTTTAGTATATTAAGCTGAAACCAACAACCTCTAAAACGTAAATTGTACAAAAAAAAAAACAAAACAAAAACAAAAACAAAAAATCATGATGTGTTCCATTACATGACTTTCTCTACACCTTCGTAACTAATTATTGTTAAAACGCTTATTCTTCAATCTAAAATGCTAATCGTAAAAAAGATTAAAAGATATTATCCCTATTACTTGGTCCGTTTTAAGTAGAAGGGAAAAATCGAATATGTTTCATTCACATCATGTTCTCTAGTTGTTGGGCAAACACACCTTACATTCAAAAGATTAAACTGTTACATGCATAATTCTAATCAAGATAAGCATAAGCAGAATTAGTCTTATTACTAGCTCCTTGTAAGTAGAAGGGAAATAAGAAAATGCACAGGCTAAAGCAATAGTCTCGTTTTTAAAAGCCGGTCGCTATGCCACACAGTTGAAATTCCATTATCTTTGCTTTCCAGGAGTATACAAACGAGAAACGAGAAGAAAGATGTCTTCGCGTTTGAGAACAATTTAAGTGGCTTAAAATTGAAACCAATTTTCAGGAATGTCTCGAAAACGGTTAAGTATACAAAAAAATCTGATGTGTTCCATTCATATGACTTTCTCTACATCTCTGCAACAAGTTATTGTTATAAAGCTTATATTTCTATTTACTTCAATTTAATTGAGAAAAAATAGCAATCAAGCAATAGTCTTATTACTTGCTTCCTTGTAAGTAGAATCGAAATAAGAGAGTACCAAATGTTAAAAGATAGTCAAAAGCTGGTTTCTATATGACTGAAGCTCCTTTGTTTGTATGGACACAAGTTGACAAATTACTGTATGAGGAAAGTATAAGTTTTTCAAAGATAAAACCAAAAACAAGGAATATCTTAAAAAAAAAAAAAAAAAACGATCAACCCCACAAAAAAAAGGTATATAATATAAATTGTGTGTTAGCAGTAATGCAAAATTCCATAAAATTCACCCAGAATAGTATTATTTAGTATACGATATTTTAATCAAAATCGTAACAGCCATTTTCCAGAAAATGCAAATTCTCGAAAAAAGATGATGATGATGATGGTGTTTAAGGGCGCTCAACTGCCGAGGTCATAAGCGCCCTTACGATTAAAACTTGGCAATAGCCAGTAAGAAAATACCAAACAAAAAAGTAAACACAAATAAAAGAGCTAACATAGTTGAAACGGAAGTAACAGAAACGTCCAGCCCTCTAACCAGAGCTGGATATAAAACTCCATCTAAAATCAACACATTAAAACCAAAAGAGTTTAAAAAAAACCGCTATCACACTAAAACCTCAAGGTAAAAGAAAGTTTGGCTAAAAATTTAAAAACCCTGTCCACTGCTCTTGGGTCATCTGCCAGGACCTCGGCAAGAGAGGCCGGCATGCCCATAGATGACCGAATGTGTGCCAGGTGACCACACTCCAGCAACACATGACGAACTGTCTGTGCCTCCCTACAGAGCGCACAGACAGGAGCAGGTTCACGTTTAAAAAGGTAACTGTGAGTAAAAATACAGTGGCCAATTCTTAGCCGAGCTAGTACTACCTCCTCCCGGCGGAATAAACGAGAGGAGGTTACCCAGTTGACAGGGAGGTCCTTCACCTCTCGCAGCTTATTACCACGGAGAGCCGACCACTCCGCATGCCAAGTCGAAAAAACGGCTCTCCGTACAGCCACTCTAAAATCTTCTGCTGTTGAATGGGTAATCGTAACACTGGGCGCTGTGACTGCCGATTTCGCTGCCAAATCCGCCGTGTCATTCCCTGGCAAGCCAACGTGTCCAGGAATCCATGCGCACTCCACATTAAAGCCAGAAGCGTGCAAAATGTGGAGAACGTCCTGGATGCGCTGCACCAAAGGATGGTAATTGTACAGCTCACGAATGCTCTGAAGGGCACTAAGGGAATCACTAAGAATAAGGCAGTCACCTAATTTTCGACGTCGAATATACAGAAGGGCTTGATAAATAGCATATAGCTCGGCAGAATATATAGATGTGCAACTAGGCAAACCGTAAGTAGAAGTTGCGGTGCCAGTTACAAAGGCACATCCAACACCGTCGGGGCTCTTACTACCATCGGTGTAAATACAAATACGGCCACTGTATTTGGATAAAAATTCTAAAAAGCAACGACGAATACTATCAAGAGGCGTAACAGATTTCCCGTAGAGCGTCATCCCGAGATCGACATGGGAGGTAGCGCGTAACCAAGGGGGGTGTATATTCTCTCCCTTGGATAACAGCCGAGGAATGTCAACATGGTGCTGGCGTAGAAGCTCACGGAAACGAAAACCTGCTGGCCTGGGGCTCAGAGAGCGGAGGCAGTATCGCTCGTGCAGCTCAGGGGAGAAAAACGCGTGATAAGTTGGATGCCCAGGCATACACTTCAGCCCACAGCCATAATTAGCAAGCAGGACATCACGCCGACAACGCAGAGGAGGTTCTCCCGATTCGGCGTAGAGGCTAACAACTGGGCTCGTTGGAAAAGCTCCAACGGCCACACGGATGCCCTGGTTATGGACTGTGTCTAACCTTCTGAGCACTGAAGGTCGAGCTGAAGAATACACAATGCTGCCATAGTCCAACTTCGAACGAATCACAGCACGATAAAGACGGAGCAATGTCGTCCGATCCGCACCCCAAGACTTGCCACTTAGTATCCGTAAAAGATTTAGAGAACGGTCACATCGTGCTCTAAGCTGTGCTATTTGTGGTGCCCAACAAAGTTTCCGATCGAAGATCAAACCAAGGAATCTCGCCTCGTCTGCGAAAGGAAGTAAATCTGGCCCGAGTCGAAGAGACGGCGGCATATGCCACTTACGGCGCCAGAAGTTAACGCAGACTGTCTTCTCAGCGGAGAAACGAAAACCGTGTTTCGAGCTCCATGCATAGAGATTGTCCAAACACCGCTGGAGACGGCGTTCCAAAAACGGTGTACGCTGAGAAGTACAGAAGATGGCAAAGTCGTCCACGAATAAACAGGAAGAGACACCTTGAGGCACACATAGTGATATGGAATTTATCGCAATAGCAAATAGAGTCACGCTGAGTACCGAGCCCTGCGGCACTCCGTTCTCTTGAATAAAATGGTTAGAAAAAACCGAACCCACCCTCACTCGAAAAACGCGGTCCCGCATAAACTCCTGAATGACCAACGGTAGGCGTCCACGTATGTTCCAGTTGTGCAGAGAACGCAATATTCCCGCCCGCCAACACGTGTCGTAGGCCTTCTCGAGGTCAAAAAATATCCCAACTGTGGGGCTGTTCTTAAGAAACCCGTCCATAATCTGAGTTGACAGAGAGACAAGGTGGTCAGCAGTTGAACGTCGTCGTCGAAAGCCACACTGGATGTTCGTCAGAAGATTGTGGGATTCCAGCCACCACACCAACCGTCCATTGATCATGCGTTCCATCACCTTGCAAACGCAACTGGTGAGGGAAATAGGACGGTAACTGGAAGGAAGATGGCGGTCCTTTCCAGGTTTAAGAATGGGTATGATGGTGGCCTCCCGCCACTTGTCTGGAAAAAAGCCATCAACCCAGACACGATTATAGACCTCGAGTAGGAAATCTTTGCCATCAGGAGAGAGATGTTGCAACATTTGGACGTGGATACCATCTGGGCCTGGTGCTGAGTGTCGTGAAGAGGAGAGTGCATTGTCTAGCTCTGCCAGGGTGAAAAGGCGATTATAATCCTCAAGGTTGCCAGAAAGAAACGAGAATTCTTGAGATTCCACCTGGTTCTTAACTGTAAGAAACTCAGGGGAATAGTTGCCTGAGCTAGACACCTCAGCGAAAGCACTGCCTAAGGTATTCGCCACGTCAAATGTATCAACAACAGCTCCGGTAGGTGTTTTGAGACCGGCGATGGGCATATGGTTCGGTTTCCCAGCCACACGTCTTAACTTATCCCATACGACAGAGGAAGGTGTATGTCGATTAAAGGAACCCACGAATTTATTCCATGACATCTTTTTGCTATCCTTAATAACCCGCCTAGAATGTGCACGCATCCGTTTATAGTGTATCAGGTTATCCAGTGTAGGAAAACGCTGGAAAACCCGTAGAGCTCGTCTGCGAGCGCGAATAGCATCCCGACAGTCAGCGGTCCACCAAGGTACCGGAAATCGACGGCTGTAGCCAGTCGAACGCGGAATGGATTGCTCAGCAGCAGAAAGAATGGTCCCTGTAAGATGTTCGACCAAGTGGTTCACAGAGTCGTGCTCTTCGTAGCTAAATTCAGCCAAGTGGGAGTACAGTTCCCAGCTGGCGTGGTCTAGGCGCCAACTAGGTAAACGGGTGGAACATACAACGGGTGTCAAGACACTAATACGACAAGGAAAGTGGTCACTAGAATGCAAATCCGAGATGATATTCCAGCATAAGGTGACTGCCAGCTGAGGGGAACAAATTGCAATGTCAATGTGTGAAAAACTATGAAATGCGTCAGATAGAAAGGTGGGCTCTCCGGTGTTCAAGAGAGCAAGATTCTGACTATCCAAGAAGTCTTTAAGTAGCGTACCTCTCGCACAAGCCCGAGGAGAGCCCCAAAGAGGGTGATGGGCATTCACGTCGCCTACCAATAAAAAGGGTGGTGGCAACTGCGAAATGAGGTGTTCTAAGTCGCTGTGCGAGAGGTCCGCAGATGGAGGCAAATAGATACTGCAAATGGTGAATGAAGCGGAGGGTAGCTTAATGCTGACAGCAACGGACTGGATTGCAGATTGTATGGGTACGGAGTTGGCAAAAATATCATCTCGAATAAGCATCATAGTGCCCCCATGTGCCGGGACACCGTCCTCCGGGGATAAATCACATCGTACGGAGGAGTACTGCCTGATGGTAACGGTGTCCTGTGGACGGAGCTTCGTCTCTTGTAAACATACAGCCAAGGGTTCATGCTGGCGCAGCAACAAGTCAAGCTCTGGTCGATGTGGTCGAATTCCGCGTATGTTCCAATGGAGGATAGCCATTGAGTATATTATGGGATAAGTTTCAAATCGAAAGACGCTTCTGCAGATTGGGATTAGCTGGTCGGTTCAATTTGTTCTTCTTAGGCGTTGGGCTAGTACTATTTTCAGGAGCACGATCCTGCCGTTTCCGCACTGTCCCTCTGGCAGTGGCGGCAGAATCCTCCTGGTCCATCTCCTCCACAAGGGAGGTCCCTTTTTCAAGAGCAGTTTTAGGTCCAAGTAGTTCGAACCGATTGGATGTGCTGATCGGCGAAGACGGCCGTCGCCGATTCACGCCCTCCTCCCCAGATGACCCTTCAGAGGAGGATACACGTGTGGAGTTGCGTGAACTTTTCTTACCTTTAGATGACTTGGTAATAGATTGCACATTCTCTTTCAAGAAGTCTTGTCGTACATACTTGGTCTTAAACTGTTTTTCCGGGGCAGAAGACGTCGTGAATTTACCAACTTTAGTTCCAGAGGTCGAGGCTTTCGGTGACAACTGTGCAGGACTATTCTGTAAGCTAGCGGATTTGGCAGATGTTGATACCAACTTGGGTGTAGGTGCCGAAGGCTTTGGTAGCGCTTGGGCTAAAATAACCTTTTCCGCAATTGTAGCCCCGTTCATATCGCCGGTCTGTGTTGCGATTTCCCGACGCGGTACCGGTTTAGCTGCAACTGAGCTATAGGTACCGGACCTCGGGGCAGAGGGTTGGCGGAGTCGCAGGAGCTTCCGGGCTTCCAAGAAGGACACCTTCTCTTTCACCCGTATCTCCTGGATCGCTCGTTCCTCTGCAAAACGGGGGCAGTCTCGGGAACTAGATGGGTGTTCCCCGTTACAGTTCACACACGATGGAGCTGAAGCACAAGCCCCATCGTGGGAGATGTCACCGCAGTGGACGCAGGTGGACTTGCCGGTACACAACTCACTAGTGTGACCAAAACGTTGGCATTTAAAGCACCTCAGCGGATTGGGTATATAAGGCCTAACTTCGATGGCTTCATACCCTGCTCTAATCTTTTGAGGCAGATCAACCCGATCAAAAGTAAGAAACAGGGTACGAGTAGGCAGGAATTCACCGTTGATCTTACGTTGTACCCGATAAACAGCTGAGACACCCTGAGTCGCAAGATTTTCTTGGATCTCCTCAATGGTCAAACCGTCCAACGCGCGGGTTGTTACTACACCGCGGGAGGAGTTCAGCGACTTGTGCACCTCGACCTTCACTGGATAGCTGGCTAACATGGTGGCTTTAAGTATCCTTGCAGCTTGAGAGGCGGAGTTGGCTTCGACAAGAAGTGTACCATTGCGAGCTCGAACGCAGGATTTAACAGGACCAGCAATGGCATCGAGACCCTTTTGGATAGTAAAAGGGCTCACCGTAAGGAACTTCTTACCTTCCTCTGTCCTATGAATGACCAAGTAGCGAGGACCACATGACTCGACTACTTCCTTTCCAACGTCTTTATTTGAAATCAGGGGTTTAAGTTTTGGTGCCATAAAAAAAATGGTATAAATTCATCCCCCAGTGCTCCCCACCCGCCACGGAGCCCAACGAGGGGTCACCCCACTGGGGTGACAGGGCTACACAGGGGATATAGCGGGCTCGCCGTCCCACTCACCCTGGAGTTCGGTGTAATACCTAGTCCTGGCCGATTGACTAGGGGTGGGTTAGTCCCTAGCCTCCCGTTTAGGCAAATCAGAAACCAAAGCGGTGTATTAGGCTGCGCACCCTCCCCAGTTACTGAAAGACAGAAGCCCAGGCTCAGGTACGCAACCCTCAACCAACCAGGATATTCCTCTTCACCGACACGGGTCTCCACGCACGGCCTACACGTGGGTGGGCATTTTGACCTTCTGGCTCCCTCACCACTCTGAGGTTGCCCACAGAGGGAGTCAAGGTGGCTCGGGACCCCGGGTGCGCCTAACCCGTACCTACCGTAGTAGGCCCCTGGGGGGTCTCGAAAAAAGTTCCAAGTACAGGGGTAGGAGGATTTTCTTGAAAATCTTTGTGTCGCAACCTTGGAAGACTTAAATACCAAGTTTGGTATTTAACGGTCTTTTCGTTTTTGAGCTATGCTGTCCACAGACACACACACACACACACACACACACACACACACACACACACTCACAGAGACACACAAGCACCCACACTTGGATCTTTTTGTGAAAATTCCTTTTATTTTATTCAGGGGGACACAAAACATGAATTTCCAGTGAAACCTTGGTATCGAATTTCTGGGTGGAATGCAATACCTTCTCTATACACAATGTACATGTACATATAACAAAAGGTTGTGTTTTAATGAGAGCTTCCTTTTTGTGTAGTAAGTTCTTTTATGTCTCTTACGGTTTGCCAATTATACAAAAGTCATCCAGGATGATGAGGTCTTCAGAGGGTATTCCCAGAAAATCCTAGATATACATTTTGTTTGTCACAAAAAACATACGTTATTTTAATCAAAATCATTAGAACCATTTTTGAATTAATCAAAATTTTCGAAAAATGTTCCGTGTAAAGAGTAGTTTGGTGTGGCAGAATTTTCTTGAAAATCTTTGTGTCGCATCCTTGGAAGATACCAAAGTTAAATAGCTAACAAGTTTGGAATTTAACGGTCGTTTCGTTTTTGAGCTATGCTGTCCACAGGTACACACACACAAACACACACACACACACATCCACACACACCCACACAGATACGCACAATGACGGACAGATACGAACATTTTTCCAAAAAAAAAATGTATTTCCGGTGAAATTTCTGTATCGAATTTTTGGGTGCAATACAATTCCTTCTCTATGTATATAGTACTTGTAGAGAAAAAGTAAAAATGCATATGACATAAATTGTGTGTTCTATATATTTTGTAAGTTTTCGTCTCTCTCTTACGGTTCACCAGTTATAAAAAAGTTATCCACAATGAGGAGGTATTCAGAGGTTACTCTCAGAAAATTCAAGATATACTTTCTTTTGCCATGAAAATATCTTAAACATATGATACTTTAATCGAAATCTTTAGAGCCATTTATGAGAAAATTAAAGTTGTCAAAAAATGTACCATGTCTGGCGAGTGTCATCTGCAAACTTCAGTGGATTAGACGAGGTATATGGGGTGATTTGTAACCGGCGATTTCATTCCATAAAGTCGGGTTAATAGCTCAACTTAATTTCCAGTCGTCCTGGTTTTAACGCTTAGTAATTTCAATGCATGTTTATAAGTACATATACTTTTGTTTCACTTTGTTCCAGGTTATTATATGCTCAGCCTGCGAGAGTACACATGACAACCGCAAAACAATTATATAGATCCTGAATATAAAGTAAGCAGTTTCTGTTTCAGCTATTTCACTGACTAGGCAACAAATTCATTCCACCGGAGAAACAAAATAGCATTCCTAAACGTAAGCCACTCAAGAGACTTAAGGAAGAAAACCATTAAGATAGCAGATATGGGCTGTAAGAAGTGTGATTCATAAGCTCAGATTTCTAAAGGCTGAATTGTCTCAGCCGTACAGAGCGAGCATCAAGTTACAGAATGTTATAAATTAGCTGTGCAATAAATTTCTAGCAGTTTCATGCATTCCGACCGCAAAGATCTGATAACACTGTTTGACTTAATCTCTTGTACTTTACGTCAACGCTGCACTAAACTGTCAACAAGTACATCAAAGATTGAGAAAAGCCGTTAATGTCAGCAACGCAGTTTAAACTAAAAGGTAATAAAGATTTTTGTATTTCCTGTTTCATAGATAAGTCACTTTCTAGGAGGGCAGAATTAATATATTCCCTACAAGTTAGTAAAATGCAAATACTTGCCAAGAAATGCAGAGGAAATGTAATATACCTGTTTTGTTTCTTCAAGGTGAAAATATAAACAGAGTTCTATATTTTTACTTTTTTAGCCCCATATGTACAATGTACATAGGGATAGAGAAGGTATTCTAATGCACCCAAAAATTCGATACCGAGATTTCACAGGAAATATATGTTTTGGGGTCCCCTGAACCCGAGAAAAGCATTTTAAGAAACAAGATCAGTGTGTGTATATGTCTGTGTGTCTGTGTGTGTGTGTGTGTGTGTGTGTGTGTGTGGACAACATAGCCCCAAAACGAAAAAACCATTAAATACCAAACTTGGTATTTAGGTTTAGTATCTTCCAAGGATGTGATTAGGTTTAATATCTTCCAAGGATGCGACACGAAAATGTTAAAAAAAATCCCCCCACCACAAGTTACCCTTTACATGGAAAAAAATTCGAAAATGATGATTTTCTTAAAAATGGCTATAACGATTTTGATTAAAATCCCGTATGTTAAAGCTATTTATGTCCGAAATAGAATGGATGTCTCGAATTTTTTGGCAATAGCTTCTGAAGCCCTCTTTATTCTGGATGAATTTTGCCGAATTTTGCTTAACTGCTAAACCGTAAGAGATAGAAAAAACTCACTACACAAAACATGTACATCACGTCAAAACACACAATTCATGTCCTTTACGTTTTTGTTGTGGAGGTAACCGTTTTCGAGATATTCCTTGTTATTGGTTTCAATTGTGAAGTATTTATACTTTTCTCAGACAAGAAGTGTCCGTTTTTCTTTTGTTCTACTCCTGGTCAAGCAAAGAAGTGATTGCAATGACATTCGCATAACGATAGCTTTTAAAACATTTGACAATCACTTTAGCATAGCGCATTCCTTTATTCCCTTCTATTTATCTCGATTAGCATTGTGTACAAAGAAGAATAATCTTCTGTAGGAGGTTTGTAGATCAGCTAGAGAAAGTCATGTGAGTGTAACACATTAGATTTTTAATTTAGTAACCTCAAAAATGATATTTGTTGCTATGAAAAAAAAAGTTAGGGAGTATTAATCAAGGTTTAGCTAACAATGTAATACATCTTAAACATCGTTTAGAATGTTAATTGAATCTAAAAAGATTTTAATGAAAAATTCATCTTCAAATTAGCATAAAATCATACCACATTATAATGATGTATTCTTTTTAAATCAAAGCAATGAAGTTTTAAAATTCCAATTTGCAAGAATCTCGGAAATGCTTCTTATGTAAGAGTAGTGCCGTTACCGTCTAGTATGAAATAAAGTCGCTCTATAATGCTCGGTTGATTTGTTGTAGTGTTTAACACCCGCTTTTACTACTTGTGGCACCGCAAGTGATGACACTGATGATACATGGAATGAATATGCAGCACCGGTGGAATGCGATGGTGGGGGAAACCGGAGAACCCGAGGAAAACCCGCCCATGCGACGCTTTGTTCACCACAAATCTCACATAGGGTCGCTTGGGATCGAACCCGGGCGAGAGGCGAGTGTCCTAACCACTAGGAGTGCCTCCGTGTTCGAGTGGTCAGCGAGCTGACTTCTCACCCAAAGGTCCCGGGCTCGATTCTCGGCTGGGGAGGGGAATTTTTAAAGCCGATCCGCATGGCCACGCTCGCTAAAGTGTCTTGCTTTGGTTCTTCGAGGCACAGGGGATTAGTGTCCCGCCTTGGGCACGAGTACTTATATGTTTGTGAAGTATGTGTGTGTGTGTGTGTCAGAAGAAAGAAGCAAAAAAAAACAAACAAACAAACAAACAAATAGTAATCAGACAGTAAACATAGTAAAAATGTTAGGAAATCGGAAAAAGGGTATACAGCGCCGGGGTCCCGACCAGACTACAGCACTGTATTTATATATATATATATATATATATAAAACACTCGGGCACGGCGCGGCGCGGCCGCTTGTGTTGTTGATATATGTGTATTTTTGTTACACGTTTTTATCATAAAAGGTTTGATAGATTTTAAAAGAGGACAATCGGATAATCTGTTATGTGAGCATGCCACCTATAACAGACTTCAATACTCAAGTCTGCTAAGAAGGCTTCTACTGAAAAAAGCTAAGATGTATTATTGATTAGTTTTCACAAGTTAAGAGCAAACCATAGTAATTATACTCTCTCTCACTGTTTTATATTAGATTAGCAGAACTTTTCTTATTAATATATAGAAGTATGTATAATATTTTTTACTCTGAAATTAATTGCAGCTTCAAAATACTCCAAAAACACTTCTAATTATGTCAGGATACCATAAAAAAGAGAAAATAAAAACATAAGGATTGCTTTTGTTACATGAAGGTGGTGGTTAACGAGAACTTTCATTACTTAGCCTAGAATGATCTGAGGTGTTGATTTTTACCCAGTGATTTCATAATTTGGCTACGTTTGGGTAATATTGCATTCTTTAGTATTGTTTATTAACATGTTATATCTGAAACGTTAAATGAGTTCTGCTAGACACTGAAACTACAAATATGAGGTATAATGACATGACAATGCAAACAAATGAAGCATAAGAGGTTGGAAACATATTACAATACCTTTATCTTGTATCACAATGAACCTCACAATAATAGATTTAGATTCACTGATCGTTTATTTTTCTTCCCCATGGCAGATTTCAGATTTCAGACAACTAGGTGGAGTTCGAATCTCGGTTAGGGTAAGTTAGCCAAACAAGGTTTTAATCCTATAAGATAAATGTTGAATAACTTTAAGCTCCATGGACTCCAGGCTTACTTGAGCTTAATTTTACCGATTTCATTCTTCGTCCTATATGAATTACCAGGATAAAGGACGTTAAACTTAAAAAAAATCTGATGTGTTACGCTCACATGACTTTCTCTAGTTACTCTACAAACTTTTTACGATAGATAATTATTCTTTCAACACCATGTTAATCGAGATAAACATTAGCAGAATTTGATTACTTAGTAGCAGCATACACTATGCTAAAGTGATAGTCAAATGTTTTAAAAGCCGTTGTTATGTGATTGTCATTGCAAATCGCTTCTTTGCTTGGCCAGCAGTAGAACAAAAGAAAACCAGACACTTCCGTCTGAGAAAAGTACAAGTACTTCACAATTGAAACAAGGAATACCTCGAAAAAGTAAGCTCCACGAAAAAAATGTATATGCCGTAACTCGTGTATTTTAACAAGATCTACATGTTTTTGTATTGTAAGGTTTTGTGTATCTCTTACGGTTTACTAGCTAAGCCAAATTAGACAAAATTCATCCAGAATAAACAGGTATTTAGAAGCTATTCCCAGAATATTCAAGATGTACATTTTATTTGTGATAGAAATGGCTTTAATATGTGGGATTTTAATCAATATCGTAGGGCCACTTTTAAGAAAAACAAACTTTTCCAAAACTTTTCCATGTAAAGGGTAGTTGGGGATGGTGCAATTTTCTTGAAAATCTTCGTGTCGCATCTTCGGAAGAGACCAAACTTAGATATTAAGTTTGGTATTTAACCGTCTTTTCGTTTTTGAGCTATGCTGCACACACACACACACACACACACACACACACACACACACACACACACACACGTACCTGTTGCTGAAAATTCGATTTTTTTTTTTTGGATTCAGGGGGTCCTAAAATACGTATTTCCGGTGAAAACTCGACATCAATTTTTTGGGTGGAATACAATACTTCTCTGTATCCCTATGTACATTGTACATACGGGGCTTGAGAAAGTAAAAAGAGTAAAGGTATGCAATGTATTGGTGCTTAGAAGCCTTAGAGAAGGTATACGTGATTTGTAGCCTTTCTATTTTCACATCTGATTGGAATTCACATTGATCCGAAACCAAAATGTTCTGCTACATGCCAAACTAAGCCGTAACACTAAAACAAAAGTAAAAAAACCACATGTCCACATTTTACATAGAAAAACTTAATGCATTCCATTCACATGATTTTCTCTAGCTGTTCCACAAAAACGTTTCCTTACAAACATTTACCCTTTTATCTACATCATGCTAATCAAGATAAACATTGCCAGAATTGATATTCTGTACATTGTAAGTACATAGAAGGGAATAAGGCAACACACTAGGCTAAAGCGACAGTCAAATATTTTAAACGCCAGTTGCTTTGGGAAACAATTCAATTTCGGTTCCCTTTGATTGCTAGGAGTAAACAAAAGAGAGACGCAAAGGAAGTTCCCATTGAGAAAAATGTAAGTATCTTAAAACTGATACCATTGATACGGAATATCTCGGTAATCTATATATAAATCGTTAGAGGAATTTTTGAGAAAATCAAAATTGTCCCCGCCTGCGGTGCCATTAGTAGTTAAAGCGGGCGTTAAACACTACCAAAAAAAATCAAAATTTTCGAAAAATGTTCCATATAGGGGGTAGTTAGGGTGGGGGGTTTTTCTGAAAGTCTTCTTGTCGCATCCTTGGCAAAAACTTACTTAAATATCAAGTTTGGTATTTACCCGAAATTGCGTTTTGAGTTATGCTGTCCATACATTCGCATGGATCTCTTTCTACAAATGCTTTATTGGGATTCAGAGGACCCAAAATATGTATTTCCGGTGAAATCTCGCTATCAATTTTTGGATGGAATACAATAACTTCTCTATTACATTAGGTACTTTGTATATATGTGCTAGAGAAAGTAAAAATAGGTAAAGGTATGCGGTGCATTGGTGCTTAGAAGCCTTAGAGAGACTACACACTACTATTTGTAGCCTTTCTATTTTCATAACTGATTGGAATTCACGTTAATCCGTAAACCACCTGTTCTGCCACATTTACTACTGTAAAAGTATAACTGTAACTTGGAAATAAAACTAAGTGCCTACGTTTTACATAGAAAAATATGTAAAAGTGTTTAATAATTTAATTTCGGGACCGGTACTAGACGCAGTCCAACCAATGAGAATACATTATGTGTCACGTGAACTCTTTGAGGAATAAATTGATAACTAATGATATTTAGAGTTATTATTTTCTTTTCTTATATTATTTTTGACTTCTAAGCTAAATGGCTCATATGTCAGCATAATTAAATTGCTGTGCATATTCTCAATTCTTAACATTCCCAGCACACGCCGATCTACTTGACGTTACCCGGAATACAGGCCCATTTGTGTCTATAATAGAATTTGTAATACCTAACTTAACTACGCACGTCACACTGGTGGACACACTGATGGTACATGGGAAACGAAACGTTCCGTTCCGTTAAGTTTCGGTTACTTTTTGACACTTGCCAATTATCAGAACTGATGAAAATGTGGGTGAAAATCATTAATGGTGAACATCTTGGGGGAGGGCATTTGAACCGCGGGCCTTTCGATGCAAATACTTGAAAGCACCACTGAGAGGTTACAATTTTAAGGATGATATAATGGCAGAAGTTATAATTGCAAATCTAAGCAAGTCATGTTAGTTATACTATTTATAACTCAATAATGGCTGAAACCGATTTGACTGAAAATCGGTGGGGAGGTAGCCTAGAACCAGGAAATGGACATAGGATACTTTTTATCCCGTTTCCGTGGGACGTGAACATAAAACGTGGTATAACAAAACGCAACAGAGAGCTAAACGCATTGTTGTCTATGTTGTCTATAGTGTTTGTTTCGAGTTTCTATTAGCTTATTGTGTCAATATTATTATTAACAATGTCGCGACCAAGACAATCGAACATTTCCGACAAAGCCGTAATGCAACTAGGATTCGAAACATTGCGAATGAAATTGCACATGAAGAGCAACTATCCAATTAAATGTTTAAACTCCTTGGATGTGCCTGGCTTACCACCGTACAATTTACGACTAAAGGTTGGCTCCGTAGTAATCATGCTTCGAAACATAAACCAACCAAAACTGTGCAACGGAAGGCGTTTGGTGGCAAGTGATGAACAATGTGACGATACTCAAAGGAAAATTCGAAGGTGAGGAAGTTTTCATTCCGAGGATCCCGATGATCCCAACCGATTTCCCGTTTGAGTTTAAACGACTTCAATTTCCGATCCATCTTGCATTCACCATGACCATTTACAAATCACAAGGACGATTCTTGAAAATTTGTGGTCTTAATCTATAAATTCCATTTTTTCCCATGGTCAATTATATGTGGCATGTTCACGGGTCGGAAGACCATCTGCGTTATTTGTTCTTGCGCCTGACAATAAAACAAGAAATGTCGCCTATCACAAGATGCTTGACTGAAGAGTGCAACCCATGCACCAAAATACACGGCCAATAAGTAATCATTAAAATACTTGATTTTTTGCATTTATATTTCTTATCCTAATAAAAAATTGAACTTAATAAAATCCAAAATCTGCTCATTTATTGCTTCTAAGGCAGAAGAAGGTTCGCCGGGTCAGCTAGTACTTTATAGATGAAAGGGATCACAATATTTGTACACCATGTCAGAATTTCTACAGTAGTGAAGTTTTGGGAAATCAGTTCATTTGTATTTCGATACAATAAATTAAAAAATAAAAATACATTTTCGTCTTACTTCGATAATATCTAGTCAAAATTGTTAATAGATGCAACTACAAAATACAAGTTTTGAGTATAAAGAAGTAATGAGGTGTTTCATTGTCATCATCATCATCATCATCATATTATAATCATCCTTTTCTTAATTGGATACGAAAATATCCTCTTCAGCAATTTTAATCCCCTGCTGGTCTTCCCAAATCCCTATTTTCTCTTCATCATACTCTGATTTAGACAACTCTCTTCCCTCCATTTCTTTTACAAACTTTGCGTACATACCTCAGCTGCTTTGATGTAATAATTTATCCAAAATATATAAAATTCGGTCTTCAATACCTCATTCAATTTAAACCTTTCATCCCTCACTTCTAAACTATATAGTGTGTTTCGAAATGACACCAAAGAAGATGAGGATATAGTTGCTCAGGTATTGTGTGATACCAAGATATTTTTTTTTTTCTTTCTTCAAATTAATAAATTAAATCTGTTTTGAATTGAGGCAAGAAGTTTAGTTTGCTGTCTACCACTAAATATTATCTGAAACATATGTACATTTAACAACGAATTCTTATTGATTGATACCGTAGTTGTTGAAAATTTATTTATATATAGGATAATTACAAACTTATTTGGATAATAGCTACAAGATACTTATGGTTGTGGTGAAATATGTATGCTTCGCATTTTACAAGCTCGAAACTGTTCGACTCATACTTTTGAGTAGTTGATTGACCTTTGCCCTTTAGCCTAAAGAGTAGCCCAGTTTGCTGATTGCGAACTAGGAGAACCCCGCTTGCCTTCGTAATAAGTGCTTGACAAAATAACCCGCTGAGGTGCGACCATGTGGGACACTATTTTCAATGCCACATAAAAGATATGTAAAAGAGTTTCGAAGTTGCAACATTAAATTTCGACTACTTCAAATATCAGCTATAAAACTGTTATAGTCGTTCGAGTGGTTTCGGTGTTTGTTGTATTATCTTTTAAATTGTTAGTCATTATCCATATTTCCATAATACATAATCCATAAATAGCATAGAAACAGCATTTGCATTCTTACACATTCCTTCCTATACCACCATTGAACATCGCGGTATTAAAAAAAAATAAAGCTTGGCGATCCCTTATATACAAAATCGCCTCTTTAGTTGCTTTTTCTGTTTTATTTAAGGTTATGAATATTATAACAACAAAATTTAGCTCTCATTTAGCCCTAATGTGTTACTTCGTTAGATAAATACTGATAGTGAATTCTATTAAATGTATACTAGCGATAAACATATCTGCCTCGTTCGTGGATCAAGTTCTATTAAAGCCCAATTGCATACATTAATTTATCTAAAAGAATGTAGCAAAAATCTAAATGTACGGCATATAAGAATGACTTAACTACCAGAGCAAATTATGAAGCATATACCAAATAAAAGTGGTAGACTCCGGTGTAAATTCATTTTAAAACGCATTTGGTTGATACTGTAAATAAGGATCTTATCTGGCAACCGGTGTGCTAAAATTTCGTCCAGCAGGAAGATACCTAAGAGAAAAGGGCTCACATATGGAAGACTTTAGTACAGCCATACTAGGAAAGAAGAAGGCACATATGATATGTGCACAAAAGAAAACGTAAGAAGAATAGAGAATATGGCAAAAATATGCAAAAATAAAGAAAATAGGAAAGTTCTTCAAGATAATTGGGACCAATATGTCTCCAATTTAGAAAAGAAACTTACATAGTCAACAATGGATATCTCATGGAATAAATAAAAAAGTTTGAACAAATCATTCAGAAGTATGAATACCAATATGAACAACAGAATTCGAACATTACAAGGAATTGTGGTACCCAAAACAGAAGAATTAGAAAAATAGCTTAAATCAGTAATCAATAGGAAATCCATGGCGACAAATGGGATAAATGTAATGTAACTGTGTTCTCTAAAGCAAGATTCTTATATTTCCTAAATATGGTATAAGAAAAATTTACATAATATCTATACGAATGCAGAGCATAGTTAGGCCAATAATCAAGAAACCAGATTGAAACTGACGTCAATCATCGAGGAATAACCCTTTAAAGTAGAGGGTATAAAATGTATGCCATAATTACAGCAAGAACAAAGATTTATCAAAAATTCACTACCAGAAGAACCAAACGGTTTCAATAAAGGAAGATATTGTGCAGATGGAGTGTTAGTGCTAAAACAAATAAACGATAAAAAGAAGAGAAGGAAATCTAGAAACACATTTGTTATTTATAGATTTGAAGAAAACTTTCCATGGAGTACAAAGAGATGCCTATGAAATATTCTAAAATATAAGTTCAGATAATAGATCTGATAATGTTGAGATGTTGTGCTAAGATGTTAGTATCGACCATCTATTGATAAAATGTAACATTTTTTTAATTAATTAAATACGGCAACGTGTCCTGTTTCGCAGTATTATTTAATTTAAATATCGAATACTCGTATTCTGAAAAAATTGAATGCATTTTTGCACAAGTTAAAATGAATTGTCAATTAATATTTAAGTTGTATAATAATACCAGACGATTGACAACATCTGAAAGAGACTAGCAAGTGTTGGCATATAAATTCCAATTGGCAGTCAATTATAAAATATGAACAAACAAAGCTAATGAATGGTATTTAGAGCAAAATATGCTTTAAGCTCAAAATTGTCCTAGAAGGTAGAATAAGAGTAATAAGACAGGTATCACATTTTCAGTATCTGAGATGTGATAGCTTGTGGAGACATAGAAAATAAATATCAATGTTCCAAATAATTTGCATAGTTATCAAAAGAAACTTGGTCAAAAAATCAGGTAGGATACAAAGCTCTAATAAAACAATGATTATTATATGCAAACGTAAACGAGAATTGGATAATGAAAGTAAAATACAAGCATAGGAGATGCTTTTCTTACGTAATGTTAAAGGATTCATACGGGATAAGCCAAGAAATGAAGTAATAAGAAAGGAATTAAATATTTTCAAGATTGGAGATAAAATTATAACAAATGAAAAAGTGGACAAGGCACTTATTAAAAATGAAATACACCAAGGAACACTAAAAAGAGACTACCTATACAATCAGAGAAGAACAAGTGATGTTGGCCGGCCTTTTAGAACACCGATCTCAAAAATAATAACCGAATCGAGCTGCATTGCCTAAACCCCGAAGAAGAGAAAGAAGAAGAAAAAGAATGAGGAGAAATTCTCTTACATGCTGGTAATCTACTGACATGGGACTGTCGCTTTAAACCACATAATATTACCGTAGGTCTGGGTCGAGCATAAATCCAGCGCCTAACCAACTAATCGACCCGATGCAGATGACATGTTTTCTGTGATGTTGTAACGGGCCAGATAAAGTATATTTTAAAGTAAAAGAAACAACAAGAATTCGTTGGCTGACAATTGACTTAAAGTCTAATGGTGTATATGTTTTAATATGTATTCCCAGTGTAAGAGTCTTCTCTCCAAGTTTCAAATCTACATCATTGTAAGCCGGCGGTACTAATGATTCAGGCGTTTTATCTGGGCTGTAAAATCCATTTAAGGAGTATATCTCAGACATGTGTTTTTTAATTTGTCAACAAGGTAGTAAAAATTTTTTCGATTAATATCACAAAAAAGGTATACGAAATTAAGGCGGAACAACTGTAATTTACGAACGAATGGGCTGAACGTTTTGTGTTGCAAAAGTACGGAAAGTCATAAAAGTCAATCCACTAGAAGTCTGGTCTACACCATCAAAATCCAAAGTAAAACAAAAGAAAGAGATGACAATTAGAAACATAGCTGTTTGTTTTCTTTTCTACAAGCAAAGCCACTTTATCAGGAGTAAAGATCTGAGAGGTACCAAATATGGACCAAATGCCTCGATGGAATTTTCAGCACCGTTAAACCAGGGCCATAAAAAGCATAATGATTTCTTATCTGGACCACCCGCCACTCTTTTCGAGAGTGAGAGAGAGAGAATCTTCCTCTATCCCACACCCATTAGGCAGAGCTCTTTGTTCCTGTATTACGGCGTGTCATTTGAAAGTGCAGGCTACCCACTTTGCAAAGCAATAAATACTCCTACACGTGCGGTTATACTGCCTAAGGTACAGGGGAACGCTTTCTCCTGAATGAAGAGCCGCTTTATGTCAGCTGTATATAATACAATATTCTATACATTCAATGAATTTGATTATCAAATGCACACTGACATGCATAAAAAGTGTTCCATTCTCATAAATCATAATATTTCAATATTTCGTCTGTAAGGTTTCCTCGCAACGGCATGAGCTCTCAATGTGACTTTACCAAAAAATCAAATCAGGGCACAAAAAAGAACCAATGAACGTGTTATAGTCGAAGTAAAATGAAAGGGTTGTTTGGTTACCGTCTCTATTAGGTCTCGCTAAGCTTGATACACCATATTTCGACCTTTTAGAGGAATGAGTGAAGATCTCCTTCGTAAGTATTGTTAAACTGAACATCTACTACATTTATATGAGAGAATTTTTCAAAGACTGAACGGCATTAAGAAAACGGCAGTGTAAAATCAAAATATTCAAAGAGTAAAACATCTGATGTGTTCCATACCTGACATTTTCAAGCTGTTCCACAAAAAAGCATTTCTTATTGTTTAACTACATAACGCTAATCGAGATAAACAGGAAAGGAAATAAAGGAAGGTTAAAGCGATAGCAAAATCGTTTAAAAGCCAGTCGTTATGTGAAATAATTAAAATTGAGTTCTCTTCGCTTGCTAGGAGTAAACAGACGAAAATAAGACTCGTATCGTCTCGTTGGAGAAGAGTTTAAACCGGAATATCTCGGTAACAGTTAACTCTACAACGACAAAATATATGACATAAATTGAGTGTTTTAACGACATTCACATAATTGAACAGTTTGTCTATCTCTTATAGTTTACCAGCTAATCAAAAGGTATACAAAGGTCATCCACAATGAAGAGGACTTCAGAGGATGTTCCTAGAAAATTCAAGACATACATTTTGTTCCTTATAAAAATATATTAAGTATTTGGTATTTTAATCAAAATCGTTAGACCCATTTTTGAGAAAATCAAAAGTTTCGAAAAATGTTCCATATAAAGGGTAGTTGAGAGTGGAGAGATTTTCATGAAAATCTTCGTGTCACCCTTTGGAAGATACTAAACTTAAATATCTAGTTTGGTATTTAACTGACATTTTATTTTTAAGTTATGCTGTCCACATACATACACTCGCAGACAATGGCACAAACGGACCTTTTCTAAAAATGCTTTTGTTGGATTTAAAGGACTCTAAAACAGTATTTCCGGTTAATTCTCTATATCGAATTTTTGGTGGAATAAAATACCTTCTCCATTCACTATATACATTGTACATACGTGCTAGAGAAGGTCAAAACAAAATTTCTTAATTTTTTCCATTATTCTACGTTTTATTACATGTTATGTTATTTTTGCGCCAAAAGTTAACTAAGGAATCTCAAACCGCTAGTAAGAGCATGGACAACTGGCCTGTAATGTTACCCTTTGACAGTTCTGCCATATTTTGGAGGCCGACCCAGGGCATATATTATGCTCGAGAAACAGAGGTGTTACGCTAGCAGAGGATGGAACTAGATTTGCCAGCATCAACAAACATTAGCCCTCCATCATGAGCTACTCTTTATACGTCAAAATATGAGTAATTTTCTAAATATCAACAAATCTGGAAAGTAGCTTGAGAATTACATTTGCTAGGATTGTTCCACCAAAAAAATGAAGTAATACACCCCACAAATAAGGCACTTTTTCAGAAGCTGAAAATAAAAATTAACCTCAAAGCATTGGATAAATGAAATATCATTTTAAACATTCAACATAATTATTGAACATATTAAGGAGGTTCAAAAAGTAAAGAACTGTAAAAGTGGCATAACTTATTATTATAATGGAAGATATCAAATCAAAGTTACAGTAGCTTACTCTATTTCTCAGAGTAATCGTCATTCTGTCAAGGCATTTATTGTCGCCGATGTTATACTCTTCTACCGCCAAAGATCTGAGCCAGGATGTCACTACTGCTTTGATGCCTTCATCGGATGGAATTCTTTTCCGTAAAAAAGTCATATAAGTTGTCCAAAGTGATGAGCCAATTTTCCTGAATTCCTACATTTACATTGCTGTCACCTTCTCCATAACGAGTCTCACTCCAGTCTTCTTCGTGCACATAGTTCTTCCTTGATTACATTATGTACCATTTACTCACTGAACATTCATTGCATTATTACCATAATCTGAGTTATTTGTCTACACATTTCGATTGGCTGAACATTTGTGCATTTAAAAAACGAACCAGATCAAGGTGCCAAAATAAATTGCTTAACATCAATTATGATTATCAAATAGAGTAAGGTACTGTAACATTCTAAATAAAATGTCTTGCTGCTATCATTTTCTATTAATAATGTTACGGCAAAAGGTTCTTCTTTTTTGGAGACCTTAGTAAATTGGTGAAAATAAGTGCCAAAGGTATAATACTTTTAGTTTCTTGTGCAGTTTAATGAACTAGAATTTTCTCTTAAATATGTTATAGTTTATCATTGTACTCACAATAATTATAATTTATATTTCTATTCTAATATGTTGCACTTAAACTCTTGTGCAGATTATTCCAGATAAACTTTTGCAGAAACAGTGACCATATGGGAATATGTGATAATACCGCACTAATAATAATCTGTTATCGATATTTAAAATGTCACGATTGATTGATACATTTCTACCACGTAATTTAGTAATGTAGATGACTAGAGTACTTCATATAGCTTCATTTTATCAATTCAGAACAACATTCTGATACGATTCGGGCAAGTGAACCCGGAACTACGCTTCTTTATGGCGCGATGTGGAGCGTTTCTCCCTGTTTCTCTCTCCCCCTCCTTTCATTTTTTACGTACCTGCTCTCTATAAACAATTGAATTTTGCGATTTTCCGGAATAATAATTGACATTTAACCTACTTAAGGGTACCCCGTATTAAAATTATTACTGTTCTATAAAAGTTCAACCAATAACGCAGATGCAACCATCTTGCAAATTACATCCAACTAGATAGGCGCTGCTCAAATTTCCATAAAAGTTCCATGCAAAGGGTGGTTGAGCGTGCCTGAATATTTTCCTGAATATTTTCGTGTCGCATCCTTGGAGGATCTGAACCTAAATACCAGGTTTGCTATTTACTCGACTTTTCATTCTTGTTTATACTGCACACACACACACACACATACACACACACACACACACACACACACACATAGCCTTTTTTCTAAAAACCCGTGTTCCATTCACATGACTTTAGTTATTTGACAAAGAAACTTTTCTTACAAAAGACTATTCTTTCATATACATCATGCTAATCGAAATAAACATTAACAGAATTGGTTTTACTACTTGCTACTTGAGAAATAAAGGCGTTATTTAGGCTAAAGTGATAGTAAAATATTTTAAAAGCTGCTCGCTATGTAAAACAAATGAGATTTGTTTCGCTTTATAGCCCCGTTTGAGAAACGTTAAGTTGTTTAAAATTGAAACCAATAACAAGTAATATCTCGAAAAAGGTCAACTCTACAACAAAAACGTATATGCCATAAGTTTTGTGTTTTAACGAAATCTGCATCTTTTGTACAATAAGCTTTATATATCTCTCCAAAACAAAGAGGTCTTCGAAGCTATTCCCAGAAAGTTCAAAATATGCATTTTATTTGCGACGTAAATATCTTTAATATACGGTATTTGAATCAAAATCATTAGTCATTTTTAGAAGAAAAAAAAATTAAAAAATGTTTCTATGCAAAGGGTAGTTTGGTTGCGGGGATTTTCTTCAAAAAAATCTTCGTGTCGCATTCTTAAAAGATACGAAACATAGGTTACAAGTTGGGTAATTAACGATATTTTCATTTTTGAGCTATGCTGTCCAGAGATACACACATGGACATTTTTGAACTCAGGGGACCTCAAAACATATATTCCAGTGAAATCTCGTAATTGAACATTTTATTGAAATACAATGCATTTCTTAAGCTATTACGTACATTGTATGTATGTACATATGTGCTAGAGAAAGTAAAACTATTTCTTTTTGCATGCAGAGGGCCCCAAAACATGTATTTCCGGTAAAATCTCGGTATTGAATTCTTGGGATGAATATAATACCTTCTCTATTTACTAAAGTACATTGCACATGCGTTCTAGAGAAAATAAAAATATCTAGTTCATCATAATCGAGATATTGCCAGAAATTGTCCTATTACTTGGTTCCTTGTAAGTAGAAGGGAAAAAAATCTAATGTGTCCCATTCACATGATGTCTTAGAGCTGTTCGATAAAACACACTTGTAATCAAGGTATTAATTTGTTATCTACCTACATCATGCTAATCAAGATAAACATATAGTCTTAATACATTTTTTCACTACACCTTGCAGGAATATCTAGAATTATAGGAGCAGTAAATTTTATTACTACTATAATCAATATAAAACCAATTTATATAAATCAAGCCCAAATACCCTTATTCGTTTGATCAGTTGGTATTACCGCACTTTTATCCTCTACTCATAGATTCCATTTTTTATGAGAATTAAAATTGAATTAAAAAAAATGGAATCTATGAGTATCCTTGTAAGTAGAAGGAAAATTAGAAAATAAGACTAAAGCGATAGTCTCATCCTCTAAAAATCGGTCGCTATGTGAAACAATTTCAATTTCCTTGGCTGCCAGGAGTAAACAAACGAGAAGAAGGATGTCATTTGAAAAAATTTTAAGTGGGTAAAATTGAAACCTTGTATGTTTTAATAAGATCTACATTTTTTGTGCAGTAAGTTTTTGTATATCCTTTACGGTTTGCCAGTTATACAAAATTCATCCAGAATGAAGAGGTCTACGGAGGCAATTCCCAGAACATTCGATAAAAATTTCGTTTGTCATGAAAATATCTTAAACATAAGGTATTATAATCAAACCAGTTAGGGCCACTTTTAGAAAATCAAAATTTTCGGAAAATGTTCAAATAAAGGATAGTTCGGGGTGGGAGAATTTTCTTGAAAATCTTCTTGTCGCATCCCTGAAAAATACTTAATTTAAATACCAAGTTTGGTATTTAACGGTTTAATCGTTTTTGAGTTATGCTGTTCACAGGCACACTTTGTGAAAGCTTTTTTTTGGGACTCAAAACATGTATTTCCGATGAAATCTCGGTATCTAATTTTCGGGTGCATTACAATACCTTCTCTATACGCCATGTCCACAGTACGTGTAGAGAAAGTAAAAAGACAAGAAGGTGTCAGTAGCGCTAGAAGATGACAAGTGTTAAAAGCGTAGTGTTTGGTTTTGGACTGATGAGGGTAGCGCAGGCTGGCTGCTGCTACTATAATTAATGACCGCGCCTCTTCTCTTGTTGGAAACATCACGATCTGCAGGTCTACTTAGCAGATCTTGCATGTCACTACCGTCTTGACGGCGATCTAACGCTAATTTATGTTCCTCCTAACAAATTTCCGCCTGGGAAATTCAAGCCTCATTTGCTGCGCTGCAATAATTTACCGCAACATTTGTTTCAGCTTATGCCTTTTTATTTCTCTCGTCAAGAGACCAAGATCTTACAGAGGCAAAAGCACGAACTTGGACAACTAATGCTTGATAGATTTCTAGAGTAAACACTGATTATTATAAGAAAAATGTGGTGTGTTGCACTCCCATGACTTTTTCTAACTGTTCAAACAAACTTCTTCCAAAAGATTATTCTTCCTTCTACACCACATTAATCGAGATGAACATTAGCAGAATGTTCTTATTTCTCAGTTCCTTATGCATAGAAGGGAAATAAAGGAATCCACTATGCTAAAGCGATACTCAAATATTTTAAAAGCTGGTTGCTATGCATTTCTCATTGAATTTGCTTCTTTGCTTGACCAGCTGTGAAACAAAGGAAACACGAGAGACTACCTGCCTGAAATAAGTGCATTTTAAAATTGAAGCCAATAATAAGGAATATCTTGGAAACTGTCAACCGTGCAAAAAATATATATGATACAAATGTGTGTTTTAACGTGGTCTACGTTTTTATTTATTTAGTTTTGTGTATTTCTTACGGTTTACCAGTTATGCAAAACTCAGAAAAAGTCTTACAGAATGAACAGTTCTTCAGAAGCTATTCCCAGAAAATGCAACATTTTGGTTTTATTTGTGATGTAAATACCTTTAATATTCAGTATTAAAAAAAATTTAAAAAAAAAACGTTCTTGAGGAAAACAAAATTTTCAAAAACTTTCCATGTGAAGGATAATTTCGTGTGGGACGGGGATTTCTTGAAAATGTGTGTGTCGCATCCTTGGAAGCTAATAAACATAAATACCAAGTTTGGTATCTAACAATATTTTAGTTTTTGAGGTGTGCGATCCATACACACACACGCACGCACACACATACTCTTTCTCTAAAAATGCTTTTTTGGACTAAGGGGGCCTCAAAACACATATTTCTGGTGAAATCACGACAACAGCTTTTTGTATACCTTTTCCATAATCTATGTGCATAGCGTGTAGACAAAATAAAAACGCTTCATCTATACCAACTTGGGACAACTGAAGATTAATAGGTTGTTGAGGGGTGAAGATAGTTACAAAAATACAAGCACTGAGACTATCATAAGATAGGACTGATTTCACATTCGCATGATTTTCTCACAGTGAAATCTTAATACTGGATTTTTGGATCGAATGAAACTCTTCTGTACACCATGTAAGTGGAAGAGAAGGTAAAATTGGTTTTTTGGAACATAAATTATAATGGACAGAAAAAGATGTTTAGGACGTATCACAGTAGAGTTTCATGAAAAATGTAAATAAAAATTGGTTTCAGGACCCTTACCACAGAAATAAAAGTATTGTTGTGTTTTAATATTATTCAAGCATTCATGCCTTTATTAGGGACAGTAAATTACAGTGATGGTCGAATTTTTCTTTAGTTTTTTTATCATCACTCTGTATTAATTGCTTTATATGCCACATATAGTAAGTAGGGGGAATCAGCATTTTACTCCATAAAAAATTCGACGTAGAAATTTCCGCAAATATGTTTCGAGGCTCCCTGAACGAAATATCAATGTGTTCCATTCATATGACATTCTCTATATCTCTGTAAGAACTTATTGTTAAAATCTTATTCTTCGATCTGCTTTATTACGATCAAATTAGCAGAAAAAGTAATATTACTTGCTTCCTTGTAAGTAGAAGGGAAATAAGGAGACACCATAGGTTAAAGCGACAGTCAAATCTTTTAAAATCTGGATGTCATGTGGTTAAAGTCCCTTTGTTTCTATGGTCAGAAGTTGACAAAATGTAAGTATTTCAAAACTGAAACTAACAGCAATAAATATCTCAAAGATGGTCAGCTTTACAAGAAGAAAAAAATTCTGATGTGTTCCATTCACATGACTTTCTCTACATCTCTGCAACAATTTATTGTTAAAAAGCTTAGGCTTCTATTTACTTCACGCTAATCGAGAAAAAAAAAAAGAAATAGTCTTATTACTTGCTGTAAGTAACAGGGAAATAAGGAAGAATAATAGGTTAAAGTGATAGTCAAAAACTGGTTGCTATGCGACTGAAGTTCCTTTGTTTGTGTGTACATGAGTTGACAGATTCCTTATGAGAAAAGTGTAAGTTTTTCAAAGCTGATACGAAAAGCCAGGAATATCTTAAGAACGATCAACTTCACGAAAAACATGTGTATAACATAAATTATTTTGTTTTAATGTGCTCTATACTTTCTGTGTAGTACGTTTTTGTCCTCTTACGGTTTAGCAGTTATGCACAATTCCGTAAAATTCATCCAAAACAGTCTTCAGAGGCTATTCCCAGAAAATTCAAGATATACATTTTATTTGTCAGGTAAATATATTTAATATACGATATTTTATATATGTTATGTCTATGTTCAACAAAATCAAAATTTTCGAAAATATTTCCATCTAAATGGTAGTTGGGGGAGGATGTTTTTCTTGAAAATATTTGTGTCGCATCCTTGAAAGATACTGAACTAAAATACCAAGTTTTGTATTCTAATGATTTTTCGTTTTTGAGCCGTGCTACCGGCTGACATAAACACACGAGTATTGTTCTAAAATTGCGTTTTTATTCAGGAACCTCAAAATATGTATTTTAGGTGAATCTTAGCACCTTATTTTTTGTTGGAATTCAATACTTCTCTTTACATATGAACAAAGTGCGAGTACAGAAGGTAAAAATCAGATGAATTAATAATTCAGATAAAATCAGCACAAAGGATATTCTCCGCGGGTAATGCACATAGATTTACCACAGCCAACAATACTACTGAAACGCAAATAAAAGAGAAAAATTCGCAACACAAACTACCATAATTTCTATTTTTGGTGCAGACGTAAGAAAACACCTCTACTACCATTTACGGCGTTATTTATAAATCCTTATACATCATGTAAAAAGTAAACAAACAGCATCATCCAAATACCAGACAAAGTGCAAATTAACGCTAGATAGAAAGGGGAGAAATAAAAAGATTAAACTGGTTTTACCCACGCTAATAACATTCCTCGCTGCTCACAATCAAGCCCTAATTGAAGTAAAACGAAAAACTAAGATGTAATGTTTGCTAAGGTAGGCTTTCCCATGAAATCGAAATGTTCCGCTTCGCAACAAATTCCGTATTCGCATGGAGCTATAGTCTTGAAAATTAATGCTATATTTCACTCTTCTTCTTCTGTTTTTAGTTCAAATACAGTGTGTGAAAATTACTGTGAACAATGTTGCTATGCCTGAAAGATTTAGATTTGTTTTCCGGAGTTATTTAACAGATACCGCCCGAGTTAGCTCCGCGGTAGTGTGTGATGCTCTTATTTGAGAGGTCCCGGTTCGATTTCTTGACCACTCTGACTTTGGGCTAATACGAGGTGTTCCTCAGTCGGTATATAATGTTGTGATGATTTCTCTGCTACTATGTTTTTCTTACAGTCTTTTCCGTTTCGTTTCATTTCCTTCTCATGTTGCAATGTGCTTATAGCTTTCATTGCGGTGTCAAGACTTGTGGCGGAGATAACGGATGTTTGCTCCAGGAAATTTACATTAGAGGAGCTCCATTTTGCAAGGCTGCTGTTCATTGCCAATTTGACAGCTCTAGTAGTTCGGTGAGGGGGATGGACATTTTACGGGCGTAAAACTCTTACAGAACAAAAGGAAAGTTGATGATCCCGTGTCGTAGAGTAAAATTAAGCAGTCTTCCACCCATGATATAGAATAGGTTTGTGAGAGCTTATCAGTTAAAAAGCGTCACTATTCTGAGCTCCAGTAGTGAACTGGGTCTTCGAGTCGTCTGCGACTTGTGCACTATTGTGGATCCTTCACTTCAGCCTTTCCTTCGGTGGTTTGGTAGCAGTAACAGATCAACGTAGGTCGCAGTACGCGATGTCCCCATTCGTGGTATACTGCAACAAATATTTCTCTTTACTGCAACAAACAACTGTTTATTTCTTCCACAACTAATGCTCACTACAAATTTCCGGTCGAAACTGAACTCTGGGCATGTTTTCTTCCCGCTTTTATACTTTTTGGTCACGTAGCTGGAAATTTCCAGAAGCCATTGCACGTGCAAAATACGCTGGTGTCACAAACTCACTCAGAAGTAACAACGGGCTTCAACGTTAAAAAAAAACTTTCCGACATAACACGTATCCACTCGCACAGTTGTAACAATCACAGCTGTGATGTCAGAAGAACTACCCGATGGCATACGTGTCTACATACGCAGGGTAACATTGGATGCCAACAATCAATTATGACTTAAGAAGCAAGTCGTTCACACACATTCATCGATTACATAGCCACAATACCTTGTACCTATAATTTAATAGAAGGTATTTATTATACTTACTGGTTAGTGGCAACGCCATAGGACGAATTTTAAAAATAATTATAGAGACGTAATAAAACTAATATGTTACTTATTACATCACAAATATATTAGAGGATTTTATAAACTGTGAAAGCAAGAAAAAGAAAACAAGTATTTTATACCATGAGATGGCTCCGTTGTGATACACGAGGCTCGCAATGGGTTTTTTCGAGGGTTTTCTCGGGTCTGCAGGGAAATGCTGCGGAGATTTCTTTCATTCCTCGAATTTCCCGTACCGTTTTCAATCAAGTAGAAGTATTGGAAGTTATGCTGCGACCGAGGTGATGATATTTGGCATCGTAATTGCTGTTCTCTCCGATGGGGTGGCCTAGCGGTCCTCTGTCTCCGACGAGGTGCAGTTCCTAAACCCGTGTGGGCTGACCTATCTGGCAAAACCTAGCGGAGGGATGTACTACCAGCATCGTAAAGGGACCTTTGGTCAGCACAATTGCTCGGCACACCTAATGTTTCTCTTCATCTTCCGCCTCCACCCAGGGGTCTGACATACAATAGCGACAAGGTGCTCAGTGTCAAATCACATTTGGCAATAGTTCAGTCCAGTCCAAGTCTGTTATATAATTCAAATGATTTCCGATTTACGTTGGTCAATTTAATGGTACCTAGTCGGACATAAACAAAAGCGTAACATTATTAATGTTATACAAATGTAGTTACAGTTGAGATTTGTGGCCTTTTAGCCATTGCTAGAATTTGTTTGTGTGTGCACTTTCAAACAACAATAAAACTTGTTTTTTAAGAAATTTTCTCTGCGCATTTAGATGGTCCTTGCCCGATTATTTGTTGCGGTAAATCTTTGTTTTTCCGTTTTCTAGCATTGCTGCGATTCAACACTAAACATCGTTGTATTTTTAAACAAATGAGATCACATATAGTGAATGTCTATTTATTGTTCTTTATAGAGTCAAAAGGTTGTGCTGTGAAGAATATAAGAAATTGAAAACATAATTTTAATTTTCAGCTTGTTTCATCACGTAAGCGCTAAGGTCCCCTACCTATTAGCAGGGTAGCTCGAAAACAACCCATTAGGGGATTTAATCCCGAAGAATACATCACTCTTGTGAAATGTTTATTAATATTAACACTATTATACATTAGACTTATGAAATATATTCCGTATTACTCAATCTCTGTCCCTTCTACATCGTGCAGATTTTGCAATAACATTTGAGAGTTGTTTCTACATTTCTCTAATTCTTGCACGCCTCAAACACAGATGTCCCTGACTTTCTCTTAAAGAGTCTGTCCATTCTGTTTCTCTGTCTGTCTGCCCACGTATCTTCTTCCTGTTCTAGAGTCCCACATGATATTACTCTAAGTCCATCTGTTGTTACACGTCCTTGCAATGTGAGCTCCCCATTTCCATTTGAGACGATCTGCAATGATAATTGCGTCTCTCACTCCCGTGCTTCGCCTATCTCATCAGTTTCCACATTAAAGTAAATGGAAATAAAGGGTGCTAATATTGTTTTAAATATAGTTAAAATGCATAGATTAACTATTGATTTGTTCGGGAAAATCTCTAAGTCTAATTTTAAAGCATACATCAGTTTATCAAGCAAATTCCAAAACCATTTCCAAAGAAAACTAGGCGATTTTTATTCAGCACTGTATTGCAGATTTGATGAATAAGTTTTAGGTATGTCACTTTTTATGAAGTAATTCCTACAAAATATCTGATGCTCAACAAATACAGAACATCGAATTTTAGTGAAATACAATGATTCCACTCAGTGACTAGAGATAGAAAAATATTTGTGTACCTATAATTATTCTCCTTTATTGCTATCAGTGCCCTAAGAAATAATAATGTTAAATGTATCTATAAGTATTAAGATGTAAAGTGAAGTTCCTTTGGACATTAAATAGATTGTTCCATGCTGGTAGCGTAGCTGATTCTTTGATAAGGCTTGCAGAAAGAAAAATTCCAGCACGGAAAAAGGTTGAGATTCAGCACACAACACCCACCTGTTGCGAGAGCAAAGCAATTAGTGTGATTGACGGAGACAAGTGACCGAGCTGACAGAATTCCTGTCACACTTTCCGTTTGGCCAAACCCACCTTTTCTTAGTGTAAAGGGAAATGAACTAATTCGCTTGCACAACGCGCCTGTCTGTCATCCTGCAAGCGATCTTTTCAATCAGCTAATTACCCTCTAATTGGTGCACATTGCTACACAAAGGAATGGATTCCTTGGCACAGGATTCTCTCACGTAAGATCTGGAACCAGTCGCTATCTTTCCATAACTTTGCACCTCTTGGGCAACGTATTTACTTTTCATTAAGATGTCCGTTAGACAGCGTACACCTTATGTATTAACATGCATAACGCTGTTTTTATTTTCGATATATTTAATTATTTAAACTGAATTCAAAATGGATAAGTTTGAAAAACGCTGTTAAGAAGAATTTAAGTCAGACGTGCAGAAATGTCGCTCTATTCTTCCCGAGACCCTTGGACTACAAGCCTCTTGTAATTTCAGGTTGTAAAATATTCCTGAAGACTGTTTCACAATTTTTACAGCATTTATTAATTCTAAACTGTATCAGTAATTTGAAAAACGAAAAACATCCATTTTTTAAAAATATAAGTTAAAAACATATGTTGTTTCTCAGTTTTCATATTATAAATTAATGTAAAAGAGAAACTTGTCCTGAATAAACTATGACTTCTATAGACGATTAAAGATTCCATTGATTTTAAAAGAGAAGCATGTTCAGATCTAGTTAGTCTTCTATATTCACAGGAAGCTGTTACGGTTAATTACAAAAAGCTATTGGGTTCATTCAGTATTCAATGACGATCTTATAATATAGTATGATGGTAAAATGGAATTTATTGGCTTAATTCTTGTTTAAACTAATAATGTAATGAATATTGCAACACATTAATAATTTTGAGTGAATATCCAAAAAAATAAGAGAAAAAGTGTTCGAAATACTGAGATTATCCTTATGAGGGGAGAAAGAGAGTTCGGTTTCCTGGGAGGGAATATGTTACAAGGAAAGGTATGGAAATGTTTAAATACTTTCATAAGATACCTGAGGTATAGATTTCAAAACCTGGTGGCAGGAGTATTTCAAGAAGACAACCAGAACTATTGCTCGTCCTGGTATTCTTATTGTGAGCCTGGGCTGGCTCTTTCAAAGTGTAAACTCTAACCTATGAGGCACATGAACATTTTGAGTGCATTATTCGGCACTCTTTCAAGTTAGCAAAATGGAACACTAGTTCAGACCTGCAGCATATTGGGGCAGTGGTTGTCCAAATAAACAATAAGAAAATAATATAGTAGAGGAAAAAATATAACGAGGCGTGTCCGGAAAGTAAGCAAGCAAGTCTCGATTTGGAGAAAAAAAGACAAATATTTTCACAATATTTGCACATAATAGAGAATTCCTTAACCACCATTATTCAGGATTTGGCATAGCGGGGAATCAATAGGGTATGCCCTATTCATAGAAAGCTGCCGCCAGTGAAGACAGCCACTGCTAAGCACCATGTTTTGATCATCATCTCTGCCAAAGCGCCTTCCTCTGAATTCACGCTTCAGATTCAACAACAACTGATTGCTCCCAACCAAATTGTTGAATAACGGCAGCAGCATGGGGATGTGCATGATTCAGCACAATGCCTTAACTGAGCATTTTCTTTTGAATTGCTCGCCGAAGATTTCTCAATATTTCAAAGTATCGTGCCGAATTGACGGTTGCATCTCTGGGAAGGAACTCAACAAGCAGAGTGCCCCGTCTGTTCCAGAACACAGTGTACAGGATTTTTCGTTGTTTTGAATTTTTGTCGTTTGTAGAATCCTGTGAGCCTCCTCTCCATCGACTGTTATTTTGATTTTGGAGTGACACGGCAAACCCAAGACTAGTTTAGGAATTTATCTCCCATATCACTGTATCGAATAAGAAATGTTAAAGCTCTGTCCAACGATAGCACAGTTTGCGATAATTTAAGCGCTTTGTGAGAATCTCATATAAAACAGTATTCGAAATTTGTGGAAACACATCAGAAAGCATTCCTATTGGGAACCACCCGGACGCCGCTTTGTCCACTATAAATCCCACATACATCAGCCTTGGAGAGACACGAATAATCTAACCACTCTGCCGCCTTTGACAAAAACATATTATACCTAATTTGAACTATACAGTGTGATCTGTTATTCAATAAGCTAAAATTGGCAGGATGGCCTTCATATTAAAAATCTGATGTGTACCATTCACACGACTTTCTCCATATCCCTGCAACAAATAATTCTTTAAAAGCTTATACTTCTATTTACTTTATGCTAATCAGAAAAAAATAGCAGAAATAGTCTAATTACTCGCTTCCTTGTAAGTAGAAGCGAAATAAGGGACAACCGTAGGTTAAAGTGATAGACAAAAGCTGGTTGCTATGACAATGAAGTTCCTTTGTTTATATGGATAGGAGTTGACAAGTTCCTGTATGAGAAAAGTATACATTTTTCATAGCAGAAACCAAAAGTAAGGAATGTCACAAAAACGACGAACTCCACGAAAAAAATGTATATAACATAAATTGTGTGTTTCAATGTGCTCTACATTTTTTCTGTAATAAGTTTTTGTCCATCTCTTACGGTTTAGCAGTTATTCAAAATTTAGTAAAATTCATCCAGAATAAACTACTCTTCAGAGGCTATTCCCAGAAAATTCAAGATATACATTTTATTTGTCAGGTAAATATGTTTAATATACGAAATTTCAATCAAAATCGTTAGAGCCATTTTTGAGAAAATCAAAATTTTCGAAAAAAGTTCCATCTAAAGGGTAGTTGGGGGTGGGGGGATTTTTCTCAAAATCTTCGTGTCGCATCCCTGGAAGATACTAAACTTAAATAACAAGTTTGGTATTTTACCGACTATTCGTTTTTGAATTATCGTGTTCACAGACACACGGACACACACACACACACACACACACACACACACACGGACCTTTTTGTGAAAATGCTTTTTTTGGATATTGGGGACCCTAAAACATATATTTCCGGTGAAATATCGGTATCGAATTTTTGGTGGAGTGCAATACTTTCTCTATACACTATGTACATAGTGCGTATGGAGAAAGTAAAAAACTGTTATAAAGATATGCAGTGAATATAACTTTGAAAACCATACAGGAACTATTGACTTAGCGAAAACTTTAGATCAGATTAAAAGACCTGTAATGTTGTGTATATTAAAGAAGAGGGCTCATTCAATGCGGATAATAAAGGTTATTCAAAGTTTAAAGGTGTAAAGCACAAACATAGTAATTAAAATGAACAAACTGTGTTTCAATGGTTGTAACCTATCTCTAATTCTATTCAATGAACAATGACGAAATTCTTAAAGAGTGGAAAATTTTAGTTGATAAACATATAATCTCAAGACAAAACTTTGGATGCATGATTATTATCAGATGATGAATGGTTTTAATATTTGATACGGAAAATCCAATATGCAAAATATTAATTAAACGAAATGTGTAGAACAAAAAATTAACTGAATATATATTGAAAAATCTTATGTGTTCCATTCACACAACTTTCTCTGCCTATTCTGTAACAAATTAATGATTCTTACATAAGCTTACTCATCTATCTATTTCATCATAATCAAGATAAATATTATCAGCAATAGTCGTATTACTTAGTTCCTTATAAGTAGAAGGGATATAAGGGAACATATTAGGCTAAACCGATAGTAAACTCTTTTAAAAAGTTGCTCTTTGCAAAAAAAGACCAAAATATATAAATTCCGCTGAGAAACGTTTCAAATTTTTAAAAATAAAATTAATAACAAGGAATATCTCGTAAATGGTTTACTCCAAAAATGTATAGGATATAAATGGTGTGTTTTAACAAGATCTGTAGTTTATATGTATTAAGTGTTTATCTGTTTCTTACGCTAACTAATTATGCAAAACTCATCAAGAAGAGGGCTTAAGAGGCTATTTCTAGTAAATTCAATTATATATTAGTTTTATGTAAATATGTTTAATACATGGTATTATTTTTAAGAAAATGACATGTTTAAATATTTCCATGTAAAGGGTTGTTTTGGGTCGTGGTTCTTTAAAATCTTCGCATCGCATCTTTGGAAGATGTTGAACTTTATTATCAAGTTTGATATTATGCGTTAAAACCTTAAATTTCGACTCTAAAAGTTCTGTAATTACATTTTATTTTCTTGTCAATACAGTAATAAAAGGAAACGTGAATCTGTATGAGAAAGAAATAAAGAAAGAAAGAAATATGGTGGAAATGAGAATGTGATGTGCTGTGTGCATTATTTGATGAAGCCAAAATGTATGTAAATAATAGAGAGAAGGAACCATCTAGAACCATCTATCTGAACATCACTAAGTTAACCTAACTAAAATATTACCTAAAAGATAACTGCATTATTTTTATTTGGCTTTAAAATTCATTTCAGCTGTTATGGAAAAAGACTGCAAGTTGTCGGATTAAAAGTATTTGCATTTAGTATAGAAAATATTGAATCATTATTCCTTGTATATATTCAAATGTAATACGATGATTAATTTTTCAGGTTATAGGATTTATGCCATAAATTTGTTACAATTGTTCAAGGAAAATTTACAGACATGTTTAGCTCTCACGTTCTAGATGATAGAGATATAGTATGGTTCATTATGCTATATAATATCTAACTATGCCTTCATAATTAACCAACAATGAAGGTATAAATTACAAGTAGTAGTGTTGCGTTTATTTTGCTATTAATCTGTTCATACCATTTTGTTTGGAGCTCTAAACAATGCTGGTTTTAATTGTTTACTCTTGTTGTATTAGAATTTATTTTGGCAATTTCTAAATTTGTATTCTTTGTTCTTTCCCTACATTTATTGTTTTTATAGCTTTAAATTAGATAATATTTAGAAGTATTTCTTAAAAAGATTTAAATTTCACATTTTTAACTTTATATTGCGTACTTTATTTTGGTAAATTCTTCTTCTATAAACCTTCTTTATTTCAGATAAGCAAACAAAGAAAACATTATTTAATCAAATATTGGCAACATTGATACTCATTGTCGGATATGCCTGAACGCCGATGCGTTGTTAGTTATCTATGACCATAATTTAACACTTCAGGAAATAGACTGTGCTGTTTATATTTGTATATTCATTTACTAGTTAATCCAATATTGCAGGTGTTTAACTAATGAAATAATGCCCGACATCTGAATAACCTTTATTCTAACTATACAGATGCACGTATGGAAGCCTAAACTTAATAATTGATAACTTTTATGCACGAAAGCTTTGTTTTTGTTTTGTTCTTAAATATATTTCATTTTACGTCACTTTAAGTTCTAGGTCCTATCCCGATGAATCTGTTTAGTAGGATAACTGTTGACAGTATGAACTGGACAATAGCCCTTCAGGACAATCCCCATAACATACTAACGCAGATGGCGTTAGGGTGTCATGGTCTGACTGCTTTCACCACCTGCGTATATCATATAACATAGCCTCTACTTTAGCTGCTTCTACTGTCTGTAGTCAGATGATAGAGTTCAGATAGCCTTTTGAGGCCACATCTCACATTTTACTACCACATCTCACTACTACAAGCAGATGACATTAGGGTGCTGTTTTTAATTTAGCTGTTTTAACTGGCTGTGAATAGATGGAGGCGCAGGCGCTATTACCATATATTTACAGTCTTCTTATTATCGTTTAAGACTAAAGGTGATCTTTGGATGATGTCAAAATGTGCCTTGGTGACTGAGGGAAAGCATGAAAAAAATAGCAAAATTTGTCGCCAATGGGTTTGAACACGGGACCTCCTGAATGCGAGCCACAGACGTTACTGCCGAACCATCCCACCGTGTATTAACTATTCACCCTTAAGTACCGCCAAAACAAAATCCAGACAACCAGTGCACCGTTAAAATGTAATCTTAAGTCATTCGCACCAGAAATACTATCATATTTTTACTTTCTCCATACGCACTATCTACATAGTGTATAGAGAAAGTATTGCACTCCACCCAAAAATTCGTTACCGAAATTTCACCGGAAATATATATTTTAGGGTCCCCAATATCCAAAAAAAGCATTTTCACAAAAAGGTCCGTGTGTGTGTGTCCGTGAGACTGTGAACGCGATAACTCAAAAACGAAAAGTCGGTAAAATACCAAACTTGGTATTTAAGTTTAGTATCATCCAGGGATGCGACACGAAGATTTTGAGAAAAATCCCCCCACCCCCAACTACCCTTTACATGGAACTTTTTTCAAAATTTTTTATTTTCTCAAAAATGGCTATAACGATTTTGATTAAAATTTCGTGTATTAAACATATTTATCTGACAAATAAAGTGCATATCTTGAATTTTCTGGGAATAGCCTCTGAAGAGTAGTTTATTCTGGATGAATTTTACTACATTTTGAATAACTGCTAAACCTTAAGAGATGGACAAAAACTTACTACACAAAAAATGTAGAGGACATTAAAACACACAATTTATGTTATATACATTTTTTTCGTGGAGTTCGTCGTTTTTGTGACATTCCTTACTTTTGGTTTCTGCTATGAAAAACGTATACTTTTCTCATACAGTAACTTGTCAACTACTATCCATATAAGCAAAGGAACTTTATTGACATAGCAACCAGCTTTTGACTATCACTTTAACCTACGGTTGTCCCTTATTTCCCTTCTGCTTACAAGGAAGCGAGTAATTAGGCTATTTCTGCTATTTTTTTCTGATTAGCATAAAGTAAATAGAAGTATAGCTTTTTAAGAATTATTTGTTGCAGGGATATGGAGAAAGTCATGTGAATGGTACACATCAAAATTTTAATGATTACTTTTGCATGCGAGTAAATACAGCATGTAATGTACATACCAAGCCCTTATAGCATACTCTGTTACAAAGCCGATAATATTGATAGTTGCAACAAAATAAATGTGTACGTACACCATGATTTTAAAACAAACGAGCGAAAAGAAAGTAACATGCGATATCTTGCATATTGACCCATTTTGACAAATTCTAACCAAATTTCACACATAATTTTATAAAATGTGGTTCATCTGAAATTAGGCAAATCGGGATCAAATTTAACTTACTAAGGTATTTTATCAACGGCAGCTCATTTTTAAAAATAAATGGTACACTGTTACGCGAATTGCATTCTTCACAAACAATTGTCACCTTTTTCTTTTCGAGCACTGATTATACTTGTAGCGAAGCACCAGGGAAATAAAAGTTAATTTCAATCCTTTTAATCTAAGTGTTGGATATTTCTCACAAAACTTAAATAAACGGTCAATGTTATTCTTTTTCACCACTAGTTAATAGTTTACCAGCATTATGTTTTACGCAACTCGACGATGACGCAAAAACAAATTCACGGCAACCATCCTACAAGATTCTAAAACAACAACAAACAGTAACTGTAGTAAACAATATTCCGGATATTAGATGACTCATAAGAATTGCAGTCAGTGAAACTATATGTTATATTAACTGAAAGTATTTGTCTCGATATCACAAACTATGTTTCGTAAACTGGGAGTTCGAAATTTTCGTTATATATTTTAAGGGGTTTTGTATTACTAAAACAAAGAGTGAACAAAAATAAAAAGACAAACATATTCAAATATGGCATCTTAAAGTTATAATACTCAATAAACCGTAATCCGATACTTTAGTGTGCCCTATCATAGTAAACAAATACGTTTAATATATCTCGTATATATAATGTCACTGGAAATACATGTTTTGGGACCTCCTGAATTCAAAGAAAGCATTTTTAGAAAAAAGGTCCGTGTGTGTATGTCTGTGTGTAGGTGCGTGCGTGCGTGTGTGTGTGTGTGTTTGTTGGCAGCATAGCTCAAAAACGAAAATTCCGTTAAATATCAAACTTGATATTTAAGTTCAGTATCTTTCAAGGATGCGACACGAAGATTTCCAAAAAGATCCCACCCCCCAACTACATAGAAAAACTTTCGAACATTTTGATATTCTCAAAAATGGCTGTAACAATTTTCATTAAAATCTCTTATATTTAAGATATTTACATGAAAACTAAAATGTTTATCTTGCATTTTCTGGGAATATCTTCTGAAGACCTCTTTATTCCGGATGAATCGTTCTGAATTTTGTAGAAGCCTCTGAAGACCTGTTTTTCCGGATTAACTGTTCTGAATTTTGTACAACTGGTAAGGCACAAGAGATAGACAAAAACGTACTACACAAAAATGTAGATCTACTTAAAACACACAATTTATGTCATATACATATTTTAACATATACATATTTAACACTTATGTTAATGTTTATCTTGTTTAGCATGAAATAGATGGAAGAATAAGCTTATTAGCAATAAACTGTTACAGGAATGTAGAGAAAGTCACGTGAATGAAATGCATCTTATCGTCCTCCCCTCTCGGATCTTCGCTGTCTCGCCTTTAAGCAGATATTTACCTATACCCTCCGCGTCTTCCAGTAGCGCCCATAATGTTCCTAATTCTCCATTCGAGGTGGTAAAGGATCTCGGTAAATATTTTCCCTCCATTCCCCCGTATTCTTATATAGCGCCAAGATATGCTTCCAGCCCGCAAATAGTGCAGATTCTCATACTATTCTCATTGGTAATTTATATCATCCGCCATACTCTTAGTCTAATCAAGTAGTTTTATTAAATAACCCCGGAACCAAATAGGAATAACTAATGTTTAAAAATTAACCTATTATAATTGTCCAAAAAATGTCTCCATCATTCCGGCCATGATTCTTCGCGGGTAATATGCTATGCAGCATTTCAAGAATTTGCTTGTTACCCCTTTGGGCTCTGAACATGTCCGATAATGTCTTTGGCATATGCGAGTAAATATATGTAAATACATTACTAGCAGACAACACAGGAAACTCGCTTGATTTTACATGCACAAAATTAGTGACATGGCTCATTAGTGCTGCCTCACGGCTTGGCCGGAAGTACATAGTACCGCTGCGGTAATTGAAAAACCCCACTTTCATTTTCTAATTAACTAAGTCGCTTTATATACGCACGAAAAACAAAGCAATATATTCCAGGCGTGAACTTCGAATTAAAGTATTTTAAGCCGTTATATGAGAGAAATAAATAATATGCAATTAATGAAGGGTTAAATTAAGAATGATTTAAATTTAAAAACACTTCATGCAATTAATTCAGAAATTGTCTACATGTAAATTCCACCAAGCCTTTCACTGGCAACACTTTTAGCTCCTGTACCGCTTTTGCTTAGCGGTCGTGTCATGTTATTAGTCTTTTCTAAGTAGTTGGATGGAAAGTGAACAATTATCTTGTGAGAAAGTTTATTTTATTCGCATGTTTAATCCAGATGGGTACCTACACTTCCGACCACCAGCTACTTCAGAAAAATAAACACATAAGCGTTCACGATGCAGGCAATATTTAAACTAAGTGAACTCAGCAAAAGCAAAAGACACACAGCCATAGTTTGGATAATCAGATTGTTTGTAAATGCTTTAAAATAAGGATTTAAATTCATGTTGTGTATTACATAATATCTATAAAGTCAGTTAACTAAGGTTTTATTTAAACCTTACTAAAAATCTTATGCGTTCCATTCACACGACTTCACACTACCTGTTCTGCAAACCAACAATTCTTAGAAAAGACCATTCGTTTATTACATCATGCTAATCGAGGCAAGCAGTAATTGTCTTATTATTTGCTTCCTTCTAAGCAGAAGAAAAATGCATTAGGACTGCCTCCGTGGTCGAGTGGTCAGCGAGCTGACTTTTCACCCACAGGTCCCGGGTTTGACTCCCGGATGGAGTGGGGAATTTGTCTTTAGTCAGATTTATTCCTTATCCCCCACAGAGTCTGGAAGTATATATATGAGAGTGAATGTGTATGTGTGTGTGTGTTTGAGGAAAATAAAATGATTTAAACCTACAGACAACGAGTTGTTTCAAGTGCAAAGATGCCGATATGGCCTTAGATTTTAAAGGGGGCTATATAAATGAAACAAAAAACGTGCATTAGGCTAAAGCAACAGTCAAATATTTTGATAGCTGGTCGGTATGTGAAAAATTGAAGTAAAACAAAATAGATATGAAATAAAAGGTGACTGCCCGTTTGAAAAAACCTACGTAGTTTACAATTGAAGGTAATAATAAGAAATGTCTCAGAAATGGTCAATTTTACAAAAAAGTGTATACAACATAAATTATGTGTTTTAACGAGTTTCAATATTTTTGTATAGCAAGTTTCTATCTCCCTTGGTTAATCGGTTATGCAAAATTCACCAAAATTCTTCCGAAATGAAGACAACTTCAGAGCCTATTCTGAGAAAATTCAAAACATATATTTTATTTTTATGTAAACATCTTTAATATACAGCATTTTAAATAAAATCGTTAGAGCCATTTTTGAGAAAAGAAACATTTTCAAAAAAAATCTGATGTGTACCATTCACATGACTTTCTCCATATCCCAGCAACAAATTATTCTTAAAAAGCTTATACTTTTATTTACTTTATGCTAATCAGAAAAAAATAGCAGAAATAGTCTAATTACTCGCTTCCTTGTAAGTAGAAGCGAAATAAGGGACAACCGTAGGTTAAAGTGATAGTCAAAAGCTGGTTGCTATGTCAATGAAGTTCCTTTGTTTATATGGATAGGAGTTGACAAGTTCATGTATGAGAAAAGTATACGTTTTTCATAGCGGAAACCAAAAATAAGGAATGTCACAAAAACGACGAACTCCACAAAAAAAATGTATATAACATAAATTGTGTGTTTTAATGTGCTCTACATTTTTTGTGTAGTAAGTTTTTGTCCATCTCTTACGCTTTAGCAGTTATTCAAAATTTAGTAAAATTCATTCAGAATAAACTACTCTTCAGAGACTATTCCAGGAAATTCAAGATACACATTTTATTTGTCAGGTAAATATCTTTAATATACGAAATTTTAATCAAAATCGTTAGAGCGATTTTTGAGAAAATCAAAATTTTCGAAAAAAGTTCCATGTAAAGGGTAGTTGGGGGTGGGGGGATTTTCTCAAAATGTTCGTGTCGCATCCCTGGAAGATACTGAACTTAAATACCAAGGTTGGTGTTCACAGACACACGTACACACGGACACACACACACACACACACACACACACACACACACACGGACCTTTATGTGAAAATGCTTTTTTTTTGGGATATTGGGGACCCTAAAACATATATTTCCGGTGAAATCTCGGTATCGAATTTTTGGTGGAGTGCAATACCTTCTCTATACACTATGTACATAGTGCGTTGGAGAAAGTAAAATGCAAAGGGTAATATGAAGTGTTTTGTGTGTTTAAAAGATGTTTTCGTTTTTGAGCTATGCTATCCACATATAGACTCGCAGATCTTTTATCCTTTTTTTGACTCAGCGCACCTCAAAATATATATTTCCGATGAAACCTCGACATAGAATTTTTTTGTTGAATACAATAGCTTCTCTCCATAGTAACTGTAGAAAAAGTAAACATATTATAACTATTGCCGTATAAAATGCATTGTTCACTGCACGGAATGCTGCCGATACTTTGGTTTCCTATAATAGGTATTATTTGCTTTCTCTAACACGTATGGTATTGCAGTCCACTCAAAAATTAAATCTCAATCGCTAACAAAGGCTTGTATGAACTCTGACTGTCCGCCTCCCTCCAAAAAAGCATTTTGTGTGTGTGTATGTGTATGTGTGTTTGTGTGTGTGGTAGCAGCATAACTCAAAAATGGAAAAGTTACCTTCCAAAGATACGACATGAAGGTTTTCAAGTAAATACTCCAACCCCAAGCTACTATTTATTAGGAATTTCTTTTGAAAATGTGATTTTCCCAAAAGTGTGTAATGATTTTGATTAAAATTCTACATTTCAGGGTATTTTTATGAAAAATATAATGTATATATTTACTTCTCTGGAATAGAATCTGAATGGTGGTTGTATAACTAGTAAACCATAAAAGACAATATCTTGTGGAAAATATGTAGAACTTGTTAAAAAGCAGAATTTATCAAACACTTTTTATTCATGTTTTTCCTTTGAAATAACCACTTCCTGGATAGCTCTTTATTATCGATTCCAATTTAAAACATCTTTAACATTCTAAAATGGAACTAAATCATTTTATTGTTCTGGTCAGGTCAAGAGAATGGAATTTCAAAGCGATTCACAGGGATCACCTTTTAAAATATTTTAATATAAGCCTAGTGTATTGCCTTATTTCTTTGTGCCTAAAAGGACATCATGTGTCTTATACTAATACAATATTTCTTCATAAATTTATCTGGATTAATATAAAGAATATAGAAGAGTAAGCTTTTTTTTACAAAAATCTTGATGTGTTGCATAGACACGACTTTCTCTGTATCTCTGCAACACATTATTGTTAAAAAGCTTAGGCTTCAATTTACTTCATGCTAATTGAGAAACATTAGAATAAATAGTCTTATTACTTGCTTCCTTTTAAGTAGAAGCGAAATAAAGGAATAGCATAGGTTAAAGTGATAGTCAAAACATGGTTGCCATGTGACTGAAGTTTCTTTGTTTGTATGGACAGGAGTTGACAAATTCCTGTATGAGAGAAGTATAAGTTTTTCATAGTTGAAACTAAAAACAAGGAATATCTTAAAAACGATCAATTCCACGAAAAAATGTGTATAATATAGGTTGTGTGTTTTAATTTGCTCTACACTTTCTCTGTGGTAAGTTTTTATCCATCTCTTACGGTTTAGCAGTTATGCAAAAATCCGTAGAATTTATCCAAATAAATTAGTTTTCAGAGGCTATTCCCAGAAAATTCAAGATATACATTTTATTTGTCTAGTTAATATATTAAATATACGATATTTTAATCAAAATCTTTAGAGTCATTTTAAGAAAATTATTTTTTTTTAAATTTTGTCCATGTAAAGGGTAGTTTGGGGTGGGTGGATTTTTCTTGAAAATCTTCGTGTCGCATCCTTGGACAATACCAAGCTTAAATACCAAGTTTGGTATTTAACGGTCTATTCATTTTTGAGCTGCCGCCCACAGACACACATACACAGACAGACACACACACATACACGGACATTTTTTAAAAATGCTTTTTTTGGTTTCAGGAGGTCAAACATGTATTTCCTGTGAAATCTCGGTATGGAAATTTTGGTTGCAATACAATACCTTCTCCATACACTATATACGTAGTACGTATAGAGAAAATAAAAATCTGATGTGTACTACTCACATGACTTTCTCTACATCTCTGCAACAAATTATTCTTAAAAAGCTTATACTTCTATTTACTTCATGCTAATCAGAAAAAAATAGCAGAAATAGTTTTATTACTTGCTTCCTTGTATGTAGAAGCGAAATAAGAGACTACCATAGGTTAAAGTGATAGTCAAAAGCTGGTTGCTATGTGACTGAGGTTCCTTTGTTTGTATGGATAGCAATTGACAAATTCCTGTATGAGTTTTTCAAAGCGGAAACCAAAAACAAGGAATGTCTCAAAAACTAAAAACTCCACGAAAAAATGCATATTACATAGATTGTGCGTTTTAAAGTGCTCTACACTTTTCGTGTTGTAAGTTTTTGTCCAACTCTTACGGTTTAGCAGTTATTCAAAATTACGTGAAATTCATCCAGAATAAAGTACTCTTCAGAGGCTATTCATGGAAAATTAAAGATATACATTTTATTTGTGAGATTAAATATCTTTAAATCACAAAATTTTAATCAAAATCGCTAGAGCCATTTTTCAGAAAATCAATATTTTCCAAAAAAGTTCCATGTAAAGGGTAGTTGGGGGTGGGGGAATTTTTCTCAAAAGCTTCATGGACCTTTTTCTGTCTTATTTTAAGTAAAGGGGACTCTAAAAAATATATATTTCCGGTGAAATCTCGGTATCGAATTTATGGGTGGAGTGCAATACCTTCTCTATACACTATGTATATAGTGCGTATAGAGAAAGTAAAAATAGGTTGTTGAATCACTAGACAAAGTCATGTGTGAGGTTTGTATTTACTTATTTTTGGCAGAAACTCATTTGTGTGTTTCACACTAGCCCTGGGTGAGCCAATTTTTATAGATTTGAATTCAGCCCATGAACATAGATAGGCTTAGGTTAGCGGTGAAAGGACAGGATTACAGAAACACTTTGCTTGAGTGACTAAAGCTATTTTTCACAACGATGACTACACCAATACCTGCCTAAGTCCGTGTTCTATTGGTTTGATGTGAAAAGTCTAGCCCTCAATGAACACTTTTAGTTTCAGGCTAAAAATGAAGGGATGTTGAAGCATCCAAGGGGTAATGAAGTTCTAAAACAATATAAGGGGTGGGGGCTGGGAGTGGCGGTGCGATTTAGCATTTGCTTACCAGCATAAGCCACTGCGCGTTATGTTCGCAAGGTTCCATCCACTGAAGTGTATTTAACTTATTTGCAGAAAAATGTAGACTCTCCCATATATCGCAGTAATTTATTTCATACAAAAGGTTTTCATATTTACACAACAATAGAAGACCTGATCCTGTTTCAATATAAGATTAAGTTGAAATAAATTCTCTGAAACAAAAATGAAAAAATGAGTAATTTAAATTCGGTGCAAAAAGTAGTTAGAAATGGGATTTTATTGAATTCAGCTGCTAATAATGAAGCAAAAATAGTCTAATGCTTATAGAGGAAGGGTGGTTGAAAAATGAGTCATTCGCCTGCGGTGCCAAATGTAATAAAACCGGGGGTTGAATATTATCAAAAAAGATGAATAGCCATGTCAATAGAAAAGCTCTGAATACTTAAGTGTCCTACAACTTGAAGAGAAATATGGGAATACACAGGCTAAAACAACAGTCAAATCTTTTAAAAAAAAATATGATGTGTTACATTCACATGTCTTTCTCTATTTCTGCAATAAATTATTTTTAAAAACCTTAAGCTTCTATTTACTTCCTGCTAATCGAGAAAAAATTAGCATAAATAGTACTTTTTCTTGCTTTATTGTAAGTAGAGGCGAAATAAGGGAGTACCATAAGTAAAAGTGAAAGCCAAAAGCTGGTTGCTATGTGACTGATGTTCCTATGTTTGTATGGACACGAGTTCACAAAGTCCTGTATGAGAAAAGTATGCGTTTTATAGCTGAAACAAAAAACAAAGAATACCTCAAAAACAATCACCTCCACGAAAAACATGTATATATCATAAATTACGTGTTTTAAAGTGCTCTACATTTGTTGTGTAGTAAGCTTTTGTCCATCTCTTACGGTTTAGCAGTTATGCAAAATTCCGCAAAATTCCGTAAAATTGACCCAGAATAAAGATGTCTTCAGAGGCTATTCCCAGGAAATTCAAAATATACATTTTATTTGTCAGGTAAATATCTTTAATATACGACATTTTAATCAAAATCGTTACATCCTTTTTTTAGAAAATCAAAATTTTCGAAAAATTTTCTATGTAAAGGGTAGTCGTGTAATCTTCGTGTCGCATCCCTGGAAGATACTCAACTTAAATACCAAGTTTGGTATTTTACCGACTTTTCGTGTTTGAGTTATCGTGTTCACAGACACACGGACACACACATAGACCTTTTTCTGAAAATACAAGGGACCCTAAAATATATATTTCCGGCGAAATCTAGGTATCGAATATTTTGGTGGAGTGCAACACTTTCTCTATACACTATGTACATAGTGCGTGTAGAGAAAGTAACTAGTCGTTATATGAAAAAATTAATTAAAACAAAAGAGAGATGAAATGAAAGGTGATTTGGTATTTACAGTTGAAAGCAATAATAAGGAATATCTCAGAATTGGTAAATTCTACAAAAATTATATATGACATAAATTATGTGTTTTAAAGGGTTTCAATATTTTTGTACAGTAAATTTCTGTCTATAGCCTATAGTTTATCAATTATGCAAAATGCAATAAAATTCACCCAGAATGATGGCACCTTCAGAGGCTATTCTCAGAAAATTCAAGACTTATTTTGTAAGTTATGTAAATATGTTTAATATACAGTATTTTAATCAAAATCATTAGAGCCATTTTTGAGCATATCAAACATTCGAAAAATGTTCTATGCAAAGGTTAATAAGGGTGGCGGAATTTCCTGAAAGTGTTCAATTGCATCCTTGGAAGATTTGGTATTTAATGGAGCTTTCGTTTTTTATTTACGTTGTCCACAGACACACATACACGCAGACATACACGGATTTTTTTCTAAAACTGCTATTTTGGATACAGGAAATATAAAAACATGTATTTTCGGAGAAAACTGGATATTGAATGTTTGGGTGGAATTCAGTACCCTCTCTACCCATTATGCACATTGCACCTATGTACCTAAGTGCTAGGGAAAGTAAAAAGTACTCAAATTCCTTTTTCAAGATGGTTGTCAGCAGATATAGCGCCTCCTACTCTTGTATTAGCATTGGTTGATTAATCTCTAGTTACAACAGGGTTTTTTTTTTTGTATTAATTGAATTTTTACTTTCTCTTCACATACTATGTAGACAACATATAGAGAAGGTATTGTATTCCAACCAAAAATTCGATACCAAGGTTTTACCCGGAAATACATATTTTGGAACTTCCTAAATACAAAAAAAATATAAGCATTTATATTTGTGTTTGTGTATGTGTGTGAACAGGATAGCTCAAAAACGAGAAGTCCTTGATATTTAAGATCAATAACTTCCAAGGATGCGACACGACGATTTTCAAGATCTCCTCACCCTCAACTATCCTTTACATGGAAAACATTTAGAAAAGTCTGATTATTTCAAAAATAGCTCTAACGATTTTAATTAAATTCCTAAAACCATAAAAGATAGACAGAAACGTACTGCACAAAAATGCATATTCCTCTAAAGCACACAATTTATGTCATATACAATTTTTTCGTGGAGTTGACCATTTTCGAGATATTCCTTGTTATTAGTTATATTTATAAAAGACTTAAAACTTTTCTCATATGGGAATTTGTCAACTCCTGTGCACGCAAATAATCGAACATCAACACCAGAGCAACCACATTTTAAAACATTTGACTGTCGGTTTTGCCTAGAGTATTCCCTTATTTCTCTTCTACTTATAATAAGACCGTTTCTGCTAAATGTTTATCTCGATTAGCATGAAGCTTGCTAAGAGAGCCCCTATAAATAATAATTAATGGCCAAATTGTTCCTATGCACAAACCAAGAGTAAATAATGCAAAATGGGGAGAACGGTATAGGCTATATTTCCAGTAAAAGATGTGGGACAGAAATTTGCAATTAATATTTGCAATTTTTTTTTACAAAGAGTACAACAGTACATATGTTAAGTATGGAAATGTTAAGAAGTAGAAAACGATATGCAAATATTTCAGGGCAGATTTTTTACTTTTTTCTATTACGTACATAGTACTTACAGAAGCTATTGTGTTTCACCCAGGGATTACACTGAAAATACACATTTCAGAGGTTCCTAAATTTAAAAAAAAAGTCTGAAATGTTACATCCACGTGACTCTTTCTAGCATTCTGCAAGGAAACTTATCTTACAAAAGATTATTTTATCTACGTCATGTTAAGCAGAATTTTCTTATTGCTTACCTTTTTGTGGGTAAAAGGGAAATAAGGGATTACACTAGGCTAAAGCAAAGAACAACCTTATAAAGCTGGTTTCTATAATTGAACTTTTGTTCTCTTAGCTTGCCAGGAGTGTACAAAATCTATGAAAATTAAGATGCTTCCCGTTTGAGGAAAGTTTTAAGTGCCTTAAAACGAATATCTGAAACATGTGGCAATTTAATAAAAACCATAAGAGTCATTCTTGAAAAAATCAAAATTTTCGAATAATGTTCCTGTAAAGGGTAGTTGTGAGTGGGGAAATTTTCTTGATAATTTTCGTGTCGCATCCTTAGAAGATATATTCACTCACTCACACACACACACACACACACACACACACACACATATACATACATACACGCGTGCGGATATGTTTCTTAGAATGTTTTTTGGATTCAGGGGGTGAACTGTAGAATTTTTTGGGCGGAACACAATATATTGTACATTGTGCAAACGTGCTAGAGAAAGTAAAAAGCATTTTAAAAAAAGGTTCTTATGAATCTGTGTGTGTGTGTGTGTGTGTGTGTGTGTGTGTGGACAGCATAAGTCAAAAACGATAATTACGTTAAATAGCAACCTTGGTATTTAAATTCAGAATCCAGGGATGCGACATGACGATTTTCAAGGATCCCCCCTACGTCATACTACCCTTTACATAGACAATATTTCGAAATTTTCGATTTTTCAAAACTGGTTCTAATGATTTTTGTTAAAATGTGTTTAAAATATTTATATGAGAAATGAAATTTATTTTTAAAAGTTCTGGAAATAGCCTCTTAAACGCTCTCCACTCTGGGGATTTTTGCATAATCGATAAACCATTTGAGATGGAGAAACTCTTATTGCAAAAAATGTAGATACTTATCTCCTATAGATTTTAGTGAATTTAACCACTTCCAAAATAGTTATAGATATTGGTTGCAGTGATAAAATACTTATATTTTTCTCAAAAGGGAAGTCGTCATTCGTTTCATATACATTGGTTTACTCCTGGCTAAGCAAAGATCTCACCGGGGATAGCTTTTAAAGAGTTTAACTTCCCCTTTAGGCTAGGGTATATTCCTTTATTACTCACTTTGTAAGTAAATAAGTAACAAAACCATTTTTGCTAAGGTTTATCTCGAATAGCATGAAATAGAAGAATAAGCTTTTTTTAAAGAATAATTAATTATTTGCTGAATAGATAGAGAAATTATTAATATATTTACTTTCTCTAGTAAGTATGTACAATATACGTGGTGGATAGAGAAGGTATTGAATTCCAACCAAAATTTCGGTACCGAGATTTCACCGGAAATACATGTTTTGGGACCCCGTGAATCAAAAAAAGGCATTTTTAGAAAAATATCCACGTGTGTGGTATGTGTCTTGTTTTTACAGCATGGTTTAAAAATGAAAACTTGGTATTTAAGTTCAGTGTTTACCAAGGATGCAACACAAAGATTTCCAGTAAAACCCCCACCTCCAACTTCTTTTACAGGGAACATTTTTTGAAAATTTTGATTTTCTGAAAAATGGTACAACGATTTTGATTAAAATAACATATAACATATGCTTAAGATATTTTCATAACAAACAAAAATTGCGTCTTGAATTTTCTGTAAATAGCCTCCGAAGACCTCTTCATTCTTGATGTGTGTAACTTATAAACCGTAGACAAAGCTTACTGCACAAAATTGTAAATGTCGTTAAAACAAACAATTTAGAATATACGTATTCTTCGCAGAATTAACCGTTTCCAATATATGCTTTATTATTGGTTTCAATTTTAAACTTTTCTTAAGTACGAAGTCAATTTTTATTTCAACTCTTAAGTTTCTACCAGGAAGGCAAAAGAGAACGAATTTCAATTGTTTTATATAATGATAACCTTAAATGATTTGACTATCGCTTTAGCCTCCCTTATTTCCCTTCTACTTATAAGTAAAAAGACAACGTGTGCCAACGTTTATCTCTATTAGTATAATGTGATAATAGAATAATATTTCATAAAGAAAGTTTGTTTGTGGAACAGCTAGAGAGAGGCGTACGAATGGAATATCCAATTTTTCTCTTTCATTCTATCAAGAAAGCAATGATGTTCTAAATAGTTTCATTAGCCATGGCAAAAAAATAAAACAGAACTCGCGTAAAACCTCAAAGTAGCTGAATTTCGACCTTAATTGGATTTTTGCTATCCTATAATTACTATGCTAGAGTTCGGCCTATAATGTGGCCGATGACCTTAGTGCTAATAAAGCAAATTGTTTAAATGCTGTTTACGTGCTGCGGTGAGAAAGCGAAGCCGGAGGAAGTTCTGACACCTGGGTGGTAACACATTGTCGAAAACCACCTCCAATGAATTTACATTTTCTCCTTGTGAAAACATGTGTCGATCCACCCGGAACCATTAACATGGATGCAATTATCGGATGGGAGACCCTATGATCGGCTACAGGTGAACATCCTACTCCAACCATTATCACGGAGTTAATCAGCGAGGGCGATGATGAATGTTGACTACGTCATGCCTCAAACTCGTCCTGTCGCAGAAACACACAAACCTCGTTTTTTATGGGGTCTCACGGTAAACTTTCCATAAGGCGCGGGTTCAAGGTCGCTGGTGACCTCCTGGTGAAAATTTCACGCACGGCGTCGAATATATCAGCTATCTTTGACAAGAAATAATTTATGTGGGTTCTGCTTGTGCTACCAGTTGCCGGAAATATATTCAGACTGTGCTTCACCTTCGACCAGCATCCAAATTCGCTAAGAATCTTGTACTACCATCTCAGAAAAGGGAAATCGTTAAGATGTCTTTCTTTTGGACAGTATCTTTGACACATTAATTTTTATTTCCTCTGACAAGTATTCCGTTCATACATAGTAAGTAGCTCGTATCGTATTCTACCCAAAAATTCGATACCGTGATCTCAACGAATTTTGAGAATCCCTGAATCCAAAAGAAGCAGTTTTACTTTCTCTAGCACGTATGTCTAATGTGCATAGTCGATAGAGAGTTTAACACTTTCTCTAATACTCAATTTTAACCTAGTTCGATTTGTTTACTTCTGAAGAATAAAATCTCTGTTTATAATTTCAATTGGAGAGGCTCTTCATATGGTTACACAATAATTTATAACTCAGGAAAAAAGCATTAGTCATGATTAATAAAACATCAGTGTTACAAGCTCCCGCCATATATCTAATAGATAAACATTGTTGTTTAACTAACTGCAGCATTCCACCTGAAAGTGGCATTTAACTGTCAAGCAATATTTGAATAGTTTCTACTTCCTCTAAACTATTTCCATCAATATTTACATAATGTTGAAATTCAAGTACTCTATTCTTGTATCTCTAGAATACAAAGTTGATATAGGAATTAAGCTGAAGAATTCCAATAATTATGCAGACATATTGTATTGCATTTCGTACATTGTGAAAATTCCATTATTTGTGTTCGGTATCACTTCCAAAGTAGCTCTTTAACACAACGCAATCCGCATTATCATCATCATCATCATCATCAACATTCAAGGTTTGGATCCTTCGGATCCGTTCCGTCCCCATAAGTCGAAATCATCTCTCTATCTCTTCCTCGGATTCTTAAGCCCCACTCATCATTATCATCATTTTCCTTGGATTTTCTAAGCTTCCAATCAGTTACTATTTTAGGGAATCTATTACTGCTCCTTCTGTATACATGTATCAAATTTATTTTATTCTGTTCGACCCTTTCTGTTAATTTAAATATATTTAATTATTTTCTTATTTCTTTTTGTTTCATATTCTAAACGAGAGTAACCAGCTCCTAAACTTAAAAACCTCAGCGTTTGCTGATTCAATTTTTACTTTCTCTAGCGCATACATAGTATACGTAGGTATTCTATTCTACCCAGAATTTCGATACTGAGATTTCATCGGAAATATATGTTTTGGGACCTCTTGAATCCATTAAAGGAATTTTAGAAAAAGGGCTGTGTGTCTGTTTGTGAATAGAATAGCTCAAAAACGAAAAGTCAGTTAAAAACCAATTTGGATATTTTATTTCGTTACCTCGCAAGGATACGATACGAAGATCTTCAAGAAAATCCCGGTACCCCAAACTACCCTTTACGTGAAAAGAAGTTCGAAAATGGCGCCAACAATTTTAATTAAAATCTCGTATATTAAAAATATTTACATGACAAATAAAATGTATATCTTGAATTTTCTGGGAATAGCCTCTGAAGTCCTTTTCGTTCTGGATGCATTTTGTATAACTAATAAACCGCAAGAGATAGAAAAACTAACTACATAAAAATATAAACATTGTCAAAACATACAATTTATGTGCTTTACATTTTTTGTTGTGGAAGTAAGCGTTTTTAAGATATTCCTCGCTTTGGTTTTACTTTTTAAACACTTATATTTTTCTCGGACAGGAAGTAGCTCGTGATTCTTTTGTTTTACTTCTGGCAAATAAAAGAAGCAAATTCCAATGACATGGCGACAGCTTTTAAAACATTTTACTATTGCTATAACCTAGTTTATTCCCTTAGAAGCTCATCTACTAATAAGGAACTAAGTAATAAGAGTATCATTCTCCTAATGCTTATCTCGATTAGCATGGTGCCTAAAGAAGAATAATCTTTCATAAGAACAGCTACAGAAAGCGAAGGTAACACATCAGCTTTTTCTTTTATGTTTTCTGTTTAACGCCCATGTTTCGCCTGCATACAGAAACATAGGGACTGTCATTGCGTTATAAAACGTAATTAGCGTTTCTTTTCTGGTTTTCCTTCTAAGGATTACCTTAGAATAAGACTGAATTTATTCAGTTTCTTGTCAACACCTTTATGTTCTAGTGCAGTGGTTAATTCTGATCCCCAAGTAATTAAATGTTGGTACCTGCTGTAATATTTATTCTAATTTAGACAAATAATTCTAACCAACCCAAAAAAATAAAGTCAAATGAAAACCGTATACAAGTTAACAACGATACAGATTAACAATATGTGCCAAAGGCAAAAGGTCACTGATATCTGTTACATTCATCTGCAGCTAAAAGTGCAGATAAATGGAACAATAAATAGCTGAAGAATATTTAGAAGCAAACTCTTATTCAGATTAGTTCTATCTACTATATATATACAGAATAAGTATACTTAGTAAGATAAAATCGAACAATGATTGTAAGGGAACTGTGAGGATGTAGTAAAAATCGAATTATTCTTGTACTTCTTGAATGAAGACAGTGAGGAATTTCACGAAAAAATCTTAAGTGTTCCATTCATGTGACTTTCTCTACATCTCGGTAACAAATTGTTAAAATGCTTATTCTTCCATCTACTTCATGCTAATTGAGGAAAATTCAAGATATAAATATCCTTCATATGGGATTTTAATCAAAATCGTTAGTGCAATTTTTGAAAAAGTCAAAATTTTCGAACATTTTTTTATGTAAAGGGTACCTTGTGGTGGGGGGATTTTATTAAAATCTTTGTGTCGTATCCTTGAAACCTTCATGCCAAGTTGATATTTAACGGTATTTTCGTTTTTGAACTATGCTGTCCACAGAAATACACACACACATACACATATGGACCTTTTTCTAAAAATGCTTTTTTCGGACTCAGGGGACCACAAAGCATATATTTCCGGTGAAGTCTCGACATCAAATTTTTGGGTGGAATACAGTACCTTCTCTATCCACTATGTAATTGTCCATGAGGGTTAAAGAAAGTAAAAGTTCAAGATATACATTTTATTTCACATGTAAATATCTTTAATATGAGGTATTTGATTCAAAATCTTCAAAGATATTTTTGAGGACATTAACATTTTCGAGAATTTTTCCATGTACAGCTTAGTTTTGGGTAGGGGGATTTTTCTAAAGAGCTTTGTCTTGCATTCCTGAAAGATATTACACTTAAATACCAATTTTGGTACTTTACCGACTTTTGTTTAAGTTATCGTCATAACAGACCCACACGCGCGCGCAGACCTTTTTCTAAAATATTATATGTTCCAATCACATGACTTTCTACTACTGCTCTGCCAACAAATTTTTCTTACAAGAGATCCTTCTTTTATCTACATCATGACAAAAATTAGCAGAATTGTCTTATTACTTGCATCTTTGTAAGAAGGGAAACAAGTGAATGCACAAACTAAAGCGATATTTTAAAAGCCGATCGCTATGGAAACAATTCAAATTCAGTTCTCTTAGCTTGCTAGGGGTTAATAAAGATGTACAAAAAAAAAGATAAATTCCGTTTGAGAAAATTTAAAGCAACTTAAAACTGAAACCCATAACTCAAAATATCTCTGCGAAAAAAAGGTGTGAAATAAATTGTGTATTCTAACGAGATCTATATTATTGTGCAGTAAGTTTTTGTCTGTTTCTTACGGTTTATAAGATATACAAAAGCTATACAGTAGTCCTCCAGAAGAGATCTTCAGAGTTTTATTCTCATAAATTCAAAATATACATTTTCTTCTCATTAATATATCTTAAACATATGTCATTTAATAAAAATTGTTAGAGCCATTTTTTATAAAATCTAAATTTTTTAAAAACGTTTCATGTATAGGGTAGTTTGGTAGGGAACATCATCTTATCGCATCCTTGGAAAATACTAAATTTAAATACCAAATGTGGTATTCAAGCGACTTTTCGTTCTTTAAGGTATGCTACCAATTGACACACACAGGGAAATTTGTTTTTGAAAATTCTTTTTTTTATTCAAGGGGTCTCAAAACTTTTTATACAAGGGATCCTAAACCGCGAAATTCCGGTGTAATCTCGGTATCAAAGTTTTGAATTGAGTGCAACACCTTCTCTATCAATGTACCATGTACTATGAAGAGAAAGTAAGAAGAACTAGGTATGTACCTTTAGAACAACTTAAAATTTACAGAGTCGATATTTGTTTTAAATGTCTAATGTAACATTAATGCAGCATTGAAGTGCCGTAGGATAAACACACATCATAATTTCGACCTGTTTTCGCCATGTAGCAGCGCTGTGAAGAGTCCATTAATGTTCGGGGGTCAACATGGGGGTCAAGCTATTGCGGCGACAGAAACGGGAGTATTGTGTTGACGAGTTGTAGTGAAAGTTTTGACTGTTTTCATGATACAAGTGCTGAAGAGGATGTACAATATGGGGACAGTAAATGCCAAGTGCCAGTGGCGGCTGGTAAGTCCATAAGATACTGTTAAACACAGTAGCGACTCGTGAATATACATTGTTAATATTCACAAAAATTTGTAGTGGTTGGCACTGGAAATGTGCATGAGCACGTGAACACCACAACTTCTGATTCATTGGGAAATAATTGGTTAGTTTTCTTTTAATGCTACTATATGATACATGTATACAGTAACTCAGTACCGCACTACTCTTCTAAACTCTACGAAATGTGGCAACAAGGTCGGTAGCGCCACCTGACTTGTGCAGGTATTAAAGTATGAAAGATTTCTTGGGTACAAAGCAGAATCAAGTGAACATTATTCATAAAACACTATTTCATGCCAAAACAAATGAACTATTGTTTATGTTGAAAATGCAAACAGTAAATCATTCTATTATCTTTAAAAAGTAGGAAAATGAATTTACATAATCTAAAATGTTTATAGAAGCAGGAATATATAATAAATGTATATATTCTAGCAATGAAAATTAAAGAAAGGTAATTTCGATCATGGAAGCAGACTCTAGAAGGCTCCCTAAGATGCTAGCATCATTACCACGTTGAATAGTCAAACCGATGCGCTGATGTAGGAAACTAGAGCACCGATGATCCCCTTAAAAGAACACCAAGCTTTTTCTTATGATGAATATCGTATCTTTAGCTTCCTTACTCCAGGAATCACGTGTTTTGACGACAAAGGCAAGAAATGTGTAATTATGAAGTAGATGCTCATATTTACTTCGTATTCTAGCACCTTTTCATTTCACGTCGCTTTCCGAACCAGCCGCATAGAGAATTGACACCCCCAGGATGGAATCAAAGGTTGGCTACCTCAAGTTAAAAAAACCTTGCGAAGGGAAAGCACTATTGATGGAATGGGTTAACTTTTAAACACGTCTCTGTGTGTATGTGTGTGATGCCGGAGGAGATTCCACACTGCAGCCATTAACTTATTGTGCGTCGGACCCCAGGAGGATAAAATGAGAGTAATATTAGCGGCCGGCCGAAACTGGACGGCGGGGGAAGAGCCGCCTTGGAGAGTCCCTAATAGACTCCAAGCAGTTCATCTCGACACGGGGAGTGCTAGGAGCCCGCGCTCCAGGTCTGGCCAAACTCCCCGTGTGACGCCATCCCTTAGCCTAGAATTATATTTCCAGAGCACATTCACCACCACGGAAGGGCGCCACTACCACTGTCCACGCCGACACTTACAACCCTGAAAGACACCGGGTGGATGAAATGAAGGAACAGAAAGTTTGGAAGAATGAAGAAACCTCCCCAGCATACGGATAATATTACTAATTGTTTAAACACTTACTATGAAGGGTATTAAAGGTCCTGGTGTTCCATTCACATTATAATTTATTTTTTAAAAATCTAATCCCCTTTAAAATTAGGATCTTTAAAATAATAATTTTATCTATATTTAAATATAATTCTTCCTCTAGTGACCTGGAAAACCCCCCGAAAACCCCCAGGGTCGGAGAGGTCGGTCGGGGAATCGATCCTCGATCTCCCGAATACTAGTCTCAGACGAAACGCCTGAGCCACCTGGCTCGGTTGCACGTTATTATATCGTGTTTAATTTTTCTCGTCCTTCCTAAACACGCCTGTTACATAGAATGGTTTAAAACCTTTAGATAATAATTGTGCATCCTAATATAATAAAAAGAAAAAAAAATCATATTATGCAGCATCAACTAATAACTATGAAAGCATGTAATTTAAACTAATGATTAATTCATTATTTTAAGGTGCAATATTTGTACATATTTTATCTTACGACCATCAGCTGTTGAAGTCCAATATTTTGTATAGTGTGAAATAATTTTCTTCCAAAATGAAAATGGTAGCAGTTAGCTTAGATAACTACAAACTAGGTTATAAGCACATTAATCGTTAATTAGTACTTTGTATGCTTATAAATAGATGCCATACCGATACTATAATGGAAAATATTCAATACAGTAACTGAATTTACAGACTATTATTAAACACCCCAAGATTTGTTTCTCATTATGAGAGAATTAAATTCGTTTATATCGTGCCAGAAGCCACATAGACGAAGAAGCAATACAAACCCAAATGCGGTTCATTTTGTTTGATTTCTATCATAATAAGCTGTATACAATATATGTAATTCGATATTCGTTCGACATGCTGACACTCCCAAATATTCACTTAATATTGGACATGTTACATTGTTTAAGCAGAGATTCTTTTCACTTTCTCTGCCACTTACATAGGTAGAGAAACGGTTTATTCTACATTTCGTCATTATATATTTATCAGAAATACAAGTTCCGACACACATTGAATGTATCTATTTAAAGGGTCTGTGTGTAAGTCTGTAAACAGTATACTTCAAAAGCGAAAAGTAAATTAAATACAAAAACTGTAATTTAAACGTAGTATATACCAGATTCTGACCCTGGGCACCCACGTTTCAGTCCAAGTGGGTGTAAGTTGGATCCTCCATACGGAGAGTGTAAGTCGACTAGATTGAGGTTCGGATGCCTTCCTAAGACGAGACATAAAGCTTTTTAAGAAAATCCCCCACCCCAAACTAAGTTTTGCATGGAACATTTTTCAAAACTTCAGATTTGTAAAAAAAAAAAAATATATTGATTAAAATACCACATATTTAGGGTATTTACTAATATAAATTGTATAATTTTAATTTTATAGAAAAAGCATTTGAAGTGCACTTCACTGAGAAGAAATGTTGTATAATCCTGTATAACTGTATACATTAAGCATGACGAAAAGGTACTACACAAACAATTGTAGATGTATCTTAAGGAAATCTTTTTCAAATAACCATTTGTTATTTATAATTTTTGTGGTGAAAGAAATTTCCAATATATCCATTATTATTTGTTCGAATTGTTCGAAAATTTTTCATTGTTTTAATGACCTATTGATTTTAGTTGTTCTTTGTTATTGCATTGAAAGAGTACGGCAGGCATATGGTGTGCAATTCTTAATACTTGACTATCACTGTTTTGTTTGTATATACTATACAATGTATATATAAGTATTTATGTAAAGGCTTTTCTAGATTAAAATGAATTACAAAAGTAAATGTTCGTAGAAGCAATTTTTATAGTCACTAATAAACGATCGTCGGAGAGATAGTAATGCGAATGTAAAATATTCTATGCATGGAATATACATGTAGTAGAGCGGTTATACCACTCGACTCTCATCTAGACGGCCCAAGTTTGATTCCAAGCGCCCGCATGTGGATTTGTGGTGGACAATGCGGCGTCTGGCGGGTTTTCTCAGGTTTCCCCACCACTCATTCCAACAATTGCTTCATGATCAGCTTTCCTACGATCCATTTCGCTTACATTTCATATCATCCACTTCATGTTCATGTCTGGCCACTAGCTGACCTTTCGTTCCAAGTTCTCCATTCTGTGGTTTCGTGCCATTGGCTCCCCAACAGTCTTCTGACACCTAGGCATCTGCTTGTAAATCCTAGGGGGTTGTCAGTCCTAAATACGGGGAAGATAAGCCAACTACGAAATGCATAAGCATGCCGGAGAAACAGTGCACGAATTTATAGTAATCCTGTACATCTATTCTTTTTTCGAGAAATGGCGTAAATCATTTGAGTTAATAAGTAGCTTAAATTATTGTAAAGTTGATTTAATAGGGACGATTAAAAGATTAATTAAGCTCTTTTTAAAGTTTAATATTATAATTAGTTTTATGATCCATAAATAATGATTAAAATACTGCATTGCATTAGGAATAACAGCATAATTTCCTGATAGCATCTAATACTGAGAAATTCAACGCCTTTATCACATTGACTTAATAGTGGTTAGTCGTGAAACCCAGAACATAAGTAATTGCAAGTTTGCAATTGGGCTATGTTATCTCAAAATTTGGAAATGCCTTGTACTTTACTGGATAAAAATATGAGACAAAAAATGTAAAATGTAATATGGTATCGGTATGTCACATGATAGCAGTTTCAGGAGCGGCGCGGTAAGCCGAAGGTTCATTGTTCAAATTCCGGCTATAGCATTGTATTTTTCAAACTGATTAAAGTAGTAGTTATTTAGATTAAATATATTTATATTATATATATATATTGTTTGTAATTATTATCTGATAAGCAATAGTCAATAAAATTGTTCTTTGTGTAATTGTAAGTGGATTTTAACTGTACATGATGAGCCAATGAAACAAAAGATTATCAGATTGGCCTCTTGCTCAGTTGTTGGGTGTTTCTATTTTACACGAAAAAATTGAGTCTTCATTCCATAGAAGCATTGCTTATAATGGACACTTCAGGATAAATAATATGCTTTTGCTAAAAAGGTATATTAAAAGAATAAAAATTTCGTGTATAATAAAAATATATTTTGACAATATTCATCACAATGATCCAGCACCATCAGCCTATTCAGTGAAGAGGTTAGTGCAGAACTTTGAGATAAATTATCCTCTGTTAAAGTTGTATGCAGTTAAGCAAAGACGAACTCCGGAAGACATAAACGTCGTATGGGTTGCTACTACCCGTTGTCCCAAACGTTCTGCCCGTCGTCACTTGACTTCTCAAAGACTAAAATTCAAGTGGTATGTACATTCACACACGAGCTTTGCCAAACATTATTGGATCTCATAAATATAAATAAAATGTGCTGATGAGTGATGAAGCTTAATTCCATCTCTGGATACATCAACAAACAAACCTTGCGATGTGGTCCTAAACTAACTCGTATGAAATGATTGAGAAGGCACTGCATAGTATAAGTCACATTCTGCGTCACTTGAAGTATTGGCTTATTTCTTTGAAGAAGACAATGGGGCATGGGTTATTGTAACTTCACAGGCTATAACCGGATAATTGAAGAATTTCTCTCTCCAAAATTGCCCAAAATACTCTCAGCAGTCGATATGTACAACTTTAAAAATACTCCATGAAGACGACTTCAAAACCATATTGTCTTCAGATATGAAAACACTTAATGGCTTGTGAGTTCTCCATATTTGTCAGCGTGTGATGTTTCTTTCATGTATTTGTAGAGTATTGGTTCAAAAATCCACCTCCATAGACCATCAAGAACATCGTCTCCATGAAGTTGCTGAAATTCACTATGGATATATTGTGTCGTACAATGAACACAACTTAGGAAAGGGTTTCAATTTCGAATGTAGTATTCAGAAAGGCTAACTTCCTGAAATACTGGTAAATCTTAAACTTTAAATGATAGCTTTGTTTCAGTATTTACAGTTTAATCATTTCGTTTCATCTATTACAATCCCATGCAGATTGGAATAGATTTCCTAGATCCAAAACTTGATTGTAAATTTTTATTTTCATTGATCACGATACTCAGATAGAAGAAATATAAACTAATGAAATAAAATATATTAAATAAAGAAAGTATTGCACTCTACCCAAAAATTTGATACAGCGTCTTCACCGAAAATACACGTTTTAGGGTCGCTGTATCCAAAAAAGATTTTTAGAAAAAGGGCAATATGTATGTGTGTGAACACGATCACTCAAACAAAACTCGGTAAATTACCAAAGTTCCATTTAAGTTTAGTATCTTCCAAGGATGCGACTCAAAGATTTTGAGAAAAATACTCTACCCCAAACTACTCTCTCCATGTAAAAAAATCCGTAAATTTTGATTTTCTTAAAAATGGATCTAACGATTTGTATTAAAATATCGTATAACAAGAATATTAACATAAAAATACTTATGTGTTCCATTAACATGACTTTCTCTACATCTCTGACACAAATTCTTGTTAAAAATAATAAGCTTCTATTTATTCCATGCTAATTGAGAAAAAATTAGCAGAAATATCTTGCTTCATTGTAAGTAGAAGCAAAACAAGGAAGTACCATAGGTTAAAGTGACAGTCAAAAGCTGGTTGTTATGTGACTGAAGTTAACATTGTATGGACACTAGTTGACAAATTCCTATATGAGAAAAGTATACGTTTTTCAAAGCTGAAATAAAAACAAGGAATATCATAAAAACGATCAACTCTCCATAAAAAATGTATATAACATAAATTAATGTCCTCTACATTTTCTGTGTGGTAAGTTTTTGTCCATACGGCTTAGCAGTAAGACAAAATTCCGTAAAATTCATCCAGAACAAAGTAGTCTTCAGAGGCTATTCCTAGAAAATTCAAGATATACATTTTATTTGTCGTGTAAATATCTTTAATACGAGTATATGACGTTTTAATCAAAATCGTTAGATCCATTTTTGAGAAAATCAAAATTTTCGAAAAAAGTTCCATGTAGGTGGGGCGATTTTATTGAAAATTATCGTGTCGCATGCTTGGAAGATACAAAACCTAAATGTCAATTTTGGTTTTTAGCGGTGTTTTCGTTTTTGAGCTATGCTGCCCACAGACACACACACACACACACACACACACACACACACACAGACAGACAGACAGATACACACAAGTACATGTTTCTAAAAATGCTTTTTTGGATTCAGGGAGCTCCAAAACATGTATTTCCGGTGAAATCTGGGTATCGAATTTTGGGGGTATTACAATACCTTCTCTATACACTATGTACACAGTACGTGCACAGAAAGCAAAAATTAAATGTATATCTTGCATTTTCTGGGAATAGCTTCTGAAGTTCTCTTCATTTTTAACGACTTTAACACTACTGGTAAACCGCAAGAGATAGGCAAAAATTTGCTACACAAAAATGTAGATCTCGTTAAATCACGAATTTATGAATTTATGTCCTATTCAGTTTTTCGTGGATTTGAAAATTCTCGAGGTATTCCTTGATATTGGTTTAGTTTAAAAATACTTAAATGTTCTCATACTGAATTTTTTCAACTTCTGGCTATATAAAGCTATCACATAACACCAGTTTTTAAAAGATTTGACTATCGATTTAGCCTAGTGTATTCCCTTATTTTCCTTCTACTTACAAGGAAGCAAGTAATACGACTAATTCTGCTAATGTTTATGTTGATTAGCATGAACTAATAAAAGAATAAGCTCTTGTTACACAAATGTAGAGAAAGTCATATGAATGAAACACATCACATTTTTAATGTATTTTTATGTATCTAATATCCTTACTGAGCATGAAAGTAGTCCCGGATCATATATGCATTAAACTGCAAACAAACAGTAATCACATAATGGCTAACGATACTTGACATTCACTTTTGTTATCGTCAGCTACCAAGAAAAAGCTCTTGCAACGTGAGCTCCATTAATTTGTTGCATTAGGGCGTTTTAATGAAGTAAAGTCTCCTGTTGCAAAACTTGTTCTATGTACCTTTCATGCTTCATGCCTCGGTGGCAATGTCGCCACGCGTCGTTCGTGCGACCCTACCACATCATCTAGCACGCAGAGAGAAAGAGAGAGAGAGAGAGCGCGCGTGTGTGTGTGTGTGTTTTATAATTAAATTTGCAAAACATTACGTGATATGCAGATTGCACAGAAAGTGACAATAAAGAATGGGAGAGTGAAAGGGAGAGAAAATGAGGAAAGAGAATATTTGGAGGGTGATAGAAGGAAGCCAGTTAATACGGAATGGACAGAGAAACAGAGACAAATAGAAATATCTCCGCATTTAATGTTACAACGTGCTGGTAAATAATTTTTGGAGCTTATCAATCAGTAATAGCAGCTATCATGAGTAAGATAATATTTTAGGTAAAAATCTGATAAAATATTTCCACGAGTCTCTCCACCCTCTATGATTTATTAGTCGCAATACAAATTATTCTTACGCACGCTTATTGAGCCTATTGGAGATAAATATTTACAGAAATAACTATATTACACAATTAGTTATAGATACAATGTAAATATTGATGGTAAAATGATTAAGAACGGGATGCTGTATGCGGGGCTTTAAATTCCATACACCTTCCATGCGAGAAACAATTGAAGTTTAATTGACAACTTATACCTCGAAAATTCTTTATGTCACAGAACACAGCTTATGTTATTCGGAATAAATTCTGTTGTTAAAAGTATTTATATGTTTGTGCACTACATTTTTAAATGCCACTTAACGTACCGGTTGTACAATATTGCACAAAAATGATTCCGACTATTCCCATAAAATGTAAGATACATATTTTATTTATGACAAACACTTTTAATAAATGGTATTTTAATCAAATTGGTTACAAAAATGTTTGAACGTATTAAGCATTACGAAAAATTGTCTATATGAAGCGTAGTGGGGCGAGGTAATTTTCTTGAAAATCTTAGAAGATACTAAGAATAAACATGAATACAAAGAATGGTGTTTATCAGGCTTTTCATTTTTGTTACACTGTTCACATACATATACATACGGGCTATTTTTAAATATACTTTTTACTTTAATTACATAGTGTATATATACACACACACTATGTATATAGCCGGTTAAAGGATTAGGAATCTAAATTTGGCAAGCTTTCAACATTTCAAATGGATTTCAGGGACGCCGCTTTTATCTTGGGCACGCAAGGGCAAAACAAGTGTTAATTAAGCGAGGAAAGATGCATTGTGCTTTTGAGAACCTTAAGAAGGCAGTTAGTTGACTCTATCAATCGAAACGTAGTATGGCATAAACTACGCAGAAGTAAAATAATTAGAGCATTACAGGTAGTCTATCAAAATGTCTGATTCTGTGTAAAGTACAACAGAAACACAGTGTCGGAGAATTGCCTAAGATATAGGGGCATGAGACAGGGCTGTATTTTATCTCTCTTACTATTTAATCCCTTTGTGGATGATATTAGTGACGCAATGCTTGCAGAAAATATCGAAGCATCAGTAGTGGTACGTTTGCAAATGCCAGCACTTTTATACGCGGACGAGCTAGTGTTGTGCTCTGTAATAGTTAACGGACTGCAACGAGGACTACAACAAAGACTGGACAAAATTAAGACTTATTGCGATGAATGGCTACTTACACTTAATGTGACTAAAGCAATGGCTTTAAATATGGTTCTATTTATAGCAAGAAGGAGATGTGGACATATGCAAAACAGACACTCGACAATGTTAAACATTTTGTATACTTAGGACTCACATTTACAATGAACGGAAAATAGACACAGTGACATCACGAGGCACAAGGCAAGGGTGAAAAAACCAGTGGAAACTCTCGGGATACGTTGCAGAATTTCCAATAAATCCGTAACCTTAGTGGAAACTGTATACGGAGCGACAATTAGATCCACAATGATATATGGAGGAGAAATATGGGGATGGGGAAAAACTGGTAATCTGAATCAAGTGAGGGCCCTATGCTTGAAAGGAATTCTGGTAATAGCTAGTGGTATGGCCAACTTACAATAATAGGGAAATTTGGAGCGCATAATGAAAGGACAGAGTGCAAAATCAGAGCAGTTAAATATTAGATGAGAATCGTTCACGGAAACCAAACTCTGATTAGGGCAGTCTGCTACCGTTATCAGTTAAGAATGGAAGGTAATTCGACGTGGGCATCAAAATTAAATACGCATTCAAAAGGTCGTGAGTTTGAATCTCGCTAAGAGAGAATTACCCAGATAAGGATTTTTTCGGGGTTTTCCCTTATCCTGAGAAGACGAATGTTGAGTAACTTTAAGCTCAATGAACCCCGAAGTCATTTGAGCATAATTTCACCAATTCCATTCATTCATCGTCCGATATCATCAACCAGATTACAGGGTGTTAAACCACAAAAGAAAAAAAGGTTTGGAAACCATTTAGATGGGACGCATTTGGATGGCGGCGGAGTATTTGGCGAAAAAATTAAGAACCGCCTCTGTGATATTGACAGACAGCAAATAAGTATACAATGCAAGGAGGAGGTTTTGGTGGAAGTACATTCTGGGCTACAATCGAAGTGGGGTATGGGAGCAATACATCAAAACGGGTACCAAACTCATTAGCGTGGATTAGACTAAGAGCATGGAGAATGATATAAATTACTGACGAGAATGGTATGAGAATCTGCCCCATTTGCGAGGAGGAAGAGTCGTGGACACATATCTTAGCAAGTTGCAGGGGTACGGAGAAATGGAGGGAAATGTATTTACTGCAATATTTTACCACCGCAAATGGAGAGTTAGGAGCATGTTAGACGCTACTGGCAGGCACGGAAGACGCGGACGGGATAGGTAAATTACCACTTAAGGCGGAAGACTGATAGTGAGGAAGAGGGGGAAGGTGCGATAAGAAGAATTAAAAAGTGATTATTATGTTTATATATTTTTATATCATGCTTTTTCGGTCCTTGTTTTGTTGTGGTGTGAGTATTTTTTGTATATATTTCTCTGAAGTGTATTTGTCTACTATAATAGGGTCCCTTGTATTAAAAAACAGCATTTTAGAAAAAGGTTTGGTGTGTCTGTGAACACAATAACTCAAAAACGAACGGAGGTAAAATATCAAAGTTGATATTTAAATTTAGTATTTTCCAAGGATGTGACACGAAGATTTTGAAGAAAATCCTCCCATTCTAACCGTAAGAAATTAAGAAAATTTACTACATAAAAATGTAGATATCACTAAAACACACAATTTTGCCATTTGCAAATTTTTGTAGATTTGACCATTTCCAAGATATTGCTTGTTATTGGTTTCAAGTTTAAACTACGTAAATTTTCTCAAACGGGATTCCCTTTCCTTTAAACTCGCTTCTGTTTGCTGCTGGCTTTGCAAAGCAGACCTAACTTCGAAGTTCACACAGCGACCAGCGTTTAAAAGACATCTTGATGCATATTTCCCTACTGCTTGATAGGAATCAAGAAGTAAGACCATTTCTGCTAATACATATCTGTTTTAGCACGAAGTAGATAAAAATAAATCTATTTTGTAAAAATAGTTTGCAGAACGTATAGAGAAAGTCATTTGAATGGAATATGTCCGATTTTTTTTTGATTCGGGATTCGAAAACAGTATTTCTAGTGAAATCTTGGTATTGCATGTTTGAGTGGAATGCAGTACCTTCTCTCGCTACTATGTACATAATAGAAAAAGTAAAAGTCTGGTGTGTAACATTTACATTATTTTCTCTACTCTTCAACATTGATTGATATCCACACAAATTATTATGAAAACATAATTTTCTCTACAATTTAAGCATTTGTTGAAATGCTTATTTATATACATACAAAAGGGCTGGCCGTTGAAGTATTCAAAAATGCCTTAAAACTTCATATTCTTTCCATTCAATCGCGTGAAACTACATAAAGTCAGCTGAACTTCAAAAAATGGCAAAGCATTGAACCATAAATAACGAGTACCTCGGAAATCACTAATGCCACAAAGCAAATATGAAATTAAGAATATATTTTTAGCAGACACAGTTTTTATGCAGTGCGTTTTCGTCTATCGCTTAATGTTATCAGTTATACAAAAGTATAAAATTCCTTTCGAATGAGGACAGGATATTTGCAGAAAATTAAAGACATGCATTTAATTGGCATTCAAATGTCTTCAATATATGGTGTTTGAATCAAAAACGTTACACCCGTTTTAGAGTAAGTAATGTGTGAAAAATATTCGATATAAATGGTTGCTGGGAAGGAGGGGGTAATACTCCTGAAATTCTTTGCGTAGCACCTTTGCGTAAGATACCGAACTTATTGCTTAGTTTGGTATTTACCTGAGTATCAATTGTTGAGTTATGCTGTTCAACACACGCGAGAACTCGCGGACTTTTTCTAAAAAAATGTTTCAATCACGGGACTTCAAAACAGGTATATGTAGTAAAATATCGATATGAACTCTATGAATCAATATTATGCATGCCAGGCTGTTCCCTCTTGACTGTGCACCAAAAAGCAGAGGTGAATTACTTAAATACTCATATAGGAATACTTGTTGTATGCACCATGCCTCATCATTAAGAACATATCGACATGGCTGAATCAAGCAAGCATTGTGGCGTGAGCTTCGCCCACTGACTTATTGACACGACCTTCCCCTCTAGCCGGCTCTGAGGTTTTTGATTGAGTACACATGGGTACTTGACTCATAAGAGTAGAGTTGGAATAGCCTGGTGTATGTGGTAGAGAAAATGGTGAGTAAGTCTTACAGTTTTAAATACTTAATGCAATAACAAAGTACCATTGCGGATGAAACCTAGGTTAATGCGGTTTCTAAAGCATAACTTGCTTAAAAGGATTTATAAGAATCAATACAAAAATAACATTATGGTAATATAAAGGTTTCTTTTTAAGGGCAAATTGAATAAATAATAAATTAATACGTTAAAGCGCCTTATGCAATTGTTGTGCTATCAAATGAAACAGTCGTATTCATACAAACAGGAAAAAATTTGCAAGTCTTATATATATAATCTTTATATATATAATAACCTTTTTGAAGCTACATATATAGAATATATATTGAATCTATGTATATATAAATTCAAAAGGGGACCTAAAGTCCTTTATTTCTAGATGCTGTTAACGTCCATGACGACACTTCATTTCAATTTTCATGCTAATAATGATTGTTGTCTTTGGCAACTAACTTTTGTTGTGTATGCACGTTCGTTTATCGCATTTCATAATATCGGCAACGGAGAACGTTCGAACATAAAGCTTTGTGTTATATTAAACAAATCTTCCTCGGATACATTGAGAATGATGGAAGAAGCTTATGGTGAAGCAGCGATGAAGAAAACTCAGATGTATGGATGGCATAAAACTTTCAGTCAAGATTTTTGAACGCTGAAGAAATTACTATACACCGACAAGGGTAATACGACAGGAATCTGAAAATGGCTCTCAGGGGTAATTCCACGTGTAAAGAGACGCGGCACATTGCGGAAGAAAATTATTTTGAAGCAAATGTTGTGTAAGTTGCCTTATGCTAACTTGTTTTGTGTTATTCACACATTCCGGGAAGTTTTTGAATATATAATAGGCAAACCCGTTGCCTTAAGTGCACCGTAAAACCAGGAAGATTTTAACAAGTCCAGTAATTTTTTCTTCAGAGTTTCCCCAGAGCACTTACCTCCTTGTGTATTCTAACTATATTCTATTTTTTCGACGATAGTGAATAATATAAACAGAACTTTGTCAAAATAAAAGTAATTACCAACAACTGTTTAAAATAATGGTTCTAATAACAAGTCAATATTACCTCTTGGAAAAGTGGTGATTTATATTTACTTCTGCTCATTGACAAAATCAACTATATGAAATTAAAACGGTTGCAAATAATGACAGTAAGAAAGGTAATATTAATATATAAAATGTCAATTATTAAATATAATTATGTTCCAGTATACCATAAGTGAGAGGATGAATATAGTTTATGCACTTAAGTGCACTTGGAAGAGCTAAGGCAAATGTGTAACAGTATGAAAAATAAATGCAGGAAATCCAAATTTCAATTGTGACTACATGAATGGGAAAGAGATTAAAACACTACTGTTGTGAAGAAATAGTTTCAGCATAAGTAGCAAGTACGTAATAACTATCTGGAATGGTGCCTCACCCGGAAGTTTAAACAACATAGGGAGGAAATTTACCCAAAACCCTTGTGACCCAACTTGGATATCCTTCGTGAGAGAGGAATATTCTATGGCTACACAATATGAACCAGCACTTCCTCAGTATTGCTTTCAAAAATAACGTGCTTCAAGGAAATTACTAATGCCTATAAACTCGTTCTGCAAACATGTATTAGTACGCTAGCCGAAAGCAATTCATTTCCGTGATTCGCCAATCATGTCAGACGATCAAAAGAAGTGAACCTTCAGCATTTCCAAAGAAGCCGGTGATGCGACCCGTGAAAGCCGCAGGAGCGGCTAAAATTATTGCCTATAATCTTGTTCGTTACCAGTTCTGTATGCATGACATACGCAACCACACTGGTGCTCTACCGTAGATGAAAGTTGACTCGTCATATTTTCTTCTGTTGTACCTCTTCATGATTTAATTGCAGCGTCATTTCTACTAGGCTTTAAAACGAGGTCCAAAATCACGCTATGGATCGACCGATCGAGTGAAAGCTGTACCCCTCAAGCGACGACAAATAAAGACGGGTGGCGAGAGTTATTAGTTGAAAGCCTACGTTCTCTTTAAATTTGCGAGAAACCTCTAAGTATCTCTAGCTGAATGGAACCCACTTCTGTGAGTAGCCTCGATTTCAAGAGGTCTCGAGTCCGAATAAAATTATTTTTTCTGTTGTTTCCTTTCTCCTAAAAAGACGAAAGTCGAGTTACTAAGTTCTAAGAATCTCCGGTTCATTTTAACATAATTTCGCCCTTTTCATTCATCGCCCGATATACCTACAGTTAAAGGAAGTTAAATTTCAAGAAAATAAAGGTAAATGCAAATTAAAATAATAAGAACTTATTTTCTTATTTCAATGGAATCCGTTGCTGCACTCGATCGGCACTAAAGTTTCTTCGGGTTGCAATTTTAGCAGACTGGGGTAATTTACTTCTAAGAAACTAAAGGGTTTTGGCTCGAAATCCTATTCGTACCGTTTTAATCATTCAATTTTGAGTTGTCGACCTTGCGTTTGAAGCCTGGAACGAAACTATGAGTCTAAACTGGAAACATCAGAGAAACCAAACGGCTTGCACTATTAGTGACTGACCTTATGCCAATCATATGATTGAAGTTCCAGAGATCAAAAACGAAAACTGTTTCAATTTCCGTATCCACCTCAGTTAACGTTTGCAACCCGAGTGAAATTCCAATTTTCCTTTAAAGTTACCTGTCTCCAAAATCTAAATAAAATTGTCGAAATAAGAAAATTTACTTTATGTTTACTCTTTCTGCCCTTTATATATACACAAGTAGACGAAGTGTTGCGTTTTATTAACAATTTACAAAGACACTAAGAATATATATCTTCGAGTACCCAAAATCCAAAAATATTTATGCAATAAATCAGTATATTCCTGTGTGTACGCTTGTGTGCATACTCAAAACAAACGTTGAACAAAATGAATTGAATGAATAGAAATGTCAAGCATATCAAGTCGAAGATTTCAGGGAAAATTCACCCATTCCAAACAATCTTCTCGACATAAAAATAATTTTCTTCCTAAAAAAACAATAACAAAATTTAATAAGAAGGCTTCTATAGTCTAGTGGTTAGTGCTAGCCTTCAAATCCGGAAGTCCCGGATTCCATTCTCAGCTAAAGGATGAAATTTTTCTTTGGGCAGGATTAATCTCTCGCTCCCGAGCCTGGAAGTATTAATGAAAGCGTGAGTGTGCGTAAATTTAATACACGTAATTACTGTAAATATGCCACCCAAATTTAAATATTGTAACAAATGAGAACACCAGTTTCTGTTAAATTCACTTTCTTGGTCACTAAAGCACTACACATAATACAGTTCTTACACTTTTGGTACACAAATAGCTAAGTCACTTTCTTAGCAAGCGGCACTCACTAGATTGACTTTTAATTCACTTCTCTTCACCAGTCGGCCCCTTATATGATCCGTAGCCGGCTTCGAAACTCCCAGTCTTAGAAATTACGGAAACATTTTATTTTGTCCATTAGAATATTTTGGGCCTGGGGAGAAAGAAGGTTCGAGAAGGCTGCAGGGAAATAAACAAAGCCACTGTTTGTTCACCTAATGTTTCCGTTGGCTCCATTGTTAGGGTGGGTCAGATGATGAAACTTTGGTTCTCTTTTAGGATTAATTCAAATCATAACAGGTTTAGTTTAGCAATGCATTAGTCAGCTCATATTGATTAAACCTTCTATTTGTTGAAATGTAAACTATGGTTGACTTTTACGTACACTCAATGTAAATGATGTTTCAATATTCTTTACAGCTATGCCTTCCAGCGAAAGTAGGAGTCAGCCGTCGTTACAATATGACTGAGAATATCATTGCTGCTGAGTAGACTTCGGACTTCATTGTCTGCCTTCCCAAGCAACCTGCGTTTGGAAGGTTAGGCGTATGAAGGATTTTGGTTTGAATAGACGAGAGGTAATGACTCATTCGCTCCGTAGTGTGATAAAATTACCTAGCTATTTGAGTTGAATGATAGTCACATTTTTCAGTATCTGAATTATGATACCACACATTATTGAATATTTCAATAGAATATAAATCATAAAGTTTACTTTTATTGCGCACTTGTTTATGTTTCTACAGTTCTATTACAATAAAAACAACATATTCTCCTAATGTGTCAAAAGTGAATGAATATAACACGTAGTGTATTCTGAATTGTATTTTTGCCAAGATTCTTTTTATTTGTTATATATTGTCTAGAAATGCAGTGATTCTGGACGAAAATCTTTCTCGGTCTTACAATTGTATAGGACTTTTGTTGCAAACTATCTTTCTTCCCCTTATAGTGAAACGCTCACGTCCAAATTAGTCCACAAACAACTTGTGTGTGTTTATTTCTGACCTGACTCACACTAATAACTTCGTATTCACTTAAAAGCGAATGGCAGAATGTACATTTTGGTAATAAGTGCCTGTCCCATTGTCATATAGCAGGATTGAACATGACGACATACGCGAGGTGTTGTTGACGTACTGAGAACTTGTATCGTCTCTTGATGTAATGAAGTCCGAGGTATACTAAAGAGCAATTGTTCCAAACGTAAATTACCATTCTTATGGCCCAAAATATTAAAAAGCAACATATAAATGTAGCCAAAACTTGATTAAACACTATGTAAAATTGTAAGGTAGCGTTACAAAGAATAAGATTTGTGTCTTGAATGTTCTTAAATAAAATTCAAATGAAAATCACAAGAAACGTACAGAGAAATTTGGGACTCATTAAGATGGACAAGTTATGCCAATTGACCTTTATACCAGAAACAGTTTCTTGAATATTCGCGAATATTAATTATCTTGCCTTAATTTAACTTCTATGAGGACGGATAGCATGTGTGGAATTGCCTTTTAAATACACTAAGATGATTCCAAAACTTTACGTTGGTCAGCAATTCTTAAGATTAGAATGAAAACACAGTTGAGCACAGCGCCTTCTCTTGAGGTTTAGGGAATGTCACGACACTTTCTGTTGAACGTACACATAAAGAGTCTTGAACACTAATTTAAAACCCAGTTCGACTCAGGTGGTTAAGATAACCGCAGTACCAACAAATGCCCTGTAGTAAGTAGGCTTGCATGGAGATGGACGAGGCAGAGTCACTTCAACTACACGCGACATAATACAATTAGCACACCTGAAGATGTTGACAGACGTCCAGACAAATCACACTTTGTGACTCACTTTCACTTTCAAATCAACTACTGCTTATTGCTTCAGCTGCATCTCTTTCCTTGTAGCCCGATTTGCAAGCCATGGACATTTTGAAATCTTCTCTGAATAGTTGCCTGGTGCTGTTTGATTAATGAAAGCGCTAATGGAAATATTCACATAAAGCTTAGTATTTTATTTTTTTGTTTTTCAAGACCTGTTTGTCATTTTTAGGGCCTGTACATAATTAAATTGCTACCCTTCAAAATCTGTGAGAGTTCTAGCTGCTAATTTGTATTATTTTCTCTACCAGTTATGCACAAAAAAGATAAGAATAAAATAAACGATTTAATACAATATCATGGCATCTAGTTCCCTATATCAGGACGTATATTCCAAACTTTATGATGTAATTATCACATAATTTTGCACCCATATTTATTTTACGGGTTTAACTTCTGGGGACTAAAATAAATGAATCCTATCATCATCATGAACATTTGAGAGATTTAGAATTTAGAAAATCCTGTATTCGGAAATTCAGAATAGGTGATACTGCTCCCGCCATCGCCTTCGTGGACGTCCTCTATCTCTTCTCCCTCGTGGGTTGTAGTCCCTGGCCATTTTAGGTAATCTGTGATCCACCATCCTGTCGACATGTTGCATCCAATTTTGTTGATAATTTTTAATGTCATCCACTATGTTTTCAACTTTTAATTTTTCCCTGATGTCAGTATTTCTTTTCTTATCAAGTCTTGTAAGTCCAAGAAGGGACCGTAAAAATCGCATTTGAGCTGCTTCTAGCTGTTTCTGTTCCTTGCTGTTTAAAATTCATGTTTCGCTTCCAAATCGAAGTGCAGCTTTCGATGTAATATTGTGGATTTTCAATTTTGTATTCCACAATGTCGTTTAAGTGTTCCATTTAATCTATTATATTTTTTAATTTTAATATATAAATCAGATTGGTATTCTGAAATTAAGTTTCCTAAATATGTAAAACTAGTAATTTGTTCAATTATTTTGCCGTTTAATTCAATTTTGGCTCTTATTAAATTTTTTCCAATATTGCCATAGTTTTGGTTTTCTCAGTGTTAATATTCATTGAGTACTGCTTGGCTACATTATTTAATTTATAAGCCGCTCTCTGTAATTCATCTTCTGATGTGGCTACTATAACTTGGTCATCAGCATATAAAATGGTTTGTACTGATTTATTCTGATAAAATTTTAGTCCATGTGTCCAAATTTGTTTCCAGTCTTCTATGATTTTGTTAATGTAAATATTGAACAATGATGGAGATAGTCCACAACCTTGTCTTACTCCTTTATTAATTATTATTGGATCTGTCATATTGTCATCATTATATTTAATCTGGAATTTTGAATTTGTATAAAGACTTTTGATAGGTCTTATTAATTTACATGGGATATCATAATCTAACAATATTTGCCATAATTTATATCTATTTACACTATCATAGGCTTTTTTATAATCAACAAATAGTATGAAAAGTGGTAAATTGAATTCTCTTCTTTTTTCTATGATCTAAGATAAAGTGAAAATTGCGTCCGTACATCCTCTACCCCGTCGAAAACCACATACATTGTTCTTCCCCTAATATATCTTCAGAATATTTTTCTAACTTATGCTTAAGTATATTGGCATATAGTTTGGAAGCTGAACTAAGAAGAGAAATCCCTCTAAGTTTTACAGTTTACCCTTGATCCCTTTTTATATAAGTTTATTATTATTATTATTATTATTATTATTATTATTATTATTATTATTAATCCGGTTTCCCAGTCCTTCGGTTATGTTGGTTTTCCAAATGTCATTAAACAGAATTACATTTTTTTCTTCTAAAATTTTGCCTCCATATTTTAAAAATTCCATATTTATATTATCTAAACCTGGGCACTTTCTGTTTCTAGCTTTGAATAATACTGAGTGTAATTCGTCTTCTGAAATTTGATCAATCTCTGAACCATCTTCCTGGGTCTCATATTCAAGATCAATCTCTGCATTTGCGTCACTTGTCTCTCTCCAGAGTGAAGAATAATGTTTTATCCAATCGTCTTTTGATATTTTATTTATTCCCAATTTATCATTTTCTACTAATTGTAATTGTTTGATTAACTTAAAACCTTTCCTTTGTGGCCCTGTTATATCTCATTCTAAGGATTTAACATATTTGTCCCAGTCTGATCTAATCTCTCTAGTTAGTTTTCTGACTTGGGCTCTAACTTTTTTATAATCCATGTAATCTTCTTCTGTTTTGGATTGCAACCACTTTTTGTGACACTGCTTCTTTCTTTCTATCCATGTTTTCAAATTATCATTCCATGACCGGAGCCATTTTTTCTTCTTTTTTGTTTTATAGCCAAGACTTTCAAATGCTGCCTGAAATATTGCTGATTTGATATTCATCCAATCTGTTTCAATGTCATGTGTATTTTGTTTAAGTTTCTCTTTTAATCTGTTTTGGTATAATCTTCTAATACTTTCATCTTCAAGGAGATATGTTTTAAATTGTTTATTACTTCTTGTCCTTGAAATTGTCTTCTGTTCATATTTCTTGAAATTTATATATTGAAAAGTGATTTGGAAATTACTTTGCACTAAATAATGATCACTATTTTATAGTCAGTCTAGAGACTAAAAGGAGGCAATCCTTCCACTAGACTATACTGCAAGGTGTTGGTAACTCCTTCAGTGAATTTACAATTACTGGAAAGGAAATAAAGAATAGCCAAACTGATACTTCTCATGACAACATGGAATCCTTAATGGAAATGAATCCTAAAAGAAATAAAATAACATAGAATAAAATTAAGCAAATAAAGGTTCCTGAAATGTATACATAAACGTAAAACAATTTTCACTTACACTAAACCAATTATTATTAATTACTGGAATCCAATAACATAAATAACTGATAAACAGCTATTACCTTTGTACAATGTATGTAGTAGGTACAGAAGATCGTACATTCCACCCAAAAATTTGATACCGAGATTTCACCCCAGATACAATTTTTGAAAACATTTAAATAAAAAAAGCGTTTAGAAGCAGACTTGCGCCGCGTGTACAGTACAGGCAAAACAAAAAGGTTAGTTAAATACTTCGTTTTTGAGCTATGATGTACATACGCGCACACACACACACACACTCGTACACACGCGCACACACACGCCCACAGACACGCACGCGCACACGCACACGAACACACACACGGATTTTTTTAAGAAAATCTTTTTGGGTCCTCAAAACATATATTTTCGGTGAAATCTCCACATCGAATTTTTGGGTGGAATACTAGAGCTTCTCTAGCTAATATGTACAATGTATGTAGGTATATACGGGTAAGAGATACTAAAAAGAGTATCCCTATTTAACTACCACTATATTACTGATTTAAATGGATGTTCAACTGGAGTTCAATTCGTATTATTTATAGAATTTATAATTTCTCGCTACTCATTGTTTGCTATATTTAAAATTGCAATCTGTGCGTGGGCTGAAGGAGAACCGTTTCTACCAATCACTCTCTCTCTAAGTTCCTCAACCTGTTATATAAGAAAATAGAAGCGTGGCATGCGATTTTTGTTAGGTAATTATTATACCAATAAAGAGTTTTTATGAAAATATCGGATAATAATTACAATTCTAGATTCAGTAACTTAGTGTATTACAATTAAGACATTGAAAGGTTCAAAACTTATAATAATGTAACCAGGCAAATAATGTCATCTCTGAAGCCTCACTTTTTTACTTTCTCTATACGTACTATGTACATAGTGTATAGAGAAGGTATTGCATTGTACCCAAAAATTCCATACCGAGATTTCACCGTAAGAACATGTTTTGAGACCACCTGAATCCAAAAAAAAGAATTTTTATAAAAATGTCCGTGTATGTCTGTCAGTCTGTGTGTGTGTGTGTGTGTGTGTGTGTGTGTGTGTGTGTGTGTGTGTGTGTCTGTGGATAGCATAGCTCAAAAACGAAAAGACCATTAAATACCAAACTTGGTATTTAAATTCAGTATCTTCCAAGGATGCGACACGAAGATTTTCACGAAAATCCCCCCGCCCCCAACTAACCTTCATATGGAAAATTTTTCGCAAATTTTGATTTTCTAAAAAATGGCTCTAAGGATTTTGATTAAAATATCATATATTAAAGATATATACTTGACAAATAATATGTATAGCTTGAATTTTCTGGGAATAGCCTGTGAAGACTACTTTATTATGGATGAATTTTACGGAATTTTGTGTAACTGGTAAACCGTAAGAGATAGACAAAAACTTACCACACAAAAAATGTAGAGCACATTAAAACACACAATTTATGTTATATACATTGGAGTTGATCATTTTTTAGATATTCCTTGTTTTTTCTTTCAGCCTTAAAAAACGTATACTTTTCTCATACAGGAATTTATCAACTCCTGTCCATACAAACAAAGGAACTTCAGTCATTAAAAAAAAAACTTTTGCTATCACTTTAACCTATGTTACTTCCTTATTTCGCTTCTACTTACAGGGAAGCAAGTAATAAGACTATTTCTGCCAACTTTTTCTCACTTAGCATGAAGTAAATAGAAGCATAAACTTTTTAACAAAAATTGTTGCAGAGATATACAGAAAGTCATGTGAATGGATTACATCAGATTTTTTCTCCTGCACACTTTAATCATTCCTTGAAAATGTTTACCACATAATAATACGTGAAAAATGTGGAGAGAGAGGCCAGAGTAAACATTGTCACTGCAAGCAAAAATAAGAAAAAAGACAGGCGAAAGGCGATATTTCAAACCCCTCCCCTCTTAAGCCATCTATTTTCTCCCTGATTAAGATAAACCTGCTTCCAAGTTTGCTTGAGTATCTCATATAAACATCTTGAATTAAGAATGAATGTGCCAGAACCGTGTTGTATGGTCTGATGCAACAAATCAATGCAAATGACACTTCAAAGAAGTCCCTCGTGTTTCACTTCTTCTTTTTTCATGAAATCAGTTACAACATATAGCTCGCCTCTAACCTTCTCTATGATACCTCGGTTGCTTTGGCCTACAAAATCACTCATCCGTTCTTGGTCATCTCCATATTGCACCTTAACCCCTCCCCTCCCCGTAGCGATGAGTTATGGCGATGTTACTACTGTGAATTTCTTGAGGCTGCTTTCCGCATTCGATTACATGAACACAAAATCTGCAATGACATCTGAATGACCAAGTTGGAAAGGTAAGATGCGCTGTTGTTAAAGCCATTCGAGTCAGTTTGACTTATCGCAAGATAGTAATAAGGATGATGGAAATATTCGGAAACGATAACCGGAATGAGAACGGTAAAGTTAAAATACAGGTATTGAAATGTGAGTGTTCATGATTAACCTTTTCACTGCTAACATATGTTTAGGCGAGAAACACCTCCTTGCGGGAATGTTTTACCGCGGTCGAGCTATCTCGACTATAGCACTGAAAGGGTTAATTGGCAATGTTCTCAATAACGCCGTTTACCACCCTCTGCTCCAGCTAATAAGGTTAATCCTCATTCCGTATAAGACGTTGATACAAACAATATAAGAAAATGTAGTTTTCTCTTGTTTTATGTATTACCCGCAAATAGTGTAAACAGTCCGTGAGAGTTGACAGATACAATTGATTTTAAAATTGCTGCAGGAGAATATGAAATTCTAAGACTTACAATCGCTCAAACGGCTGGGATGTTCTTCTGCGGTGGAATTATCTCGACCGTAGTACTTAAAGGGTTAAAGGGAAGCCTTGCCGGGTACCAGAGACTTCGTCAAGTTTTAACTTTTTCGTTCCAGTTCCCGGGAACAAGATATGAGATGCATAAAATGCATTTTAGACGCTGTAAAATTATTTAAGTTACCAAGGTGATACTGTTTTAGTCGCAAGCTGGGAAATGAAAAAGGAAGAAACTCCCACAACTGTGCGTCTTAACTTCCTCAGGTTCATTGAGTATTTTATCGACTTCATAACTTACAATCGGTTCTTACGCAACTTATAGATTTTGTGTCTTATACAAGATAAAACAACAAAGGACATCAGAAACTACAAAGGGAAAAAATCTGATGTTACACTTACATGACTTTCTCTAGCTGTTCTACAAACAGACTTCTTACAAAAGATTATTCTTCTTTCTACCATTCTAATCGAGATAAACATTAGCAGAATGTTCTTACTATTTAGTTCCTTTAAGTAGAAGAGAACTAAATGAATGCGCTATGTTAAAGCCTAGCTCAAATGTTTTAAAATCTATCGTTATGCGAGTGTCTTTGAAAATGCTTCCTTGCTTGCCCAGGGGTAGAACAAAAGAAAAATAGACGCTTCCTGTCCGTGTAAAGCATAGGCACTTCATAGCTGAAACCAATAGCAAGGAATATCTTGGAAACGGTTACCTACACAACAAAAATATAAAGGACCTAAAATAGGAGTTTTGAATCTACATTTTTTGTGTAGTACGTTTTTGTCTATCTCTTAGGTTTAGCAGTTAAGTAAAATTCGGCAAAATTGATCCAGAACAAAGAGGCCTTCATAGGCTATCCCAAAATAATTCAAAATATACGTCTTATTTGAGATGTAATTGTCTTTAATATACTGTATTTTCGTAAGTTGTTCCATGTAAAGTGTAGTGTGTGGTGGGGGGATTTTCTTGAAAACCTTCGTGTCGTATCCTTGGAAGAACTAAACCTAGATACAAAGCTTGGTACTTAACGGTCTTTTCGTTTTTGAGCTACGCTGTCCACAGACACACGGACCTTTTTCTAAAAATGCTTTATTCAGACTCAGGGGACCCCAAAACATATATTTCCAGTGAAATCTCGATATCTAATTTTGGGTGCAATACAATACCTTCTCTATCCATTATGTACATTGTACATACGGGGCTAGAGAAAGTAATACAATTTGATATAAATTAACACAGATTAGCAATGAAAGCGAATAACTTGAATTTTTGCTATCAATAAAGGAATAGCGCTTGAGGAATTGGAAATAGCAACGAGTCTGCGTTTAGAAAATAGACGCTGTAACTTTTACGTTGACTGATGTGCATTATGTTGGCTGAAATAAACCTAGTGAAACTTAACATTGTTAGTTAAAAGCTAACGTTACAATGGGCAAAATCGATTTTTCATTTTGCTATCGATATGTTTACATCGGTTCTCGTTTCTGAGGTATTGTGAAGCAAAAAAAAAAAAAAAAAAAAAGAAATCAAACGTTGTTTTGCTAACCATTCTGGTTTCTGATCTTCGGTTATTGTGAACTAGCCTGTGCCTCTGTCATATTTAAAATGTGTACTCTCTCAAAGGAGATTTCACTTAACAAGGATGGGGAAGCAGCACCAAGTATTTTTTTTTTTTTGGTAGTGTTTAACGCCCGCTTTAACTACTAATGGCACCGCAGGTGGTGACACTGATGATACATGAATGACGATGGAGCACCGGTGGAATGCAATGGCGGGGGAAACCGGAGTACCCGGAGAAAACCCGCCCCAGCGCCGTTTTTTCCACCACAAATCTCACATGCGGTCGCTTGGGATCGAACCCCGGCCGTCTAGGTGAGAGTCGAGTGGAATAAGGGTCTCAGTTTTCCTTGGTCGCTAGGTGTGTGATGGCATGGGTTCTTACATATCAGAAATTTTCCTGTCTCTCATATACTTTTTCTTTCTTCATGTTTCAGAGTAGCATGGTCTGTTCCAGTGGGTAATAATGCGCGGCTTATGACAGAAGATAAGCCTGAGGAATCACTAACTACACCGCTGGAACAAGAATCTTTTTTCTGAACCTGTTGATGAAGAAACAGCGTTCCGCTGGGATGTACCATATAGTAACACTAGGTTTCCACGTTAGATTTGGCCACTGTATTTAATCTCATTTTCTCTTGGAGGTTGAATAGGCATAATGAGCTAATGGTTTCCTCCATCCCCAACTGATACGTGCAAGCAACATAGCAGAAACAGCAAAATTTTACTGTCAATTATGAGTCATTATTACTGAAACAAATAAGTAATACACAAGTAGAAGTCTTTTAACATATTACTATACTTTCACATATAAAGTTGAATATATACAAAATATTTTAACAACTGTTTTCAGAAAAGATGAAGTACATCTTATTACTTTCTCTACATAGTGCATAGTACTTAGGTAGAGAAAGCATTGTACTCCACACAAAAATTCGATACCGAGATTTCACCAGAAATACATGTTTTAGGGTCTCCTGTATCCAAAAAAAGAAATTTTAGAAAAAGGTCCGTGTGTGTCCGTGAACAGATGACTCAGAAACGAAAAGTCTGTAAAATACCAAACCTCCTATTTAAGTTTAGGATCTTCCAGAAATGCAACACAACTATCCCCCAAACCCAAACTACACTTCACATGGCAAACATTTCAAAATTTTTTATTTTCTCAAAAATAGCCTTAAACGATTACCATAAAATACGCTATATAAAATATATTTATATAACAAATTTAAATCTATATCTTGAATTTTTTGAGAACAGCCTCTGAAGACCTCTTTATTCTAAATGAACTTTGCTTAATTTTGCAATTAGTAAACTTTAAGAGGTAGGCAAAACCTTATTACACAAAACGTGTGGATCTATTTAAAACACATAATTTATGTAATTTATTTTTACTTTCTCTACACGTACTATGTACAGTGTATAGTGAAGGTATTGTATTGCACCCGAAAAATTCGATACCGAGATTTCACCGGAAATACATGTTTTGGATCCTCCTGAATAAAAAAACAAAACAAAACAAAAACACATTGTCAGAAAAAGAAAGATCCGTGTGTGCGTCTGTGTGTGTGCGTGTGTGAGTGTGTCTCTGCGGACAGCATAACTCAAAAACGAAAAGACCGTTAAATACGAAACTTGGTATTTAAGATTGGTATCTTCCAAGGATGCGACACGAAGATTTTCAAGAAAATTCCCGCACCGCCAAATACTCTTTACATGGAACTTTTTTCGAAAATTTTTATTTTCTTAAAAATGACTAACGATTTTGATTAAAACATCCTATATTAAAGATATTTACCTGACAAATAAAATGTATATCTTGAATTTTCTGGAAATAGCCTCTGAAGACTACTTTAAATATTAATTAAATTATTGAAATGCAGGAACAGATGTGCCATGAAGTTCACCCAACTCGGCTTTTATTTCTTTTGGTGTTAAGTCTTTTAAATAGAAGTGTTTAATCACCCCACTAAAGTCTCTTTCCCCCCCCCCCATCTTTCTAAAGAAGCACAAGACTGTTGATTCAATCCCTATGGCATCTAACTATATAATGGATATAACTGAAACTTGAACTGTTATCTAGCAAGCTGGTTACCAAACTCAAACTTTTTTTTTTGATGCTACAGTGTAATTTCTTGAATTTTCTAAGGACTTATTGAACGCCCGTAGTACTAAGTTAATTATAGATAAACGAAATTTCCTCAAGCCTAGTTAGGTACTGGAATTGCAGCATCTGGGTTTAGAAGCCAGAACCTTCACCATTCGACGTTCAAGCCCTATCAATTCTTCTATAGCAAGCCTACGTGATATTCATTCCATCCACACTCCGTTATACCATACATATAATTTAGTTATATTTGTAGTACAAAACAAAATAGTTTGCACTCAATAATTGATATGCAAAGCGCGTGAGTTTGCTTTTCAGGAGCTAACAGTTGCGTTATTCAATAATGCTACCTTCCTTTACTAATAATTTTACTTTCTCCACCACGTACATAGGTAAATAAGTTGATTGCTTTCCAACAAAAAATTAAATGTCTATATATCATTGGAAGTATATATTTTGATGTTCCCTGATTACAATAATAATAACAATAATAATAAAAATAAAAATAATAATTTTTAGAAAAAAGTCTGCGCATGTGTATGTGTACGGGTAGTTGGCTGTGTCCTGTTTTTCTGAAAAGCATACCTCAAAAACAGCAAGTCCGTAAAAATAAAACTTGTTATATAAGATCAGCATCTTCCAAGAATGCAACACAAAAGTCTTCAAGAAAATCCCTCCACCCCAATCTACCATTTATGTGGAATATTCTTACAAAGTTTTTATTTTCTCAAAAATTATTCTACGACTTTGATAAAACATAGTATGTTTAAGGTGTTTTCATGACAAATAAAATGGATATCTTAAAGTATTCGGGAATAACCTATGAAATCCTCTTTAATCTCAATAACTTTTGAATAACTGATAAGCTGATAGATAAAATCTTACTAAAAAAAATATAGATCTCGATAAAGCATGTAACTTATGTCACATACACTTTTTATGTGGAGTTAAACATTTCCGAAATTTCCTTATTATTTCTTTAAACTTTTTTAATACTTGCACTTTTCTCAAATGGTAACTCATATTTCGTTTTATTTTCATTTTGGGTATGCAAATAGAATAGAATTTCGATATTATCACATAACGATCAGTTATTATTAGATCTGACTATTCCTTTAACGTAGTTTATTTCCTTATTTTCCTCGTACCCCAAAGAAATAAGTAGTAACCAATTTGTGTTAATGTTTATCTCGATTAACATGAGTAGAAGAAGAATGCTCTTTGTAAGAATATTTTTTTAAAAATCTAATGTGTTATACTCACATGACTTTCTCTAGCTGCTCTACAAAACTCATACAAAAGATTATTCTTCTTTGTACACAATGCCAATCAAGATAAATGTTATCAGAATGTTATTACTTAGTTCCTTATAAGTAGAAGAGAATAACTGAATGCACTATGCTAAAGTGATTGTCAAATGTTTTAAAAGCTATCGTTATGCGATTGTCATTGTAAATCACTTCTTTGCTAGGCCAGGAGTAGAACAAAAAAAAAAAAAAAAACAGACACTTCCTGTGTGAGAAAAGTTTAAGTACTTCACAATTGAAACCAATAACAAGGAATATCTCGAAAACAGTTACCTCCACAACAAAAAACGTAAAAGCAAAACTTGTTTGTCATGAGGTACATTTTTTGTGTAGTACGTTTTTTTCTATCTCTTACGGTTTAGCAGTTAAGCAAAATTCAGCAAAATTCATCCACAACGAAGAGGTCTTCAGAGGTTATTCCCAAAAAATTCGAGATATACATTTTATTTCGGACATAAATAGCTTTAATATGCGAGATTTTAATCAAAATCCTTAGAGCCATTTTTAAGAAAATCAAAATGTTCGAAATGTTTTCCATGTAAAGGGTAGTTTGTGGTGGGAGGATATTTTTTTTTGAAAATTTTTCTGTTGCATCCTTGGAAAATACTAAACCTAAATACCAAGTTTGGTATTTAACGGTATTTTTGTTTTGGGGCTATGCTGTCCACAGACACACACACGGACCTTTTTTTAAAAATGTTTTTCTCGGACTCAGGGGACCCCAAAACATATATTTCCGGTGAAATCTCGGTATTGAATTTTTGGGTGCATTACATTACCTTCTCTATCCCAATGTACATTGTACAAATGGGGCTAGGGAAAGTAAAAAGTTATAGGAAAGGAACATCGAAGTTGTATTTTTCAGCTAAATCGTGTTTGACAGCCAACAAACCCTGTAGTACTGTCAAAACTCTTTCCATTGTCGTCCACACTGGTCCGGCACGCATGAATGAAGGCCCCCCGTGCCATCTCGCGGTATGAATCAGAAGAGGTTTCCTTCTCCCACTCCTCCTCCTCCTTGGAGTATCTCCGGATTCACGACCAAAGTTTTATTTCTCCGCTCGCGCATTCAGCTCCGAGACGTAGTATCGCGGAAGTAATTTTAGTTTCATTTTTAACCACCGTTAGTACCAATCTTCCTGTGTAAGATATTATGGGTAATGTATGTCAGTCCTGTGTTTGGCAAAGTCGATATCAGAAGGAAACCTCTAAGTTCTTTCTTGATTTCTTGCTTAGCTTCTGTACAAATCTTCATCTGATTATACTATCAAAAATTGGATGTATTCCATTCACATGACTTTTTCTATTATGTAACAACTATTATTACAAGAGCAAGATAGAAATCTACTTCATACCGATATAGCTAAACATTAGCAAAAATATTTTTTCTTAGTTCCCTTTAAGTAGAAGGGAAATGTTTTAAAAGCTATCGCTATATGAAACAATTGATATTCGGTTCTGTTTACTTTACCAGGAGCAAAACAAAATAGAGTTGAAACAAATGGTGACTTCCCGTTTAAGAAAATTTAAATTGTTAAAATTGAAATCAATACAAGGAATGTTTCGAAAATGGTTATCTCTAAAAAAAAGTTATTTGATATAAGTTCTGTGATTTAATGAGATCTACATTTATGTGTAATAAATTTTGTCTAGCTTTTTGTTTACAATTATGCCAAAGTAATTCAGAATGAAGAGGTGTTCAGAGAAAAATTCCCAGAAAAATTCAAGACAAAGATTGTATTGTACCGCATATCTTTAATATACGGCATTTTAATCAAACCCACAACAGCCATTTTTGAGAAAATGCAATTTTTTGAAAATTGTTCTATGTAAAGAGCAGTTCGAGGTGCGGGAACTTTTATGAAAATCTCGTATTGCATCCTTTGAAGATCCTAAACTTAACCATGTGTCGTATTTTACCGACTTTTCGTTTTTGAGTTATGTTGTTCATATACAACGAACGTTTTTCTAAAAGTGTTTTTTTTTTTAATCAGGGCCCTAAAACATGCATTCCGGTGAAAATGTAGTATCGAATTGTAGGTGGAGTGCATTTGATAGACTAATTAAAATATTGTACTTTCTGTGGTGGCTTACGTTACTAAATGAAACAAGCAGTTTCTATTGATAATTAACATGCGAGCCTGTCAGCCATAAGAACGATCTCATTGACACCTTATTCTCCAGTAGATGAATAATTGACTGGTCAAAACTGTTGTGATTTCATGCGAATTAAGAGCACTAAATAAGAGGTAGAAACCTAGCTCAACACAATTCAAAAGAACCAAAAAACGTGATGGAATAAATTTTCAGATCATTATTGTTCTAGTATTTTGATTGGCTTATCCAATCATTCTCTAATAAGTTTTAAGTAATTTAACTAAGTTTTCAAAATCATGCTTGTAGTCGTTTGATAATATTTCAACACCTTGCCCTCAAAATAGCTGTCATGAACAATAAGTAGTGTAATTTAAGGATGCTACTTTGAATTTTTGTTTTTAATTAATGTTTATTTAATGATGGGATTAAACATTTTATTTTAAAAGTTCAGTAACTAAATAAAAGTTAAGGGACTTAATCCAATGTAATTAATTAGATCTTAAGTAAAGTATATAAGGATGTAGAAATGTATTTTTACTTATATTAACCTAACTTAAATAGGAATACAACTTTTTAATTTATGCCAATGAATAACATTTTATTTAACAAAAAAAAATAAGGAGTTAAAAGTTATTAAATTTAATATTCTCACCCCCCACCAAAACTACAAATGTTAACCAGCTAATTTAACGAACATCAACTAAAGGCACTGTTATTATTGTGACAGGTTTATATTTATCTCCAGAGTGAACAAACAGAAAAGCATTTGATATGTACGATACACAAATACAAAATCACTTTATTTATTTACGCATATCACGCTTTTAAATCTTTGTGGGTAAACATTTGTTCTTTTAAACATTTATGCAGATTGTTCAAGCATGCTAGTTTAAGAGAAATTTACTAAAACTAGCAACTAACACAACTAAAATTCCTCTTTTAGGTGGCAAAAATGTTTCAAACTTAACGCCTTGAGTAGCTTACTCGACTTCTAACAGCAGAGATTAAGCATTAAAGGCATCGTTGTCTTCCAACCAAAAATGTGATGTATAAATTTGAAGGAATACAAGTTTTGAGATCAACGAACTCATAAACAAAGTTCTTAAAAGAAACATACCGTTCTGTCTCAAAAACGAAAAGGCGTAAAAATACCAAATAACATACTTAATTCAAACAAGAGTTAGCATGCTAAACCAAGATTTTTAAGAGTTTCTTAAAATAGTTTCTCATTTTTCATTTCCTCCAAAATGACTACTGATTTTGTTTAAAATATAAGATACTTGAGACCAGTTTTTCGTTTGTATATTTACTGTTTTGATTGTGTCATCTGATGGACATACTTGAAATGATTCAATTATCTTTTTGTCTCTCTCCACAGCTAAATATCCCCATTTCTGAAAATTCTGCACTGGTAAAAATGGATTGCTTAGTTTGAAAACACTTATAGGCAACAACACGTGAATAATTACCGTGAATAGAGTAATCACTTTTTAAAATAAATAAAATGGTGTGTTTTTTATGGTCGCCCTCTAACTACTGCGCTAATCAGCGTTCCATTCTAAATTGGGAGTAAAAGAACCACTTAATTTTGCTCAGAGGCCTCTTTATCAGGCTAGAGGTTCCTTTACATGCCGTAAATCTACAATACGAAACCACTGCTTTTATTTCCCTTCCAAAGGCAGCCACGCTAATGATTTGGCGCCCAAAGAGCTTCACCGCCCTCCGCCTTGGTAAATAGAGACTATCGTATTACTCTAGCCCACGGAGGGCCATACTATGATGTTTGTTGTATGTGTGTGTGTGTGTGTGTGTGTGTGTGTGTGAGTGAATATATAAGACGCATGGATTTATCATACGTAAAGAAAGTCGCACGGGGTTCATTTTAGATGATTTTAAGACTTTACAAGGTCCAGTAAATTAAAAGGTACCTTGATAACTTGAGCGGTGAAGTAATTGTACAGTGGCACGTGAGCTTGAGGTCAATAAAAATAATAAAACATAAACCTCGGTCTTGTGGTTTCATCTCCTTTGCGAAAAGAATAATTTGAACTTATGTACATATACACCAGTGTGCAAAACTTAGGATCGAAAGTAGCATTCGCATGTTATGCTACTGCCAAGTAACACAGTTTGATGAAACTTGAATCAAACAGAGAGAACTGCTATAATACGCTACAGTTGGCAACTGAACGAAATATGCAAAGAAGAACAGAAATTACACTTTTATTCATATAAAATAAGTACGTTAAAGTCACCACGTCATATGATAGTCCTCTACATTTAAAATATAGAGATATGGTGCTTAAAAGGGTATATGTCACACAGACATCAATGTATGCTCTGCATCCTGCTCCCATATATCCACAAAGTTGGTAAGGAGTTCTTATGTTTGGGCGTTCTGTTGCTCCAATAGTGTTGTTGATAACTGTTGGAAGGTCGTTGGTGCATAAAGCATCCCGTGTTCAATAGAATTTAAATTGAGAGAACGGATAGGCCAGTTCATTCGCCGAATATCCTGTCGTTCTAAGAGATCCTCCATCTGCGCTGTTCGATAAGGTCGCACATTATTATCCATTAAATTGAAGTTACCCCTGATAAGAAACACATGGGGAAGGAGTACAATATCACAATAACGTTGACCAGTGCTCAAAGATTTAAAGGTCGGTATGCCCATGTAACATTATATCTCGCTACACCGTAACACCCGAACCACCAAAATGGTCATGTTCAGCGACGTTCCTGAGTATTACTGTTCCCACATATTGCCAGGTAAGGATACGTCGAGAATCACTACTCAGACTGAATCTGCTTTCATGTCCAATTCTGATGATCTTGGAATCGTCACAAACAGTCGATGTGCGGGTATCAATGTATTGGAAAGCGGGCAAAACACCTCTATGCAGTCACTGCGATACGGTGTAGCTTGAGATTGCGTGCCTAGCAGTCCTGTTAAGTGTTGAGTCCGCTGTTTGGCGTGGATACCTTTTTGCCACAATGTAGTGATCATCTACTGTGATGTAGTTGACCGCGGTGGTCTCCTTGAGACAGCCATGCATTTGGTTTAGAAGCTCCCCATGCACATAAATCAATGCTGTGAGCAATACCAAACTCCAGGGCAATACTCGTCGCCCTTCATACTTCTTCCAGTTTCCCGATGATTCTTCCCCGTGTGAAGTCATCCAAATGTTGTAAAGAAGAATACTACCATAATGCACCGCAACAACCGCTGATTGCCACACGCTATCTGTTCTATTTCTTCAACTGTCCCGTGGTGCGTGACCAGGCCCTTTTGGCGCTATAGTCTTGCTACACTCACGCCATGTGACGCCCAGCTTTCGGTGTACGTCTGAGAAACCTCTGGCAACATGCTCCCGCATATTTCCGCCAAGAGTTCAGATGAATGAATTAACAGCCATTCTTCCTAAGGTTTTGCTCGCAGTGTGTTTTAATAGGGCAGCAATGGAAAATTGAAAGGAAAAATATCAGTTGTACTCGTATTATTTTTGACGTACACAGAAAGACAAAACAAGACAGACCAAAATGTAGTGGACTAAAACTTAATGAAGTTAAGACTCATTTATATTATGAGTTTAAGGGGTCTTAAGAATTAGTATATGTTATTTCACTACACTATTTATTAAAAGAACGAACCAAGTTATAGAGTCCACTGCGACAGAATCTCATTAGTGTGGTACATTTTCATTTACTTTATACAACAATTCAAAACACTCGCCATGAAACCTGAAGAGATTATTTTTTATGCTAGATTAACAATCTCATTCACATTGTTAACAGAGGAGAGTTGTAATGAACTAATTAACTAGTAACAAATACATTGTGTTTACTTACCTTTATTCAACAAGTTAAATTCTTAACGAAGATGATCTGCAAAATAAAAGTATGAAATGTTATACACCTATATTTACTTCTGGGAAAAGAATATTAGAATAAATTCTGAGTGACTTAGCTTCATATAAAACTACTCTAAGCTTTCTTCTTTTCTTTCGTCTTTGTTTGACTTTCCATAAAAGAAGCGTTATTTGGAATGGAGCTAATCATGTTTGATGAATCACTTCTACTAAAGATCCTGTCAATTGAGCCAATATTTCGAGTTTTAAAATATCTAAAAGTGTACCTTATAATACACACATTATATATTACATTATAACAATTATTTACGATGACAACTATAAATTTTAGATACAGTTATCAAGGATAACTAACCAGCTATTTGGGCTGATGATGGGTATACTTATAAAATAAAATTAAGATATACACACATGAAGACACATATTACTCAAAACCTATTAGTATGTGGTAACTTGCTAAAGCACGCAACTTCGATTGTGTTCTTTAAGCTAATACATGATTTTCTTCTTGCTTATGTTATCTTTTATATAAAATTGTTTCGCATATATGGCATTTTAAAGGTGGAAAGTTGATATTTTTTCTGTTTTTAATAAAAAAAATTGCTTTTAAACAAACCAGTAATAAAATTCTAGAAAGTTATTTTTGTTCTTAAAAAATATGGTTCATTTGTTCTACATAACGCCTAGAGCAGGTTTAAATTGAAAAACTGTGAATTAAGAGAAATACAGGAATAACAATTTTGGAAAGAATCTCTAATAAAGCGATTTTGATTTGGCATTTGCACAGCTGACTCAGAAAAAAGCTAGCTTAGAAATAAAATAGAGTAATTTTTTTATTTTCTTTCTTTTTCATTTTATTTTACTTTATTTAACTGAGTTTTATTTGTTTGTTATGCCTGGTCTTTTGCAAGTATTTTTTTTTCCTTAAGGCATTTTAATTCTAACTATTGCAAATAAAAATAATTTTGAAGCTAACTCTACTTTTTGTGTATCTTACGCTATGGTTACAAATATGAAAGCTATTTTATATAAAATAAATCGATATTCTTACGGAGACTTAAAATATATGGTTTTATTCTAAATTTACAACCACACGAAATAGCAGTGTACCTCTTTGTTAGTAAACAAATTAATGGAGCTATGTTCTTTTTCATTTTGTAAGCCCTGTTTTTAAGAAATATTACTTGCTATTATAAGTTGCAAGTCCCCTTACTGAGTTATCATATACTTTATATTCTAGTCGCGATTTCTGCAACTGTCCCTTGTTATTATACCGACTTCCTGTACTTTGTCTCCAACTCTTCTAAAGCTAGGATCGTCTCAAGGCAGGAAGCTTTGGTGGATTCTAACCGAAGTTCACCCAATGGGATGATTCAGGCATGATACCGGGTTCAAACCACCTTGGTATGTAACCAATCGGTTCAAAAAATTGAAATGGAGTTTTATTTATGGACTCTTTAACTGCTGTGGCTCTCAGCTTCCCATTCTATAATGGCGTGAAAGACCGTTGAATTTTGCCCAGACCTCTCTATCAGGCTTGAGATTCTTTTACGCGCCTAAATCTACGACTCGGGACCAATGGCTTTACTTCCCTTCCGAAAGAAGCCATTAATCTCTGATGGGCATGTGGTAAACACCAGATTCACGACCGGGTGTCTGCGACACTTCTCATATCTTTCTCGACTTCATCTCTCGAGACTTTCCCCTTATATCGTCCTCCGCGGTCTAGAAGTAACATGCTAGCCTCTGAATCGCGGGTTCAAGCCCGGCGGGGGTAATGGAATTTTCGGGCGTAAAAAGCCTTTAGCATGGCTTCCTTTGAAAGGGAAGTAAAACGTTGGTCCCGTGTCGTAGATTTACGCCACGTAAAATAACATTAATCCTCATAATGAGGTCTCCGAGTCCAATATAGAAAGAAACGCGTCCATAAATAAAACTCAATTCATTTGCCTTTATGGGGACACTTCTGCAGCCCCTCTCCCGAGAGGAGGGTGAACCGCTTAACTGCTTGGACTGTATTTTGTAAATTTTTAAAGCTATTTACTTGAAAATGTATATACTTAATATGAGTAAATATAGTGATGAATGTGTATAAACTCAGGGTTCTAGTTCAAGCTGTTTCTCCGATAATATATCTATTGAGACGGCAACTCTTCAATATCCGCGTGAAAATATCGAAATCATGTTACTAACAATAATATGTAAAAATAAGATGTATTGCGCACTGAACCGATAGTGATAATTATACTTAATTAAATAGATAGCATTTGTATATAGTAATGTAGTATTAATTATAGTAAAGGGAATAAGTTTTGCTTTAACCATTATTTTATTCATCAATTTTTGTATTTTGTTAATATTTTACACGCTAAGATGACAAGGTTTGAAGCGTGGTTTTAACTGTAAATGCACAGATTTCCGTTAGCAAAACCTTGAAGTATTGTTAGTGGAGCTTTCAAAAGGAAACATTCTGAAAAGGTTACTGCTCTGTCATTTGTCTTTTGTTGAGTGGCTTTAGGGAATAGAGGCATAAGTACATGCAACCAATAGAAAGAAGGGACGCTACTCATACAGAAGGATGTTTAAGTTTAAAATTCACAACCGTTTTGGACAGTTCTACGCCAGATTCCAAGGGCGACACTATGTCGGTCGCTGAAACAAAATCGCGCCACATTGCTCACCGCGGTTGAAACCAAAAAGTCATGGTTTTGCTTTCCCCAGATTTATAATCATGTTTGCAGGTTCCACTTGGTTGTCAACGGTTAGGGTTAATAATATTATACCATGCAATTTTCTTCAATAATATTTACGAACAAGTCACCCACATGTTTGCAACAGTTGCAAACTTTGGCGACCAACACCGTGGGGCTAAAGACGAATTAGAAGGAAACCTAAAAACGTAAACTTCAACTAGTTCGATCATCACTGCACCCTTGACGACCACGGCTACCACGCTGCACTGACGAGGAGAACTTCAAGTAGCAGCAGACGCTTATTTTTAAGGACCGGGGCAAACTACAACAGTGGACCAACTAACCCACAAATTAACGCCGACGCTACTTTGTCATTACCATTTAAATAATATTCAGGACAAAGTCGCACCCAAATAACAGTTGCAATATATATATATATATATATATATATATATATATATATATTCTAACTAACAAAAAACACCAATTTTCTAATATTGCCTCGCGCATTCACATTTGACCAAAAATATAATAGTAAGATTGTCTGATACTTGCTTTAGTGAAAATAAATGTAAGCATTTGATTAAAGCTTATGATTTAGCTGTAAAGTCCTTTTTGTTTTCATGGTTTGTTGGTATTACAATGTTCCCTATTTTTTTCTTTTTTTCAGATTAAATTTAATTTTGATCAATGAATAAAGTGATCATTAAATTCGTTCTTAAATCTTTAGATACTACTTTTGAAATTGTGTACGTAAATCTTCATACGAATCAGAACAAAGCTGAAATGTAAGGAATAAATATCGTACGCGAAAAGGTAAAATTGAGGAAAAACATACCCAGAAAGGAAAAATATGATTAAAATATAACAATAGCTGGGTGCTTAAAAATGTCGGATTGTTATAAATATTTGGGAAAAATTATTCACAGGTGTCACTAAAATATTTATAATATATAATTAAAATTGATTTTTTCCACTTTTCCTTAAAGCTTCAGCCGCAGTGTCTTAAGCATTGGAAAGCATTAAAGATATGTCATCGATATCATTCCTGGTTGCAAAGCTCCCGTGCGCTTCCTACTATGCATTTCTCTCTCCCGAGGACTGAGTAACTGCAAAACGAAAATGCCAATGGCAGAAGTGCGGAAATTCTTCTGCTAGTACACCCTTCTCAAATTTTTTTCCTCAATTAGCAATTTAGAAAAATGTAAATGGCGTGTTATTTATGGACGCTCATTAACTACTGTGGTTCTCAGCGTCCCATTCTAAATTGGGCGTAAAAGATCGCTTAATTTTGCTCAGAGGCCTCTCTATCAGGCTTGAGGTTCTTTTACGTGCCGTAAATCTACGATACGGGACCAACGGCTTTACTTCCCTTCCAAAGGAAGCCATGCTAAGGGTTTTTAAACCCGAAAAAATCCATCGTCCCCTGCCGGGTTTGAACCCGCGAACTTGGGTATATGAAGTTAGCATGGTAACCATTACACCACGGCGGGCGTCTAGCAATTTAGAATTTTTGTTTAGCGATCACTCAATAGTTTTGCTGTAACAGTATTTCAGAGTTTTGGGTTTTACAGGATCATATATGTAGTTACATGCAAGGAGGTAAATGATACTGTGAAGGTTCCCTAACGATTGCAGCTCCCTTGCGTTGACTCGCTGGTGTCCTATTCTAACAAAGATAGGTGGGCTAATTTTATTTTCATCTCCCATAAGGAGGGGAAAATACTTATATTATTATTATTGCTTTTCTTTGTTTTGTTTTTTACATTATGAGGGTAAGTAGTCCTACCCCCCAAAGATATAATAAGTGCCCTTATGCTGTGCCAGTCCTGCGTAGACATTTTGAACCCGGCGCCTAACCACATCTTCCACAAGTGGAGTGCCGAAGCTTCTTGTATTAACCTTACTGGGAAACAACGGCACACAGAGTATATTTATGGGGAAGATCCCTATTCCATATCCGCTGTAACCAGAGGAACCAAGAGTTTGCTGCCATGCCCCACAGTTCACAAACTTAAGAACATCAGAGGCAGCATTGACAGCTTATAGACATAGCTTTAAGTGGACCGTCATGGGAGAAGCCAGAGGAAGACATAGCTTTAAGTGGACCGTCATGAGAGAAGCCAGAGGAAGATATAAGGCGGCACGTCGTCTACTGCACGTGTTCACGAAAAGTTAGATTCTTATAAAGAATGACGCAAAGTAGGGGCTAGTTCTTCTTTATACCTGGCTTAGGGAAACCTTTAGCATTACTTCTTTTGCTCATTTTAGTTACAAAAATAGCAGTTAGGAGAGGGTCTCTTGTAGTAGGAGCACAGTACATGTAGCCCATAGTGGGCATTTGTACTTCCAACTTAACTCCTAAGAGAAAGGGGAGATTCCGGACAAAGGCGTGTACTAGCAAGGACGGGGTCCTAGGTTCCCGCATGACACTAATCCTAAACCTGCCCTGTCTTAGCTGCCCTTAATCTATTGGTCCCGAGAATAGATGTACATTCCCAGAAAGGAAGAGGGTCATAGCATCCCGCCAAGTGCAGAGAAAAATCTTTCCATAGCTAAAATTCGACCATCTTACTGCAACACACCGAAAAGCCGTCGTATGGTACTATAACCTTGAAACAAACGAGGTGAAAGGAAATATTGAGACAGGAACTGATGAACAGGCATTCGCCTATCGATCTGGGGAAATCACAAAATTAAATATTGTCAGATGGCCGATACCGCGGAACCATCTCGCTCGGTATTATTCCAGAGGAACTAAAATACAATTTATGTTCACGTGTCCTTATCGGCCGTAATTCTCTAGGCAAGGTAACCCTTCTTTCTGAAAATCAACTGACTAAAAGTAATAGTATAACATTGATAATGTGTTTGGAGCATGTAGGTTCCACTTGGATTAATTACTAACGTTGTTGCATAGCTTATTACTGTCATTTTCAGCATTTGATATATAAAAATTACGTAGCTTATATAATAATGAGAAAATTATAGTACTTATGCTCATGCCAGGTGTTTCATTCTAACAGTTATTAATTCAAGATGTAGGCAAAAATACTAAAAGATTCTAAATTCTTACTTTTGTAGCTTAAACTTGCAAATAAACGGAGAATAAACATCACGGCAATCAAGATACGTACTTGAATGCGTCACATAAGTATTAAGTAGGCAGTGTTTGAATACATTTGAATATAATGTTTTATTCAGCGTTTGATTGTTATATTATAACCTTTGTTTGTACAATTTTTTGTAAGAGACAAAGTGTGAGGACGAAGTTTTTAAAATGCAAAAACGTGTTTTGTGATTAGTGCACAACAGAAGTGCAGCAAGGAGAGAACGCGTAATTAGAAATGGTACGGATCTACATCAATTTCAAAATACACATAGTCATAATATTCAACAACAAAATCCTTACATACAACAAATCCTTAAATATGCAATTGCTTCATTTTCTGGCACAAAGAGGACACCCCAGGCAATCCAAATATATACAAGTTGAACTTGTAAATAAATGTACACATTAAGCTTGAAAGTCTGGACTAGGAGTGGGATACCATTTGAAACTAATCAGTTGCTAAATATTACATTCTAAATTAAATTTGATAATTATAATAATATTTACAATATATCGATTTCAGAGTAATTAGTTGTTAAAGTATATATTTTATGGTGAAATCCTAAGACTAAGTTGTTTATAATAAATCCAAACTCTTTATCTTTATCCACATCGTGGTAGTCGAATAAACATTAGTAGAAATGGTTGAATTAGGTCCTGCTAAGTAGAACGGAAATAAGGAAATACTTTGATCTAAAGGAATAATCAAATCCTTTAAAAAGCAGTCGGTATGTGAAACAATTGAAATTCGGTTTTTGCTTTGCGCGGGTAAGAGTAAAACAAACGCAAGATGAAACCTATGATGACACCCCGTTTGAGAAACGTTTTAAATAGCTTAAAAATTGAAATCAATAACAAGCAATACCTTGGCAACGGTTAATTCTACCAGAAAATGTATACGACATAAATTGTGTGTTTTAACGAGATATCATGTAATATAGTACGGTTTAGCAGTTGTGCAAGCTTCATCCAAAATGAAGAGGTCCTCGGAGACCAATCCTAGACAGTTCAAGACATATGTTTTTTTTTTGCCATGTAAGAATATTTAATATACGGTATTTATTCAAGTTACCCTCTATGGTGTAGTAGTTACCATGGAAACCCGAGATTGCAGGTTCAAATATAGTGGACTATGATGGACGCAAAAATCCTTAGAATGGCTTCGTTCGGAAGGGAAGTAAAGCCGGCGGCCCAGTGTAATGTTTATTTAAACGTTCCTTGAAAGAAGAAGATTCCTGGGCAAAATTACGCCATTTCGCTTCCGCAAGTTGTGATTAAGTCCTACATTGGTATCTGTGAGCTGCAATCTGATCTCTCGTCTCCATGGCGCATAGCGGCGAACTCATGAACTACAAATTCAAATCCGATCACAGAAATAGTGTAACGATGTAGAGTTACAGGAAATAACTTGCCAACTAATTTTAATCAAAATTGTTAAGAGCTATAGTTGAGAAAATAAATATTTTCAAAGATGTTTTCGTGTAAATGGTAGTTTCCGGTGGGAGAATTTTCTTATAAATCTTCGTGTCTTCTCCCTGTAAGATACTTAACTTAAATACTAAATTTGATAATTGCCATAACGGCGAACTCAAATTCAAATCCGACCACAGAAATATCGTAACGATGCCTATGCTCCACTTTTGTAGAGTTACAGGAAATAACTTACAAACTAATTTTAATCAAAATTGTTGGAGCTATTGTTGAGAAAATGAAAATTTCAAATATGTTTTCGAGTGAAGGGTGGCTTGGGGTGGGGGAATTTTCTTAGAAATCTTCGTGTCTTATCCTTGGAAGATACCTAACATAATACTAAATTTGGTAATTAACAGTATTTTCGTTTTGTAACTATGCTGACAGAAACACAAACATCCACTTTTTTATAAAAAAAAATTTTTTTTTTATTCAGGTCTCCTTAAACAGGTATTTCCTGAGAAATATTGGCATTGTATTTTAGATGGAATACAATACCTTCTCTGTACACTATGTACATAATAAGTGTAGAGAAAGTAATTAAAGGGAACGAAAGTATTAACTAACGTCTTATTTACAATAAACGTCTTATTTAATATACAATCTGCGCATATATGCATGCACACATACACATGCATACATGCACACACACACGTACATTACATACACATACATATATACATACATACATACATACATTTAAAATTCAACAAATTTCTAATTTTCATCCTTGCCAAATTGCAAAGATTTTGCAAGTAGTGTTGCTGTACGAGTATTACAATTTTTCCTTGTACAGTGCACAGCGTTATGCAATGAGGGTTTCGCAAGAATAGGTAATTATTGCCGCCAGCCTGTGTAATTTTAAAATCCTGGGTATAAACCCAAAACATTTTCGTGCTGAAGTTTTATTTTGTGAATTAAAAGTTGAATGTCGAAGAAAAGAAAATAAACATCGCAGTCGTATTATAATTCCTATTTTTCCGTGCAAGGCCGAAATAAACGCCAAAAAGAGAACAATCGACGCGCATGTGTGATGTTAAACTAGAACGACAGTATTTCAAGGCACATTACACGGCAAAGCGTGTAATGACTGGTAAGAAAAAGAGATGTTAAGCGTGAGAACCTAACAGAAATATTAAATTAAAAGAGTCTGTAATTATGACCGCAGGGTAAGAAGGCGGAGAAAGATAGATTTGGTACCGAGTGATGATAATGATGATGCACATTGTCTGATGTACTCTTGTTGTTTGTGTCGTCCCCAAAAGGCCACGTGTGGGTGTGTAAACAGATGAATTGGAAAGTGGCAAGCAATAAACGGTATGCCACATGACAACCTGCTTACAGCAACACCATGCCCTTAAAGTAACGCCTTATCCTCTCTTCCTTGATCAGAATCGCCCATATTTTTCCTCCTAGGTTTCTACTGTTTAGCTCTCTTCTCTATGAATACTTATAGGTCGATGGCTACATTTCTAATCCTAAACTTTTGCGCACTCTATTCCCAATAGTTATTGAAGTTTTCAGACATTTAAAGGACATGGAAAATGAAATCTTACTTTCTCTACAGGTATAGAGAAGGTATTGCATTCCAACTAAAAATTTGATACCGAGATTCAACGGAAAAACACGTTTTAGGGTCACTTGTATCCAAAAAAACTTTTAGAAAAATATTCGCATCTGTGTGTGTGTGTCCGTGTAGCTGTGTACACGATAATTCAAAAACGAAAAACCAGTAAAAAACTTGGTATTTAAGTTTAATATCATCTTTAGGCATGCGGCTAGAAGATTCTGAGAAAAATCACCAAACCCCAAACTACCCTTTAAGTGGACAAAATTTCGAAAATGTTTATTTTCTCAAAAATAGCTCTAAGGATTTTGATGAAAATGCCGTATATTAAAGATATTTCAGGGCAAATAAAACTCATAACTTGAATTTTCTGGAAATGGCTTCTAAAGATCTTTTTATTCTGGATGAATTTTGCTGAATTTTGCCTAACTGGTAAACCATAAAAATAGACAAAAACTTATTATACAAAAAACTTACAGCTCGTTAAAATACATAATGTATATCTTATACAGTTTTTCGTGGAGTTAACAATTTCTGAGATATTGCTTGTTATTGGTTTCATTTTTAAACTGTTTAAACTTTTCTGATACAGCAATTTGTCAACTTCTGGCAATGCTAAGAATGGAATTTAAATCCCAAAGCACCCGGGTTTTAAAATATTTGACTATCACTTTAGCCTAATGTATTCCCTTATTTTCCTTTTAGTTATAAGGAAGCAATTAATAAGACCATTCCTGCAAATGTTTATCTTGATTAGCATGGAGTAGATAGAAGAAGCTTTTTAACAATACTGTGTTAATGAAATGTAGAGAAAGGTATGTGAATGGAACACATCAGATTTTTTTAAATACCCCTAAATTTGTTTTTCTTTTACACCCAAAATTGTTTTTTGCTCTGAAGAACCACTAAAAACAAATTTTTAGTCATAATTTTTAGCCATTTGTCAACCAAAACAAATTTATCATGACACGAACAGTGAGTGAGAGGGAATTATATGCCTGTGAGAAGCACTGGAGGGAAATATAAATTGTATATAGCTACATTTTAATAGTTTGTATCAAGATAAACAGTTCGTAAATGAAAACAAAGACTAAATGTACACTTATTTCTATAACAAGTGCTTTAAATAAAGGATACCGTATGATATCAGTCGACAAATAGATGAGAAATAAGAACATATTTTATACGCCTATAATAAGCAGGGGAAGTATTATGCAACCAAAAATTCGATGCCCAGACCATGAAAATGTTGGATAACTCTCCCAAAAATCATTTTTTAAGAAAAAAAAAAAAAAGGTCGTGCGTATGTGTTTTTGTGCATGCATATGTGTCTTATCTGTGAACGGCACTAATAAAAAACAAGAAGTGGGCTAAATGCTAATCTTGGTGTTTAAGGTCAGAATGTTCCAGAGATACGAACAAAAATGTTCTAGAAAATCGCTATATCCCAAACTACATTTTACATGAGCAAATTTTCGATATGTTTTATTTTCTGAGAATGGCTCCTGACGATTTCCATTAAAATATTGTATTTTTAAGATATCTGAAAGTCAAATTCGAACAACCTGTGAAGCACTTTTTACTCTGGATCATTTCTGTATAGTTAATAAGCTGTGAAACACAAAATATGTAGATGTCGTTACGTACAAAATACATTTTGTGGCGTTAAATATTGGTTTTAAACTACAAATACTAATATACCTATATTTTATCAGGTTGTTAATTGGTATTCTTTTTCTTTCCTGCGGTTATGCAAAGAAAACGGTGTTTTAAAACAATTTCATAGTAACCCAATTTGACTATTGCCTAATATCAGTTTATCTACAGGAAATATGTAAAGAAGTCATTTATACAAATGTTCAGGCAGATTAATATGTAATAGCAGAATAAGGTTTTGTAGAGCCCGCCTGGGCGGTGTGGTGATAGCATGTCTGCCTCACATTCAACAGGGCGTGAGTTGAAATCTCGCTTAGGATAAGGGGTTTTTCGGGGTTTTCCCTTAGAAGACAAATGTCGAGTTCCATTGATCCATAGATCATTTGAGCATTATTTCACCAATTTCATTCATCGTCCGATATGTCCGACTAATTAAAGGGAGTTTTTGTAATCACGGTTTGTTGAAAATGGTAAAGAAAATCATGTGAGTAACTCAGAATACTTGATTTCCGTATTTGAATGATGCAAGAAGAGGAGGAGGAACCGATGAATTTTTTTCGGCGCAGTCGGTACCCTGATATGAAAAGCAACAGTAAGGAAGAAAGTCGCGCAAGCAAATTTCACCAGGAATATTAAGAAACCACTTAGCAGCAAGCAATACCGACTTATAGGAGAGGGAGGCTGTACCCGGTCGATGACTTTGGCTTTCTCTACCTCTCTATTTTTGACGACCATTTCTTTCCATAAGCACTCAGCGTTAGTTATCTTTCGCCTCTCACGTACCAGCGTTTGAAAGCATCGTAGGTGTTGTGGCGAACTTCACAAGAATTAGACACGGCACGGAAGTGCTTTGACCATGTAGAGTACATAAAACCTGATGATAATGCATTTGCTTTGTGTTTGACGAAACCTAGGAGTTCATCAAGATGTTTCTTCCTACAATATGGACGCTTTAATCACATTCTGCATTGCAGAACAGTCATTCTGGAATATGATAGTCACATCGATAATATTAATAATTATTAGAGCGTATTTATACCTGAAGTACTATTAACTTACTTCCTCTAGCACAATATACATAGTAGATAGAGATGGCATTTTTTTTACCCAAAATTTTGATATCGACATTTCATCGAAAATAGGCGTTTTAGGATTTCTGTATGCAAAAATGCATGTTTAGAAAAAGGTTTGTGTCCGGTGTCTCTGAACACGATAACTCAAAACAGAAAAGTTGGTAAAATACCAAACTTGGTATTAAGTTTAGTATCTTCCAAGCATGCCACACAAATATTTTAAGGAAAATTCCCCACGCCAAACTACGCTTTACATGAAACAATTTTAAAATTTTGATTAATATACTGTACATTAAACATATTTCTATCTCAAATAAAATGAATAACTTGATTTTTTTTGGAAATAACGTCTGAACTTGATTCTGGATAATGTATGCCTAACGATAAACAAAAACTTGCAATACACAAGGCGTGTCATATACATTAAAACTCGATTTATGTCATATACATTTTTGCAGAATTAACTGTTTTCAAGATAGTCCATGTTATAAGTTTCAATTATTCTCAAACAGGAGAATACCTCTTTTGTTTTACTCCAGCCACGCAAAGAGAACTGAATTTGAATTATTTCAAATAGCGACAGCTTTTAAAAGCATTTGACTATCACTTTAGCCTAGTGTACTCCCCTCACCTCTCTTCTACTTACAAGAAAGCAAATAAGACAATTCTGCTAATTTTATATTGATTAGCATGATGTAGCAAAAAGAGTAACATCACGACTTTTCTATATTATTCTTACGGAAATAAATTTTTCAATTTTCTTCATATCAATCGAGAAATAGTTTTATTGCATGTGTTCTTAAAGGTAGGAGAGGAGTACAGGGGGCTGAAATAATTGCCAAGTCATGAAAAAATAGATCCAAAGCTGGCATTAATATTCCAATCTTTGCATTATCACAAGAAACAAATTAATGTTGTCTTGACACTCAAAAATATCTATCTAAGGTTTTGGAAATTTCTAATCCTTGGAACGTTAGAATGCAATATATATTTGACATAAATTTTGTGTTTAACCACATTTACTTGTTTTGAATATACATAAAATTATAGAAAATCAGCTGGAATGATGGGGTCTCTCACATATATTTGCAGTAAATTCAAGACAAACATTTTAGTAAACACGTAAATATCTTCACAGTCGGAATTGAAGTTGTTAAGAGCTATTTTTGATAAAATCGAAAATAAAGAACTAATGTGCATATAGAGAGTAATTTGTGGTGGAGGATTTTTCTGTATAAACGTATTATATATTTTAAAACTCTGAATTGAATTTAGCCGAGTGGTCAGACCGCATACGAATTTGTGGTGGATGAAACGGCGTCAGGGGTATCCGGTTTCCTGACTATCATTGCACTGTTATTTTCAAATCATCTACTTCCTCACTTTCATGCCAGGCTGGGGTTGATCACCCTTATTTTTGATTCAGTGCCTATGCTTATAAACAGGTGTCTGGACCCAGACGCTGACTTATAAGACCTGGAGGATTAAGTCCCATAGATGAGGAGATAAACAGAGAAAGAAAAAGACAGAAAGAAACAAACATAGCATGAAAGGAAGAAAGAAAAATACAAAGAAATAAACAAGCATGAGAGAAAGGAAGAACGAAAGAAAGGAGAAGAAACAATTCGTAGTATATATCCGACAATTGGTTTTTGAGAGAATAAATGAAAATTTTGTGTTCCATTTATATTACTTACTCTGCATCTCTGTAACAAATTATTGTTAGAAAGATTAGTCATCTCTCTACTTCATACTAATCCAGGTAAACATTTGTATGGTTTTATTACTTGCTTTCTTGCAAGTAGAAGGAAACTCAGGGAGTGCATTAAGCTAAAGCGAATGCCAAATATTTTAAAAGCTCGTGCTATACGATTGAAATTCGTTTCTTTGTTTGGCCAGAAGTTTATAAACTCCCGTATGAGTAAAGTTTAAACATTTTAAAACGGAAATGGTAAACTCCACAATAAAAGGTATATGCCAAACAGTGTGTTTACATTTTTTTGTGTAAGTTTTTGTAGTCTCTTATAGTTTACCGTTATGCAAAAGTCACCCAAAGTGAAGAGGTTTTTAGAGGCTATTCCCAGAAAATTCAAGATATATAATTTGTCATGTGAATATATTTAATATACTGTATTTTATTTCAAATATTTTAGTTATTGTTTAGAAAATCAAAATTTTCCAATGTTTTTCTATGTGAAGGATAGTTTGGACTGGGGGATTTTCCTCAAAATCTTTGTGTCGCATCCTTGGAGGACACTAAACTTGAAAACCAAGTTTGGTATTTTACCGACCTTTTTTTTCAATTATCGTGTTCACATACACCCGCACCCCCACCCACACCCACACACACACACGGACCTTTTCCTAATTTGGAGAGGAGATTCAGAACACCTCAGAACATACATTTCCGTTGAAATATCGACATCGAATTTTTAATGGAATACAATACCTTCTGTATACACCATATACAGAGTACGTGTAGAGAAAGTAAAAAGGAAAAGTTCTGGGTTTTGGAAACATTCTGATGACTATATACCCATTATGTTCACAGGCATCTCATATAATTTGTATAAATATATATTCTTCTGACCAATTACCGTTTTAATTGTAATCACAACAAGCATTTGCCTAGTAATAGTATAAAATTAACATTCACATGGTAGGCTAAATATTCAGCAGTACGCTGTCCTCCGGGACTAGAGGTAATATGCTAGCCTCTCGTTTCCGAAGTCGCGGTTCAAACCTGGTGGAGGGCTATGAATTTTTGGAACGCAAGAATCCTTAAATGGGTTCTTTTGGAAGGAAAGTAAAGCCGTTAGTTCGCTTTCGGCACGTAAAAGAACCTCAAACATGATAAAGAGGCCTATAAGCAAAATTAACTTGACTTTCACGCCCAATATAGAATGAGACGCTGAGAACAGTACCAGTTAAAGACAGCCCTTTTAATTTAATTGTGTACCGAAAGGGTGCCTATGTTAGTAATGGGTTCCTGGCAAAAAGAAAGAAAAAAAAGGGGAAAATAAATCAAAGCTGAAGAACACAGTTCACACATATCAGATGAGGTTCCAGAATAAAGTGTAACTTGGTAAAATATTCACTGTTTTTTAAACGGTTAATAATGCAAAAAAAAAAATGATTTCAACAAGTTATTTCTAAGGAGCTCTTCACATCTCAGGTATTAACGTTTTATTTACATGAATTTAATTTTTTCTGATATACATAAAATTCGACAAAAACGAAGAGAAACTCGCCGGCTCTTTATAAAGAATTCGAGACAATTATGAATAGGTATATATTATGTAGGTACTAGCGAAAATGCAAGGTGGAACAAATACAATGAAATTTTTCACCTATGAAAAGTTCGGCTTTAGATTCGTTTCTTTTGCTTAGATTCTAGTTTTATTTTCTTTTTTTTTTCCATTTTAGGGGCCACAGTGCCTCTAATATTTACAATATTGATAGTGAAAAATACTCGTCCTCTCAGCTCCCAGGAATAAATAACTTTTAGGCGTGGGTCTTTTGGTATCCTTGACTTCAGTTAAATGTAATAAATGTTGCCCTCCTTCCAGAAATGTTTTTCCATATTTCCAAAATGCATTAATCATTTTTACTGATTACTACCACTTTTAAACCAGCTGAATCTTGTACCCTTAATGTTATTTATAATGAGTGTACCCAAAGTTCAGAATATGTCAAACAGACAAATTAATTGTCAAGATTTATAAAATACGTAGGGTATCCCTTTTAAGATTCAGAAAGTAACCGCATCATAATCAAATAATTACAAAGACTAAGTGTGGCATATTAATATTTATGCTAATGTGAATTAAAAAAACATATTTTCATAATTTTAAGTCACTTTTATATACTTTGTTGCCATGAGTAAATTCTTAAATAATTAATTATGAGAACATTTTGGAAAGATAGAGGCAGAGTTAAAAATACAATACCATAGCAAAATTTAAACCATGGATCATCCAGTCTCCGTTGTTTGGTCATTGGAGTATATCATTTCAGAAACGAATTGGCGATCTTTGGTGTACCGAAAACAAAATTGAGTCAGCTAGGAAATTTAATATCATGACAGCATGTTGCTATGGTAATTAATTGGTAAGAGTAATCGAAGAGAAATCGGAAAATCCGTGGTTAAATCCTGGCTATGGCATTGAATTCTTTTATCTTGGCTCTACTTTTCCAACCCTTGTCCTACATACTGCTTGCGGGGGAAAAAACAATTCACTGTCGTGAGAATATGTTAAGTTTTAGTTAAGAAATCGTTATGAGAGCTGCAAGCCAAAACTTCTTTTAAGTTAGAAAGCTTAAGTACTCAAGAGCTATGCACTAATTAAAGACAGATCACCATGAAGTTCCATAAAACACACTAACCATTGGTGCATTAAATAGAAGGCCAAATAAAGTAAAATATTATCGAATACCTTCAAAATTAGCCATAAAGTATGTATAGTTTACATTTTTGGAAATTCTTTTGCTGCTTAATAGGAATATCCAATAGTGTTTAACAGTCCTAGTTAGTTCTAGTTTCTCATTTTGTTGCGCATACCCTTAATGAAAGATTTATCCCTCTTTATATTTCATGCGCATGTCCATCCAGTGTTTAAAAAATATGAAATATCAAAGTATTAAAAATGACCAGTAAAAACAGACATACTCCAGTAGGACTTTGTACACCTTGTTATGTAAATGCCACACTTAATTTGATGTATTTACTCCCCTCCATCCGATGTGCAAACATACTCTTACACACTAGAAATTAACTTATGTTAAGTAAATGGAAAACAAATTATATTAGTTTTGTATTTGACCTTCAATAAACAAAGCCAGATACTGTTCATCAGATGACTTCTCTGTGATAATTTTCTTGAGTAAAGCTTTAAAACTACAAACACAATGCTGCTAAAAGCAAAGTGTTTTGTCACAACAGTTTTAAAGCTTAGTAAATATGTCCTCACTTATCGCACATATTTCAAGGATTTCTTTTTTCAGTTTATTTTGGTGACTGAAAAGATCTAAACACCGTAGTTGGGGACGATATGACTTCGTTAAACGTAAATAAATTCTCATAAATAAGGTACAGTATAAGAGTGTCATAGAAGCAGGACGAATATTTTTGCTATACGTTAAAAAAATCAATGTAAAATATTATTTTCTTGAAATTTGAAACAACTGTATTTGCATTTACTCCTTTCAACACATTACTCGCAGAGCGCAGTATTCATTTTACCCCCAGGTTTGCGCTGTTGTGTTTAGTGATAAATAAAACTAAAATAATTAAATGAAATAGCTGCATATAATTAGTGCTCAATCAGTACTCCAATTTATTGAAATAATACAATCTCATATAAACCTTCACTCATATATTTCATAATTCGTGGGTATAGACATAATTGTCAAAATCCGTGTATTACTTTCGAAGAATCACTTGCTAAATATTATTTCCGGATCTAAATATCACATTGACGTAATTATATTAAATTTTTATAAAGTTAAATAGATAAAATATCACATTCTTTTCATTTCGAAACTGGATATTTCATTCAAAATCTGATGGTATTCCATGAAAAGACTGTATATAATTATTGTTGTTATACCCTTCATAGCTCTTTCGTTACCTACAAGCTAATTGGACTGAACCGCATCGTTCACAGAAGAGAATCGCATTCTGAGGTGCAGTTAGCTGTGTTTCTGGTAAAAGAGGGAAAATCTGAAGTCACTTCGTTTGAACTACCGTGTGTGCAGAAGATATAGTTCACATGCCCGTAAGGACTGAAGATGCCGCCTGAGCACTCAGTCACGCCACTTTACAGAGCCAGCAAGTGCTGAGAAGAAATAGATGCGGCTCTTTGCTGGCTTTAACATGGCCTGCCAAGTGTTAAGAAGAGGCAACAGAGAAAAAGAGGTAGAAGATTATTGTATTAGGAGATGGAAAAGGATGGAGAAAAAGGTACATGCTTGTGCAATCATTTTAACTGCTGCGTATACACAACAGTTCTTCTTCCATATTTCTTCTCCCCCACCCAATTCTTTCCTCGAGCGTCCTCCTTCGACGCCCCCGCTTGCACCATCACCCATCTCACTATCGTTGTCTCCGTCGTCTCAAGTCTTAATATAGCACACCACACATGCATCGAAATCTCCACACTGCCTCATCTGTGGTTATGGGAACCCAGGTAAACTGACCAAACTTCCCCTTTATTTGGTCCCCACCATTGTGGGCCCCCACCAATCTATTGAGGAGGTTCCCCTCCCCTCCACCTGCCACTGCGACCACCTTACCATCACCTCCTCCTCTGACAGCGGTGGCGGAGGAACTCTGAGATTTTCTTGGCTCATTCCCGCGTTGGAGACCGTGCTCTACCAACAACCACCGCTGATGAATCGTCGTCTTTTACCAAAGGGTGAGAAGGCGCGCGTGCGAGGGCACTCGCATTGAAAGAGACGCACAGGCGACGAGCTCTGGATGGTGGTGAAGTGGTGAGTGGTGGCAGTGACCCTCGCGGAAAATGCGACAGAGATGCAACTTTTCGATAATGCTCCGGTACAGCACCCGATTCATGACTGACATCCAATAGAAAAGGGGCGAGGCCTTCATGAGCGAGAGGAGGAGGAGGGGGAATACTACTACTCTTCCTCTGTCTCACTCATTCGGCTACTGAAGTTTTTTTTTTCTTTATGACGTAGTGGCACGAGTGACATCGACAAGTGAATCGATCCTGCAGAACTGTGCCCACCAATTTGGACGGAGGGGCGACAAGTGGTTGTGCTGTGTCGTGGGCGTAAATAAGTGTCAGTTACAGCTTCAAACAATTATTTATTTTAAATGTGTGAAATATATTGTCTTCTGGAATTATCAAACTATAGAAATATCAATCTTCCAAGAAACGATCACAGTCTGTGAAAGTAAAGTGATAAAAACACGTGTGATTTATTAACTTCATTTTAAGTGATCAGTTTTCAAGACTTCCTTGAGTGGTTGACAATTGCCGGTCAAAGTGTTTGAGAGCAAACGCAATGTCAGTAGCAATACACACTCGTCACTGAAGTGACGACCTATTATTCTGACACTGTGGAGTAAACCATCAAAACGGCTGTCCAAGGCCTTTTCCCGCTAGAACTAAAGGTAAGTTGTCAAAACCTCTATTAGTTACTTTCAATAAAAAATATTTTTCTCAATGTTCATAACTTCTTAAGAAGCATTTTGTAAATATTATCAGTAAACAGCACTAGAGTTCTAGTTCTATGAATAGAACATATGAAGATAATCGATAAAAATGCGCACTATTTCTACAAAACGGAAGTGATTATGCAGTTCAAATACACGTTCAAATATTAAAGACAATCTTGGTATTGATTTCCATAAATACGTATTTACAATTATACCAGTTTCTATTTGTTTCTACGCCAATTAGTTTTGCATTTACAGAAGTTAGGCGCTTAATAACCATGGCTGGTTTATGCAACTGCATTCATTTTGTTACGAAAGGAAGATGACATAAAAGTGAAAAATACATTTAGCTATTTCAAAACTATGAAAATATTAATATTAATACTTAACATACCTTAAAGTAAGTTATATTTCTAATTAAATTCATACCTACAACTCATTGAAATCGCCAAGTTCATTTCTGCGTCTCTACGAGATTACCGGAAATTCAAGTCATGTTAAAGGTTGCGGCCTGAAATTTTAACACAATTTCTTCCTAAAAGCTTTCCAATTTTAATTAAAATTCCTAAGATCTCTAACAAATGCATAAACTCTGCAAAAACCGAATCTACATTTGCAAAGGCTTCGCGCTTAACCGCGCATTGAAATCACCAAAATGTCTTTCAGTCTATACAGTGTCATCGACATATCAAAAGTTCTGAGCAACCAATATTACTATGACATCCCTAAACAAATGCTTTTAAATTAATTATCTGTGTATAAAAATAAATATTGTTCTGCCGGAGCTTTGGGAGGTTTTGATTCCTTATAAACGTGTGATAGATGCATTATAGTATTACTATTAATTTACTATAATTATGGCATAATCTGTAAATAATAACTGTATATGGCAATAAATAACTTCATAAATGAGTTGCCAACAGAAAGAAATGAATTACTAATCGGCTTCAGGCAAATTGAACGCGCGTTTATTTTCCTGAAGGCAGCAAATGAGTTTATTCTGTCAATTAGTAATACTAGACACGTTTTATTAAACATATTCGTGATGATTATTCTGCTATATTTAAATCAGCTATGACATAAAATAAAAGTTAAGCGGCGTCAGTAAATGTTGTCTATAACTTAAAGTAAATACAGCGGTACTATTTCAAATCTCAAGGGGTGAAGTTTCACGTGTAAACGTATACTGTGAAACAATGAGCATTGAGAAAAACTCTTTAAAGATTTGAACTGCTAAGGGGGGCATAAGATTTACATTGGGTTTAGTGCTATATTCAAAAAAGAAACGAAATATATACGGAAGGTACCTTATTTCAATTACTAATATCGGCAAAAGTACAGTTCAGTTGCAAGAGATGCTGCGCACGCTTCGTGTAAATTTCCTGGCAAAGGTGTCAATTGATTCATGAAAATGTATGCAAATAAAATTCCAACATATTGATTAATATCGCTAGGTTACAGCTTAATGTTACACTTGAAATGCACATTTATTTTCCTAGTTTGAATTATTACTCTTGGAGATTGAAAATTAGTAATGCAATATTCTGAATCAAGTACCTTGCAAGTCTAACTATACTGTTTTAAAGAACACTAGTGCTTTATGCGTATATGATCTCAGGGATACAAAAGAAAGCCATGATGCAATTTTATTGTATATTAAAATAATGTACGCAACATTCAAATGTGTACATAAATCATTTGAAGCTAATAAAGCTGTCTAAATAAGGATTCTTACTGAAGCTTTTGGGACAGTGAAAAACAGAGATGAAGGTGCTAATATCTTGCCCGTTCCAACAGAAGGCGAAATATAATAATTAAACTTAGAACTTGCCTACAAGAGCAGAAGTACAATTCAAATTTACCAAGAGTACAAAACTAGGTATATAATGTTCTGCTTTGAGCCTTTCACTATTTTGAGGTAGAAGTGATTCAGTCTTCAATGCTGCCAAATCGTTTATAATAGTAACGTAGCTAACTGGTAAAAAGTAAAAGCTAAAGAAAATATATTCTTAACGATAACCTCTAATTTCAAAATTTAGTTGTTCGTTTATTCTATTTTTCTTTATAGTGTTAGCTCAATGAGTGCAAAATTGTTAATCGAGCATTTTATGCCACACGAAAGTATTCATACTTCATAAATGTCCTCATATATCTCATTCATATTTTGTTATTCTCTTGTCTGTTGGTATTTTAAATGAGCATATGGCAATCTGCTGGAATAGTTTCCGGGTAATTGGGTGGATTGTTTTATGATTTATGGGCAGAGAGGAGAAGAGGGTTTGATGGAAGCTTAATTGTCCTTAAATACACTAATATAGACAAAAATCAGCTCAGGATACTTTTACTATTGTAAAGCTCATAGTATAATTATTTTTGCTTTATTAGTTCATAGCTTTCTCAGGTTATAATACAAGCGTTTGTATCAGAGAATAAATAACACCTCATTCCATCCCCTCAAACGTTATTTCCGGATTTTTTCGAGCAGAAAAGAGCTAAACTATACATTCAAATATTCAACGCAAAGAACATTAGATTGTCACCAGTGATATGCACTTGTAATATAGTTAATCTGCTAAATGATACGCGGAGAAGTAATTTGTGAGCAGTGAAGAAATGTATTTGAGTGAGGGAAGAGTGTCAACAGAATTTAGGACTTAAAAGAAACAGGGTAGAAATTACAACGTTTCAATTTTGGAAAGAGTATATTACAATACAATTAAACATTCTACCCTGCACTCTTAAAGAGTTCTCCGATTACTTGTTTGATGAATGATACAACTTTTTACTGACAGACAGTATTGAAAGATCTTGTAATGAACTAGCATGAAAAGCCCAAGTTTATATTTGCTGTCTAAAAATGCCATACGTTTTCGTATTTGCCAATAACATGTCCCGATTTCACGAAATTTTCTACACAAAATTGTAACCCTATGCATTTTATCATAATTTATATTATAGGAGATGTAGAAATTAAATAACTATTTTAGTATTACAATTCGTTTCTTAAAATCTAATGCATAATTTTAGGGAGTAAAATGCGCTATTAAGCCTAACAGTTATAAGTTTGGGCAAAAACTGAATACATTTAAACATAAATAGATACCTGTAAGTACTAACATAACTGAGCACATTATTGGTAGTATATTTTTCTTTCTGTCCTTTGATGCAAGAAACATTTTCATTGCTGGTAACTTTTCGTGAAATTTTCAAAATTTTAGGTCCTGATAAAATATAATGAAAAATGTTATGATAAATGTTAAAATGTACTCATTTTCGCAAGTGCAGAGTATATAGAATTTAAAAAATTAAAAACAAACCTTATTATTCTGCAATAAAATACTTTATTTGTAAGTAAATTATAATTACACAAGAATCATTTTAAAGAAAGTATATTTTTAATGATGTTCAGCTTAAGACTAAATAGAATGTCTATATATTAATAATTTATGTTTGGTTCGCCTGAATCTTGAAGAAAACGGTGAAACGCTTCAACATAGTATTTAGTTATGTTAGAAAAATGTCCGTACGCACATCTACATTAGATTCAAAGCGTTTCCTTAATGCAAGATTGCAGTGAATATCAAAATAATAATTACAATAGGAAGTTATAGTGGACGCAAGGCGGAGGTTTTTAAACATCCTTTCCAACACTTGTAGTCCCTTGGTTAGAAAATCCTCTTCTATTTCTTATTTTATAGTAGGATGTTAGTTTGATTTTCTGCAAAATGTCTGCTGATGTGTATTCATTAAAATTGAGTATAAAAATGGAGATTATGTTGGAAACTATGACGATGTTAACCATTCTGTGATTTAACCACTTCTGAAATGTGCACTGCTTTGACAGTAACGTAGGTCCAAAGATCGTCCGTAATGTGCTCAATATTCATCGTTATGAATACTGAAGTCGCTGATATTAAACACCTACAGCCAAATGTAAATATATATCCAGATTTTGTCCCACATCCCATCAATTAACTCGCAATTAAGGGCCAAAAAACTGCCGATGGGTGTGACACTATTTTGAAGGATAATACTGAACAGCAATATTATTTTTGTTAGAAACGCCTTAAGGATGCATAGATTAAAAATAAATCAATGTCTAAACCTTCAAATTCAGGAAAAATTTGCAACGGCTATTGGTAGCAACTTATTTAAAATAATATTCACTCGTGTTTACTTTAATTGTTGGTTTTATTATGAACAGTTTGAAACCTAGTTCACATTCAGACTTCTGTCTAAGGAGAATAGGGGAGCAAATCTAAGTTTTTAAAAACTTCCCCCCTCCAGGGAGTTGAATCCAGGGATTTTTGGACTTAAAAGCAACACATCACCTAGATCGTGGAGGTGGTAAATATCACAATTGAAATCATTTCCATGTAGGCTTTATATTACAAATGTTCAAAGGAATATAATTATGTAAATTATTTTTATCAATCAAATTAACGTACGGTTGGCCATTTGTTTTATTTTTCAGTCTATTTTCGCTGTCAAATAAAGCTCAAAAGCCTCGGGAGAGCATGGGTTTGTACAATACTGTTTCACTTAGTTGTAACTGTAAGCAATAGAATGGTCGTTTGTTTTGTTTTCTCATACACAGACAGGAGAACAAAAGCAATGGAATTGTATACACGTGTTCAACGTACCACATCGGGCATGACCGCCTTCTATAACCGTTCACTTGCCGCAGTTTCTCGAAGAAAGCCGAATTTTAGCACGTTATGCAAATATCGATATCTTAAGGTTTCGAAACGAGATATGTGGTTTTGATGTGCTTCATGAGCCGGTAAGCGTGACTCCGGGCGGCCCGTCGAGGTTCCGCTGGACAGCAAAACCGCGGCCAGCTCCAACTACCGAAATTCTTGCCAACGTTTCACTTTTATGCTTCAGTTTGTGGCGAACTTATGGCCCTAGAGGCTAAGGAATGCAGGCACACTTTACCACATTCATCAGCTTGCTGGTAAAGCGTTTGGGTTTCCTTCTGTTTCTTAACTTCTCTCTTTCTTAGCGGTCCACCTTCTGTTTTCAGTGCCAAAATACAAAGAGTGAAAATAAAAGCAATACTATTAAAAAATCTAAGCTTAAGAGCCTTTTGCTTAGCCATTACCCGTTAACAGACATCCCTAGTACATTGTACGACTAATACAAAATGAGATGTTTTTGTCTATTTACCATCGCGATAAAATCTTTAACTAATAATGGTTTCTAATTAGAAAATATAGACTATATTTTATGCAAGACTTCTGTACGTAATGGATTTGTAACACATTTCGAAATTGGAATTAAATAAAATGCTTCACTATTTGCACAAAAGTCATTGCAATATCTCAAGCATCATTGCAGTGAGGGAAGAGATCTCAAGAATATGACATTTTAATCTACACCACTACTCGGTTTGATAAACAGAATAACGGAACTTTTTTCTTGCTAAAGGGTTATAATGTCTTGTGGCAGACGCCGGAGGTACGCGAAATCTAGTAATTTAAGTATGCTGGTTTTTTGGGATTCTTCATAGCGTGTATTTATTTTAAATGAAATTTTGGTAGAACTTTGGGCCAGCACCTTTGAAAAGAAATTGAAAAAGAAAAATATTTATAGAAATTATGTTAAATGTATAGCCATCGTTGTTGTAGGCTTCGGAATGCTTAATAAATAAAGGCTGTATGTTCGTAAATGATTTCTGATTTACGAAATTATAAGCAACAATGGAAACATGTAAATTTGTTCAATAAAATCATAATAATAATAATAATAATAATAATAATAATAATAATAGGTACTAAATTATATCACGTGCTCGCGTGAACATTATACACTATTTAAGTGACAGATGATTAAAATGTTGCAATCATATCGTGTATCTCCATAATCACATTACGCTAATTGTAAACTTTAACTACTATAACTTAAACCAAACAACTTAATACACTTAAAGTGGAAAGTTATTCCTGTATAAAATATAAAACTACCTGCTCTCAAAACTTCAGATCTCATCTGGAATAAGAATACGACGCTGACGTGCTATGACCGAGCTGTTAAAGTGAGATAATAGATATAATAAAAGATTTTAAAAAAGCAGATGTATTCCATTCACGTGACTTTTTCTACATCTCTGTAACAAATTATTGTTAAAAAGCTTCTACTTAATGCTAAACGAGATATATAGTAGCAGAAATGGTCCTATTACTTCTTTCCTTGTAAATAGAAGCGAAATAAGGGAATACACTAGGCTAAAGTGGTAGTCCAATCTTTTAAAAGCTGGTGTGTGATTTAAATTCGTTTCTTTGCACGACCAGAAGTTAAATTTCGTACAGTAAAATTTTCAAGCATTTTAAAACTCAAAACAAGAAATATCTCAGAAATTGTCAATTCCACGTAAAAGGCATATGATATAAATCGTGTGTTTTAACAAGATCTACATGATTTGTAGTAAGTTTTTATCTATCTCTTGCGGTTTACTGGTTATGTTAAATTCAGCAAAGTCATCCAGAGTTGAGGTCTTCAGAGGCTATCCCTAGAAAATTCAATTAATATCTACGTTTTGCTTGCCATTTGAAATCGTTAGGGCCATTTTGGAGAAAATAAAATATTTCGAAAATGTTTACACGTAAAGAGTAGTTTGAGATGGGGGGATTTTCTCAAAAGCTTTGTGTCGCATTCTCGGAAGACACTAAACTTAAATACCAAGTCATACGGACACATACACGGACTTTTCTGACTTTTTTTTTTTTTTTTTTGTTTCAGGGCCACCCCTAAAACGTGTATTTCCGATGGAGTCTCGGTATCAAATTTTTTAGTGGAATGCACATACATCAATTTTAATACTCTATTAATCTTAATCCATACTCAAATCAAATAAGAGTTCGAGCTATATTAATCGTGGTGTTGTACGACGTCAAAATGAATTAAAAGCGTTAGCAACGCAGACGACATAAAATTCTTTGCCGTACTCAGAAGTACGTAATGCTTAGATTTAGAATACAATTCTCCATTAGGCTTGCAATCCAATGATACCAATATCAGTTGTCAGACAAAGTTCGTAAGGAACACAAATTCGCAAGAATCGCTTATTCACAAGTGATATTTCTCGTGATTGCATGGCGTCCAAAAGTTAGGTTTCCTCTTTAATGTAGACCCGCAATGAATTCTAGGAACTTGCATATTCAACGTGACATACCTCGGAATTCACTAACTGATTTTTAATTTTTATAGCACTTATTTTGTACATAATAGGTACATAAGGCATTGTATTCCACCCAAAAAATTCAAATTTCAGCGGAAATATATGTTCGAGGTCACCCGAATTAAAAAAAAAAACATTTTTATAAAACAGTGTGCGTGTGTTTGTGAATAACATAATTCCAAAATGAAAAGTACCAATTTTGGTGTAAGACTTGAAGCTTTCACGGCGAATGTTATTCATTATGGCTTCATGCAGTCCCTGATTAAGACCATGGAGTGTGCAATGGTGAAAGCTTGGATTTTATATACCTGACACGGCTGATCACCCGTGAAGCCATACCCAATTTTGGTGTTTGAGTTTAACATCTTTCAAGAATCCGAATCCAAGATTTAATGATTTTACTAAAATTCCCTGTATTTAATCATTTTCATGCAAAATATAATGTATATCTTGAATTTTCTGTGAATAGATTCTGAAGTACTCTTCATTTTGGATTACTTTTGCAAAACTGGTAAAGTGCAAGATATAAAATGTTTACTGTACAAAAACATTAGGTCTCGTTAAAACACACAATTGATGTCATATACAATTTTTTGTTCAGTAATACGTTTCTCCAACTTTTCTCAAATGGGTATATTATTCTTTCTCCTGGTCAAACAAAGAGAACGGAATTATAATATCCATCACATAGCGACCAGCGCAACAAAAATTTGATTATTGCTAAAGGCAATTATATACTATACTTTTAAGTATAAAAGTATGTCTTTCAATGTTTATCTCCGTCAACGCGAATTAAAAGAATAAGCTTTTTTTTAATAATTGTTTATTGGAGAATGGCTGGAAAAAGTACTGTGAAGATACTTCCACAAAGTTTTCTATTATATATGTTATTCCCTTTAACTACATTTAAACTTTTCATTCCCTTACAGCAGAGAAAATGTCAAGTTTTCCTTGCAAGTTTAATTGATCTATGATATCGATGTTTATGATCTAGCCATACGGATATATTGTAGTGGACCTTGGCTTTTAGATACAAATACTAAATTCCTGGAGAATGAAGTCATTTCGTTACTCTCTCTGAAAAGACATAGCATATTCTTTTAGAGAAAGTACTTCGTATTGCAATGTATACATGTCCTAGTATTAAAAATAACATTGTATGTTTTAGTATTACGTGAAATATCACATTTCACTACAGATGCAAAACAATATGTTACATTAAATAAATAACTCGACATTAAATTACCAATTTAATCTTCAGAAAGATAGTAGTTTTCCTTAACGTGAACACTTACTGTATTAAATCAATAAGTTACATAAGACAAAAGAAACAGTTCAGTATGCCAAGAAAATCCTTGTAAAAGCTGCTCCTTTTTAGTTATATTAAATTTTGTCGCAACCTTGTGAATATCTCTATAACTCGTGAATATAGATCATCCCTGAAAATTTTTGCAGTAACTACGTTAATGACAGCCACTAATTTTAATCGAAGCTGCCAACCGTATTCGTAATATGTACATAAATGTTCATTCAAGAAAGTTCCCCTCCCCAAACTATTTCTCAAAAATAGTTCAAACATTTTGATCAAAATCCCATACGTTATTCCACGTGCGTTACACTCTTCATATATTATAGAGCTATTTTTTAATTGTTTTAACTTAATTTTGCTGTATTATTAATTATTAAATACAAGATACGGAGTCAAAATAAGAATTTATATGCTTTATATGTCAAGTTTTGATACTAATAAGCTCAAGCAAAATAAAAGGTTAATCACAAATTTTCATAAATGTTGCATAGCAGCTAAATCTTTTAAAATTCAAAAGCTGTAAAAATAAATAGTTCGTAAGCCCATGGTAAGTAAAGCTATTTGAAACAAATTGCATATTTTAATCAGCTTTAAATTTCTCTTAGTAACTTTTGTCTCTTCTAATTTGTAATTTATAAAAGATACATTGGCTACGAACAGAATTTCAGAGACTGTTGACAGAAACGTCAATAAATGCATCTTGTCATGCAAATATTTTAAAGCAAATGGTGAAGAGCCACTTCTGAGCAGAGAGAATGAAAACTTTTGCAGAAAAAACAGTATGGGATAAGAAAATCACTCTAAAAATATTAGAGGGTGTTGGGTCCATCTACTCACAGATGTATACGAGTTTTTTTTTAAGAAATCTTTTGTAAAAGAGAAACTCAAAACATGTATTTTTGAACAAATCTCAATATGTGATATTTAGATAGAGTGCAATTGTTTAAATACCATAATTACGTGGTAGAGAACGTGGAAATGCTGCTAGATCCCTAAAAGCAATTAGTAAAATAATCGTTCAGTAATTATATGCGTATTTAATAGAGAATATCATAAACCTGAGAAATAAAGCACCCAGCTCAAAGGAGGTGCTAAAACCCGTGAATTCATAATAAAAACCAACAGTTATAAAACGTATAGAGTTGCAAATAATTTAAAATTGTTAATTAATTGACGACGCTGTCAATTGCTAGAATCACATCTGTGCCACTGGTGTACCGGAATTTCGACCCGGAGTTGTTTTACTGCCATTAAGTATCTCTAATATATGGGATTGTCACTTTTAAACATACTAAAAAACTATCGCCTAGGCCGGGTTTGAGCCCACTACCTTGGGATCAGAAGTCCAGCCTGACCAACTGACTCACATGTGTTTGTATAGTTTTTCAGGAATAAATTGTATCCGTTTTGATTGATGTTCTTGTCTGCCTCATTTTTTTTAATCATTTATAAATTTTATTTGAAGCAAAGCACCTATCTTCTTAAAAATTCAGTTTCTAGAAACGGGCTAGGCTAGCGAATTCACACAGACAAGTATACTACTCCCCCTGCATACTACTTAAATTATTCAGCTTATCCTCTTCGTATAGAGGAATTACGTGTGAGTGCTTAGAGTCAAAAGCCTGTCCAGGAGAAAACGAGCATTTTAATCATAAAATGAACACAAAAGGAGAGATCGACCCTTAAATAGGCATGTGAGTGAGGGAATGCGATAATATTAAATGCAAGCGAAATAAATGACAGGAAAGTAATGGAACAATTTTTAATGTATGGCGTGGGAAGCCGAAGAATCCAATGAAACCTCGTCCAGACGCCCGCTTTATCCATAATAAATCTCATATTTAGTCTCCTGAGATTGGCGAGTAGCAAGCAGTTTAATAAGACGGTCACGGTGTCGCCATCTCTTCCTGTTTGATATGATAAAAACGTGAATTATTTAAAACTAAAAATATGTGAAGATTTGCAACAAAATTCCTCAACTGCCTTATTTGCCAGACCTACACGAAGTTTTTCATCCTTATAATTTTTCATAATTATCTATATAGTATATTCAACAAAAAGCAATTCATCTATTCACCTTAACGTTAATCATAAACTTTTACTAGAAATTATCTCAAACAAAACCACAGTTTCCTGTGTTCACAGCATGAAAAACATCTATTCTCATGTAAGACATTGACTAATAAGTCCATTTGCAAAAAAAAAGAATTGCGTAAAGTGCTCTATAAATTCTTATAGCAGTCAATTTGAGAAAATCTTTAAGCATAATAACAAATATTTCTAAAACGACATCCTACGCAAATTTATATTTCAATGGGTTTCATAAAATTAGTCATGCAGATATCTTAAAATATGGTATTTTAACAAAAAATATTTGAGCCTTTAAGAAAAAGTTTGTTTTAAAAAAGTCAATGCAGAAGTAGTTTGGTTTGAGGAACTTTCTGAAAAAAAAAAAAGCTTTGTATTTTCCGACTTTCATCTTCCATTTTCTCTCTCTCACTCTATTTTTAATTATTTCAAAATCTAACCTTTGTAAAATATTTTAAAACTAACCTTTTAATAAAATTCGCCTATGCGGCCTTTCGTTGATTATCTTAAGAAAATATTCAAATATAAAACTACCACCAATACTCCCAAAGTGTGCACATATAAATTGTATGTATAATTCTTGACCTAAGTTCTGACAAATAATTTGACACCATTAATGAAATGCATTACTATGGTTGTTTTTCGAAATAAAACCATAAAAACCATAAAAACATATTTTAATTACGTTTTTAATATTTTATTAATTTCGATAGTAAAATTATTTTTCCAGCCAGATAAAAAAATCTTAAGTTCAGGCTTGTAGCCGTTGTCCCGAAGGTCGTCAGCTTTGATGAGCGCTTCTTGTTAATCATCCGTAATTTCTTACCAATTTCAAACATTTTTCATGCCGCTGAAAAGGTGCAAAATTATATCCTATTCATACATAATTTGATAATTTCGTGCATAAAGACAAAAGACTACATAGATAACGGGAAATTTCCAAATGCTCAATACTGAAGGGTCCAACAAAAATAAAGAAAAAAAAATCTGAAGTGTTGCATTCACCTAACTTTCTCTAGCTGTTCCACTAAACAAATGTTTCTTTAAAAAGAGTAATTGTTATCTATGTCATGTTAATATGTTAATGTAGGTAAAAAATTAGCAGTATGATCTATTACATGTTTCCTTGTAAGTAGAAGGGAAATAAGAGATAAAGCGATAGTCAAATATTTTAAATGCTGGTCGCTATGTGAAACAATTAAGGTTCGGTTCAATTTGTGTGCTCCTATTTGCGTCAAGTCAATTGGTTTAAAATTGAGACCAATAACAACGAATATCTCGAAACGGTTAACTCTACAAGAAAGACGTATATAATACACATTATGTGTTTTTACGAGATATGTATTTTTTTTTTTTTTGTAAAATAAATATCTTACGGTTTAACCGCTATGCAAAATTCCTAAAATTCAACCAGAATAAAGAGCTCCTTAGAAGCTAGTCTAAGAAAATTCAAAATAAACGCTTTATTTCTGATATGAATACGGTATTTTAATAAAAATCGTTTAGTCATTTTTGAGAGACTCAAAATTTTCTAAAATATGTTCCAAGTAAAGGGTAGTGGAAGGGGGTATTTTCTTGAAAATTTTTATGTCGCTACCTTGAAAGACACTGATCTTAAATACGAAGTTTGGTATTTAACCGGTTTTTCGTTTTTGAGCTATGCTGTCCACAGACACACACAGGACCTTTTTCTAAAAATCGGATGTGTTCTATTCACATAACTTGCCATAGCTCTTACACAAACAACTTCTCTTACAAAAAATTATTCTTTTATATACGACATGCTAAAAAGGCAAACAATTTCATAAATTATCTTATTACTTGCTTCCTTGTAAGTAGAAGGGACATAAGGGAATACACTAGGCTAAAGCGATAGTAAAATCTTTTAAAAGCCCAAATTGAAACACCTGAAGTTCGACTCGCTTTGCAAGACCTGCTGTAAAACAAGAGAGATGCAACAAAACGTTACTTACCCTTTGAGAAAAGTTTAAGTACTTTAAAATGTAAACCAATAACAAGGAATATCTCAGAAACGGTATATGACATAAATTATGCGTTTTAACGAGGTCTACAATTTTTGTGTGACTGCCTCCATGGTCGAGTGGTCAGCGAGCTGATTTCTCACCCGGAGGTCCCGAATTAGATTCCCGGATGGGGCGGAGAATTTCTCTTTAACCAGAATTATGCCCTATCCCCCCACAGAGTCTGTAAGTAGGAATGTGAAAGAGAACGTGTGAGTGTGTTAGTAATAAAAAAATAATTAGTCTAACGTTCTAAACCTACCGTAATACGAGTTGTTTCACAAGTCAGAGCCCCCCGATATGACTATTAAGTTAAAGGGGGCTATACAAATGAAACAATTAAAACAAATTGTGCAGTAGGTGTTTGGCTTTCTCTTACGGTTTAGCCGTTATGTAAAATTCTGCAAAACTCATCCAGGATAAAGAGATCTTCATAGGCTATTTCCATAAAATTAAAAACACAGTTTATTTGTGGTGTAAATATTTTAATATACAGTACTTTAACTAAAGTTGTTAAGGCCATTTTTGAGCAAAATAAAATTTAGAAAAATCCATGTAAATGATAGTTTGGGATCAGAGGAGTTTCTTGAAAATCTTCGTGTCGCATCCTTGGAAGATATTAAACTTAAATACCATGTATAGTTTTTAGCAGTACTCTCGTTTTTGAGCTATGCTGTCCACAGAAACACCCCCCCACACACACACACTCAGATCTTTTTCTAAAAATGCTGTTTTCAGACTCAGGGAACCTCAAAATATGTTTCCGATAAAATCTCGACATCCACTTTTTGGGTGGAATACAATACAATACTCTTCTCTACACTATGTACATTGTACATATGGGCTAGAGAATATTAAAATGCGTTTTTCGGACTCAGAGGGCCTCAAAATATATATTTCCGGTGAAATCTCGGTATTAAACTTCTGGGTGGAATACAATGTACATACGGGCTAGAGAAAGTAAAAATACTAATGCATTTAAACATTCCTTAACGCCCCATCAAAGCTGCTAGTGGATTTCCCTACACATTTTGGAAAATTCCAATAGGTTTTCGCCCATTTCAAGAAACATAAACAGTATAAAATACTAGCACTTAACCTGCCAGTCAGCATTTGGCAAAAGTACAGCTGGCATAGACCCTAGCAGGAGGAACGTGGGTACAAAAATTAGATCTAACCGGTGTTCTTCGCTGTTCTTACTCAAGTTTTTCCAAAGCGTTAAAATACGATGCACAACAATAGCACAACTTTCTATACTAATAATAAATTTACGTACACTCCTTGCATATCATAATACGTGCATAGAAATGACTATACACGTTCCGCTATTTATGACAAATATTTGTATGAAAATTATGCCAAATTACGAAATATCGTGTTGCTTATATGCGAGATGTGAAAAAAAGTGTTGCAAGAGCATAACAGTATTTTTTTAAGTAAATCACGGAAGAAAGGAAAAGCTCTGTGCATTCAAAGATGTTTAAATAGACGCTGTGTTCCAGCTCAACCTTGGAAAATTTAATAATGTAATACAGGGTCAAGGGTCCCGGGCAGACAGGTCACCATAGATGCGCGGAAGTCCCCAGCGCTTCCAAGCACCGATGTCCCGTCCCACTGCCGGACCACCACAGAGAACTTGCAAGCGACCCGTCGACCTGGCAACCGCCTGGTGTCCAGGGAGACTGATATTTCTATTGAACATACATCCGTGCCATCTGCCGCACTGTCATATACTGCGAACCTGATAGATGAGAGCGAAACGGAATGAAGTGGAAATGGTGGGAAGAAAATAGTGGCAAATGAGAAACCTTCCCAGCATTCGCCTTGCGACCCCGGGGAAGTCAGAGTGATGGTCGCCGGCGATCGAACCTGGGACATCCCGAATGCGTATTGTACATGTTATCACGGCGCCATATTCCTCGGTAAGATGCAATAACGAGCTAATTTATCTGGAGTATCTCTCACAAATGTATGTATAAAACTATACTTCAAATTCTCATATTATAAAGTATATTTCTAAGTTATATAGAATTCAGTAAAAAAATCATTCAAAAATAATAGATATATACAATTGATTAGCCGAACAGATATTTCGAACATATACCTAGTATTTGGATCCAAAGCTTTTCTTCGATTACCTATGAATAACAAAGGAAAGCTTTAGTAATGAAGGAGGTATTTTCTCGAAAACCTTCCCCTTAGTTTCTTGAAAGATTTGGTGTTAATCCTTATTTTCGGCTTAGAGTTATCTCTCTCTCCCTCTCACACACACACACACACACACACATGCGCATACAAACCCTTTTACTTAAATGTTCTTATTTTTATTTAGGAACTTTTAAAACGTGCATTTCTGTAAAACTGTAATTTCAAATTATGGGCGAAATGTAACGTTTCCTCCCAAGGTATTATAGAGAAAGTAAAAATATTTTTGTATGTGGTGTATTGAGGATCAATGTTATTTATTACTCGCGAAGTCCGCAATAAGTATTGGGTCACAATGGCACGAAATCTTTGTAGCACATTTGCCTACGCATATCACATAAACCATTACCGTAAATAAATAATGAATCGATAGACGCCGCATATAGACACCTATCGTATTCTCTACTAAAAGAGATGTCACTCTCTCACTCTACCCTAAGCAGATTCATTCATTCTGCTGTTCATATTAGCACCAGTCCTGAACCTTGGGCCTAAATTGGACTCTGATTCTTTATCAAAGATAAACTAAAAATAAAATAGAATTTGGCGTGTATCTATGAACAAGTGGAAGAGTGAAATAAAGTCTAAATATCGTAATTAAATAATGTATATTTTAGGAATATTACAAAAAGATTTTGAATGAATCGTCCCACCGCAAGTGAAGCATATACCAAAAATATGTTCTCCTATTTTTACCTACCCAAAATGTACTGTATGAATTTTAATCAAAATGTAATGAATTTGAGATGCAGATTAATAAAATGTATACTTTAAATACCATTTAAACGTTCGCTGAAATCCTCTACACTTACTCAATTTTTGTAAAACGGAAAATTATAATAGAAAAAAAAAATCTTATGTTATATTCAAATGATTTTCTCTACCTATTCTGAAGCAAACTAATTTTACAAGAGCTTATTTTTTCATCTACCTCATGTACATCAATATAAACATTTGCGAAAATATTCTTATTATATACTTCCTTGAAGATACGCGGGAATAAGGGAATGTACTACGCTAAATTGACAGTCATATCATTTAAGAGCTGGTCGCGATGTGAGACTGACATTTCGTCTTTCTTGCTTGACCAGGAGAAAGAAAAATGACTATCGATTTGCTATTTGAAAAAGATATAGCACTTTAAAACTGAAACCAATAACTAGGAATATTTCTGAAGCTGTTAACTCCACAAACATGTATTTGACAAACTGTTATTTTAATGAAATATACATTTTTTGAATAGTCATATTTTCTCAATCTCTTATGGCTCACCAGTTTTGCATAAGTCAACCAGAATGAATTGGTCTTCAGATGGCATTCTCAGAAAATTCAAGATATGCATAAATATGATATTGTGATCTAATTTGTCATAAAAATCTTAGAGAAAATTGCCCTGGTGGGGGAGAATCTTCGTGTCGCATCTTTGCAAGATATAAACTTAAAAGCCAAGTTTGGTGCTTAGCCCACTTTTTATTTTTAAGTTATACTACTCACACAACAAGTTCGCTCCCAAGCGGCCGCATTTGGGACTTGTGGTGGACAAAGCGGCGCAGAAGCGAGCCTTCTCCGGTTTCCCATGCCATCGCATTCAATCGATGCTCCATCTTCATTCCAAGTATCATCGTGTTATCGCTTGCGGTGCCTATGTAGTGGGCGTTTAAACACTATAAAAAAATCACATTCGCACCTTTTTCTAATTTTTTTTCAGGATGCTAAAAAATGCGTTTCCGATGAAATTTTGTATCGAATTTTTTGATGGAATGTAGTATCTTCTCCAATCTACATTGTACATGGTAGAAAGTAAAAATACAAAGTGGTTGCAGAAAAGGTGTGGATATCATTATACCACATGTGCTTCCTTTGTAGCTTTAGCTTGCGTTGTATGTTTAATTGTCCATAATGGTAAGTTTTTTCTATAATTGAAAATGTGTTTTTAATGATTGGTTAACTAAAATCTGTTCGAATTAAAATACTTGAAGATATCCCTAGTATTCTGATCAATCATCTAAATTAAAACAATGCTCCAATGTATTTGCGATTTGTTTACAAGTTTTTCTCTTTGTGTTATTCTTTTGAGCTTTTTTCTGGTTATTTCTTGCCTAGAGTTTCATTTACTACATTGCTTATTACCGATTGAAAATATTTTTTTTTAGGATGAATGATAATTGATGTCAAATTAGGAAGAATGATTTGAACACCTATGAAATGGCAATGCACATAGAAAGCCATACCATTTCTCTCTTTCAGTCCTGCATCACCTTTGCGTAAGCGCATAAGGCTGGCCATGTTATTTTGTCTGACAATTAAAGCTAGGTATGGCTGACAATGAACAGTAGACAAATTCTAGTACGTCTTTGGGTGCGGAACTGGGCCGGGGTCTCTGGATAATACAATTGAAAAAGAAAAGTGTGGGCTTGTCAGGAATCTACTGAGACTGAATCAGTGAAATGCTATGTAGGAATTGCATTGTATGTTTGCAAATTGCATAAATCATCTTAAGAATAATAACGAATACTTGAATATTAAATTCAGGTCAAGATGGTTCCATGCAAAGATAGCAAATTTTAGGAATAGTATACGCATTTGAGTCTACTACTCAACAAAGAATAGTCTATCAGCTCTTAGGCTATTATCCTTAATAACTTTAAGTTTCCGCAATAAGAACATTTGGTACTCGTTTGTAAATTAAATATATCTAATATTTTCTAAAAAAAAATTAAATAATATAAGCAATTATCAAAACAAAATTTATATAAAATCCTCAAATATTTAACGTTATTCACCCTCCAAAGGTAGAGTCAGACTGAAAATTTCAAAGTCAAAGCCGGGATTTGAACCATGGATCTCCTGGTCTGTGTCCAACTGATCTAACCACTAGTCACCATGACATTAAATTCCCCAACTGACGAGAACTTTCCAGCAAACCACAGATCTCAAATCATTATGAGATGACATACTCCACTGGCGACTTAAAATGTCGTAAGTACTTTAAATTCCTGTAGTTTAACCAGCTATTAAATCAATCATTGTCAATCAATTGTTTCATCCAATTGATAGAAAGGTAGAATCAGCGTGAAAAATGCAATGTCATGGCTGGAAAATGAACCATGGATCTCCTCGTCTCCGTTCAGTTTCTGTAATCACTACTTTGCACCGGGAGAAGCAGATAAGATCCTTGAGCATCTTTTTACATGACTGCTTCTCAACAACATTGTTTGTTTTAAGCCTATGGAACCTACCGGATAAGAGCGCAAATAACAGAGTGGAAAAAACTATTTTGCTCACTGGATATGGAATCGCGAACTCTTCGGTATACATGGAATCTCACTACGTCAGCTCAGCGGTGTAATCAAATTTGACATATGCCCATATAAATCGTGGAGAGCAAAACTACTAAAAACGTAAAAACCCTTCCAGTTATATTATGAGTAGCGATTTTAGGTTTGGATGTAATTATTTAAAGATATTATTTGTTTTAAAAAGTATTTTAAACAATAAGCCATTTTTAGGAGACTTCAAATGATGAACTTTCTCTGGTGATAAGTAAACATGAAAAATACCATCCCTCTAAAAAAAATTGGATGTGTTCCATTCATATAACTTTCTCAAGCTGTTCCATAAACAAAATATTCTTACAAAATATTTTTATCTGCATCATTCTAATCAAGATAAATATTACCAGAATTGTTTTTATTACTTGCTTCCTTATCACTAAAAGGGAAATAAGGGAGTGCATTAAACTAATGCGTTATTCAAATATTTTAAAAGCCGGTCGATATGTGAAAATTTTGAAGTTCGTTTCATTTTGCATGGTCCCGTTTGAAAAATGTTAAGTAGTTTAAAACTGAAACCATAACAAGAAATATGTGGAAAATGGTCAACTCTACATGAAAACATATATAACAAATTAAGTGATTTAACGATATCTATATGTTTGTGCAGTAGGTTTTTTTTTTTCTCTCTCTCTCGCTTACGGTTTAACCGTTACCAAAAGTATGCAAAACTTATCCAAAATAAAGAGGCCTTAAGAAGCTATTCCCTGAAATTCAAAACATATATTTTACTTGCGATGTAAATATCTTTAAATAACGGCATTTTAATAAAAAAATCCATATAAAGAACAATGGGCTAGGGGGGTTTTCTTAAAAAGCTTCGCTTCGCATCCTTCAAAGACACCAAGCATAAATACCAAGGGGACCTTTTTCTAAAAATGTTTTTTGGGGTTCAGAGGATCTAAATACATATATTTCCGTTGAAATCTCAACATCGAATTTCTGGATGGAATACAATACCATCTCTAGCTACTAGTACATTGTATGTATATATGGCTAGAGAAAGTAAACATCTGATGTGTTCCATTTACACGTCTTTCTCTACATCTAGATAACAAATTTTAATTAAAGCGCTCATTCTTCTATTTGCTTAATGCTAATTGAGATAAACATTAACAGAAATTACTAGATTTCTTGTAAATACAAGGGAAAACTCTGGGCTAAAGCGTTAGTCAAATCTTTTAAAAGCTCGTTGTATGTGGATGAAATCCGTTTCCTTACATTGCCAGGAGTTGACAAATTCTCGTATGAGAAAAGTTTTAAGTATTTTAAAACTGAAACCAATTACAAGGAATATCTGAAAATTAGTCAACTCCACGATAAAATGTGTATGATATAAATTTAACAACATTTATCAAAATTTACATTTTTAAAAGGTAAGGTTTTGTCTGTCTCTTACGGATTACCAGTTATGCAAAATTCCTCAAAATTCATCTGTAATGAATAGGTCTTCGGAGGTTTTTAATAGAAAATTCAGGATATTATGTATTTGACATATACTATATTTAATATACGGTATTTTAATCAAAATGGTTAGCCATTTTGAGAAAAAAAATCGAAAGCTTTACCATATAAAGGAATATTCTTGAAAATATTCGTGTCGCATTTTTGGAAGATACTAAACACAAATACCAAGTTTTTTATTTAGCAGTCCTTTCGGTTTTTGAGCTATGCTGTCTACAGATACACACTTACGAAGCTTTTTCTAAAAATGCTTTTTGGGACAAATTTTGGGTGGAATACAATACATTCTTTAGCTACATGTATCTACTTTGCATGTGTATACGGGCTAGAGAAAGTAAATATGAAATAAAATCATCAGCATATTAAAATTCAAGCAAGCATGAAACCTGGAAGCTAATGCAGGTTTGAAACATGACAAACTATATATGTTTGAAAGTAGCTGGAGGAGTTGAAGTTAAGTAGATACAGCTTAAAACAGCAATGACATTCGTTATAGCATTCGTAATATTAAATAAGTACTCCAGTAACATCAACTGTGTCAAGGGACACTGGAATGCAGATTAATGCATCATATTGTCAGCTTTGACTAATAAAAGCCTCCGATATCTCGAATTCCATTTTAGTGAATTTGCAGCCCATCATATTGTAAGCAGCTAAAGATTTGGCTCTTAGAAGACTCATGTCTCGATTTTGGCGAATTCTTCTTATCCTTCCCCTCACAGTACTTATCAAGGATCAGATTCATATGATAGAGTTAGTACGTTTGTAAGACAATTTAATATGCCAATAAGCCGGAGCTTTAGCAGACCTTCATGGAAAAATATTTTGATCTGTTCCATACGCATTAACTTTCTCTACCTGTTCTGCAAATAAACTTCTTATAAAAGATATAAACGTCAGCAGAGTGATCTTATAGATAGAAGAGAAAGGAATACACTAGGCTAAAGCAAGAGTAAGCTTTTTTAAAAGTTATGTGATTGAGATTGAAATTCACTTCTCTTTGCATGGGCAGAAGTAAAACGAAACAAACGGATGGCCTCCTGTTTAATAAAAGTATAAGCATTTTAAAATTGAAACCAATAACAAGAAATATCTTGAAATTGGTCCACAACAAAAAATGTTTAGAACATAAATTGTGTATTTAGATGAAATCTACATTTTTGGGTTTTGTCTAGCTCTTACAGTTATGCAAAAAACATCCAGAGCAAAGAGGACTTCAGAGATTATTCCTATGAAATTCAATATTTACATTTTGTCATGTAAATATTGTTAATATATGGTGTTTTAATTAGAGTGTTTAGAGCCAAGTTTGATAAACTCAACATTTTCGAAAATTTTTAGATTGAGGTGGAGGATTTTCTTCGCAATTTTCGTGTCGCATCCTTGGAGATATTATTGAGTTCGAAGTTTGGTATTTATCGAACTTTTTGAATTTGAGTTATTTTGCCCACAGAGACACACTCTCTCTCTCTCTCTCTCTCTCTCTCTCACACACACACACACACACAAGGATCTTTCACTAAAAATATATTTATTTATTCATTTATTCGGGATCTTCAAAACACTTTTGTGAAATATCGCTATAGAATTTTTGGGTGAATACGTTGCTTCTATATAATATGTGCATTGTAAATACATGCTAAAGACAGTAAAAATGTATATCTACTCTCTTGTCATATCACTAAGGAAAAACACCATGGCTGTATAATTTAATGCTTAGGATATACACTTAGTCTTACGCTTCTTTAGAACATGAAGCTCATACTTGAGGGATGAATAAGAGACATAACAAACATGTAAATTCTAAACGAAAAGCAGAATTGGAGTCATTAACCTCAAAACCGATCAAGAATGTTATTAGACCCAAGCCAAGCCAGTACCCTGAGCTGACCTAATTAGCATTTTGCATAGTCACAGTTCAAAACACAAAGACAACGAGCAAATCTACTAAGTGTACACCCATGCCCGAGGCAGAATTCGAACCCGTGTCCGTCTACCTTTCGCCTTAATGACCATTGCTCGAGATGTAATGCATACACATATAACTTGAGAGACGTTCATGATGTAGCAATTTGCCGAGAAGAAAACTTTGAATTCTTTTGTTACCCACTATTTTTTGTTCCTTAATTGTGTTCCAACTTTATGGCTTCTTTATATTGAAGCTGTGGAAATATTAGGAGTTTCAAATAATACCTCTTTTGAGTAATGTAATAAAAATATACTCATAGCATTTAAAGTACACAATATGAAAAAAAAAAAAAAAAAAAAAACCTAGCTATTCTGCAAAAGCTTCTTATTCTTACAAAAGCTGGACCCTTTCCTCTACTTCATGCTAATTAAGATAAAGAGAAGATAGCAGAAGTGGTCAAATTAATTACTTACTTGTAAGCAGAAGACAAATAAAGGAGTACACTAGGCTAAAACCATAGGTAAATGTTTTAAAAGCTGTTGCTATGTGTATGAAATTAGTTCCTTTGCATGCCCAGGAGTTAATAAATTCCCGTATGCGAAAAGTTTAAGTATTTTAAAACTGAAGCCAATAGCAAGGAATATCTCGAAAATGGTTAACGCCATGAAACCATACATATGACATAAATTGTATGTTTTAACAAGGTGTTTTAGGTAGTACATTTTTGTCTATCTCTTACGATTATGCAGAAGTCATCCAGAATGAGGCTATTCCCAGAAAATTTAAGATATATAGTTTATTTTCTATGTAAATACCTTTAATGTAGTGTAATTTAATAAAATATTTAGTCATTTTCAAAATTTTCGGCTTTGTTTCCATGTAAAGTGTGTCACATTCTTGGAAGACACCGAACTCAAATATCAAGTTTGGTATTTTACCAATTTTTACTTTCTCCATACGCACTATGTACATAGTGTATAGAGAAAGTATTGCACTCCACCAAAAATTCGATACCGAGATTGCACCGGAAATATATGTTTTAGGGTCCCCAATATCCAAAAAAGCATTTTCAAAAAAAGGTCCGTGTGTATGTGTGTGTGTGTGTGTGTGTGTGTGTGTGTGTGTGTGTGTGTGTGTGTGTCCGTGTGTCTGTGAACACGATAACTCAAAAACGAAAAGTCGGTAAAATACCAAACTTGGTATTTAAGTTTAGTATCTTCCAGGGATGCGACACGAAGATTTTGAGAAAAATCCCCCCACCCCAACTACCCTTTACATGGAACTTTTTTCGAAAATTTTGATTTTCTCAAAAATGGTTCTAACGATTTTGGTTAAAATTTCGGATATTAAACATATTTACCTGACAAATGAAATTTATATCTTGAATTTTCTGGGAATAGCCTCTGAAGAGTAGTTTATTCTGGATGAATTTTACTAAATTTTGAATAACTGCTAAACCGTAAGAGATGAACAAAAACTTACTACACAAAAAATGTAGAGCACATTAAAACACACAATTTATGTTATATACATTTTTTTCGTGGAGTTCGTCGTTTTTGTGACATTCCTTATTTTTGGTTTCTGCTATGAAAAACTTATACTTTTCTCATATTGGAACTTGTCAACTCCTATCCACATAAACAAAGGAATTTCATTGACATAGCAACCAGCTTTTGACTATCACTTTAACCTACGGCTGTCCCTTATTTCGCTTCTACTTACAAGGATGCGAGTAATAAGACTATTTCTGCTAATTTTTTTATCTGATTAGCATAAAGTAAATAGAAGTATAAGCTTTTTAAGAATTATTTGTTGCAGGGATATGGAGAAAGTCATGTGAATGGTACACATCAGATTTTTCTTTTTTTTTTTTTTGAATAACCGTGTTCACAGGCAAGATATACACCAGCACACAGAAATAGGTTAATAATTTTTTTTATTTAGGGGGTCTGAAAGCATATAATTCCGGTGAAATTTCGGTATAGAAGTTTCATTATCTTCTCTATCGAGATATATTGTATAGTGCTATAGAACGCAACAATTGTAATTCTCAGTAATACATTTGCATGTATTTTAAATACTTAACTATTAATTTTAGGTCACAAAATAATTGCTTATCACCCACTGAAAGAGATAATTTTGCGCGTTTTCTTCTCTTGTGTACATACAGTAATTATTTTTTAAAATAACGCATAAATATAACTGAATGCATTTAGAACGTTTGAATTAAGTTTAATCACTTTAAATTTTCTCGAAGTGTGATTTTAAGAAATTGTAAATGTTCATACAAATATAGAAACAATAATTAAATGTATCCAAGAAGAGATACATGAATAAAGCCTACTTGTAATATATATTACGCTCCTATAAAACCATAATAATAAATAAAGCTTGAAATTACAATTTTTCTGTTCATATAAATGTCTAAGTATTAAAGCAACTGATTTAAAAAGAGCATCTAAATGTTTTAGTATTATGAAAGACTCAAATAAATAATAAAAAATGTAATGTGTTACCGTTGCATCTATTCAAACTATTTCCAAAAAATAGCCTTAACAATTATTTACCTATTATTTAATGCTTCCTAAACTTAACGAAGTACAAACTAAAATGTTAAATTAAAATCATTAAATAAGATATAGAACATAATGAAATAACTAAAATGAGATCCTATTACTCAACTTTGTAGCTGGTTTCTATACTATACTATACTATGAACTACATCATTGGTAAACAGCGAAAAGTGAGGTATTCTGCACTAATTCGACTATAAATTATATTAATTGCAATAAGTTTATTCCATCATCTAAGAATTTTATTCTTATGTGTATTTGTTAATAATCATATTTTATGTATATTTAGCTATATTTCTTTAAACTTTTTCATATTCATAACAAATAATGTTTTGTTTTAAAATACTGACACTACCTATATTCCGCTAAACTTGAGGTGTGAATTTATAAGGAAATATTATGTTAGAAAGTTATGAACAACCAACTTTCAGGATATTGTGCCTGTATTTATAAAAATAAAGCATCATTTACTGTTCGAACGCAAGAACAATTGCCGTATGTGTTTGTTTTAAACCTTCCGCTATATTTACTACAAATTTCATATTTCATATAATTTTTACTTTTTATTTGTACTGTAAAAGTTATAAAATCATTGACTCTCCAGTTTCATTACGTATATTTACTTTGCACAGTATATAGCCCCTAATTTTACCAAAGTGGATAAGCAGTGTTTGCAGACAGAATATTTAGAGTATTCGAGCCTTCTTAAAAAAACCAGAAATATTGTATAGCCTTTATCTGTTAACGGTGAATAATTTCATAATAGTTGAGCAAACTAACCATAGAAAATGAAATTTTCAAAGTTTTTACCTTCTCTTTTGTGTAGTAGACAAAGGTTCTGTAGTTTTAATATAATAAGAGGAAATCCGATAGCAAATATTCAACAAATAGGGCGAAACTGGTGAATAGATTATTTCGCCCATAAATTTAAACGTTTAAAAATGGCAAAATGGCATGCAGTCTGTAACCACCGAGAAAAATATCCTCTCGGTTGCTAATTGTAAAATCAATGAGTACTTTTTGATGTTACGCAGTTCTGTTTAACATACATTAAAAATGTACAAAATTACAACATCCAAGGAAAATCTGCAGTTTCTTGCATAAGGATTTATAAAATATTCTGGCATCCAAAAACTTCAATAAAGTTATCCAGAGAATTTATTTATTTATTTATGCTAAGCTGTATAAGGTGAATATGATCGGTGTTCAGCCATCGGTCACACTCATAGTTTACAATAGTATATTAATTCTACTTTATTACACTATTCTGTCTCTATTTTCTGTCCATAGTCATTTATTTTTCACTTTATATAAGAATTGTCCAATCTTCTGTGTTTTTGAAATTACTGCTATATTTCTAACTAATATACTCTTTTCTCCAAACTTCATTCCCTTTACATTTAAATAAAATGTGTTCCATATCTTCATTTTCGCCACGTATAGAACATTGGTTTTCTGGAATATACTTCCTTAAACCTTTTAACCTCCATACTCCTGCTTTCAGCCGTGCAATATCTTTTCCCTCCTCTTTAATCTATAGAATTAGAATAAGGTTACTCTGAGGCTTTGATCCTGAATCCTGTGCATATCTACAGTATTAAAATTAAGTTCTAATCACATAAGTGAATATCTCATATTTAGTATAATTACAAGCAGTACGCGTTTGTCCTTTCTTTTTCTGCATCTTCTGTTTCCTCAGTTACTAAATTGATCATATATTACTTTAATTGAAATATTCGCATCTACTGTTTATCAATTTACACTGGAGTAAACAGAAGCAATACTTTCTTCTAAAAGAACTCAAAACAAGTATTTTCCTTTAAGATTGTAACACATTCATGTAAAAATATCGAGGCTTTGTAAACCCTTTTAGCATTATATTCGCATAAATTAGAAACCCTATTATAGGTGTTTGTTCATCTAGAAAAACGGGCTTAATTTGGCAAAAGAATTAAATTCTCCGCATGTAATAATCTCAGTCGATGTTCTTTACACTATTTTAAGCTAAGTTATTCATTCAGCGCGTTAAATCTTCAACATAAGCTTTACATTTACACTAACATTATTTTTGTGTGATTCGAAGTAACAAGTATGCATAGTAAGTATTTCGGAATGGTATAGCGTTAGCAAAGTATGAAATACTGGATATGAGTTCTCTAAAATGTTTGTATATGTTGTGTCTGGTAAAGTTTGCGTATAAACACGCTAAATTATATAAAAAAACGAAATAAATGTAATATAATCACTGTACAAAAATAAAGTCAGTTATCGTATTTCTTGACATATTCTCACAGATGTCTGAATACTACCCTTGAAAACATTGGCCGTGACTATATGAGATGTGAATGTAGAAGGTAGTGCTTATTTTGAGCGCTCGTTTCTAAACACAAGCTTATGGCTGAAAATTTGGGTAAAACTCCCGAAGAAATTTCAATCCGAACCAAATATACGGCAGCGGAAATGAACCCAATAAAATCTCGGCAGCGGTATGAGGACAAATTTAAAGTCTAAAACAAGCCAAAATGATAGTGAAGTGTATGGTTAGTGAACTAGTCACCACCTCCTGAATTTTTTACTACCCCATAAATCATTTTCATGAATTGTGGAGTTACAATAGAGCATGTATACATTTTTGGAGTTTTTTATTATTCATAGTAAAGTGATAACTTGAATAATTGTTAATTTGTAGTTTTCTAATAACATTAAGCAAAAATGAAATTTTAATAAATAAAGGAAAAATGTTGGTTTGATCTTCTATAATGTTATTTCTATAAGACAAATAAAAGAGATTGCAACGACACAAATGAAAGCGTTGATCATTTGATGTGAATGTTAATCGGCGTAACTTATAGAGCTCTTTACACAACATGCAGTGATATTTAGCAATTAGAAATACACAAGAAGCATGCTGGATGCATAATTGCACGTTTTGTTAATGTTAATAGAGCGAATTTAGTTGCGGATCCATTTCTAAGAAAGGGAAGCTTAGATCTGCAATATTCACAGAAAAGAAGCGTAAGGTAGTCATTAAATGTTTCACGATTGTTGCGAGAGAAGTAAGACTGGCGTGAGAACTCCTTGCAGCGTTTATACAGCAAAAATTTGGAGCATATTTATATTATGAAAAACAGGTACAAAAAGTAGCAGCATCTTCGAAAGCAACTGGTATACTCCGTAACGCTTTTGATTGCACACAGGTTTCCAGTTCTGTAGCCTCAGTGAGAAATGTGAACCTTCGTGATCGAACTTTTGCATCGATTTTAGCGATAGCTTTCACTGCATTTATATTTTACAATGAACAACAAATTGGCGAAGATGGTGTATCATTTTACGTCACAAATACTGACTCCATCTGCTAAAATAAAACCCAACAAGTAAGATAACAGTGAATTGCAGTGAAATTAGATATTTGTTTACTTTCTCCACATCATACTTTTTATAAAGATCAAGTACTGTATTCCACTCAAAACTTCAATACGAAATTTCACCGAAAATAACAAACAATCCAATGAAAAGAAAAACCTGATGTGTTCCATTCACATGACTTTCTCTACTTATTCTGCAACAAATGATTCTTGCAGAGAAAAATACTAATCAACAAGATCATTAACAGAAATAGTCTTTACTACTTTTTTCTTTGTAGGTACAAGACAAATAAGGGAATTCATTAGACTAAAGCGATAATCAAATCTTTAATAGCTGGTCGCTGAAGTCATTGTAAATCTGTTCTCGTTGTCTGACCAATAGAAAAAAAAAAACAAATAACGAAAGAAAATGCAAAGTTGAAACAAATAACAAGGAATATCTCCGAAATTACAAACTTTAACAAAAAATGTCTAACACATAAATTTCACTTTTTAACCCAATCTACATTTTTGAGAAGTTAGTTTTTGTCTATCTCTTACGGTTTCACGGTTATGCAAAAGTAATTTAGAATGAACCAGACTGCAGATGCTATTTCCTGGGAATTCAACATATACATTTTACTTATCATGTTAAGTATCCCAATATATGTATGGTATTTTAATTAAAATCATGTACACTTATGAGATAATCAAATTTTTCGAAATTTTTCCATGTAAAAGGATTTTCTTGAAAATGTTTGTGTCGAGTCCTTTGAAGATGCTTAGCTTAAATATTAATTTTTGTAAGTAATTAAATGATTGTTTTTTAGTTACGCTGTTCGCAGAGACAGGCGTGCGCACACACACAAAACACGCGAACCTTTTTATAAATATGCTTATCTGGATACAGGAGACCCTAAATCATGTATTTTCAGTGAATCTTTGGGTGGAACTCAATATCCGCTTTACCTAAGTAGTATAAACGAAATAGAGAAAGTACAAATTAAAAAAGATGTAGAAATAAAAGGTCGTAATAAATACCAAATTTCGCTGTATGCCAGGCATATCCAAGAAAATCCGCACGCCCTAAATTATATTTTACACAAGGTTAATACATTTTCTCTTAACATGCTATAAGAATTTCGATTAAAACTCCATGTGTCAAGTTTATTGCTTATCTCATAAAATATGTCATCAATTGTTATGGAAATCCTATTAAGCCCCTGCATTCTGTATTCATTTTGTATAATTTGGAATTGGCGCAATTTAGCTCTAAATTTAGTCAACAAAATTAAGTTTCCTATTTCCTACTAATTTTCAACGGTTCATAAATACAGTTTTGTTTGGGTTAACAATAATTTACATTATCTCCAGTGCATATGAGCATTCTAGAAATTTCATTCTGATACTCTATAATTGGAGAAAATAGAGGGTATTAAAATGAAATAACCTATCATCCATTGCCCGAAGAAAAGCCACAAAATAATGTTGTTTGACCTACAGTTGTGCACTATGAGTACAACATTATTTTTGGCTAATTACAATGCAAAATATATTGTTAACAACATGGAATACATTGATGTATGTTATAACATACGTGGGGAAATGTTTTGTTCACAGTTACAAAAATTTTAATTCCGTGAAAATGTTTACATGCACACTCACACATAAAATAAATGTAACAGAGATATTAACTTTGGTACCGACCAAATCAGCCGGTCCCCATGGCCACGCTCGCCAAAGCGTCTCGCTTTGGTGTTTCGCAGCGCAGGGGATCGTGGGTTCGAGTCCCGCCTTGGGCATGGGTGTTATATGTTTGGGTATGTGTGTGTAAAAAGTAAAACAGAAATTCAGTAATCAAAGTAAACAAATTAGGTAAATAAAAAGTAGGGTATACAGCGCCGGAGTCTCGATCAGACTCCGGAACTGTATTTTAATAAAAAAAAATCAATAAAAAAATAAAAAAAAAAATCTCCGTCTACCCTCTACAAACGTGGCCACGTCTTTTTTCCGATCACAAATCTAGCCACCGAATTGACAAGGTACATACTTTACCTCCCCCAAAATAAGTTTAAACTTCCGAAGGATAATATTACAACTTAAACCTCGTATTTTCAAGCTATACTACCGTTATCTTAATATCGGTTTTTGTTATCCCCTTTCCATAATGGCTATAGTGTTCTCATATTTTTAAGTTTTTAGCTGTTGTCTAGTTAAACCACATATGCAAATAATTCTTCACCCCATCCTCTAGAATGCCGAATTATGTTATAATTAATTTAGCGTTTACTTATGTACAAATCGTTGTTGAACTCTTTCATAGCGAAACAACGATTACAACATCGTTCATTGGGTTGTCAAAAGCAATCAATATTAAACCCACTAATATTGATACAGATAATACTCTTACCATTAATATGTCATCATGATGAAATTTTGGTTCCCTATTAGGTTTATGTTTAGGAGTTCAAATTATAAATTATCGCCAGTCCCCGTGGCCGCGCTCACTAAAGTGCCTAGCTTTGGCCCTTCGTGGCGCAGGGCATTGTTGGTTTGAGTCCCGCCATGGGCAGGGGTGTTTCTAAAAGTGTATATGTGAATTTGTAATGAAAAGAAAACAGTAAAGAAATAGGACAACAAAACATGTAGGACAAATGAAAAAAGGCAAACACAGGAAAAAGAATAAAAAGGTAATAAGAGGACTAAATTCAGAAACTATTTGAACTATTTTAATTCCTCAGAAAAATAATTCTCTGAGCTGTTCTTCAAGCCAGTCAGTCACACAGAGAATTGATAGTCAAAGGTTAGTAGTAGGTGGCAATCTCACGGACAGAAAAACATCATTGGCATTTATGGGAATGGGCCACTTTTTGTGCACGCAAATATACCTGAAAATAACCATCAGCAAAATTGATTCTAACAGAAAAATTTCGCAACAGTTTATTCACTTTGAGCACACAGTACTCAAAAATACAAGCGTAATATCCATGATAACTGCAGTAATTGTTATTCATTCTTTCCGATGGCTGCTTTTCAAAACATTATTATGATCAGGAAATGGAGGGGGGGCGGCAAAACACGGCAGCAGCACTTTGTTCATGGTGTGCATTTTATCATTGTTATCAGACTGGTCATCTGTCTCTGAAGCACTGGCCCGTTACGTCATCCTCAAAGTCGTCGAGTCCATGGCGCTACTCCAAAACTCATTCTCCACGAGGGAATTGTTCGAACATTGCCTTCGTAATCAAGGCATCTCTCAGTTATTCCTTTCATTTTCATGCGGTTTTTCTCATGCTATTAGCAGTTGCTCCGGAGTTCTAGAAGGATACTGCAATCCAACATATTTAAGAACTAAAGCTTCCTTAGCTCATTACACTGACTAATATATCTGTTTATAGTCAAAGGATCCAAAAGGCTTCAAAACATGTATTTATTGTAAATATCAATACATATTGAATGCCAGTTTGGAAGGAAACACTAACTCTGCCTATCATTGGTAGCCGATAGAGAAGAAAATAATAGTTTACTCTCAATAAAGAAAAATCTTCAGTGTTACATTCACACGAGCTTCCCTACTTATTCTGCATCAAACACTTCTTAAAATGCGTTATATCTATAACTATTTCACCTTAAACCAGATAAACGCTTATATTGATGCTTTTGCTATATTTCCCTGTATATGCAACGGAATAAGGGAATACATTAGGTTAAAACCATAGTCAAATCTTTTAAAAGCTAGTTGCTATTTGATGGACTTTTCTCTTTGCTTGACCAGGAGCAAGAAAGCCGAATAATGACAATCCTTTTGAGGAAAGTGGTTTCAGTTTATTTTAAAATTGAAACCATTAATAAGCAATATCTCGAAAACGATTAACCCAAAAAAAAAGAACGTGGATATTTGATTTCTATTTTAGCGAACCCTAAATGTTTAAGTGTGTGTAGTAAGTTTTGTCTAGATCTTACGCTTCCCAGTTATGCAAAAGTCATCAGAATGAAGAAAGTTTCAAAGAGTATTTCCAGAAATTTCAAGATACACATTTTGTTGTTCACCTAAATTGCTTTAATATAGAATATTATTTTTGGGGAAATTTAACATCATAAAAAATCTACCAAGTAAAGGGTAGTTTGCGGTTGAAAATTTTCCTGCAAAGCTTCGTGTCTTCTCATACTCGGAAGAAACTAAACTAAACACTAATTTTGGTACCTGTATATTATAATTATATTTATTTCATTATTGATTGACTCAGGTGTTCTCGGTGAAAAGTGGCACCGAATGTTTGGATGAACTGCATAATTTCCTTAATTACAATGTACATTGCACATACTGTAGAGAAAGTGAAAAAGAGAAACTAAGGAAAAATTTAATGTATTGCTTAAGTTTTAAACAATATAATTCCCAATGTTTCATATAAACACTCAAGCATGCTCAAAAGAGTGGTGTTTCTAGTTTGAATATCACCTGCATCCCCTTTGTTATGGGTATTTCCAAACGCAGAGTGCAAAAAACAATGAAAGCTATCGAGGTCATGGCAAGACCTTGATCGAGCACGTAGATCCATTAATTTAGTGAGATGAGCACTTGCTGATTAACCAACTTACAATTAAGAGCCTAAGGTTTCATAGACATTTAAAGGGCAGGACAGACATCCTCACATTTCATAGCAAAATGTTGGAATAAATACAAAAAGCGTGACGCACTAAATATCTGTTACCACTGGCCTTTACTAATGTCATCTATTCGTATTTCACATAAATCAAAATATATCAGAAAACCTTGAAGCTTGTTCACGTTATTTCTTTAAAGTTCATGCATTCTACAATGCAAATGTTACTGAAACGTTTTATGTGTTCGATCACGTGACTTTCGCTACCAACTCAGCAATAAATTCTTCTTTTTCTCTTTTTCATGCTAATCGGAATGGTTTTAATGCTTAATTCCTTCTGTTTCAAGGAAGAGGGAATATATCAGGCTAGAGCGATATATTTAAAAGATTGACATTTTCCAAGAGAAAAGTCAATTACCACTTCCAATTTGAGAAAGTCTAAATTAATTACAAGGAATATCTCGAAAATACTTTCTTCGCATGCAAAACAAGCATATGACATAAGCCGTTTTAGCGAGATCTCGATCTTTGAATAGCAATCATTCGTCTATCTCGTCGCCCTCCGTAGTGTAATGGTTACCATGCTGACTTCATATACCCAAGGTTGCGGGTTCAAACCCGACGGAGGACGATGGATTTTTTTCGGGTGTAAACATCCTTAGGATGGCTTCCTTCGGAAGGGAAATAAAGCCGTGGGTCCCGTGTCGTAGATTTACGGCACGTAAAAGAACCTCAAGCCTGATAGAGAGGCCTCTGAGCAAAATTAAATGGTCTTTCACGTCCAATTTAGAAAAGGGTGCTGAGAACCACAGCAGTTAAAGAGCCATTTACATTTTTTCGTCTATCTCTTACAGTTTAACATTAAGGCAAAAGTCGTTCAAAATTAAGAGATCTTCAGAGGCTATTCTCAAACAATTCAATATATATATTATTTGTAGCAAAAATATCTTAAAGTATATCCTTTTAATCTAAACCATTAGAGCTATTTTTTTGAAAAAATCAAAATATTCGAAACATTTTTTTATCTGAAGGGTAGTTTGGGATGGGAGATACACTTGAAAATCTTAGTTCACATCCTTGAAAGACTCTGATCAAAAATACTAAGTTTGATATTTAACAGAATTTTCATCTATGTTTTTATTTTTTTGAGTTTTGGTGTTTACATTCACACAGACACATACTGACCATTTTGTGATGTTTAATTCAGGGGATTTCAAAACATATATATCAAATGTCGGCATCGAATTTTTGAAATGCTGCCTACCTACCGTGCACATAGTACGCGAGAAAGAAAGTAAAAAACGCTTACATTTCATTGTTATGCTGGCGCAATAACTCATTGTCTTCTGAAGAATTCTAATCTGAATTTGAACAGTAAAAGTTATTTTACATTTGCATTATAAACAGTTAAAACCTCATTGACCGCTTACGGAAATAAGGCTTATACTACTATGTTCCTATGGGTGCGCGTCTATCAATCTTGTGTTCTATACAGGTTCCGAATAGTTTCCGGTAACATTTATGTTCTATACTGCTCCAGACTTGTTCCATGCCTACTTCGTACTCTTGCTATAGAAACGTACACTTGTTCTGAACATGATGCTTGTTCCCGCTAGGCTTCGCTTAACAAAGTTCAGTTGCCCGAAGGTATTTCGATCTTGTCGTACATTGCTTACAGCAGTTTTCAAAATGGACTGTTCTTAACAAGAATGTTAAACAATAATTGGAGCAAAAAACATGGTTGTGAAATTTCATAGCTAAGGAAATTAGAGCGTTCAGTAAAAAATCTGATGTGTTCGATTCACAGGATTTTCTCTAGCTGTTCCACAAACAATCTTTTCTTATAAGAGAGTATTTATTTATCTGTATCATGCTAATCTACATAAACATTAGGAAAATTAATCTTATTACTTGCTTCCTACTAAGCGGAAGAGAAATAAGGGAATACACATGGCCAAAGGGATAGCAATTCCTTCTAAAAGCTGGTCGCTAAATGAACAATTGAAATTCGGTTCTCTTTGCTTCTGATGAGTAAATAAACGACGAAAAAAAAATGTTTAAGAAGAGTTCAAGTTGCTAAAACCTAAACACACAACACGGAATATCTCGAAAACCGTTAATTCTACAAACAAATAAAGGTATATAGGATGTAAATTGTGTGTTTTAATGAGTTCTACATTTTGTACGTTTTTGTCTATCTCATACGGTTTACCAAGTTCTACAAAAGTCATCCTAAATGAAGAGCTATTCCGAGGCCTTCCCAGAAAATTCAGGATATACATTTCGTTTGTCATTAAAATGTCTTAAACAAAGGTATTTTAATCAAAATCGTTAGAGGCATCTATAAAAAGTCAAAATTTTCCAAAAATATTGCATGTAAATGGTAGTTGCGATGGGGGTTTTCTTTAAAATCTTCATGTCACATCCTAGAAAGGAGCTGAACTTAAGTGTCAAGTTTGGTATTTAACCGACTTTTCGTTTTTGAACTATGCTGCCCACAGGCCATACACATACATACATTCACAATGTCATCCTCCGTGGTCTAGAGGTAACATGCTAGCCTCTGGTTCTCAAGATCGTGGGTTCAAACCCGGCGCAGGGTGATTGATTTTTTCGGGTGTAAAATCTTTAGCATGGTTTCCTTCGGAAGGGAAGTAAGGCCGTTTCTCCCGTGTCGCAGATTTACGGCACATACAAAAAAATCTCAAGCCTGATGGAGAGGTCTCTAAGTAAAATTAACCGATCTTTCACGCCCAATATAGAATGGGACGCTGAGAACTGCAGCAGTTTAAGAGCATCCATAAATAATACTTAATTTAATTTAACACACACACATATTTCTAAAAATGCTCTTTATTCAGGGGATCTCAAAAGACCTATTTCCGTTAAAATATCGGTATTGAATACAATATTTTCTGTATCCACTATGTGCATTGTACATACAAGCTAGAGAAAGTAAAACTTGATTATTGGATTTATTTAAGTCTATAACATGGAATTAAAAGCAGGAACTTTTATGTTGAATACTTTGTTTTTCTGAAATAGCTTTTCCTTTAATAATTACGTCTTCTATTTTCCTCATATTGATAGGCACTTTACCTGATGGAAATGCAGGTTTTGTAAGAAGTGCAAGTGCAAAAGCTTAAGTTACTCCTTAATTAGGTCAAAGAACGTATAACAATTCATTTTAACAGCGTATTTAATGACGTATTCATGTCGTTTCTGAGTAGACTGTTTCATTATTCATAAACATACCAATGTAAATAAACTAAATCACAACTTTTCTGTAATAACCATTTTTTTTGTTAAATACCTTAACACGAGGGTATAATGTTAAATTAACACCGAGTTTAGTATAATGTTAAAACTAACATTGCTCGATAAAACAAAATTTGCGTTTTAGCGCTTAATCAGTTAACATTATGTTAATATTGAAAATTACTCGGTGAAACCGACTTTTAGAATTTTCTGCAGTATATGACAAATGTCTTGCCTTTAAAATTTTTGACATTTTATGGAAAACTGTCTTTAAATGGCAAAACCACAAACACATTACTAGCTGTATGAAATGTGCCTGACATAGCCAATCAGTAACAAGAGCTTTCCTCACCATTAAATTGACATTTATTGTTTTTCCGTGCATTTGCAATGAAATGTGTTCTTCTGCAGCGGCGAGTTATACTTGCCACGCAACTTTATGAAGATTGTCGCCATGTTCGCACTTACCAATGGACTTCATCATACTTTGGCAGATGACGGCAGGTACATACTCATTTTTCATTTTTGTTGACATTCATGATTATCTTCTGTACCTTCGCAGCCAATATAAATCAACTTTTCCCTTCCACTTGGAGAATATATAAGCCAAATAACGTCATTGGGAAATGAAGGAGTTAAAGTTGAATTTAATACTTACAATAAGATAAATCTGTATGTGTAACAGCACATGACTTTCTCTGTACATTACTCAATCATAGATTACCATTCACATTATAAATCACATTATGTGGTGTACAATTTGGTTTAGATCGCTGTATGTCCTTTTTGCATGAATTTTGCTTTCTCTGCTGCTTTCCACTCGAAAATTCAATGTCGATAGATCACCAGAAATGTGTTTGAGGCCTCTTGAACCTCAGAAAATGCATTTACATAAAAAGGACAGTGCGTGTGTCTACGGAAAGAAAAACTCAAAACCAAAAACTCAGTTAAATACCAAACTTAAATATTGTTAAGAAAGCTGCAGAGAAGTGACATGTAAATTTTAAAGAAAATCCTCCAAACCCCAAACTATCTTTACTTACATTTTTACTTTCTCTATAGGCATTATGTGCATAGTGTATAGATAATGTATTGCACTCCACCAAAAAATTCGATACCGAGATTTTACCGGAAATATATGTTTTAGGGTCCCCTTTATCTAAAAAAAGCATTTTCGAAAAAAGGTCCGTGTGTGTGTGTGTGTGTGTGTGTGTGTCCGTGTGTCTGTGAACACGATAACTCAAAAACGAAAAGTAGGTAAAATACCAAACTTGGTATTTAAGTTTAGTATCTTCCAGGGATGCGCCACGAAGATTTTCCAGAAAATCCTCCCACCCCAACTACCCTTTACATGGAACATTTTTCAAAAGTTTTGATTTTCTCATAAATGGATCTAAGGATTTTGATTAAAATCTCTTTATATTTAAGATATTCATGTGACAAATAAAATGAATATCTTCAATTTTCTGGGAACAGCCTCTGAAGACTTGTTTATTCTGGAAGAATTTTGCGGAATTTTGCATAACTGGTAAGCCGTAAGAGATGGTAAAAAACTAGAGCTCGTTAAAATACTCAATACCCAATTTATGTTATATGCATTATCTTCGTGGGCTTGACCGTTTTTAGATATTTCTTGTTATTTATTTCAGCTTTAAAATATTTATACTTTTCTTATACAGGAATTTATCAACTCCTGTCCATACAAACAAAGATACTTCAATCACATAGTAACCGCTTTTAAAAGAGTTGGCTATCGATTTAGCCTGTGGTACTCCCTTATTTCCATTCTACTTAATAAGCAGGGTATACGACCCTTTCTGCCAATTTTTTCTGGATTAGCATTAGGTAAGGAGGATAGTAAGCTTTTTAGCAATAATTTGTTGGAAAGATGTAGAGAAATTCATGTGAATGGAACGCATCAGATTTTTAATAAGTTGAGGAGTTGCATTTGATGAAAGTATAACAAAATGTTATTTTCAGTAGCACTTTCGCTTGTATTATCTACGTAGGTGCATTAAAACGCTCTGAACCTCGATGAGCAGCAAATATTTACCTAAAGTGAGCAAATTAAAATGTAAGAATGATGTAACGGAGGAAGATGCTGTGTAACCAAACCATCCATCATCTTCAGTGACACTTCTCTTTGTGTCGCGAAATGTCATCAGCGTCACATTTGTAGAGAAAAGAGAAAAGTGAGAAATTATTATGCTGTTGGATAATTTACGGGCGTGCCTCAAGAATGGCAACTTTCACATATCGCACACATAGGAAGTGATTACCTGAACGTGATTTATTTTCATCAGAAAACATATCTGCTTCGACCGAGCCAAGCTTGCATCGTGGGATGAACGCATTTCAACATCACTTGCTGTGCGTAACTTGCATTCCATATAGCACATACGAGTGCCAAGAAATAATGAGACTATATTTGTTTAATTAATGCCACGTAATATTTCGTAACTGAGAGCCACTAGGTTGGGCAATTTCATTCTACTCCAGTAGACAAAAATCATGACTGGGTTCATAAACGGTTTCCTCAGCAGTCAACTAGGATGTTTCCTTGTTGCGAATGTATAAGGACTTACTCAACAATAATAGTGTTAGGCTTTAAAGCATTGTGGCTTCTGTAAACAAGATTTGATTGGGTTGCTCCCGCATAGAGCAGAGTTTTGCAAATATTAAGTAATTTTTGTCGAATTTTTGTTTGGCAATGTAAGTTCTTTGCATTTGTTAATAATTATTAATTATTTATTAAAACCATAGTTTTACTTTTTCTACTGCCTCCTAAAGAAAGTGAAGAAAATATTGTATTCCACCCAAAAATTTGATACCAATATTTATAGAAACTTGAATAAAAAAGAAAGCATTTTCAAATTAAAGTCTATATACCTGGGTGCCTGTGCATGTGTATATGCGCTTGTGAACAGTATAGATAAACTTTAAAATTGGTTTAATACCAAAGTTTAAATTTATTTATTTTTTATCTTCCAAGGATAGGACACTAAAGATTTTCAAGAAAATTCACCACCAGAAACTCACTTTACGTATCTTTTTTTTTTTTTTATCTCGAAAGGAATGTAATGATTTTGATTAAATACTACAACTTTAAGATATTTTCATGACAATGAAAATATATCTGAGGTTTTCTTCATTCTGAATTACTTTTACATACCTGGTAAATCATAATAAATAGACTTGTTTTACACAAACAATGTAGATGTCATAATTGAACATTTTTTGTGGAGAGGGAAATTCCCGTGATACTCCTTATTATTGGTTTAAATTTTTACGTCACTTACACTTACCTCAAATGGAAAGATTTATTATTTCTTTCTTCTTCTTTTAATAATTAGAACAAGTATGGTATTTTGCCCTAAAATTTGATACAGACATTACATCCGAAATTTTTGTTTTGAGGCTCTCAATACAAAATATATTGGCTATTGGTTCAAATGTTCACGTACTTATGCGTTTCTAAAATAGTAAGCTGTTATTGGTCTCTCTCTCTCTCTCTCTCTCTCTCTCTACCATGCTAAAGCAAGGAATTTCAAATCCATCACATAGGAATACACTCTTAAAAGCTTTGTTTATTGCTTAAAGCCTATTATGGGTTCCTTATCCCCATTTACGTACAATAATAGACAATTTCTGAAACCGTTATCTCGTTTAATATGAAGTAGATAAATAATAGCGTTTTAGTAAGCATAGTCATATACAAGAGTGCGAGAGACATGCAAGTGTAACAAAGTATACTTTTGCTCAGCTGGTTAAGCAAAGAGAACAGAATTTTAAAGCATTACATATCGACAAATTATGAAAGCATATATGAATTGAATTTATTGTTCATTACAATACACACTGTACATACATTTATTATTGTCTTTTCCTTTCGCCGCGACTATAATTTGAGGTTAAACCGTATAATGCCGTGATTTTTTCCCTTCTCATTCCTTAATTCCTGCTCCCCTTAATCTACTTTTCCTCCTCTTTTAGCTTTCCTTAAAGATTTTTTATATTTTGCTTAAAAGCTAACCTATTTTGTTAATTATTATTTCCCATCGTACATTTAGGATTTTCACTTATTATATTCAAGTTGTCCCATTTCTTATCCCATATCTCTATTCTCCAACTTTCAGTTTCTTTACATTCTAATTAATAAATTTCTATACTCGCTTGTTCTTTGCATCTTCTTGTAATATACCTCTTATCCATTTTAAGAATATGGCTCCAGTTGGGAACCATGCTAACCCTTCACTCTCATCTTTAAAATGTATGACTATCAATCAAGTCTACTGTATTCTCATGCTTTTGTAAAAATGATTTGTTGAAGAATGGGTAGAGAAAACTATGCGAGCGCCACACATCCAATTTTTTTAACTGTATAAATGTGTGTTTATAGATATGATATTTAAAGTTTAGTTAGATATTCATCTTCAAATAGTCTAAATAAATAAAAATTGTGCTCAAGATTCTCTACCATTGAATTCTGAGGATCTACTTTTTAATAAGTGATAACGAGTGTGAAGATTAAATTAATGGTGACTTTCTGGTAAGAGAGTATTTTGGAAAGGACTATCATATGAGAGCAGTCAGGAGGGAGATAAAACAATACCATTCTTAAGTAGGAAAAGGTCAATGATGATCTACCTATTGATGGGATCTTCAGGCACAAAATACTTGTTTACAAGGCTGTATGAATCAATTTCGGAGCTTAATATTCCCATCAAATCATGTAGATACCACAATCAAATGGTAAGTTATTCTTTGCCTCTTAACCTTATATAGAATGCTACCAAATTACTAAGCGCTTGTGTCTCCAGGACTCTGCAAAACTTAGGGTCCAATTTGTATTGTAAATTAACTGGAACAGCGCCCTAAGGCATCCTCACCGCATTATTTTCTGAGAAGCTCCACATATACCCCCCTGCTCTTCCCTCACCCGCGTAATGAACGGTTTTCTCACGGATAAAAATCGGTCCGTCCAAGGTCGCAAAATGCACGAATCCGTAATTCCTCTGTAATATCCAATGCTGGCTGGGTCTGGTTTTAGGAAGGAAAAGGACTTTTTTTGTTTCTCTTCTCTTACACCAGTTTCTCCTATCGTCCTTACCCACTCGACAGGTATAACAAGATGTGATGTGTCTGACAACATTCCTGATGTTTTTGTTTTAGTCGATAAGTTCCATTATCTTGGAAGCCTTCAACTTTCACACGTAAGGAAGATTCTGGGTAACAATGGCAAACACTTTTCTTTTCTTTCGTGTTGAACAATACCTACGGAGACCGTAGACAGGCGTTGTGTAAATGGACATTTATTGCAAATAGAACTCCAAACAATTGCCAATAACTTAGCGGGGAATGTACCTCCAAGCAATTAGAGAGCATGAAGTGATCTACTTGCTGAAGGGCCGGCTAAGAGTTGAAATAAACTCCTGTTAGACGTTATTCCGCAATTACTGGTTAAACATTTTCGATGCCGGACTGGAGCGTCACTAGCAATTGTGCAACGAATAGGTTATTCAATACTTTCATGAGACAATAACATATAAGTACAAAAAATCCGAGTGGTCCATTCACATGATTTTCTCTATACCTCAGCAAAAATTATTGTTAAAAAGTTTATTCTTCCACTTACTTTATGCTAATCGAGATAAACATTGGAAGAAATGTCCTTTTACTTGCTTTTTTGTAAGTAGAAGGGTAAATAAGGGAATACATTTGGCTAAAGCAATAGTCAAAATGTTTAAACCTGGTTGCCATGTGGACGAAATCCGTTTCTTTGCATTGCCAGGAGTTGACAAATTCCGGCACGTGATAAGCTTGTGTGTTTTATAACTGAAACTAACATAGAGGGATATCTCAAAAAAGGTGAACTCCACGAAAACAATATATGACATAGATTGTGTGCTTTAACGAGTTCTACATTTTTGTGTAGTAAGTTATGTAAAATTTACCAAAATTCATCTAGAATAAAGACGTCTTCAGATCCTATCCACAGAAAATTCAGGATATACATTTTATTCGTTGTGTAAATACCTTTAATATACGGCATTTTAATAAAAATCGTTAGAGATATTTTTAAGAAAATCAAAATTTTCGAAATTTGTTCCATGTAAAGGATAGTGTGGGGGGATTTTCCTCTAAATCTTCGTGTCACATTCTTGGAAGATATTAAACTTAAATACCAAGTTTGGTATTTTACCGACGTATTTTTGGTTACAGTTTTGAGTTATAGGGTTCACACACACACGGACCCTTTTTTAAAAATGCATTTTTTATACGGGAAACACTAAAACGTGTATTTCCGGCGAAATCCTGTTATCGAACGTTTGGTTGGATTTCAATACCTTCTCTACACTCTATGTACATGTACGTGTATAAAAAGTAAAATGGCTGCCTGGGTATTAGACAGGAATTTGTTCAATACAAATAACGAATTGCTTTATATATGTTTTTCAGAACCGAAAAGCTCAAGACAAAACTCGTAAAAGTAATTATTAAAGAGCAAGCACGACAGCATATTACAGATACATAAAAATGAGACATAATACGAGTAGGGTTATTATTTTAGACAAGAATAACTCTAGACTAGGTCGGTACAAAGCGTAGTTTTAGAAAAACAGTAAATGTTAATGCTACCTATGATAAACCCAAAATTCAGAGTAGGAACTCACTACAGCGATGTAAAGAGTTAAGATTAAGTTATCGACAAAACAAAAAACAAATATTGCTAGTACTAGAATGGAGAGCGAGGGTTATATATGCTTTTGTTTTCTTGTACAAAATCATGTAGTGTCTGTCTCCTTTTCAAAGCATCTTTCTTTTGGCGAAGCTCCGATGCAGATTTTTGACAATCATCTGGGTGTAAAATAGTATGTTCTTAGCCTATCATTAGAAGTCTCAGCATCTTTGTGTGTATTTTTATAAAGTTATTGTGTTTTAATAATGTAGTTTCGTATTCACAGTTTTGCGTCGGAACACGTATTGATAGCTATTATTTCACAGCAAATGGTGCAAATAAGAAACAAAAGCTTATTAAAAATCGATTGAGAATAAATGTAAATTAAAAATTAAGTAGCCATGAATGGCTAGCAATATGACCCATTTTGGTTCTGCAAACAGAGGATTGCCTGTGTAAATGTTTCGCACAACTCGTCGCCTTATTTATACTCTAACCAGGGTATTCCTACTTTAACTATTCTTATATTCCAAATTCTGTAAGTGTCAGCTAAAACAATTGTTCCTAACGTAATTTAAATAAGGAAGAATATTTATTCTTAAACAGTGAGGTCATAAGCACAATGAATGAATATTTTAAGTCCTTGGGATAATTATGACTCTAAAGATACTGCACTATAAGGTCCGTGAAAAAACAGAAAGATAATTAACATACACACACATTATATAATTTATTAGGCCCCAGTTCTTAAAGCTTCAATTATATCGGATGTTATTTATGAAAGGTGTCAACTTTTCTCCTGCTTTTCATAGGAAAGGTGGTATTTACGTGTTCTCCTACATTGGGTGCAAAGATTGGTGCCGGAGGATTAAGATGACCGCTTCCCACAGTGGAGGGTGTGCGAAAACAATTGCGAGGTATTAAATACATATGGAAATGTGAATATTCTAAGAAGTCGTCTTCGTATTGATTGAATTTGTATAATTTTGTTTAACCGTAAAATCATTAAATAGAGAAGCTTGTTGCAGAAAACGTATAACTGTTTTGTGTAAACTTTCAGCACTGCATGTTGCGTGTTTTAATTTTCGCAACTGCAAGTATGTTATCTAATAGGCATGCTTAAGATTCAGTGATTTTTCTTTCTTCTTTCCTTGGCAAGAGCTTGCGACCGGACTTTTGAACGCTGTTCCCAAATGTTGTATACAGCTAATCTGTTATTTCTTAATTTAAAAGCATTCTCTGGGCATAATTTCTTTATGAATAACGTGGGAAAATAGAGATCTACCATATTTTAAAATGAATGTGTGAATTAGTCATGGACAAAGAAAGACGTTTGAGTGTATCATACAGATATATTTTTCTCCTTAGTACTCGATTTTATCACTTTTTTTGCACAACATAATGGTTTTAATCTTGCTGTTGACTTAAATAATCCTGAAGAAATTTCTGCTTGCAATTTTATGCTTAGAAGGCTTTGACCTTCATTCCAATAACTGATGCCCTCCAGGGAATTAATGAAATGACGAAAGAAAGTGTAGAAGAGCCAAGATTCCAACTACGCTATGAGAATCCTAACATTAGCCTTAAGCGGATGAGACAAACTTTGGAAAAGCACTCAACCAAGTAGAATGTCCCAACCGGAAACCTCGCGTTGGTGCGGTGCCATTATGCTGTGTGAAAAATCGGTGGCGCCTGCCATCTAGGTGACCCTCATCCCAATAATGTTACCAGGATCACATTGCGCTGATCAACTAAAGCGCTGAATTAACATGCACGAAGATTCTTTTTTTTTTTTTTTTTTTTTTTTTTTTTTTTTCATACGTCGTACGTTGAAGAATAGTGACTAAATCCTTTAACTTCTAAAATTATCACATCTAGTGTGTTATCTAGGATAGAGGAAGCATTGTTCCTGTTTGAGAAAAGTATAATTAAAACCAACAACAAGGAAAACCTCGGAAACGATTAGCTATACAAAAAAGTGTAAAGGATATGATTGTGTGTTTTGGTGAGATCTACATTTTTGTGCAGTAATTTTATTTTCTATCTCTTACAGTTTGCCAGTTATACAAATGGTACTTAGAATGAAGAGAATTTCAGAAGCTCTTTCCAAGAAATCCAATATATACTTTTATTTGATATGTAATTATTACTATAAGGTATTTTAATCAAAATTGTTACAGTTATTTTTGAGAAATTCAAAATTTTTGAAAAGTTCTATAGGGTAGTTTGGGGTGGGAGTGGTTTTTGTACGTCTACCTTTGGAGATACTAAACTTAAATGCCAAATTTGGTATTTAACGAACTATTCGTTTTTTGAGTAATGCTGTTCCACAGATAAACACATACACACATTGATTTCTGTTTTAATGATAGGTGGTACTTGTTTGAGGGTTTTTCTTTAACCAGGCAGCTAACTGTTGTTGATTTTAATACGTAATGAATCACTCAATCCCACACTGCCACTCTGTTTACAAATTTCGCATAATATATTATGGAAATCTCCCTGATCAACTCCTCTTTTATTTAGAGAATAACTCCACCATCATCTTAGCCGAGAGGATAGATTTTTTTTTAATTTACTCCAGTAAATTGCATAAACGTAATTGCTATTTTTTAAGAAGCAGTTATTTTAAATGACTTCGCTTGATCTTTCTTCTGCATTGTCTAATGCTGACGTCTTTCATTGTACTAAGTTTACATGTTAAGTTACTATATTTTCATCTATTTTTTCATTGTGAACAGGCTCTTATCTCAATTAACATGAAGTAGATAAAAAAATAAAGGTTCTAAAGAATATGTTGTAACAACTACATAAACAACAATGGTTAATCAGATGAATTAACACATCAGGTTGTTTTACGTTTGTAAGTTGTGTATCTTACTTCTACTCAAGTGTAGAGGATAACTTGCTTGTAATGTCTATAACTGGATGGAAAGCAGGTCGACACTGTCATTCCACAACTACTTTTTCTGTAATTAAGAGATCACTGTATGTATTATGTAATAGCAGAAGTTTGCAATGAACAATAGACAATGTAGAGTAACTAATGATGCTAAAAGTAACGCTCATTTGATCCGATCTGGTTGCGATTAGCCCAGTTGTGGCGAATGCGACAAAAATGTCGCGCGCAAGGATTTGCATTGAATGAGCTGTTAAGCAGTGACGCAGTGACACGCCGATGTAATTTATTTCTTCATGCTCCGGAAAGCAATTTGGTTCCCTCCAGTAATGACGAGTGTATTAACTTTATATGAAAATAAGGTGGCGATACCTTGTCTGCTGACCATATGTTAAAAGTGAGGGGAGCATTATGGGTTCTGAGAGAGCGTGGAAATTGCCTTACAAACAGGTCCTGAGCTGCGTTCGGTTTCGTTCCACAGAGCAAGGGCTTAGCTGCAGTGTGCTTTAAGGAATGCAAGAGGATGACTACGTGATATGAACAGGCAGGTAATAGAATTTGAATGTGGAAAAATATCGCCATTAGGGCTATAAAATTAAATAATGTGGGTGGGTAAAGAAATGTGTGCGGTAAAGAAATATATATTTTAGAATTGGGTATGAAACAGAGGTCGGCAATAATGTGGCTTAAGTTAGGAGGGGGAAAGCCCGTAAAACAGTTGATGCTAATAGGAGGATTTTCCTATTATGTGTGGACTAGAAAGACTGAACGCCTATTTTGGCAGATTGTGTACAGATGGAGGATGTTAGGAAAAAAATATTACCGGACAGCATGCTAGAATTTGATTCTAAACAACCAAAGCTTGCCATTTTAATGCAAGTACGTGTACTAAAAGATAAGTTAATTCAAAATCTTCTCGGGCTTCTAGCCAGGTAAAAACTTGGCTTGACACCAACGTAAAAGATAAGTGTTTTGTAAATATTGTAAAGACAAAATTGGCATATGGGCATTTATATACGTGAATACGTGGGTGTAGTTGTGAGTACTATTGTGTGTGTATGAGTGATAGAGTGTTCTTTCTTTTGTTAGTTTGTTTGGTTGATGTATTGTGTGTGTATTTCCAAGTTGTGAATTTATGTAAAATAGGGCTAGGTAATATTTGTAATTCGAGTATTTTTAGAGTGCACATACGATCACCCGGCTCATGCTGTGTGACGCAATTGATGAAATGTAATGCACTTAATAAAACTACTACTATTACGGAAAACTGAAGAAAGAAGTATTATGGAATCCTAGATCATATTTATGTGCATTATAAATGACACAGATAGCTTTATGATGAGCAGATTTTCTAACTTCCCAGTGTTGAATAATGGCTAAGGTATTCATTTATAGCCCCTTTACGCTTTGCTGTGGGCACATGTATTTGACATCAGTGCTTTTGACAGTCTCATGGATGTATCGAGCTCTGTGTCCACGGTCTGCACTCCAACCGCAACTGTGTTGCATGACCCATGTGCATAAAGTAGTCTTCAGGTCTTTTTCTCAAAACCACATATGGGCAAACTTCATTCGATATGCTCCTTTGGTGTTCAGTGCACCTGTCATATACATGATACATCACCTATCATATATAATTATACATAAAATTGCTGGGTAGAATATGATTCCTCTACCTGCTATAGATGTGTGGTAAAAATGTAAGTAAAATGTTTCACAACATATAAACCTGTTGCGCTTATTCATGTTATGCCATCTGATGCTCTTTCAATAGTTAGAATAATCAATAATAGCGAAGGTTTGATGTAACTTATTTAATATTCACTGTAACTTCAAGTCATTGATAACATTAAGACATACTTCACTTTATTAGCATAATTGTTATCAGAAAACAAATATTAAACGAGATGCTTCGGTTTCCTGATACTATTTTCCATCACCACTCCTCCCCACAAACTTTTAAGCAAAGTAATTTAGCTCTCATAGGGTATATTCTTTAATTAATCATAATCAGTTTGCTCATTTTGCATGGGAAAGTAAATTATCAATTATTCCTACAAAATAACAATTATCAGAAAATATTTCTCTCGCTGTTTTATTGTATAGATATTTGATCATTAATACTACGGTAACAAACTCGAGGACTCTGCAATGTGTTACTAAGCTTTCAGTGGGTTCAATCATTAATATGGTACATACACCTATATGGAGCGTTAGCTTAAGTAAATGATATAGACAAAAGCGTAAGTTAAAATTACGATTCATCAGTTCACTTTTCTTAGAAATTATTGCCTAGGGAACCTATACTTAACAATTACAACTCAGCATAGATGAATCTGGCGAATTCATGTCAAAATTGTAATTAAAGCTAAAATCGTTTCAGAACAGTTAATCTAGGCATTTCTACAGAAAAGGAATATGCTGTGAATTTTGTGGATAGTGTTAATGAACAGTATAGCTTACCTATGGAGTCGCGCTAAATTATTTCATCTAACTCATTATGGATTTAGCAATATGATGAACTACACAGTTTTAATAGCAGATGCAGGAGCAACGTGACACTTTCAAAGCATCATAAAGGATAAAAGAGAACCTGCATAAGTATGCTCATTAAAATATATTTAAAAGACAGTATGGCATAGAAAAACTGAATTTCCATAATATTAGCTACAATTTCTTCTATTTATTTTTTTTTTACTTTCTCTCACATACTATGTACATAGTATTGCATTCCACCCAAAAATTCGATACGGAGATTTCACCGAAATACACGTTTTAGGGCCTTCTGTATACAAAAAAGGCATTTTCAGAAAAATATCCGTGCATGTGTGTCTCAGAACACAATAACCCGAAAACGAAAAGTCGGTAAAATACTAAACTTGATATTTAAGCTAATTATCTTCTAGGGATGTGACACGAAGATTTTGAAAATGAGTCCCCCCACCCCAAAATACCCTTTACATAGAAAAAATTTCAAAAACTGTTATTTTCTCAAAAATGGCTCCAACAATTTTGATTAAAATACCGTATATATTAAAGATATTTATACGACAAATAAAATGTATATTTTGAATTTATAAAGATTACTTTATTATGGATTAATTTTGCTGAATTTTGCATAAGTGGTAAACCGTAAGAAATAAACAACGTACTGCATAAAAATGTAGATCTCGTTAAAACGCACAATTTATGTCAAACATTTTTTCGTGGCATTGACCATTTCTAGATATTCCTCGTTATTTGTTTCAGATTTAAACTATTTTTCTCACACGGAAGTTATAAATTCCTGGTCATGCATAGAAACGGATTTCAACCACATGGCAACCAGCTTTTAAAGAATTTGACTATCGTTTCAGCCTAGTGTATTCCCTTATTTTCCTTTATTTACAAGGAAGGAGCTATTTCAGTTAATTTCTGCTAATATTTATCTCGATTATCATATAGTAGGTAGTAGAATATGCTTATTAACAATAATTTGTAACAGCGATGTAGAGATAGTCATGTGAATGGAACACATCAGACTTTTTGTTAATGATATACCGGCATAAATAATCTGTATAAATAAATAACATGACACAGGATTTATCCTAGGCAGCGTAACCATCTGCTGTTTACTTAATCGACGTACTTTAAATCTCAGCTATAATTTAATAGTAATTACATGTCATGCGCTTAGTGAAAATTTTGATAGGGATGTTGAAGTGTTCATTTTCGAGACGATAAAATGTTTGGTTACTATACCATAAATATTTTCATAAAACTACAAAAATTTAGTACTTAAAATAATTAGGTATTGGATTCATCTTTAAACTAGCGCAAAAAAGCGTACCAATTAGCGGCAATATTGGCAACTCCGACACATATGGTAACTTAATAAATGAATATTCAATAAATTTATACTCCAAAGAATATTTTATTGGTGTTCAAGTTTTATTAACTTCCAGAACAAAATTATTTTCATTTTCAAAACATTATTTAATTTTAAGCTGTACGTGAGTGGAGTTCATTTGTATCCTGCTATAAAATTAAAAATAGCTTAACAAAAATATATCGTGTAAAATTTTAAACCTGCTTCTCTTTGTATAAAATGTATGTACACTAATTTCGTAATAAAGCAATTTAAATCTGCATTATCTCCACTGGTGATAAATTTAAAATGCGTTTAATTTAATCCTGTTTTATATTTTAGTGTAAATTTAGTGCCAAATAATATTAACCATAATATTATTTTATAATAATATAAATAACATTATATTTATCCCTAGGAAAACTGCAATTACTTTTAACAGAGCCAATAAATTTCTATGAAACTATTCCTTATGCGCACTCTTCGAACTTAAGTATCCAATAAATTACAAGCAAGGCAGTATGACGTCATTCCCGATAGATGTCGCAACTCTCCATTAAACTATGAACTCATTTAAATTCTCAGCTTGTGCAATGGAATGCATAAGTACTGGTGTATCATTTCACATGCCTCGTTACTTAGAATGGTCATACGTAGATGTTATTAAGTTTAGGATTAGAAACGCTTCGCGACCTCCCTAGCGAGAACAGGTTACAACGGTCAGTTTAGGTTGCTCCTAAATTTAGTGTTGAGTGTTTTTTTCCTTGAAGCTGTACCTTCACTAGTTGAGTACAATATAAAATGCATCTTGTGTGTATGTGTGTATACCTACTTCAAACAGAGTGTCTTGTCTTACTGTAATTAAACTATAATGAAAGCTCTTCTGTTAATTATGAACTGCATTAATACATGTCCTGATCTAATATAATTTGGAGAATTACAGAAGAGAAATAAAAACCCAAGGCGAAGCGCATATAGAAGAAGAAAGACTACTAAGTAACACACCTATCACAAAAGAATGAGATACTCATAGAGAAGACAATATAAACTACAATTATAGGAAGAAATGCAAAGAAGATATATATACGAATTTGGATGGGATAGTGGTGCAAGTTTTAGATGCTTGGAATGCTTACTAAGAAACGAATTGTGAAGGTGAAAATATTTGAACAACAAAAAGCTGTATGGTGCATATGGATAAGTGAAGAATAAAATAGAAGAGAGTGGGAGCTGAGACTGCATTTTGGTGAAAGATATACTCTTGGACAAAATGCATGATTGATATATGTTTTGGTTTATTTGATTGGTTGAATCCTTATTGTTCCTCCTTGTAGTCATAAACGTGGCCTTGTTAGTCTGGTTTTTTACGTTCTCAACACGTACTATGTACATAATGTACATAGAAGGTATTGCATTCCACCCGGAAATACATGTTTTGGGTCCCCTGAGTTCATAAAAAGCTTTTTTAGAAAAAGGTCCGCGTGTGCGTGTATATGTATGTATTTCTGTGTGTCCGTGGAAAGCATAGCTCAAAACTTAGTATCTTTCCAAGGATGCACCACGAAGGCTTTCAAGAGAATCTCCCTACCCCCAACTACCCTTTAGATGGAAAAAATTTCGAAAATTTTGATTTTCTCAAAGATGGCTCTAACGACTTTGATTAAAATACGTATAATAAGATATTTTACCTGACAAATAAAATGTATATCCCGAATTTTCTGGGAATTATCCCTGAAGACTACTTTATTCTAGATGAATTTTACGGAATTTTGCATAACTGCTAAAGTAAAATATGGACAAAAACTTACCAAAGATGTAGAGCACGGTAAAACTCACAGTTTGTTATATACATTTTTTCGTGGAGTTCATCGTTTTTGAGATATTCCTAGTTATTGGTTTTAGTTTTAAAGAACATATACTTTTCTCATAGAGGAATTTTCCAACTCCTGTCCATACAAACAAAAGAACTTCAGTCACATAGCAACCAGCTTTTGACTAATGCTTTAGCCTGTGCTACTCCCTTATTTCCCTTCTACTTACAAGGAAGCAATTAATAAGACTCTTTCCGCTAATTTTTTCTCGATTAGCATGAAATTTTAAGAAGCATAAGCTTTTTAACAATAATTTGTTGCAGAGATGTAGAGAAAGTCATGTGAATGTAACACCATATTTTTATGAACCACTGAAAAGAAAAACCAATCAAGTAAAACAGAAACTTAATTTACGAAATCACACAACGAATAAGTTATGGTCAAAGGTAGGGTAGATTTTAAAATAGTAAACACGATCTTGGTCATATCAGTTTCTTTGAGTCATGGACTGTCAGCGGTTCTAACGAATACGTTGTGTTGATACTTCAGACTATATGAAAACAAGCAAATGAGTTAAATGATATGCTATAAGCGTAACCTTATAGTAGATTTACAAGCTTCTTTGCATGATGAAATCTTCGCTTCCACCCACCAACCCAAGATCAGTTGAAGGCCGGGGCACAACAATAAAACAAAACTGGATGTGTAAGGTTGACGGCGGAAAGAATACCTTTCATTAGGCTTTTGAAATCACCGGTTTGGGTGCAAACGTCACGACAAAGGGGCTTTCCTCGCAAGGTAAGCGAGAACCCTGGCCTTCGTCACAACGCTGCTCATCACTGACGTCATCCTCAATATATCACATCAGGTATGCTTTACATAGAGTGCCCCGAGGAGCTCTAATTGGGGCTATAAAGAGATTGCATCTTTCTACGCCACAAGAAGCGCTCTGGCTACTTGAAGTTCGCTAAATCAGACCTTAGAATGCGCCAGTCTTTAAGATGATCTATTACAAGCACGACGCATTTCATTGTATATAAGTACCTCTATCGCTGAAACCACTACTTTCACAAATTGATTTAACATTTCAAGCGCATTTTTCTCCCTAAATGGTTCACAGAAAATGTCATATCATTATTATTATTATTATTATTATTATTATTATAAATTTAATTTGAAATTCCTATCTCCTGTGTGACTTCTTGAAATCCGTCTATAGTATTATCATTGTTATTAATATTATTGTTACAACTTTTGGTAAAAATTAGGTATTTTGGATAGGTAGAGTCAGACTGAAAAATTCAATGCCATAGCCGGGATTTGAACCACGGATCTACCGGTCTCCAGCCGGTTGCTCTGCCACTGAGCTCTCATGTAAACATGCCGGCATAGCATGACTCGCATGTTTCTATGAAATCACAACTTATTTTGAGATGACAAACCCCAATGGCGACTTACAATGTCGTAAGTACAATGGTAGCTCAGTGGCAGAGCAACCGGCTAGAGATTGGGAGATCCGTGGTTCAAATCCCGACTATGGCATTGAATTTTTCAGTCTGGTTCTACCTATCCAACTCCTGTCCTACGCACAGCTTCTGTGAGAAAACAATTAAATAATCAGGTATCTTTTTGTCCAATTAGTGTACTACCTTATTTAAAACTCGCAACCTTACTTTTCCTCAATTAAACCAGGTTTTTCTTCATATTATATTTTTCGCCACTGGCACTTATTTCCCTCGGTTTAAGATATTTCCTGCTTCATTAACGCATCGAAAGCTTTGGAAATATCTCGGAAAGAATAGTGATACAATTATAAGTTCGCAGATTGTTCGCATAAAATGTAAGATACAGTTTTATTAAGCATATAAATATACTAAGCACATGTTATTGTAATCAAAATTATTACATCACTTTGACAAAACAAAAACTAAAAAAAATCTCGCAAATAAAGCTAGTTTTGAGGTGGGAAAGTTTTCTGAAAAGTTTTTGTTAGATCTTTGAAAGATACTAAAGATAAATGCACTAAGTTTGGATTCCGTCAAAGTTTTGTTTGCAGACATCCGCACATACACAAAGAGATGTTTCGCTGATTCCTAAAAGGCATATTCAGAGAATCTCAAAAATGAATTTTCTGGAAAATACCTTTCGAATTTTTTGAAATGTTATACTTTCTCTAATTACTTAAGTAGATGATAAAACAAAACCATCTTGTTTTAAATATGCCTGTGTTTACATCAAAACTGAAATAATTCTTATTCATAAAGTATTATGGTTTTAAGCCTCAATTCGAATGTGTATTACAACGGATCTTCAAATTTGATGGTACCCAAAAACGCTCTCAACGGCATTCTTGAGTTGACCATTATGCATTGCAATTCTTAAATCAGCCCATAATGTCAATACAAGGAACTAAATAGTGACCATGACTCTCTGATGGACAGGCAAATACGATCTGTTGAGTGCTAATGACGAGAGACTGTACGAGGGATGGAAGTGGTTTGTAACCTGCGATGTCATTGCTTAAGTAATTAATTTCTTTCCCTCCTTGCATTTAAATTCATATGTCTGATTACATGAATTAAAACAAGAGTATTTATTATCAATAACGTCATCAAATATTCCAGCATTGCTAGGAATCTAATATCCTATACGAAAGACTGTGACGTAATTAAGTATTATCGTGGTTATGTTTTCATTTCATTTTCTTCTTCCTTTGAATGCCTTCCCTAACGCAGGCATTGTCCTTGAATGTATTTCTCAAGAAACTGAGCACTTACAGTCTTCAGATACTGTGAGGTAATTTTTTCAGCTTTAGTAGCACTTACAAAACGTACTACCATACAGTAACAAAAGCGTTTCTTTTTTTTCCTTGCTTGTTTTCTTCAATTTTCTAGACAAGCCGTGCGTTATTGCTGATTACAATTACCGCAGTAATTATGTGGCAAAGCTTCTGCGAAAATGAAGCATGGCTATATGCAAAGGATTAATTATGTACGAAGAATAGAAGAGGTAATGAATTCTGCGGCAATCGTTAAAACAGCTTCCAGAGAAATATTCCTCTATGTTCCGGGTTCGGAATGTTATACAACCTCGTACTCTATCTGCACCTTTTGTTTAGCCATTTATATTATTTCCTGCATATAGACAAACAAAATTACTTCCTTCAAAGCCTCATGTCTGAGATTCCTTCAGAGGAATGTAAACATATGAAATTCACTCAGTATGAAAAGGCGTGCATATTACTTTACAAATAAAATCGCTAGCGCCATTTTTAATAAAATTAAAACAAATCTGATGTGTTCTATTTCGCATGAATTTTTGTAGCTGTTCCGCAAACCTAATTTTCTTATAAAAGAGTATTCTTTCATTTGCATCTTGCTAATCAAGATAAACATAAGCAGAATTGGTCTTATTGCTTGCTTAGGCTAAAGCATAGTCATGTCCTGTATAAAAGCTGGTGGATATGCGAGACAAATGAAATTATCTTTAATCACTAGGAGTAAACAAAAAAGAAACGAAAATAAAGATAATTCTCGATTTGAGAAATGTTTAAGTAACTTAAAATTGGAACCAATAACACAGAATATCTCCGAAACGGTTGACTGTATGATGGAATGTATATGATATAAACGACATATACACTGTGCAGTAAATTTTTTTCTATTTCTTGCGGTTTACCAAGTATACAAAATTATATGAAAGTCATCCAGAATGAAGAGGTCTTTAGAAGTATCCCCGGGAAGTTCAGGATATAAATTATGCTTGTCCTAAAAAGGTATTAAACAAATGGTATTTTAATAAAATTTCTAACCGATTTTTGATAAAATTTAAATTATTGAAAAATTATTCATGTAAAGGTTAGTTAGGGAGTTGCCGAGTTTGATATTTAACCGAATTTTCGTTTTTGAGCTATGCAAAGACACACATATACATGGATATGTTTCTAAAAATGATTTTTTTATCCAGGGGGTCTCAAAGCATGCATTTCCATGAAATCTTGGTATCGAAGTTTTCGGTGGGATACAATACCTTCTCTATTTACTATTTACATATACATAGGTGACAGAGAGTGTACTAACATGTTTAATCAGTCTAACTTATCTTTAGTAAATAGAAAAAAATAATACCTTACACCCAAAAAATTGGGTACCAACATTTCCTGAAAATAGACATTTTTGGTCCCTGAATAAAAATTCCGATGTGCTACAATCACATTACTTTTTGTATCTATGCCACCATAAATTTCTAGAAACCCTTATTATGATATCTACCTTATGCTTATAAAGATAAAATTAGCAATTAAAATGTTTTACAATATTATTTCACTGAGCAATAGGAATAAGCAAGCAGAATAAGTTAAAGGGATAGCCAAATCTTAGTAGCGGACGCTACGCATTGGATTTGAAACTCGTTCTCTTAAACAGGATAAAAAATATCACTAACGACTGCCAGTTTGGAAAAAAATATACCTAAGCATTGAAAAATTTAAACTTTTAACAATATTTTTAATTGTTTCATTTATATAACCCTCTTTAACATATAAGTTCATATCCTGGGTTTTTCCATTAGAAACAACTCGTTTGTAGGTTCTTTAAGTTGGGTTTAAATATGTTTTATTTTCCTTAAACACACATTCACTCTCACAGTCGCCCTCCGTGGTGTAATGGTTGCCAAGCTAACTTATTATACTCAAGGTCGCGGGTTCAAACCCAGCGGAGGACGATGGATTTTTTGGGCATGGCTTCCTTCGGAAGAGAATTAAAGCCGTGGTTCCCGTGTCGTAGATTTATGGCACGATAAAGAGCCTCAAGCCTGATAAAGAGGCCTCTGAGCAAAATTAAGCTATCTTTCACGCCCAATATAGAATGGGACGCTGAGAAATGCAACAGTTAAAGAGCGTCCATAAATAAAACTTCATTTCCATTCACTCTCACATACATACTTAGATACTTTATAAAAATGTTTCTCAAAAAACGTACTTCCAGTCATACGTAAACCACGTGGCTCAATTACCCCGTATATGACGTGTGCAGATATTCCTTCCTGCGTTGAAAGAGCTGCAGAACTCAACGGGGCTATTTCAAATAAAACCTGCAGTGGAAAATTGACGAGAGTGACCTTCACTTTCCCGTCCTGCATATCAGTGGGACGGTGAGCGGATCGCACTCATTGCGAGGGGTAAAACGAAGGCGGTCTCGCCAGTTCTCCATTGGCGTGTTTTAACTTAAGATAGCCCCGTTGTGTTCTACAACTCTTTTAACGCACCAAGACATATCTGCACACGTCAAATAAGCACTTGGGACACTTGGTTTATGCTAAGCTTTTGATGAAATGCGTCACTCCCTCTAGCTATCTTTGGTAAGCGGTTGAGGCACTAAAAATAGACGAGATCAAATACAAATAAGGTATCTTATGGGCGAGTTTCTGGGCGAGACACCACGAGTTCTGCATAATATTCTTCATGACAGCAGCTCATAGGCAATTTTCAGTCATATGCATATACATATCAAACTCTAGTGGTTAAGACAGTAAATATAAATGAGATCAAAGACAAATAAGGCACCTTATGGACGAGTTTCCGGGCAGGACAGCACGAATACTGCATGAGTTCCTTCACGACAGCCGCTCAGACGCTGAAAAAATCGTGCGGCTACCGAAACCATGAAGAAAGAACATTAGTCCTCTTGCCAATTACATCTAAACTTTGAACCACGTGCTCCAGGATAATACCTAACGAGCCAGTAAACGTAATTTAAAGGTAGCGTGAGAGAAGAGTTGGAAACTGATTCTGCATCGAATGGGAGGATAATAACATCGTGGGGACCCTGTAATGTCTTAAGCAACATTCCCCTACTTCAATATCCTGAAACTAAGATGATCGTTTATTGCTTCCTACCAGACACGAAAGCAAAATCCTTTTTGGAAATAATTTTCCTGGCGTGCGTGCTTCCATTTAAAAGAGATCTGTCTTACGTTTAGTATTCATTTCTTATGCTACGTAATCTTGCATGTTTTCTTGTAATTGTGCTCGAAGAGGTGTGTGAAATATGTTTGACGGCTTCCTGGCTGGAATCCGAAATGTTCTAATTGGAGACGGTGTTGCGATTGTGTTTCTAAATATATCTCTTCTAAAGAAACCGACAACGTTTCAGAAACAAAAATTGGAGCTCAGAAATAAAACACGGAGCATTCAAATATCAGCATTAGAATCGTCATCCAGATCTCAAAGAAATTAGAATTTCCAAATTTGCATTTCGTTATTGTTAATCTTTAATATTTTGATTCATATTTCATCATTTTCTTGAGACATGCTTGTTTTAAATACAATCCAGTGATTTTTCTTAATTCAAATTATTATTGTGTGCAATACTTTCCATTTAGTTTCTAATGTATTGTGTTCTTCCCGAATAAACTAACGTCATTTTCCTTAGTAATTTCAATTAATAAAACTTTCCTTAACATTTTCAATTCAGTTAATTCCTCTCTAGAATTTTTATTTTAAACATGTGTGAGTGTGTGTGTGTGTGTGTGTGTGTGTGTGTGTGTCCATGTAGAAAATATAACAAAAAAAAAAGAGAATTCGGTTAAATACCAAACTTGATATATTCAATTTTCTCAAAAAGTACAACGATTTTGATTAAAATACTGTGTTTTAAATATATTTACATGACAAATAAAATGTACTTCTTGAATTTTCTGGGAATAGCCTTTAAATTTCTCTGCATTCTGAATGACTTTTGCATAACTGGTAAACCGTTAGAGATAGTCAAAAGATTACTTCACAAAAGATGTACGTCTCGTTAAAACACAGAATGTATATCATATACGATTTCTTTTGTAGAACTAGCCGTTTCCGAGATACTCTCTGTTATTGTTTCAGTTTTAAAACACTTCAAGTTTTCTCGAATGGGAGCATTCATCCGTTTAATCTTACTTGTTTTACTCCTGGTCATGGAAAGAGAATCGAATTTCATGACAATCGCATAGCTACAGCTTTTAAAAGATTTGACTGTCACTATAGTCTAGTATATTCCCTTATTTCCCTTCTACTTAAAGGGAAGCAAGTAATAAGACCGTTTCGGGTAATTTTATCTTGATTAACATGAATTAGATAGAAGAATAAGCTTCTATAAGAATAGTTACAGAAAAGTTAGACAAAGGTAGTAATGTGAATGGAAAAACAGATGTTTGTGTTTGTAATCACTAAACAATGAAGTTATAAAACTAATCGATAAATATAATGATGGGTTCATTTAGATATGAAAAATCGAAGAAAACAAATCATAAAAGAAGAGAACCACCACTTTGACTGCATATCGTAACATAAGTAAGAAGCGACTAGAACAACCTGTAAGGGCAACCTGAACACTCAGTGCGAAGATAACTACATAGAACGAACAATGAGTTTCACTAAACACGTTAAACTATAAATATATAATACATAAATGTATTTTCGTACTATTATAATATAAGTATTGTAAACTTATTTTATAAAGAAAAAAAAATGATGTGTTCCACACACACACCTTTTTCTACATCTCTAACAAATTATTATTTTTTATTATTTTTATTGCTTCATTTGTATAGCCCCCTTTAACATCAATAGTCATATCGGGGTCTTTCACTTGTGAAACTGTAGATTCAGAACATTAGGTTAAACTTTATATTACTAAACATTAACTCTCACATTCATACTTCCAGACTCTATGGGAGATAGGGAATAATTCCGGTTAAAGAAAAATTCCCCGCCCCAGCCGGGAATCGAACCCGGGACCTCCGGGTGAGAAGTCAGACTCGACCGCGGAGGCAATCAAAACAAATTATTGCTTATTCTTCTATCTGCTAGTCTGCTTCATCATGCTAATAAAAATATACATTCGCATACAGCGTCTTTATTGCTTGCATGCTTCCTTGTGAGTAGAAGGGAAATAAGGGAATACACTAGGCTAAAGTGATAATCAAATATTTTAAAAACTGGTCATGAGATAAAAATGAATTTCTTTGCATAGCCAGAAGCTAACAAATTCCAGTATGAGAAAAGTTTAAGTATTTTTAAACTGAAACCATGACAAGAAATATTTCGGAAATTGCCAACTCCATGAAAGAATGTACCTATATGGCATAAATTGTGCGATTTAAAGAAATTTACATTTTTTGTGTAGTAAGTTCCCTCTCCCTCCACCTCTAACTCTATCTCTTACGGTTTACCAGTTATGCAAGATCCTTCCAGAATGAGGAGACCTTTAGAGACTACGCCCAGAAAATTCAAGATATAGTTTTATTTCTCATGAAAATATCCTTAATATATAGCATTTTAACCTAAAATTTCTAGAGCCAGTTTTGAGAAAATCAACATATTAGAAAATGTGTACATGTAAAGATTAGTTTAGGATGGAGAGATTTTCCTCAAAACCTTCCTGTCAGATTCTTTGAAGGTGCTAAAAGTTAACCAATTTTTCATTATTGAGATATCGTGTTCACAGACACACGTACACATATGGACCTTTCAGTAAAAATGCTCTTTTGGATAAAAAATGCATTTGCGGGGAAATCTCGGTATGTAATTTTTGTATGGAGTGCAAGATCTTCTCTACCTATGTTCTAAGAAGAGAAATAAAAAAGAATCCACTCTTCTCCCAAAACTTACTAAAATCTTAATTTTACTGAAGAGATATCAATCCCTAAGACACCCTAAATCCTCTTAAAATCATCATCATCATCATCATCATCATCAAAATTACAAAAAGGTTTAGCTAAGTTTGCTTTAATCCATTTTCCTTTTTTCCTTCTTTCTTTGCTTCTTTTAACAATATATCTATTAAAAGTGTTTAATATAACATAATTTCCTTTTATAGCATACCTGCTATAAACTAAAATGCAACTAATATATATTACATTTCTAATAAAAATGACTCTTCGATAGACCAACAAAACATAACCGAATATTTTTATTGTATCATTTACACCTTGCATTTAACTACTTGGTCCTATCAACAGCATTTTCCTGTGCAACTAAATTACCTTTCAGAATTGGTGTTAACTCGTGTTCTGTAGTCGTTAGGTATCTACTCATCTTTTAATTTTAATCACTAGCTCAACCCCCCCCCACACACACACATATACATATTCATATACATGTCTGTGTGTGTGGGGGGGGGGGGTTGAGCTAGTGATTAAAATTAATTCATACTTCCAGACTCTAGGGAGGATAAGAAATAATCTGAGTTAGAAAAAACCCCTACCCCCAGCCGGAAACTGAATCTGGGACCCCTCCCACAACAGGCAGGTGTTCTACCGACTGAGCTACGCGAAGTTTCTACTAATTTTGTTTTACATTATAGAGTGAATACGCAGATTGGGTAGCCATGCAATTAATAAATTGTAAATACGAAAGAACCACTGCCTGCTGTAGTATTCTATTTGGCCTTCAATGTCGATTTCTGTGGGCTTTGTCGGTAAAGTCTGCCTTACCCGCTCAACTGTTTCTTCCGGCAGGTGGATTTTCAGTTGTGGATACATCCTATTGTTCAAAATGATGAGTACCAGCTCGGATTACCTCGCTACTTAGTGTATCTATGTCAAAATGTATTCTACCTAAAATGTCTGTGAACGTGATTCATTTTGTTTTTATTTTTACTCCTCATCCTAAGTAGAATGTACATAGAATGTAGAGAAGGTATTGTACTGCACCCAAAAATTCAATACCAAGATGTCACCAGAAATACATTTTTGAGACCCCTGAATCTAAAAAGGGTGTGCCCACGTGTGTCTGTGAACAGCATAACTCAAAACCAACAAATCCGTTAAATGGGATATTTGGTATTTAAGTTTATCACCTTACAAGGATGCGACACGAAGGTTTCCAGGAAAATTCCTCTACATGGAACACTGTTCGAAATGTTTGATTTGCTCTAAAATGGTCCTAACGGCTTTGATTAAAATACCATATATTTAATATATTTTTAACACAAATAAAATGTTTACCTTGAGTTTTTTTGATATAGCCTCTAAACACCTTTTCGTACTGGATTGCTTTTGTATAGCTTGTAAATCGTAAGAGATAGATCAAAGATTACTGCACAAAAATGTAGATCTCGTTAAAACACACAATTTGTGACACTTTTTGATTGTATAATAGAGTTAACCCTTTCCGAGAAATGTCTTGTTATGGGTTTCAATTTTAAGATACTTAAAAATTTCTGAAATGAGAAATTGACATTCATTTCAAACTTTTTTTTTTTTTTTTTTTTTTTTTTTTTTTACTCCTGGCAACACAAACACAACCGAATTTCAATTGAATTATAGAGAGAAAGTTTTAAAATATTTAACTATCACTTTGCCTAGTGCATTCCCTTATTAACCTTCAACTAACAAGGAAGAAAGTAATAAGACCAATTCTGCTAATGTTCATCTCTATCATGATGATGAGATATAACTATAATCCTTCCTAAGCATAGTTTATTTGATGCACAAGCAGAGAAAGTTTTGTAAATGGAAAACATCAGATTTTTAGTAAAGGGTCTGTGTGTATGTGTATGTGTGTGTGTGTGTGTGTGTGTGTGTGTGTGCAGCATAACTCAACAAGAAAAGTATGCTAAATACTGAACTTGGTATTTAGGTTCAGTCTCTTCCAAGGCTGCGACATGAAGATTTTAAGAAAAAATTCCCCCACCCCTAGCTAACCTTTTTATGGAATGTTTTTGGTGTTCCTAAACTGATTTTTTTTTTTTTTTTAGCTAAGCATTTCCGATATATTCCCTGTTCTTCTACATTTGTTTTATGCGTTTTCTTTCTGAAGTAATATCAATGAAGGATCAAAGTCAACTTAGTAAGAATCGATTACCATGTTATTTTATTCTAATGTTTAGCTTTTCAGATTGCTTTTAGCTTTCTGATAATTTAGAGGACAATAACGTACATGTTTTGGAGTTGTTGACCACACAACACGCACCTTCAATATAAGTAAGAATATGGTTGCATATTTCACACGATCTGTATCCATTCAAATAATATTTTCATTTAAAATATAAGACAATCAAACACTATGCTAATGCGAAATGTAGCTACGTACAAAAGTTGATGCAGTTGAAGCTTCAGCACTATTGGATGACTAACTTCTTCCTGGAAACTCAGATTGTACCAAACACTGCATGATCTGTCTCGAGAGCTCCCCATGATCGCTTCCTCGTATCTGCTATTAGTTCGGGTAGAGCATGCACTACATAAATCGATCCGCTGCTCAATCACCGCTTTTGGTTGGGGAGCAATCTTTACCATCAACAATTCATCACCTTCTGATCTGTTGTCTGAGAAAGACCGCACCGCGAGGAAAATCAAGGATATCACAAGCATTCTTTGAAGGTTTATAACTAGGTCACAGAAATATAAAAGTTTTAGAGATCACAGAATATCACCAAGTAAACACGGTGACGTAATATAGTACTCGAAGTTTACTGTTGTTTATCTTTCCAAATAACAAATCTGTGATAGTAATAATAATAATAATAATAATAATAATAATAATAATAATAATAATAATGTCTTTAATCCCAATAGGTCAACTGCCTCTCTAGAGGAGGGTAACTGAAATTCTCCTCCCACATTTAAGTTATGAAAGTGGAGTTCACCTGCCTTTGGTCTTAGTTCATTTGTCTTAACCTAGCTATTAACACTTGTTCTAACTCTCTCTCTATCCTTTTCTGGTATGACCCTTCAGTAATGTACCACGGTTGCACTGGGTTTTCAGCTCTTGCACACTCAAAGACATTAAAATTACGCCTGGAAATGCTTATCGTAAAACGGGGTATTTTCCGCTGACTGCGCCCCTGTCTTTCAACTGTTTGCTATGCTCTTAAAAGCGTATTGGGACAGGCCACGTTACCGAAGAGAAGTGGATATACATGCAACGTTAAATTACGATATCAAGTTTGAAGTTGCGAACTGGTTATCTCCAAACTCTCTGGTTGGACAATACTCGACCCCTCTCACCGGGTGTTACAAAATTAAGTTAATTTTTTCTCTGCGCTACATAATGAAGTTCTAATGCCAAGGTAATACGCGCACGTGGACTAAATTAACGCACTGCTTAACAAGTCAACCTGTTCTGTGGGAGTGTCGTGCGGGGTTGAGAGATAAAGGACTGGATTACCCAATTAGTTTTGCATTTTTTTTTTTTTTACTCACGTAGCATGGTGTACCAGAATGGCAGCAATAAAAATCGTGGAAAGACCCGAGTCTTCGTCAAACGTTCATATTTTAAGCAAAATCACTGCGCCAGGTCTATTCTTATTGTTCATAAGTGTACACTTGTCGGTGACCCTTCCAGGCGTCGCGGTTCCTTGCAATACTCCTCCTGATATTACCAGCGTTCCTCTTCATTTCGTCCGCTCACCTCGTTCTCGGTTTACAACCCCCGCCCCTTCTGCCATTATCTTGGGTCCCATAATGTTACTATGTTTTTTCAGCGATTGTCATTTAGTCTTACAGTGACGCCTACCCATCTCCATTTCGCTCTTGCGCTGCAGTTGCTGCGACCTTCACTTGTGCTCTCCTAACATCGGTGTCTCTTATTGGTCTTATATATCTGTAATTTTTCCTTTCCATCTTTCTCTGAATGACCTATAGAGCTGCCCTTCGTTGCTGCGCTGTTGCCAATGTATGATGGGAGGATGCAGCTGTCTAGGATCTCTTGCTTGAATTTTTAGCTGTTCGCGATTTGTCCCTAAGAATGAAGCTTAAGCTCCAAAACTGTCTCCAGGCTATTGAGATCCTTCGTTTTATTTCTTTGTTGCTGGTGTCTTGAAATAACACATTTTGTAAACATACATGCGTATTGTGGTGTTTCTGCTACAACAGAGCAGATAGATAAAACAAATTCACTGTCATTCAATTAAAACCTCATTCTTTCAAATTGCTTTCTTTCATTAACATTTTCAAAATCTATGAACCGCCCTTTCAGAAAAACCACACAGCAATGCAAAGAATAGAAGATCGGAGGAACAGTACACACATACACACACACTCTCTCTTATATATATAAGAAATTGACTTCCACCAAGTATTATACTTGTAATAAAGGTACTACCATTAAACGAGTATCTTCCATTATCTATAAAACATCGACGGAAAATAAACCTGTTGCCAAAAAATACTAATAATGTTAGGTTTACCCAAAGAAAACCTAATATTTATTTTGTTCTCCGGCTTCAAAATGTTGAAGGGCTACAAAACCATTTTATTTGTTGGTGTATTGTAAAATATGAACGAAATTGAATCTACACAGGTATTTTTACTTTCTCTTCCACGTATGTTCAAATTATATAGTAAATAGACAAAGTGTTGTATTGCACTCAAAAATTCGCTACCGAGATTTCACCGGAAATATGTTTTGAGACCCCCTGAATAAAATACTTAATTTTTAGAAAAAGGACCGTGTTTGTGTGTGTAAGAGAGAGAGAGAGAGAGAGAGAGAGAGATCAGCATTTTGCAATTCAAAATTGAAAAGTCCTTAAATGCAAACTTGGTATTTAGGTTCATCATCTTCCAAGGATGCGACACAAAAAATTTACAGAAAAACCTCCCACCCTCAACTACCCTTTACAATAAGCATTATTTGAAAATTTTGATTTTCTCAAAAATTGATCTAAGGATTTCGATTAAAATACCATAATTTTTAGACATTCTGATGACAAATTAAATTAGGTCTTGAATTTTCTGGGAATAGCCTCGGAAAACCTCTTCATTCGGATGAATTTTGCATCAACAGGAAAGCCTTAAGGGATAAACAAAAACTTACTACACAGAAAATGCAGATCTCTTTTAACCATACAATTTATGTTAAGACACATTTTTTTTTTAATTTTACTTACAATTCTCTTAAGTTAGAAGTTGTCATTCGTTTCATATCATTTGTTTTATTCCTGACCAAGTAAAGAGAATCGAATTTCAGTGTATCATATAGCGACTGGGTTTTAAAATATTTGACTATCGCTTTTGCCCTGTGTATTCCCTCATTTCCCTTCTACTTACAAGGAAACAATTGGTAAGACCGTGTTTGATAATGTTTACCTCGATCGATCAGTATGATGTCCATAAAATATAATATTCTGTAGGATTTTTTTTTTTTTTTTGGAGAAAAGTAGGGTAAGTCATGTGAATTGAACACATTTTTAAAAATGTGTTAATTTGTTTTAAATGTTTAACGCAGGAAGAATTGTATATCCTTTTTGAATATTCCATTAAACAAATGTTTTTTACGTTCCACATGATACGTAGGTAGAGAATAGATTGCACTCCAGCCAAAAATTCGATACCGAGGTTTTACTGGAAATACACGTTTTAGGATCCCTGTATCCAAAACAAAATAGAAAAAGATCAGTTGTGTGCGTGTCCATGTGTCTGTGAACATGATAAATCAAAAACGAAAATTCAGTAAAATGTCAAACTTGATATTTAAGTTTAATATCTTCCAAGGATGCGACACGAAGATTTTGATGAAAATCCCCCCACTCCAAACTACCGTTTACTAGTAAACAATTTCGAACTTTTATATTTTCTTAAAAATGGCTCTAACGATTTTTATTAAACTACCAAATATTAAAGATATTTACCTTACAAATAAAAGTATAGCTTGAATTTTATAGGAATAGCCTCTGAAGACCTCTTTATTCTAGATGAAGTTTGTTGAATTTTGAGTAACTGGTAAACCGTAAGAAACGGACAAAAATTACTGCACAAAAATGTAGATCTCGTTAAAACATACAATTTAAGTTGTATACATTTTTGAGATATTCATTGTTATTTGTTTCAGTTTTAAAATATTTAAAACTTTTCACATATGAGAATTTGTCTTGGCAATGCAAAGAAACAGATTTCAACCACATAGCAACCAGCTTTTAAAAGATTCGACTATCGCTTTAGCCTAATTTATTCCCTTATTTCCCTTCCACTTACGAGAAAGCTAGCAATAAGGGCATTTCTGCTTATGTTTGTCTCGATTAGTATGAAATAGAAGAATAAGTCTTTTAAAATAATAATAAAAGTCATGTAATGGAACATATCAACTGTTTATCTATTGTGCCTGCTGTCCTATAACCTTATATATAATATTATACCGTTGTAAGTACATACAGAGAAACAAAATCAGAAATGTTTTTGTCGAAAGTTGCTGGATAATCGTTGCGACGTGGCTGTGACCCGTGGCTTCTTAATACCTGTTCCTCATTTTAATATTTGGCCGTCGTCACTGTAAATAATTGACTACAGTGGTAACGGGAAGCACGATCTGGTCGAGTTTTCAGAAAGAGCAACTCCGTGTTTGTTGAAGAACATTTGCACGTCATTTGGTAAGCGTCACACAATTTGGGCAAATCATCCAAGTCGCAGGTGAAAGCAGTGCACCAACTACCTTCTCTTTATTTCTCGATTTTACCGTGAAATATTACATCATATTCCATATGCAAAACTCACACTTCCGCCCTTAAGAAGAAAATGTCCTCTAAAGACCACGTTTTAGATAAGGATGTGACAGTAAAAGTGAGTAGTTATAAAAATCCAAATCTGATGAGATCCATTGACATGACTTTCTCTACATCTCTGCAACAAATTATTATTAAAAATCTTAGGCTTCTATATATTTCATGCTAATTGAGAAAATATTAGCAGAAATAGTCTTATTACTTGCTTCCTTGTAAGTAGAAGTGAAATAAGGGAGTAGCATAGGTTAAAATCATAGTCAAAAGCTGGTTGCTATGTGACTGAAGTTTCTTTGTTTATATGGACAGGAGTTGACAAATTCCTGTATGAGAAAAGTATGTTTTTCAAAGCTGAAACAAAAAACAAGGAATTTCTTAAAAACGATCAACTCCACTAAAAAATGCATATAACAAATTGTGTGTTTTAAGGTGCTCTACATTTTCTGTGTGGTAAGTTTTTGTCCATCTCTTGCGGTTTGGCAGTTTTGCAAAAATCCCTACAATTCATCCACAATAAAGTAGTCTTAAGAGGCTATTCACAGAAAATTCAAGATATACATTTTATTTGTCAAGTAAATATCTTAAATATACGAGATTTTAATCAAAATCGTTAGAGCCATTTTTAAGAAAATCAAAATTTTCCAAATTTTGCCCATGTAAAGGGTAGTTTGGGGTGGGGGTATTTTCTTGAAAATCTTCGTATCGCATCCTTGGAAGATACCAAACTTAAATAGCAAGTTTGGTTTTTAATAGTCTTTTCATTTTTGAGACACAGACACACACACGAATATTTTTCTAAAAATTATTTTTTGGGATTCAGGGGGTCTCAAAACATATATTTCCGGTGAAATCTCGGTATCAAATTTTGTCTGCAATACAATACCTTCTCTATACACTGTACATGGTACATATAGAGAAAGTAATACATATTTACAGATATATATATATATATATATATATCAATATTTCCCTTTTACAACTTGCTCTACGCCACATTAGAGGAAACAAGTAGTTAAGTCACATGACATGTTCTGCGGTGACAAAAACTAGAGGCTTCCATGTACAAGCTTACCAGTTACACTATTTATTATTCCACGTGTATAGAGTAATATATAGAATATATATATATATATATATATATATATATATATATATATATATATATATATAGTGTGTAGAGAATAGTATAGTGAGTTATCCGGTCAAATTTTTTTCACGGTTTTCCCTTATCCTGAGACGAAAAATGTCGAGTAACTTTAAGCTCTATGGACCCTGAGATCACTTTAGCATAATTTCACCGAGTTCTTTCATCATCCGGTATGACCAACCACATTAGACAACATTAAGCAAAAAACTGATGATATACTCCTTAATGTAGGATGTTAATACTTTTGGCATTAAAGCATTTACATTCATATTTGTATATTCTGCGGATAATAGGGAAAGTTTCTGGTTAAGATAAAACGTATTGCCTTGTAGAGAATCACACAAGGAACTTTGGTTTCAGAAGTCAAAATGCTGACCACTGTCAAAGAAGTTGTCGACACGTCTGCTTCAATTAAGATCGGATTAAGATGATTTAAAATAAAACTAAGCACAATTCATGTTTGCATGGCAAACTTCCAATCTATTCATGGTAGCATCCTAGTTTTATTTCATGAAAGTGAATATCAATGAGTGATGCCAAAAATACTATCTGTCAAGCCTATTTTGCTTATTATTCATTTTAATGCTGTGGTTTAATTCATGCAACACAAAAACGAATGAATATCAAGTTTCATATTTGTTCAAGCATCTTTCAGCGAAACAGACTTTTAAGAAATTGCTGCCACTCCAAATACTCTATAAACAAAAAACGCTTATTTTTTATTTTTTCAAAAAGCGGCTTAAAATGCATATTGATTAAAGTGCAATATTTTAGATATTAGTATGATAAAAAAAACATTGTATCCCAGATTTTCTGTGAGACTTTTTTCATTCATATTTTATAGAATGTTATATAACTTAGTTATACATTCACTATAAAAAAATAAGCTTTGTTAAAAGATGAAATGTATGTTAAACTGTTTTGTAGCTTGATCTGTTTGCAATGTATTTCTCGTCGTTTGTTTCAAATGGTCAACAGTTTAAGGAGTGTACTCCGGAAATGGTTATATCAGTTGGTTCGTTGTCGTGAGAACATCCAAAGTGCGTAACAGGTGGCCCAACAGCCCATATTTGAAGTGCGCAGATACCCCTTCGTGCGTTAAGAGATGCCGAACTCAACAGTGCTACTTCAAGTTAAAACCGCCAGTAGAAGTGATATTCCTTTACAGTTTTGCTTATCACCGGAGATGATGCTCTCGCTCATTGCTAGGAATTAAACGAAGGTAGCTCTTTTAGCTCTCCACTGGAGGGTTTTAACTTGCCATAGTTCTGCAACTCTTAGCGCACGTACACGTCACGAGGTAGTTGGCCCACCTAGCAAAGCAATCTGTTTTGTAAATACCATGCAACTGCATTGATAGTATATCAGGTTCTGTTAATTTTTTTTTTTTCACTTAAGCCGTGTATAGGACAGGATTTGGATAGGTAGAGTCAGACTGAAAAATGCAGTGCCATAGCCGGGTTATGCCAGTCAGTTGAGAAATTTAGTGCCAGGCCATGGTAGCTCATTGGTAGAGCAACCGTCTAGAGACCGAGAGATCCGTGGTTTAAATCCTGGCTATGACACTGAATTTTTCAGTCTGAATCTACCGATCCATATTGGATAATGTTCATCATATTTACAGAAAGTAGAAAAACAAGTTTTGTGAGTGATTTGAATATAAGTATATAAGAATAAACTATAGTGGATTGTATAATAGTGTTTGATTAGATTTTTGAACAACTTGTGCTCTTTCTATTGTCCCTTAATGCAAAATAGATCAGAAAATTTGTTGGCTTAATAAATATTTTCAATACCAGTTTATATTTTTACTTCATGGCACGACAGCTCACAAGGAACCTTGGGATACCGCCCGGCCGCTGCGTCCCCCATCTCGATTTACTACAGACGTCATGAATGGGGTGTAGTATTGTAGGGTGAGACGTGGTCAGCGCATCGAGCCCCTCCCGGTAGGTCAATGCGGTCCTCATGACCTGGAGCCGCTACTTCTCCATCAAGTAGTTCCTCAATTGGGCCCCCAGGGACCTCACGAGACGTAATGCGCCCCGGGCCAGGTCTCTCAGCGGAGAAAAAATTCCCAGGCTGGTACTGGGAATAGAACCCAGGTCCCCCGCTTGGTAAGCAGCTCCTCTACCACCGCGCTAAGAAGACGACCCACCAGTTTATATTACCCATGATTAAGCATGTAAAATGTATTTTTATGATTGCTAACCACTAGAGAATCACAATGGAGCTACTTGACTTGCGCAGTGAAGCAGAATCTAGGACTGAGAGGTTACAGCAGAATCACCAATTAGTCCCATAGTTCCTTACCTCTGCATTTTTTCTCATTTGAGAATTCTACCCAGGGAACTACGTAAACTGAAACCGTTAGATACGGCCAACTCGCACGTGATTCTTCATATTTACATGCAAAATCTCTTCCACATTAGAAACTAAAAGCGGACCGGAGAAGCATATGAAATGGGAATCCCACATGACTGTTACGTGCGTCGAATGAAATTGCACTAATTCTCAAACATCTCCTTATCTGAGTGTACAGATCTCGCACTTGGCAGACGATAACGGAAAGCAGCGTGCTTGCCTCCCGCGCTCTATTGCGAACCTCGGTGTGCTGTAGAAAGTGGCTATTAAAAACATTCCGTTTTTTTCTGGCGCTAAGTACATAGGGGCTGCACCTGCATTAGCCGGCCGCCGTTATATCTGTCTTTGTTATTGAACGCACGTTTCATATTCTTTTCATTTCGAAGCCGTTTTCCCTTTATTCTAAGAAATACAGCATTCTTCCCGGTAGCCTTTTGTTTGCAAGAACCGTACTTGCTGCGTGTGCGACTTAGCATATTTCGCTTTGCGGCTCTCGCGAGTCATTGCTTGTATTACGAATCCCTTTTTACTTTCTCTGTACGTACTATGTGCATAGTGTATATTGAAGGTGTTGAGGTCCACCCAAGTACTCAATACCGAGATCCTACGAAAATACAAGGTGTAAGGTCCCCTGAATACAAAAAAAAAGCATTTTTAGAAAAAGGTCCGTGTGTTTTTTGAAGTGTTTAACGTCCACTTTTACTGCTCTGGCACCGCAGGCGATGACACATGATATATGAAGATGGAGCCCTGGTGGAATAAGATGGCGGGGGAAACCGGAGAATCCAGAGAAAACCCGCCCCTGCGCCGCTTTGTCCACCACAAACCTCACATGTGGTCGCTTAGGATTGAACCCGGGCCAGGTCCGTGTGTGTATGTCTGTGTGTATGTGAACACAATAACTCAAAACGAAGAGTTTGTAAAATACCAAACAATAATATGTTCCAAGGATGCAACACGAAGAATTTGATGAAAATTCCCCCTCCAAACTACCCATTACATGGACAAATTTTAAAAACTTTTGATTTCCTCAATAACAGCTCGAACAATTTTGATTAAAATAGTATACTAAAGATATCTACATGACAAATAAAATCTATATCTTGAATTTCCTGGGAATAGCCTCTAAAGATCTATGATTTTTTTTTTTTTTTTTTTTTTTTAATTTTACATAACTAGTAAACGGCAAGAGATAGATAAAAACTTACTTAAAAAACACTCCTTAAAACACTCACTTTATGTATATTCCTGGAATTGACCGTTTTCGAGATATCCCTTGTTATTGGTTTCGCTTTTAAAAGGCAAACTTTTCTCAACAGGAACCTGTCAACTCCTGGCCACGCAAAGAAACGGATATCAATCCCATACCATACACATTTTAAAACTTGTGACTGTTGGTTTAGTCCAGTATATTCCCGTATTTCCCACCTACTTATAAGGAACTAAGTAATAAGACCATTTCTATAGTGTTTATTTCTATTAGCATAAAGCGGATAGAAAAATAAGTTTATTAAAAATAATTTGTTACAGAGATGTAGAGAAAGTCATGTGACTAGATCAGATTTTTTTTTTTTTACTTTCTCTATCCATCATGTATCTCTAAAACGGCCAACTCCACGAGAAAAATGTATATGACATAAATTTTGTGTTTTATCGAGACCTACATTTTTCATGTTGCATGTTTTTGTCTATCTCGTACGGTTTACCATTATGCAAATTTCAGTAAAATAAACCACAATAAACACGTCTTCAGAGATATTCTCAGAAAATGCAAGATATACATTTTATTTGTTATGTGAATATCTTGAATAAGAGCTTTTAATAAAAATCGTTAGAGGCATTTTGTGAAAATCAAAATGTTCGAAAATGTTTCCAAGTATAGGGTAATTGGGGGTGGGGGATTTTCTTTAAAAGCTTCGTCTCGCATCCTTGAAAGATGCTAAACTTAAATACTAAGTTTGGAATTTCACGGTCTTTTCGTTTTTGAGATATGCTGTCCACGGATACACACACGGACCTTCTTCTAAAAATGTTTTTTCGGATTCAGGAAGATACCAAACTTAAATAGCAAGTTTGGTTTTTAATAGTCTTTTCATTTTTGAGACACAGACACACACACGAATATTTTTCTAAAAATTATTTTTTGGGATTCAGGGGGTCTCAAAACATGTATTTCCGGTGAAATCTAGGTATCGAATTTTTGGGAGCAATACAATAGCTTCTCTATATACAGAGTACGTGTAGAGAGAACGTAAACATTTCGTAAGAATGGGCTTGAAAATCATTTATTTCAGAGTTATACTCAAAATCGAAAGTTACAAAAAATTACTCTTGCTTCGATGCATGCAATAAGCATGCGTTCCAGTTCTGGCGTATTCTATTGTTGAGAGAGAGCCTCTGTTGAAGGTATCTTATTCACGGATGAGCTGGTTTTACTCGCGACGGCATCTTTAATTTTCATAACATTCATAACTGGGTATTTAAAAATCCTAATGAAGTTAGATAGGACTTGCTGTATATCGAAGCAAGAGGAATCCAATTCGAGCAATTTGTGTATCTTTTTATTTTTTGTTGTAACTCTTAAATAAATGATTTTTAGACCTATGTTCACATGAACTTTTTTTACTGTTTTGATGTCAGGAACACGCTCCCCAAAAATATGATACTAATAAAGATACATCCTGTAAAATTTTCAAGATGTTCAGCATGGAAATTGCTACTACCTCTACCTCTACCAAGCATCCTTAATGTGTTCTGAGCTTAAGAGAACCGATCTCTGAATGTTCCAAAAACCAAAGTAATCTCGTGGCCGTTTTGAATTTTTAATACATACTGTGTACTTACAAGCATGTATATAAAATGCAACTGAAAACGTTGGTAAATACCTGTTAAATTGTTGTACATTTTTAAACATAGATTTACGATTTTCATAATTATTGAACAGCATTTTCTATTTATGTTCCTTAATCTTAGCCATAAAATAAATGTTCTAAGCAATATACTTTTAAATAAGCTCTATTTTAATTTTTTAAATTGTAAGTTGGCTTCTTAAGAAAATATATACAAGTCAAACTTGGGTGTGCATTTTGACCTAACCCTTTCGCCTTACTATACCTATAGCAAGACATAGGGTACTATTTCCGAAGGTTGTGTCTAAAAACTTAACATTTAATTACGAGGATTTTAAATTCCTAAAAATATATCAAATAATAAAATTGAGAGAAAAAATTACTTTTAAATGGTCTGAAATTCTGCTTATGTATTTTGTATATAAAATAATGTAACTATAACTTAAAACCATAATTTGGAAAAGCTTCTATAAAGTGTATATAAGTAAGAGTACTATAAGAAAAGGGCTCAAATGCTTCACCACATCCTTCCCTCAGAATTAATTAAATCTTCCCATAACTCTCTTATTTTAACTGAACAAAACTATTTTAACAGCAGCGTTCCTTGAGGATCAACATAAAAAGTCTAAATTATAATTATAATTTGCCAAATTTTCACCGATCTGTGTCCTCCTACATTTAAAATAAACATATCCGCATTACCTATCCATATTTTTATACTTGTTAATGGGGACAAATCAAGAACATTACGACAATGAACAAAACTAAGTATCTCTCTGAGTAACATAAATAATATAGAACGATTCATTTGGAAACAAAAATAAAAACACAGTAACATTAAAATTAGTTTTTTTAACAATCAATATATTCGAAAAGGATGGGAGATTTTCATTTTCACTACAAAGAACTAAAAGATGGGTGCAACCACCATATACAAGCAAAACAACGTTTACCGTTTAGCAAACAGCATAACGCTTGCTTACTGAATTTTCGTGTCAATCTGCGGCTGACAGATAACATGAATATCTCGACGACTCACAGATTGTTTGAATTTCGCATTTTTTTTTTCCATTTATATAGCCCCCTTTAACATCTAAGGTCATATCGGGGGCTTCGAATTAGATGTCTGTAGGTTTACGTTGGGTTTATTTTCTCAAACACGCACACATTTACTCTCACATACATTCTTCCAGACTTTGTGGGGGACAGGGAATACTTCTGGTTAAAGAAAAGTTCTCCGCCCCAGCCGGGAGTCGAACCAGGGACCTCCGGGTGAGAAGTCAGCTCGCTAACCACTCAACCACGGAGGCAGTCTCGCATTCGTAACATGGATCTGGATGGACTAATTATGTATCCTTCAAATTCTCCGTATCTCATGCTTAGAATTTCTCTTCTGGATTAATGAAAAATCTGATGTGATCCATTCACATGATTTTCTATACATCTCTGCAACAAATTATTACTAAAAAGCTAATGCTTCTATTTACGTCATGCTAATTGAGAAAAAAATAGCAGAACTAGTCTTATTACTTGCTTCCTTGTAAGTAGAAGGGAAATAAGGGAGTACCATAGGTTAAAGTGATAGTCAAAAGCTGGTTGCTACGTCACTGAAGTTTCGTTGTTTATATGGACCGGAGTTGACAAATTCCTGTATAAGTTTGTCAAAGCTGAAACCAAAAACAAGGAATATTTAAAAACGATCAACTCCATGAAAAAAATGTATATAACATAAATTGTGTGTTTTAATGTTCTCTACATTTTTTGTGTAGAAAGTTTTGTCCATCTCTTACGGTTTAGCAGTTATGCAGAATTCTGTAAAATTCATCCAGAATAAAGTAGTCTTCAGAGACTATTCCCAGAAAATTGAAGATATACATTTCATTTGTCTTTAATATACGATGTTTTAATCAAAATTGTTAGAGCCATTTTTAAGAAAATCAAAATTTTCGAAAAAAGTTCCATGTAATGGGTAGTTGGAGGTGGGAGTATTTTCTTGAAAATCTTCGTGTCGCATCCTTGGAAGATACCAAACTTAAATACCATGTTTGGTATTTAACGGTCTTTTCGTTTTTGAGTTATGCTGTCCACAGAAGCGCGCGCGCGGACGTTTCTATAAAATTACTGTTGTTTTGGATTCAGGGGGACCCAAAACATGTATTTCCGGTGGAATCTCGGTATCAAATTTTGGGTGCATTGCAATACCTTCTCTATACAGTATGTACATGTGTATAGAAAATAAAAATATGTGCAGCGCCCAGTGAATATTCTTTATTTCGGAGAAAAGACGTACAAAACCTTTGTAAGAGTTATATTTGTGATGCTGTATGGAAGATTATGAACCTCTCATAGGAGTTATGTTGGATACGTAGTAATGGGAATGTTGAACTGAATTGAACAAAAATCTTATCGTTTAAGAACATATTTTTTTTTAAACTTTCAAATAAATATATCTCTTGTGTTGAAATATTTTTATGTCTTTCCAAATGAACTACCCTATATTATTGTTACCCATTACCAATTTCATTATTATCACTGTTATTATAATTATTAATATTATTGTTACGCATTTGCTACGATGAAAATTACTTTTAGGGATCGAGTATTAGAATGAAGCGCATTCGCTAGAAGCCATTAATGTTAAATGGAGACAGGACGTTATCGTTTGCTATGAAATATACTGATAAAAACGCTGAAGAGGAAATTATGAAATATTTCTTAACTGATGACAATTTGTGGATATCCCAACCACATTAGCTCTTTTTTTGGAGAGGCGGGGGTGGGGTATTTTGCTTTTGAAGCACTATAAATTGAAAATGTCACTGTGGTTTATTCTGCGTTACCGAAAAATTAGGAATTTGCTAGCATCTAAGTTACAAACTTGTTTGGCCAAAACTTCCCATTTTGAAACGCTTTGTACATAATCCCATTAAATAAGTCCCGTGCACTGTAACATGTCTATGTGAAAGGCTATTGCAGATCCTCTGGAATTCCGCTAGGGTAAATATGAGAATTTAGGCACGTTTGGGAATAACATTTGAACTGCAGAATGGTGGTGATTCGTGATTCAAGGTTCCAGCTGAAACCTGTGATTTTAAAATAATTATTAATTATTAAGATGTTTAATATGATCAATACTTTATTATATACTGAATTATAAAGGTGACATACATATCTATTGATTCTTCTTTCATATTTGCTGTGTGTAGGCTGTGGTTGCAAAGCTGAAATAAGATACGAAAAATCAGACAGGACGGGATTCAAAACACGCATCTTCAGTTTTCCAAACTGACACATTTGGTACAGTTGTACTACTGTAACGAGATATCCGAAGGAATATTCTTTACCCTAGGCACTTTGAATTATGCCTATCTGGAATATACTAAAAACATTTGCTATGCTGCTGTTGCTTTGGATTGCAGCTTTACCACGTTAGATTGTAGTGTATTACTTGCTCTTTGCAGACTAAAAATGAAAAGTATACTCGTATTTGAAAAATTCAACATACATTGGAATATCTGTTTAAAAGTGGACAATAACCGTGTGTCAATGTGGGTCATAGGTGATTCGCGGTTGTGATAGTGAATTTCTTGTTCGAATTTGATTACATTTTCCATTACTTAGTTATGACAAAAGGTCAGTTCTCTATGGGAGAATTACTGCCTGCGCACATTTAATTACCGTAGGCTAACACGAGTATGAAACAAATAATGTGATAATTAGATGCCGAATAGATCATAGGAAGTATCCCCCCCTCTCTCTCTGTCTTCGTTGTTTAAACATCGTGAATATTAAATGACTTAAGGGGAAGAAAGTTTTGTTCCTAGTTTCTCGTATAAATTCGGACGGCTGAACGCCCATTCATCAGACGCAATCTGAGGTCAATTGGAAAATTATGAGAAGATAACGCAAATTGGATAATCCGAAAACTTTATTAGAAAATAATAATTTGGTATATTAACTCTAGAACGTCGACTTCCTTCCTCACAACAGGAAATCGTGTCTTAACTGCTCGTTGAAGTCTCCGCGTGTATACTGGATTCAGCCGCGAAGCAAACAAGTCAGGAGTCTCTGAAGCTACCGACGTCGAAAATAATGCAGACAGACCTACGTCCTTTGAATCACTCCCCTCAACGTTTTTACGACTGGTTTTATTACAAAGTGCTAATGGAACCGGGCACCTTTCCTGCGGCAGTAATTTTTAGCCTATATTAAATCGATGTCCCACGAGAAGGTTGTAGTTCCTTTTATAGTTTTTGGGACTAAAATACTGCTCCCAACCAGTTTTCCATGCCGCTAATGCTAGTAAACCACCAGAAACATTCTTCTAGGATACCTGGGACGGGAGACCCGTAAAACATGGCTTTTGATGCCCATCTACCCCCTCGTCCATTCTTCCTCTGCGTTATTTATTTACATTACAAGGCTACGGATGCTAAAGAATCTGAAACAAGAAAAAGCTAAACATTTTCAGAAGGGTCCATAGCGAGTATGCATCGAAGAGACTGGCTTCTAGGTCTGATATATGGGCTATAAGACTTCGTACATATAGCGGTTCACCTGAGGTTTTTGTGGCCTGCCTTTCAATTCTCCATCTCCCTTCCTCCAAGGTCTGCAACTCTCTCCTTTTCCGTGTCTTCTCTAGCCGCGGGCAAGAGGCCAGGTCTCCCCCTCGACCGCGGTAGATGGCAGTCTTATCTACACCGATAAAAAGCGCGGATTAGGGCGGCCGGCGTCTCGAGAGGTCAAAATGTTTTTAATTCCAGCTTGCCATCCCGGTCCTGGGCTGAGCCTCAAATTAATGAAGACAGTTACCGTCCTTAACGGACAAACTCGCAAAGTAAGTGTGCTTAATTTGCTTCGGCTACAATGGTCACAGCAAAGTTCCTTCATCAACTACCCCGGGAGGATCAACATTATAATGCACACAAGGACAGATGAAAATAAAGGATAGTGTCAAAACTCAAATATATCAAGTTATCAATTTGCATGGATTATACGCTGTATCAGAAGCATTTTTCAAATACTTTGTAATCGTATCATCCATGGATTGGCTTAAATATGACTTCAACATCTTTCTTGCATTGATTAACTAAATCTTAGCTACTGATATCTTCCACACCTGCACTCGAACAAAAATCAAGCTCAAATGAACTGTCAGGGTAAAATAATACACACCATATTTATCCACATTACAGAACAGCCAGAAAATCAAAATAATAATAATAATAATAATAATAATAAGGCAAATTCCAAGGTTTAAATTCTTCACTTTTGCTAAATCATGTTTAAATTACATAATTTATGTATATTACTTTCAACAAAACAATTAAGCGATGTATTCCAATATGTTCAAGAGTTCGCTTCCCGTTAACATTCAGATTAATTGGCAGATTAATTGGCCTTCAGCTTCAACTATAAGTCAGTTTTTTCGAACTTATAGTAGCTATCGTGATTTTGATAACCTATTTTAATTAAATTGTATAGCGTCAAATTGCTCGGATGAGTAGTGGAAGTAATATGTCAAATCAATGTAACTCTGTCAATGTTCGCTGAGACAATTGCCGCATAAAATAACTAAAGTGTCTTTGTTTACAGAACCAGCCAAATAATAGAAAGGTCACAAGGCTTTATTTACTGACTAATTCCATAAACTAACATTACAAAACTGTATTTTTCTAGACACTTCATGCTAATCGAGATAGCCACTTGCAATAATAGTTTGTTATACATTTGCATTTAGGTACAATGGGTGCAAGGGAATTCAGTAGGCTTAAGCGATAGTCAAATCTTTTAAAGGTTGATCGCTATGTAATGTGTTAAAAATTCTATTCCGTTTGAGTCACTTTTAAAAAAAAAAGAATTAATAGTGATTTTGAAGTTAAAGTAAAGATTTGTAATAAAGAATTTCTCGGAAATTACGCACACGCACACACACACCTTTTTCTTAAAAAATGAGTTCATGAGACCTCAAAACGTGTTTATTCACTGAAATCTCGATATCAAATTAGTAAAATATGTCATAATAAATACTAGTGTAGTTAATTTGTAACTATAAATATAACCTCGTAATGGATGGCTCCGGAAATTACTTATCCCTACTTCTCCAGCATGCGCCCCGAAACTACGACTTCTCATCCAAATGCCTTAATCACAAAACTATTGAAGAGATTATTAATTTGCGTTATCCCCACACAATAAAACATCTGAATCGGGTTTTCAAAACAAAATAAAACCTACAGAAGAAATAAATATACATGTACGTATACAATTTTATAAGGAAAATTAAAAAACCACAATATCAATGCTAAGCTTACTTCACATAGAAGTATTTACACACTGTTGTACCTACTTTGATATAAAACACCTAAATAGCAAGAAATCTAAGAATTATTTGGATTTGAGGATTTTCTCTAGCTTTGGAAATCTGGTTCTGGATGCATTGAATCTTTCAAAACTTATTCATCTTAACAGTCCGAGTTATTCTGATACAGAACATAGCTTACGTAATTTCATAGAAGAATGTTATAAAATGTTTAAATTTTGTGTTCAATAAAATATTTGTCGTCTATGTGAACTTCTTAGAATATTATGTTTATATAAATAATTGTTCACAGAAAAAGTATCTTTGGAAGTGTTTGAATCTCATGTTCTGCATCTCCGCACCATATTAAATATAAATTTAATACAGTTTCAAATCATATCGAAGAACCCTACTGCTTGTGCACGGCGCATCTCCAGGTAAAATATTTTAACCATTTAATGCATATTATTTAAATGTATTTTATTATAATAGAGTGTATATTTACAAACGTAATTCAACAGTTTTACTGCATATAAACTCTCTTTTTAATTATTACCTACTTTAAAGGATGCGGGGTAAAAATACAGCAACTTATTGTACCGTATTCTGTCTTTCTTTCTTTGTTTAACTAGTTTAATTTAGTCCGCTTTAGTAACTTAGTCATGTCATGACCATACTTCTTTCACATGGTATCAGAATGCCGTCCAGTTTAGCTGCTCTGTCATCCATAGTCAGATGCAGAAGTGCAGCTAGCTTTCGAGGTCTCGCCCCTACACCACTCTTGTCTCCGCGACAAGCAGATGGGACTAAGGTGCCGTCCAGTCTACTGTTTTCATTATCTGTTGTAGTGGTGGTTCAATTTGCTATTCTTTTAGACTGAAGTTGCAAATTTAAGTATCCAATCCGGTATTTGCCTTGGCGCTGAGATAAACCACGAAAAAACTCAAGACAATTGGCAGACCTAGGAACCCAAGACCTCCCAAATGTGAGCCATAGATATAACCAACTGAGCCATCCCACTCTGTTTTATAAAAAGTAAACTTGAATCGATTATTTCTGGTGAGTACACGTATAATTGTGTTGTACACGTTTGCTTTTATTACCTAAATGAAACTCTTCCCCTGAAATTTGTTTTTCTTCTTCTCCGTACTTTTCTTTTGCCTTCTGACGTTTGACCTTCTAACCATAATAAATTAAATAGACTTTTACTTAAGGACGCTCTTTACTTCTGCGGTTCTTAGCGTCCCATTCTCTATTGTGAGTGAAAGACTGCTTAATTTTGCTCATGGGCCTCTTTGTCATGCTTGAGGTTATTTTTGCGTACCGTAAATCTACTACACGGGACCTAGGGCTTTACTTCCCTCCCGAAGGAAGCCATGTTAAGGATTTTTACGCCCGAAAAAAATCTATCGCTCTCCGCCGGGTTTGAACCCGCGACCATAGGTACTCATTATTATTACGCCTTTCTATGTTACTCTCTCTACATCTGCAATCCCATTTCTCTCTTTCTTGCTGTTATAATATAGTCTTCCTCTTCATATTCTTTCCTTATTTAAAAATCGCGTTTTGTTCGATTTTGATTACTATCACATAATTTCAGCTTTCTTTTTTCTGGTATTTTCAATACATTTTCATTTTCGGTCATGTATTTATCGTGTTCAATATCTTGTAGCCTTTGCTAGGACTTTTTCTAAGATATTTACTAATTTTCTACGAGAATTTCTAGTTATACAGATGATTTGGCCGAACGATTTTAGTAAAACTGGATTTTACCTTAGTTCTCTCTTTCAAGGTATTATAATAGAATCTACTATTTGTAAAATTACTGTGCTCTTATATTAGAATGATCTTGTTACAGCATACACTCCATTCGATATTGACATTTCCATCTTAATGTTCTTCCCCCAATGCTTTGACTTGATTGTTACTTGTACTTTCATTTATTTTCCTTCTAATGTACTCGTGGTACTATTTTCTTTTATATCTTGGATGTTTCAACTAATAAAACGTATATAATTAAACAATATTAGTTTCTGTAGAAAAAAAACGGCTTAATGATTCATTTCCCAGTTTTAGTTTTTCAATCTTTTAAAGTGATTATTTTAACCACAAATAAGTATACTAAAAACAACAATCCGACTTAGACCATCTCCTTGTTTCGTTTCCTTATGTCATACCCACATTTCATTACCCATTCGAAAATAACCACCTAAAATCGATGAATTCCCGATTTTTTCCAGCCCAAACCAAACATGAAACTCCAAATTATTGGAGTTGCAGGTTCTTAAGGGCACAGATAGTTCACTCGGAAGAAAACAGAAATGGTAACAGTTATAATCATAACAATAAAAATAACTCTACAATTCTGCACTTACTATATCTTACTGTAGCTTATTTTAGGAATGCTGTTGGCTAAGAAACTGGTATAAGTGCTCCATATCTATGCATGTCTGTATGCGAGTTGTATAATTTGTTATAAATGCTGAAAATAATTTTCAATTGCCAGTTTAGAGTAATTTGTAAACAATGAATTCAACGTTAAGGCATTTTGTGATCCGATAGAATTTACCAGTTTCTCAGAAACTGACTTATTTCCTTGCTACAGTTACTCACCGTATACTTTTGTTTTCATGCAATGCAGCAATGCCTTAGGTTCCTTGCATTGTACTAAGAAGCAATTTAAGGTGATCTGGTCTATTTGCTAACGTGTGCCACGAACAGTTTAATGAGCTGCCTTTTGTTTTTTTTTCTGTTGTGAAACCTACGGAAGTGTACTAAGCTGCCCTCTCTGTGTTCACAGATGAACCAGCAATGCAAGGTGTGCGGGGAGCCGGCGGCTGGTTTCCATTTCGGCGCCTTTACGTGTGAAGGATGCAAGGTAAATGTTACATAAAAAAGGCCATGGCCCAACTCAACGGAAGTAGTACTTCCAATTCTTTCTGCTATACAAATGTAAACTAAACCTTTTCGCACATAAATTTTCCTTTTTCTACCAAGGACAAATCCAAACACTCCATTCAAACACTAGCGGAAACAAAAGAAGGTTATGTTTAATATTTAAATTTTATTCACGGCAATTAACGTAACAGTGCTACCTCTTTAATGTAGGTTAATGTTGCTAAATAAAAATTGTACAACAAATATTGATTTTAAATGTTTCTTACATTTTCCTAATACTAGTTTAGAACTAAAAATTAACTCGTTAATATACATGCTCGGCAGAAGTTCAAGATTCTCAAGTTATTTTAATTTTAAAAGTATTTGTTCATCATAGTTATTATTCAATTTAAATTTAAAATTAACCTATAACTATAACCCAAAAATTTAATTTTCTGTAATATACGATACATTTTACAACATTGATTTTCGACTCTTGATTAAACATGAATTTTACTTGCATATCGTCAAAATATATCAATGGATGGTCTTTAAATTGCAATTTGTCTTAATTTAAATATTTTATATAGGCTGAACAGATCAGATTTAAACACCAATGTAGTTATCTAAGCATTAGCCTAAACTTTTGGAATGATATTGATTACTGCACTTTGGATAACTTGTAGGTCTAAATTACTCTTAATAAACATAAACAGCGGATTAATAAATATGATTGATAAACTCTCCTGGAAGGAATCTGTTTTATCGTGTCTTTTCAGATAGTGAGGGGAAGATACGAAACGATTACACCTATGTCACCTCTCTCGCTCTCCCTCTCTCTTCAATTTATTTCTACACAAAAATTATTTTCTATCTATTATTATGAATTGTTATTATTTCAAAGTGGGTTATAATGAGTTATATTTAATATTACTCATAAAATATGAAACAAACTTGGCAAGATACATAATATCAAAATTAGCAATGAATAAATGTGTAAAGAAAATTTCAAGAAAATTTCAAGAAAATTCAGTCTCAATTCAATTCTCTCTTATTTATGATTGTGCTTTTTCTACACAAGAATTATTTTCTATGTTTTTTTACGAACTGTTATTATTTTGAAGTGAGAAATAATTATAACTTGAGTTATATTTAATATTACTCGTAAAATATGAAACTAACTTGGCAAAATACATATCAAAGTTAGCAATAAATAAACATTTAAGTAAATTTCAAGAAAATCTCCCTCCCCAAACCACTTTTTATGTGAAAAAAATTTTGAACATTTTGTTTTTCTAAAGACAATGATTTTGTTTAAATGCCGTATATTATAGATATCTACGTTAAAAATTAAACATGTCTTGAATTTTCTGGAAATAGCTTCTAAAGATCTGTTCATTCTGGATGAATTTTGCATTACTAGTAAATTGTAAGAAGTAGACAAAAACTTACCACACAGAAATGTAGATGTCGTTAAAATACAACTTGTCATATGCGTTTTTGTTGTACACTTACATTCCAAGACATTCCTGGTCATTGGTTTCAAGTTTAAACTACTAATTTTACCAATTTTCCTTTCATCTCACTTTTATTTACTGCTGTTCTTGCAAAGTGACCCGAACTTCAGTTGTTCACATAACCAGCTTTTGAAAGATATGACTATCGATTCAGCTAAATTTCCTTTCTGCTTTCAAGGAGTCAAGGAGTAAGAACATTTCTGCTAATGCTTATCTCGATTAGCAGAATATAGATAAAATAATTTATTTTATAAGAATAGTTTATTTGCAGAACAGATAGAGGAAGTCATGTGAATGGAACAAATCAGAATTTTTCTTCAAAGCGTTCGTACGTGAGCTTATTGTTCTATTCACTTCCTATTCACTTTAGGCATATTTTTGAGAATGTATGTGCCTTTATAGCACATGAAATTACAACCAGCTGCTAAAACGGCTTGTGATGTATTCCACCCTTGATATTGCATTTATTCTGCAAAGTTCGTAAAAAACAAAATGGTGGTGAATAATCTTGTTATTTAACAGCTTTAAAAACATTTGATATGTGTCAAATATTCATAAAGACATGCCCGTTATTGAATTAGTTTGTATTTAGGGCACCTACTCTCATTTACAAATCTGTAAATGCACGTCATTCACAGAACATTTAAATGAGATGTACAACCTCGTATATAAAATGTGGCTCTTAATAGAATGAAGCTGTTTATGTTGGTACGGATCGAATCTCACCCACCCTTTTACAAATAACCACCTCTTTTTCCCCGAGCATGATTCTAGTCTTTGGCGGTAAAATATAGCCGAAGGGTAACATTATAGTCTAGACCTGTATTTCTAAACATCAGTTTAGTTATTCCTCATCGATAAATTTAACCTTCGTCTACATGTCGCTAATGAAAGCTCCAGTATTGTCGTGGCTATTAACTCCATGGCACGACAGCTCACGGGGAACCTTGGCCTACCGCCCGGCCGCTGCGTCACCCATCTCGGTCCACTACAGACGTCATGGATGGGGTGCAGTATTGGAGGGTGAGACGTGGTCAGCGCCTCGAGTCCCTCCCGGCCGGTTAATGCGGTCCTCATGACCTGGAGCCGCTACTTCTCCATCAAGTAGCTCCTCAATTGGCCCCCCAGGGACCTTACGAGGCTGAGTGCACCCCGGCCCAGGTCTCCCAGCGGGGGAAAAATCCCCACGCCGGTACTGGTATGTTGTAATTGATTTAGCCTTTCCTTGTGTACCAATTGTAGCGAAACGTTTTCATAGATGCAGTACGCCACTTTACCTTCCATTACACGACGATTATAACGTCTTACATTGGTTGTATTTGTGACCTTGAATTGTTTTTCATACTAGTCACAGAGAGAACTACTACAGGCTTGGACAACTGAAAAGGTTGGTTACTTGAAGGTGCAAGATAGAAAACTTGCGTAATCTAGCGAGCAAATTAGCTTACATGTTATGCACGTAACTTCTCTTTTAGCCTTTTAAGGGTGTTCTTTTAGTTTAATGTTTGTTATCAGATAAGCAACGTAATGGGTGGAAAATATAGGAATATCCCACAAAATATGGAAATGCGACTGAATCAAATTGATGCAATGGTATCCACCGAGTTCGAGATTCACAGAGCTTAGAATTATCTAAAATTCGTTTTGTGAGGTTAACGAACGCACCGATTCCTATACATGTAACTCACCGCAACCAGATTAGAGCTTCTGACCTCTTGAACACGGAACAGATACCTCGTCTCAACACTTTGTCTTCTAGTTGATGTTATGTATAAAGTTACACGCATGTTTTCTTCTTCTTCTTCTTCTTCTTCTTCTTCTTCTACTTCACAGTTTGGGCTTCAATCCGCACCGGCTCCAAATTGCTGATTTCATCGTGTCCTTGCTCCACCTGGTCTCCTCTTCCCTTATGAGCTTTAATTTAACTCTGCCCGCCTGGGTTGTGTGGTGGTAGCGTGTCTGCCTCACCTTCAAAAGGTCATGAGTTCGAATCTCGCTTAGGGCGAGTTACCCGGATAAGGTTTTTTTCGGAGTTTTCCCTTACCCTGAAAAGACGAATGTTGAGATCATTTGAGCATCATTTTACCAATTTTCATTCATCGTCCGATATGATCAACCAAGTTAAAAGACGTTAAACCAAAAAAAAAAAAAAATTAACTCTGTCTTGGGTATCCTGTTGCTTTGCATTCTGTCCAAACGTACTTTCCAATTTTCATTTATGTTTTTATTATGTTATTTAATTATGTTGCTTTTAATTCTTCGCAGATGCTTTCTTTCAGTAGTTTTGTATATTCTGGTATGTAACTCAGAAATCTCAGGTCTGCTGCATGATTTTTTTTTCAAATGTACTTTTGTATTATTTCATGTATCGGACTCATATGCAATAATAAGTATTGTCATAGACTTAAAGAGTTTAATTATAGTCTTCTCTTGCCTTATTTTTAATGTTGTCTAACGTTTCATTTATGTAGTTAAAGCTTACTTACAGTTTATTTTAAGAGAATTATATACCTCATTTATTCAATATATTAATATCAAGTATTAATATTTTTACGACAAGCGTACAGTCATTATAGGTAAACAGAAATTTTACCATATTGTTGGTGCAGAGAATTTTGCATGCAAATCTTCAAATACGCTTAAGATATGATTTTTGAGCATTATTATTTACCGAACATTTCGTGTATAAATGCGGCAACTCATACAGAGGAAAGTAAATACACACACATACGCGCGCGCGCACGGATAAAAGTCGTTCTCTGAATTTTTTATAACTTTTTCTACGCGTAGTAATACATAGTAGGCAGATAGAGAAGGTATTGTGTTCAACCCAAAAACCCGATTTCGATATTTCAACGAAAATACATATTTTGAGACCCTTGAAATAAAAAAATAAGCATTTTGAAATAGATCAGTGTGTATCTGTGTGTGTGGACAGCATAACTCAAAGCCGATTAAATTCCAAAATGGTATATAAGGAAAATCATTTACATGGAAAAATTTTAAATGTTTGATTTTCTTAAAAATGACCAACGATTTTATTAAAAAAAAAAAGATAAGTTTAAGATATTTTCATGAGAAACGCATGTATATCTTGAATTCTCTAGGAATACATTATATAATTGTTAAACCGCAAGAAATATGCAGATACTACACAGAAAATGTATATTCAGTTAAAACACACCTGCTATATTTTATATTTACATATATGTATAAATGTATATGTATTTAGAATTAAGGTTTCCGACACATTCCTTGTTATTGGTTCCAGTTTTAACAATTAAAAGTTTTCTCAAACAGGAAGTCGTCTTTCATTTCATCTCCCTCCCTCTTTTGTTTTGCTCCTGAGCATGAACAGAGAACCATATTTCTATTGTTTCACATAGAACCCAGTTTTTAAAAGCACTGGCTATCATTTTAGCCTAATGCATTTCTTTATTTCCCTTCTACTTACAAATAAGCAACTAGTAAGACCAATTCTGCTATTGTTTATCTTGATTAGCATGATGTAAATAATAGAATAATCTTTTACAAGAATAATTTGTTTGCAGAACAGATAGAGTAAGTCATGAGAATGGAACGCATAAGATGTTTTTATTATTTACTTATTCAGAGGAGGCGCATCTCCGTGATATTTATCCTACTCAGCTTTTTGGGTCAAATGCATTTCTTATTCCGTCAGAGATAAACAATAGAAACAGCAACAGTTTATTGAACTTGTATTATTAAAATATTTAATATAGCAGGAATTGTGTAGTTTTGGCCAAATTGTAGCATATACTAGGGTATAGGGCCCTATTTGCATAAACCATTACTTATTTTAAAAATGGCAAATAACGGGGGAGAGGGGTAAGACAAGTAAGTTACATAAGCTCCAGGCATATCTTTCAAAGCCTGGGCTATTAGAGTATAAAAAAGAGAAAGATTCGTACGCAGCTGAACACTTTCATATTACCTCCATTTGTACACTGCTTAAAAGTGAAAGTGAATAATTGAACGCATTATGCAGTATCATTAGTTTATGTTAGTGTCACCTAGGGCGCCTTCGTTACATAAGGAATTAGCACAGCAAATAAAGAGAAATAAAAAGAAACAAAGAAGGAACTAGACCCTGCCCAAGTGTCTACAGTATGAGTTTAAACAAAATTAAACTACCTTCACATGCTATTAGAACCAGTTGCGTTTGCGACCCATTTTAATTCATATTAATACTTGTCTCTCTGCCGTCTCGAATTCATACTAGTTTGTAGTAATTAAAACTATATTTCTAAGGAGATAAATGTTCCTTTTGGTTTCTCCACTGCTTATCTCTCTAGGTAGAGGAAGTATTGTAATCCACTCTAAATGTTTGAGAGCCAGATTATGACAGGAAATTAAATTGAAAAATCTTATGTGTGTCTTTTTACATGACTTTCTCAATATCTCTGTAACAAATTATTATTAATAAGCCCATACTTCTACCTATCTCATGCTAAAACATTAGCAAAAACGGTCTTATTATTTAGTTCCTTATAATTAGAAGACAAATAAGGAAAACACTAGGCTAAACTGACAGTCAAATGTTTTAAAATATAGTTGCAATGGGACTGAAATCCGTTTTCTTTTTTAACGTGGCTAAGCGTTGACAAATTCCGTATGAGAAAATAGGAGGAATATAAGGGAATATGCTAGGCTAAGGCGATAGTCAAATCTTTTGAAATCTGGAAGCTCTTTATTGAAATTCTGTTCTCTTTACAAGGCCAGGAGTAAAAAAGCAAGAAAACAAAACAAAAAACGAATGACGACTTCCCGGTTGACAAAAGTGCAAGTATAGGAAAATTTAAACGAATAAATCTCGGAGATAGTTATTTCCACAAAAAATACTTATAACATACTGGTGTTTTACCATAGTTTTAACTGTGTGTTTTCTAAAATAAGCTTTTGCCTATATCTTACGATCTACCAGCATAACAAAAGTAATTCAGAATGAAGGTCTTTATGGAATCTTCCTAAAAAATTCAAGATATACATTTAATTTGTCATAAAAATATTTTAAGCATGTGGTGTGTTAAAATCTTGCAGCCTTTTTTGAGAAACTAAAAATTCTCAAAAAATTATCATGTAAAGAGTAGTTGGGGTGGTGGAATTTATAACTTAAAAAAAGTTGTTTAGGGTTCTCACAACATATATTTACGGTGAAATCTCAGTTTTGCGGTGGAACTTTTTGGCGAAATATAATATCATCACTTGCCAAGTTTGATATTTTTCTCGCATTTTTTCTTTTCTTTTTTTTTTTCTTTTTTTTTTTAACTATACGGTTCACACACAGGTGTGCTGAACTTTTTCTTACCATTTTTATTGGGAACCTGAAAGTAATTTTGTGAAATTTTATATCATATTTTGGGTGGAATATAATACGTTCTTTATGGTAAAATGGTAGAGAAAGCAAAAATGTAAGCATACTAATGAATAAGTAGGCTGGATTTTATTATTCCCTTTGTGTTCAATGTTCAGTTTAAGTAAAAGATGCTTTAAATTTAAACACAAATTAAAATTAGAATTTAGAACTACAAAAAATAGAAAAAAGAAGATGAAAAATTTAAATATCTCATAAATGGTATAGTAAACTGACAATAGTATCGGTTGCGCTGTGGCCGAATGGTTAGATCGATCCCATGCGATTGCATGTGGGATTTCCCATGGCCGTGCTCGCTAAAGGGCCTTGCTTTGGTTCTGCCTGGCGCAGGAGATCGTGGGTTCGAGTCCCGCCTTGGGCATGGGTGTTATATGTGTGTGTGTGTGTGTGTGTAAAATGAGAAAGCAGTAATTCAGTAATCATACAGCAAACAAAGTAAAACAATTAAGTAAATAAAATTAAGGTATACAGCGCCGGAGTCCCGACCAGACTCCGGAACTGTATTTAAAAAAACTTTCTCGTGGTCTCCGGTTTTCTATCGCACTTCACTTATGTTCCATCTTCATTCGATGTATCATCAGTTCTATCACCTGCGGCGCCATATGCAGTAAAAGCGTGCGTTAAACATTATACAAAAAAAATGGTATCACATTTTTTTTTTCATTTTAGCAATAGCTTAGTAACAGTGGCTGGCTACGGTGCCTAATATGTCGGTTTTTGATGCATATTTTGTTAGCTACTTTACTGGCTACCAATTGAAATGAAATTATTGAACGTTTATTTTGATTTAGTAGGTGGAAAAAGTTTTATTTAGATTTTGTCTTATGTACTTAAGTTTATTTGTGATAGTTGTAGTCAATTATGAGTACAATAATAATTCATGAGGCAATGGAAGCAATAAACTCATAATATTTTGCAAAACAAGTTCGGGTTTAGGTATCAGGCGCCGAGATGAAGTATTAATTTTATTTTAGTTTTTGCTCAGTTTTTCTCAATATTTCGCAGTATATAATTTCTTCTTTATAATAATATATATGTCGTTAGGTTACTCTCTAAAGCCTAGTTAAGGTTTGGATTCTGTTAACAAACGTAGTGCATTGACTACTGAAGACGCTACGTTTACCTGCGATACATCGGAAAGGGAAAGAGCATGTTACACAGACAGTGAACACTGTTGTATGGTACACTGCGTTTCCAACAGTGTCATTACGCAATCACAACTTTGCTACATAATGTAGTAGGCCGTTACAACATCTAACCGCAAAGATTTGTGAACCGGAGCATTTCAAGTAACCTTTCTAGCCGAAATTCCGCTAATAAAAACAAAAGCTACATAGCTATGAGAAAAAAGAGGCGGGTTGCAAAGCGGTAAATCACCAAAAATGCGGAAAATAAATAATAATAATAATAATAATAATAATAATATATTATGGCTATATATATTTGGAAGACACCTATTGGCCAGGTTTTATTTATAAATGTTATAAGTTTAAATATGTCCTTTTAATGAATATTGATTTTCTTATGAGATGGTTATATTTGAAAAATGCACTTGTTGACGAGGAAGTTTCCTACATTATTAATGTAGAGATGTAAATCAGATATGTATTTATGTACGAGGGCCGTTTTTTTTTTCAACCTCCGATAGGCTATAAATAAAAGGTAAGTTCATAGAAAACAATTATTTTATTACTAAAAGTGTTGTACACTTATGGTTACTTTTCAACATAATCACCAAAAAGATTGAGACATTTATCGTACCTGTGCACAAGCTTTGCAATATCCGCTTCAAAAATGTTGCCGCCAATGATTTCAAATGAACATTGACGTTGTTTTGAAGATCTTCGTTCTTTTGGAAGTGCTGCTCTCCTAGCCATGTCTTCAGTTGAGGGAAAAGATGAAAGTCGCTGGGTGCCAGGCCAGGACTGTACGTCGGATGGTCGAAAATTTCCCATTGAAATTGTTCAAGGAACCGATGGGTTGTGCCAGTAGTGTGTGAAGTCAGCATTCCTCTTCGTTTGTTTTGAATGGCTCTCCGCAAACGTAAAGTACAAAGATCTTCAAAACAACGTCAATGCTCATTTGAAATCATTGGTGGCCAACATTTTTTGAAGCGGGTATTTATAGCCTATCGGAGGTTGAAAAAAAAATTGCCCTCGTATTTTATTTATTTTTGAAACTTGCTACACATGAATATGACTAGACATTCAGTCCAGGCTCTTAGCCAGTCATATTCAGTACACCCAACTGAATTTGTACATACTGTTAATCATTTTTCTTAGAATTACAAAATATCCTTCGTTACAGTCTAGCCTTAGCCCTAGTCAACTGGCCAGGACATCCAGATTCAATACATACAAAGCCAAATTTTACATATGTTTTACACGGATAACTTTGTCATCTAAATTAATCCATGTTTTTCCACTAACCATCTTCATTTAATCCTAACCTTCCATAAAAGCTCCCCTAAATTTGGTATATGCTTCACATCCTCAAAGAAATTCTAATTACAATTTGTTTATGCCTAAGTAGCTATTTCTTATTTATTAAAATATCCCTACAATTATTTATAGCTTTATATTGAAAGTTAATGTGTGTTTCATCTTTCTTCTTCTCAACAGGTTGGGCACATTTCCCGGATAACGTCTGCTCTCATTCCCCTCAGTTTCCAAATACCTAGTCGTAATCAGATTAACCCTTCTCTTTGATTTTCTGTACAGAGTGATGATCAACAGCACGTTAATTATATCACTATTAATTGTTTTCCACGTGTATGCAAAATTGCACGTGTTAGGAGGGCTCCTCTCCTGGCTATATGAAAACATAAGGTTCTATAATTTTAAGAATTATAGAATACATAATACACAATACATAAAACCTATATATGTTATTTTTTTAATCATGGTAACAGAACTATTATTTATTGCTATTACTATCAACTCCTATTTTTATTTCTCTACACGTACTATGTACATAGTGTATAGAGAAGGTATTGCACTTCACCCAAAAATTCGATACCGAGATTTCACCGTAAATATATGTTTTAGGGTCCCCTGTATCCAAAAAAAAGCATTTTCAGAAAAAGGTTCGCGCGTGTGTGTCCGTGTGTCTGTGAACACGTTAACTCAAAAACGAAAAGTCGGTAAAATACCAAACTAGCTATTTAAGTTTAGTATTTTCCAGAGATACGACACGAAGGTTTTGAGACAAATACCCCACTCCAAATTACCCTTTAAATGGAACTTTTTTTCGAAAAGTTTTATTTTCTTAAAAATGACTAACAATTTTGATTAAGATATCGTATATTAAAGATATTTACCTGACAAATAAAATGTATATTTTGAATTTTCTGGGAAAGGCCTCTGAAGACCACTTTATTCTGGATCAATTTTACTAAAGTTTGCATAACGCCTAAACCGTAAGAGATGGACAAAAACTTACCAAACAAAAAATGTACAGCACGTTAAAACACACAATTTATGTTATATGCATTTTTTTCGTGCAGTTGATAGTTTTTTTGTTTTTTTAGATATTCCTTGCTTTTTGTTTTAGCTTTGAAGAACATACCATTCTCATACAGGAATTTTTCAACTCCTGTCCATACAAACAAAGGAACTTCGGTCACATAGCAACCAGCTTTTGACTATCACTTTAACCTATGGTACTTCCTTATTTCGCTCTACTAAGAAGGAAGCAAGTAATAAGACGATTTCTTGATTAGATAAAGTAAATATAATAATTTGTTGCAGAGATGTAGAAAAAGTCATGTGAATGGAACACATCAAATGTTTCCAACTTATTACAATAAAAAATCTGTTTACAAATAAACGTCTTTATTCTGGTGCTTTCGCAACAATTCTGTAGTACAATTTGCTTTCGGCGCTCGCTTCTACTGTGGGCTCCGTACTTCCCATTGTGATTGGGCCAAGTTTCCACCTTTTATATCTCTCGATCATGTGGCAAGAAACTTTCAAAATACGTTCATTGTTACACCTGCAAACTACCGTAGGTATCATAAACTCGCACACAAGTGCGACAGTCGGAAATTCGATATAAAATGCTCGTCGAATGCACACTCACACAGGTGTAACAATGTATTAGGCAATGAAAAAAGGCCAACGAGTGAACAGCAACAATCAGTAATGACCCTCGAAACACGCCGCTCACACACGTGCGCCGCTTACACAGCAAATTCACAGTATTTATCGATGTGGAAACTTAAAATGTATTTAAGAACTTCGCAGAAGGTTCGAGTGGTACTTTTTCAGACTATTTTATTGATTAGGACCATATGTCTTACCCGTAGATCTTGATTCGTGGGAAAATAAGTTTAACACAAGGTGACATCAGATATGCCGCTTTTAAGATCCTATATTTGCAAAATATTTATCATTTTTTATTTACTACCAAGGTTTAATGAAGTTTTCGTACAAGAGAACATTCGCAGTGGGGGTCGCGTTTGATGGAAGTACTTGTTGCAATAAGAGTTGTATGATGTCAAACTTGCATGTAGAATATTACCTGCTAATGGCTACAACAGACCGAGTACGAGGGCAATAACTCAGGACACTAACTGTACGGAATGAGAGAGAAGAAAACAAACGTTTACCTCATTTAGCTTAACAGTTGTATACACATTGGCCAAACATTCCCCTACATTCGAACAAGGAAGTTATCTAAAGGTTATTTTAGTTTATGCTGATATTTAATCCTGAAAGTGGCATCTAAAAATTCCTCACATAGTTAATGACTACTTTCAAGTCGCCAATTAACGTAGGTCACTATGAAAATGGAATTCCTAATAGTTGAACTTTATATTTTTATTATAGTAATATGAATGACAATTAAAAAATTTGCAAAAAGTTACATTCTCTTCATTTTTATGGTTTAACTTTTTCGTAAACTGAACCTCCTCATTTGATTTATACATATTCTAAAACTGAAATCAATTCGTATTTTTCATATAATTTAAAGATTTTACTGAAATATTTTGTGTGTGTCACAAATGCAAATGCTTTAACAAACTAATCAGAAACATTCATTCGGAAACATTGAATTCATCATTAAATTTAATTATAATTCAATGTTATACAAAATTAAAGTATAAGCTCTTCATTAAATTCCTTATTAATCGTTCTATTTATTTTTGTAGCTCAACATATAGAAATAGTAGTGCCTTATACTGAATTATTGAATGCTAGTTCGTATGTATCTATTCCTCTATAATACCCTGCATTGTATTATGCCTGTTTTTTAAAAAAAAAAAAAAAAAAAAAAAAAAAAACGTTGGAACTTTCTTCTGTGCAGTGATGTGTGAAACGCGATTCAGATTTTCACGTGTTTGAAATGAAAACCTGAAAATGGTCCTTATCTTTGAATAACTGTGTATTCAAACGTGATGCACACAACATTGACTATCTTAAATTACGCAGATTATTTATTTAACTCGTCAAATAATTTTACTTTCTCTACACGTACTATGTACATATTGTATAGAGAAGGTATTGCTTTCCACCCAAAAATTCGATACCGAGATTTCAACGGAAATACACGTTTAAGGGCTCCCTGCATCCAAAAAAAGCATTTTTGGAAAAGGTTCGTGTGTGTGTGTGTGTGTGCGTGTGTACGCCCGTGTGTCTATGAACATAACTGAAAAACGAAAAGTCGATAAAATACCAAACTTGGTATTTAAGTTAGGTATATTCCAGGGCTGCGTTACGAAGATTTTGAGAAAACTCCGAAACCTGAAACTACCCTTTACATGGAAAAAAGTCGAAAAATTTTGATTTTCTAAAAAATGGCTTTAACGACTTTGATTAAAATACCGTATATTAAATACATGTATAAGTCAAATAAAGTGTATATCTTGAGATTTCTGGGAATAGCCTTTAAAAGCTTCTTTATTCTGAATGAATTTTGCTAAATTGTGCGTAACTGATAAATCCTAAGAGATAGCCAGAAACTTACTATAGGTATACAAAAAATTTAAATCCGTTAGAACACGCAATTTATGTCATATACGTTTTTTTCGTTGAATTGAGCATTTCTGAGATATTCCTTGTAATTTGTTTCAGGTTTAAAATACTTTTCCCACACGAAACTTGTAAGCTGGTCCTGCATTGAAACGGATTTCAACCACATGGAACCAGCTTCTAAGATATTTGACATTCGTTTTCGCTTCCCGTAATTTCCTTCTATTTACAAGGAAGCAAGCAATTATGATAATTTCTGCTAATGTTTATCAAGATTATCATAAATTAGATATAATAATATACTTTTTAACAATAAAGTGTAGCAGCGATGTAGAGAAAATCATGTGAATGGAACACATCAGATTTTATGAAAGAATTCTAGGAAGTTTATTGAACAATATGTATGCAAATTGAGTATAATTTAAAAATGGAATGAATTTTGTACTTCCTCTAGCACCTATGCACATTCTACATAGGAGGTAGAGAAAGTATTGTATTTTACCCAAAAATTTGATAACGAGATTTCATCAGAAACACATGTTTTGAGAACCTCCGAATGAAAAGTTTTAGAAAAAGGGTCGCGCGCGCCTGTAGGTGTAGACAGCATAAATCAAAAACGAAAAGTCTATTACATACAAAACTTGATATTTAGGTTCAGTTTGTTCTAAGGGTGTGACACGAAGATTTTCAGGAACATCTCTCCATTCCCAATTACCCTTTACATACAACATTCGTCGATCTTTTAGATTTTCTCAAAAATATTTCTGACGATTTTTACTACAATGCCTAAATTCACGATATTTAAATGGCAAACAAAATGCATATCCTGAATTTATTGCAAATAGTTCCTCGAAACCTCTTCATTCTAAAATAATGTTGTATAACTGTTATACCGTAAGAGATAGACCAAAAACTCACCACCAAAAAATGTAGATCTCGCTGAAACATCACTTTTGTAGAGCTAATATTTCCGATATATTTTTGTTATTGACTTCAGTTTTAAAATAGTTAACCTTTTTCAAACAGGAAGTCCTCATCGTTTCATTTACCCGTTTTTTTACTCCTGGTCTTGGAAAGAGAACCGTGTGTTAATGTTAATCGCATAGAAATAATATATTTCAATGTACGTGTAGGTGCAAACCGACCTTAATTATTTCTTTCACCAATAAATCCTCTTAAGAAATTAAGAAATTCTCCCAAGAGGATTTATTGGACAAAAAGATAATGACGTTTATGGACATGTGGCTCTTATTTTATTTTTTTTCTATCTCCCTGTGTTAATTGCCTTTATTTTACTTTATCTAATGCGTATAGTTAGGCAGAAGAATATTTGTATTTCATCCAAAAATCCTATGTTAAAATTTCACTTGAAATATATGTTTTGAAGTTCCTTGAAATCCCAAAACGTTTTTTAAATAAAGGTCTTATCTGTGTGTGTGTGTGTGTGTGTGTGTGTGTGTGTGTTCCCGCGCGCTTGTGTATAAACAGATAATTCAAAAACAGACACCAAATTTGGTATTTGAACTCAAGAGTCTTCTAAGGAAGCAACACGAAGGTGTTTAAGAAAATCTCAAACTACCGTTTACACGAAGTATTTGAAAAATTTTAGTATCTCAAAAAAGGCTCTAACGATTTTAATTGAAATACCATATGTTTTAGATATTTTCGTAAAATAAAATGTATATATAATGCCTCTAAATTCCTCTTCATTTTGATTCAGTTTTGTGCAACTTTTGTGCACACAGCCTACTCCTTTTTCCTGTTTTGTGGAGTTAACCATTTCCAAATGATTCCTTGTTATTGGTTTGTATTTTGAAATAATTATACTTTTCTAAAACGGAAAATCATTATTCGCTTCTTTTTTTTTTTTATTTATTTTTTTTATTTTTCTCTTGGCCATTCATTCAAAGAGAACGAAATTTCAAAGCCATTAAAATATTATAGTATCGCTTAAAGCCTACCGCTTTCAAATAATCTCCTCGTACCTACAAGAAAATGCAATAGGAAACTTCTGTAACGTTTATCTCGATTAATAAAGAAAATTAAAGTTTTGTATTAACAGTTTTGTTGAAGAATTGGTATAGAAACTCATGAAAGTGTAACAAAGACATTTTTTCTTAGCGTTTTATGCATCTCTTCTTGTACCAACAGTACAATGAACATTTGACTAAATTAAAAAACATTTCTGACGTGTTGAATTCACATGTCTTTCTCTACTTGTTCTGCAAACAAACTATTCTTACAAAAGATTATTCTTTTATCTACATCATGCTAAACAAATTAAACATTAACAGAATTGATCTTACTACTTAGTTTCTTATAAGAAGAAGGGAAATAAGGGAATGCATCACGCTAAAGCGAAATCAAATCTTTTAAGAGTTTGGTTCGCTCTAAAATTTCCAGAAAAACAAAAGGTGGCCCCGTTTGAGAAGCCTGGATTCCGCATTGTAATGGACAATATCGACCTAATAGGTATAATCAATGACACTGAATGTTATATTTATAAAACATCTGACAGTTCCATTCATATGATTTTCTCTGCCTAACCTTAAAACAAAAACTATTCTTACAAAGACATATTCTTCTCTCTGCTTCATGAAAATTAAGATAAATATAGCAGCAATGATTTCTTATGTAGGTCCTTCTAATAAAGGAAAATGAGGGAATACACAGTTAAAGTGTTAGTCAAATATTTTAAAGCAGTCGCTATGCTTATCTTTGCATAGCCAGGAATATGAATCCAATGTCGACTTCCCGTCTGAAAAATTAAGTTTTAATAAGATACACTTTTTTACTTTTTCTATACTTACTATGTACATACTGTATAGAGAACGTATTGCATTCCACCCAAAAACTCGATACCGAGATTTCACTGGAAATACACTGGCTCTAAAAAAGCATTTCAGAAAAAGGTCCGTGTGTTTCTGAGTCCGTGTGTCCTTGTGTCCGTGTGTCTGTGAACACGATAATTCAAAAACTAAAAGGCGGTAAAATACCAAACTTGGCATTTAAGTTTAGTATCTTCCGGTGTTGCAACATGATTTCGAGGAAAATCCTCCCCACCACAAACTATCCTTTACATGAAAAAAATGTCAAAACTTTTGATTTTCTGAATAATGGCTCTAACGATTTTGATTAAAATGCCGTATATTAAAGATATTTATATTGCAAATAAAATGTATATCTTGAATTTACTGGGAATAGCCTCTAAAGATCTCTTTATTCTGAACGAATTTTGCTAAATTTTGTGCAACTGGTAAACCGCAAGAGCTAGGCAAAAACTTACTACACAAAAAATGTAGATCACGTTAAAGCATACATATAAGTTATTTTCGTGGAACTGACCATTTCTGAGATACTCCTTGTTATTTGTTTCATATTTAAAATAGAACTTTTCTCATACGGAAAGTTATAAATTCCTGGCTCTGCATATAAACGGATTTCGGCACATGGCAACCAGCTTTTAAAAGATTCGACTATCACTTTATTCTATTGTATTCCCCTATTTCTCTTCTACTTACAAGGAAGCAAGTAATTAAGACAATTTCTGCTAATTTTATCTTGATAATGAGAATAAGTAGATAGAAGAATGTACTATTTAACAATAATTTGTTTCAGAGATGTAGAGAAAGTCATGTGAATGGAACACATCAGATTTTTATAGTAAGATTTTATTCATCTCTTACAGTTTGCCAATAGTCCAAGTCATCCAGAAAGAGAAGATCTTTAGCGCTGTTACCAAAAAATTCAATATATGTATTTTATTTGCCTTGTAAACATGTTTAACGTATGGCATTCCAATCAAAATCGTAAGTTATTTGCAACAAAATCCACATTTTTGAAAACCTTTTGTGTGAAGGACTGTTTGGTGAGGGGGAATCTACTTGAAAATCTTTGTGTCGTATCCTTGAAAGATGCTGAACTTAAAGGATTGACCTTTAACCGACTTTTCGTTTCTACTTTCTCTACATAGTACATGGTGCGTAGATAGAGAAGGTATTGCACTCCACCCAAAAATTCTGTACCAAAATTTTACCGTAAATACACGTTTTAAAGTCACCTGTATCAAAAATATTTTAAATAAAGACTCGTGTGTGTGTGTGTATGTGTGTGTGTGTGTGTGAGTCCGTGTCTGCCAAAACTCAAAAACGAGAAGTTGGCAAAATACTAAACTTAATACTTAAGCTTAATTATCTTCCAAGGATGCAACACGAAGATTTTTAGGGAAAATACCCCACCCCATACTACACTTTACATGGGAACAAAATTGAAAATGTTGATTTTCCAAAATCTGGCATTAGCGATTTTGATTTTGATAACATATATTAAAGATATTTACATGACAAATAAAATGTACATCCTGAACTTTCAGAACATATTTCTAGAGGCTATTCCCAGAAAATTCAAAATATGCATTTTATTTGTTATGTAAATATCCCAAATATAAGAGATTTTAATCAAAATCATTAAAGCCGTTTTTGAGAAAACCAAAATTTTCGAAGTGTTTTACATATAAAGAATAGTTGGAGTAAGGGGATTTTCATAGGGTAGTTGGAGTAAGGGGAAAAATCTTTGTGTTGCATCCTTGAAAGATACTTAAATAGTTTGGTATTTTACCAACTTTTCGTTTTTGAGTTATCATGAACAGACACACTGACACTTGGGCATACTGACACACGGACCTTTTTCTTAAAATGCTTTTTATAAAGTGAGCCCTAAAACGTTTATTTTCGGTGAAAACTCGGTATTCAATGTTTCGGTGGAATACAATACCTTCTGTATACACTATGTACATAGCACGTGCAGAGAAATATATTACCAGTGAAATCTCGGTATCGAATGTTGGGTGGAATACAATACCTTCTCTATCCACTATGTTCACTGTACACACGGGCTAGAAAAAGCAATTATATAAGTCTGGTGGACTTTTAAGGCAGACATGTTGCCACTGCTTTATACCACCCTCATATATAATTCTAAATTAAGTTATATGTATTCATTTCTCAAAGTGTGTGATCCATTAACAGTTAGCATTTCAGAAACAAAGTGGTGACCCTGCTGGCATGTCTGCTGCCCCCAACTGGGACGTTCCCGTGTTAGAAATATAAGTGCAAGTTTCTTGCACTTCCGTGCAGTAAATCTAGAAGTAAACTACATACAAAAACTGTGTGGGAGAACTATGTTTGGGCAAGATCCACGCCGTTACACCAGAGTAAAACAAAAAAGCCACTCTCTTTCCGAACTGAATCATAACCCAAACGTAACGGAAACAAAAAGGAAATGCTATTCTTGTAATATTCAGTTTTCCCTTTCTATATCAAGAGCCGAAACAATGCTACCAACTCTTAAAGCTATTACCTGACCTCCATCTGAGATCAGGTGGAAGAATTTGCCTTTTATTTTTGAAGTGCTTACGTAACGGGGGAGTAGGTCAGGAGAAAAACTTATGGTTTGCAAATATGGACACGTTTTAGTCGACTAATGTATATGCAAAAGTAACAATACATTTGCAGGAGGGTCCATCGCATAGACCTCAGTTTTCCCGTCTGATGAGCACGGATAATTGCTTCATATTACACACTTGGGCGATGGAGCTCGGTGTTAGAGAGGGAAAGTGTTAACTGAATTACAAGCACGTTAATACTTCTTCTTCTCCGTAAACAAAAGACAGACGGGGCACGGGGCCTCCCAAAGCGGAAAGCCGTAAATAACAGCACAAAGTACGTGTAATCATATCTCAGCAGTGTGCAATACTTCCGACCCAGTGATCCAAATGCTAACCTAACCCTGAAACGTCCCAAGGCAAAAAGGAACAAGTGGAGGAAGTACGACCTCCTCTTCCGGTCCCGGTTGGCAATAGGCAATCCTACGGCAAATGTAGGCAAGGTGGATCTGTGTAATACCGCATCACCGTTTGTAGATACGCTGGCAGCATTTAATCTATGTATTTTCAAACACCAAATTTATGTCTGTGCGTGTATGTTTATCTAGTGTTTCTTATGGGTACAATAGATATTTTGATAGTTAATATTATTAATGATGATAATAATAATAATAATAATAATAATAATAATAAACACAACGAACAATACAAAGTAGAGAGAGAGCAAAAAGGGTAAATAAGGGAATACACTAGGCTAAAGCGATATTCAAATCTTTTAAAAGTCGGTTGCTATGTAGTTGAAATCCACTCACTTTGCACAGCCAAGAGTTAACAGACTGTCTCCGTGGTAGACGAGCTGACTTCTCACCCGGAGGTCCCGGTTTCGATCGATTTAAACCCAACGAAAAGAACCTACAGACGAGTTGTTTCTAATGCAAAGCCCCCAATAAGACCTTAGATTTAAAGGGGGCTACATAAATTAAAAAAAAAAGGTTGACAAATTCACCATTATTAAAAGTTTAAAGTGTTTTATAACTGAAACCAAAAACAAGCAATAATTCGGAAATAGTTAACGTCACAAAAAATTATATGACATAAATTTTGTAATTTAAGAACTCCGCATTTTTGTTTAGTAGCCTTTTTTCTATCTGTTAAGGTTTATCAGTTGCACAAACGGCATTCAGAATGAAGATGATCTCAGAGGTCATTTTCAGAAACTTCAGTAAACGCTTTATTTTCCATGTAAACATCTTTAATACACGACATTTCGTTCAAAATCGTTCGAAAATTTTTTCATGTAAAGAGTACTTTGAAAGTGGGAGAATTTTGTATAAAATCTTCGTGTCGCATCTTTAGAAGATGCTGAACTTAAAATATCAAGTTTGGCATTTAACCTTCTTGATTTTGAGTTATCGTGTTAACACACACACACACACACACACACACACACACACGCACGCACATGGACCTTTTGCTAAAATGCTTCTTTATTCAGGGGAACTTAAGACGTGTTTTTTCAATGAAACCTTGGTATAGAATTTTTGACAGAATGAAAAATCTTCTCTATGTACTATGTACCAAGTAGAGAAAACAAAAACTTTGTAGCTGTGCGATGTCTTTGAAATTGTATACTCTTATGAATGGCGACGAGAACAAACAAATAGCGATTTGAAAGAAGAAAAAGTTTAGTTCTTTGAAAACTCAATTCAAAAACAAATATATCTTGGGAATCGTTAAGACACGAAAGGATTTATTGAATATAAATGATTTAGTAACATTTATATTTTTCTTTAGTATGATTTTGTCTATTTTGAGGTGATTTGCCTGTAATTCTATTAATGATTTCCGACATGACAACAGCAGCATCTTATCAGAATAATGGAGGGAAAAAATACTTTGAAAATATTTCTGTAAGTGTATTCCTATCGTGTCCATTGCTTTCCCTACTTTTTGTGATTTTTCCCGTTTACACTTTCTTCTCACACTCCTATTTTACCTCGTCCGTTAGGTCTTTGCTACCTCAGCAACGGTTGTGTTGTAGCTCTTAGAATGAAGGATAGCTCAGTATCACCTATACTAAATATGGTGTGCACCAATGTTCCTCTAGAGTGCTTTCATTTATGCGGAACCACTCAACTGTATCTTCTTGCTCATCCGACCCGCAAATCCTACATCGTCATATTTCCTCATTTCCGTTGCAGAAACTGTACTTTGTTTCAGCTCCTTAGAAATGAACAAGGATTACTCAATAACGGAAGTAATATATAATGAATCTTCAATAACGACCCGAGTTTAGTCTTAGTTTTAAAACAGTATCTTGCAAACTCGTTTTGCTGCAATACTGGACTTACTATGGGTAGATATTTTTTAGTTCAGTTTAGCGTCCTTTAGGCACCCATTTAGCGACGAATAAATGAAACGGGTCAAGTGAGAGCAAGATAGACAGAGCATGAGGCTTTTCCACATTCGTATTTTCAGGAAAGGGGAAAACCCCGAACAAGGCTTATCCGAGTAACTCACCCTAATCAAAATCGAGTGTAAAGCAGACGTCCAACATTTTAACACAAAAATGGATTTTAATATCGTATAATCTGTAATATCTTTATAATACGTAAAAAATAAAATGCAAGAAAGTTGTAGTGTAATAAAACTTAACAAATTTTCAACTTTAGATAAATAAGTTAGTATATTTAATGGAGTATTTCAATACCAAAAGTTTCATTTTTAAAGTTTGTGTTGTGTGTGAGCATGTATGGGTGTGAGTAAGATGGAAATGGAGATTTTTATACAAAAATGACCAGTTTGATTATTAATGTCCAATTAGATGAAAAATGATATAAAAACTTAAGGTTCTACATAGATAATTACTTATATAGCATCTTGATTATTTTTCCAAAACATCATAAAATGCTGTACATTATATCATTATAAGTTATATGGCATCTAAATTATTTATCCAAAATAATTAAGAAAACTGATTTGTACATCTTATATTCTAATTAAAAATAAGTCATAAAGCAGTTATGAAAACGTATATATCTTATATCTTGGATTCTACTTAGAAAATAAATTATAATAGCATATTTTTCCCAAAACAGTTGTGAAAACTTATATATGTTATACCTTAGTTTCTAAGAAAATAAGTTATATGGTATCTTAATTATGTTTCCAGCACAATTATGAAAACTTATAAGTTACATCTTATATTTTACTTTGAAAATTATATAGCATCTTAATTATTTTCCAAAAAACAGCTATGAAAACTGATATACTTTGTATTTTGGATTCTACTTAAAAATAAGTTATATGGCATCTTAATTATTTCTTCAAAGCAATTGTGAAAACTGGTATACATTATAGCTTAGATTCCACTCAGAAAATAAATTATATAGCATCTTCCTCCAAAAATAATTGCAGCTGTTCTAACTTTCGAATGATTTGTTGCAGTCATTCTTCGGGCGTTCCTACAATAACCTCAGTTCCATCTCGGAATGCAAGAACGAGGGAAAATGCGTCATCAACAAGAAGAACAGGACATCGTGCAAAGCATGTCGGCTGAGGAAGTGCCTTCTGGTGGGAATGTCCAAGAGCGGGTCTCGATATGGGCGTCGCTCCAACTGGTTCAAGATCCACTGCCTCCTGCAAGAACAACAGCAGGCGGCGGCTGCAGCTGCTGCAGCGACCCATAGACAGCACTCCAAAACGCCACCCCCACCAATGAACATGCTAGGACATCACCCTCAGCTTGACCCACGACTACATCACCAACTAGCTGCTGCCATGTCGCACCAAGCGGCAATGCAGCAGCAGGGTCGCAAGGAGGACGCTGGCGGTAACTTGCTCCTTCATCTTGGCGGACTAGACGAGTACAAAAACTCCACCTCACCTTCTATCAGCTCTCCGGAATCACACAATTCTGACTCGTCGGTGGAGGTGAGCGATGCTAGGCTGATATCCCGTGGCAGCGCAGGAATCTTCAGTAAATCTTCAGGGCTAGCAGATCTTCACCCCATGGGACCTCCCCCTAATAGTCTCAAAGATAACCTTTTTGTGCCCCTTCCTTTTGCATCCCTCGCGTCACTTGCACCTACTATGTTTCCACCATCCTCTGCTTTTCTGTCACCATCGGCCGCAGCGGCTGCTGCAGCTGCTGCAGCCTTTAACGGAAGCAGCGGAGGTGCGGCTTCACATCTCAACTCTTTCCATTTCCCTCCAAGCTATCTGTATCAGCAGCATCTCAAGACCAACAACAATAGCATGCATAAGAGTCCCCTTACCGTAAATAACAATAACCGTCATATTCAGAACAATAATGATTCTAACAATGGTGGCGATGTTTATAGCAAGAGGTTTTTCTTAGATGCGATTTTACAATCACAGCGTTCTCCGAGTCGCTCTCCTAGAATCAAGGAAGAGGGACACGAAGACGATGATCTTCAAGAACACGAAGAAAGTACAATGACCGCCAAGAGGACCTCGGAACAGCAGCATATCCCAATAAGTAGAAAAAAGCCATTTATCCCTTGTCTGTCCCCACCAGATCTCCATGAAGAACTCCAAGAGAATCCCATGGACCTATCTATGAAGACGTGTCGTATTCGCCAGAGTGATGAAGAAGAAAGGAGATCCTCGCCTTACAGTGACTCCGGAGATCAAGATATTGGCACCGAGCAAGATGAGGACGTAGAAGAGGAAGAAGATAACGAGATGAATGAGATCGATATAGATTATGATAGAGCTGTAGAAGCCGACGAGGAAGATGAGGACGATATGATGTCAAATGCACACAATCACCACCAAATTCACATCGCTCGGAGTACCCCTATGGATCTCACAACAAAAGCTTGAATAAGTTCCGTTACTTCCTGGCAGTTCAAACGATTTAAGATACACGGTTGGAACCAATCGTTTGGTCAGTGCAGATATGCCAACGAACTGTATGTGTTACTTTCCAGCGAGAACGTCTTGAGAACTATGATACTCAAGACAATTATTTAAGTATCATGTGATACGCTCTAATAGAAACAACGAGAAGAAAATTAGCAGTAGGAACCTAGACTTCTTAGTTCACTAAGGAAAAGCATGCCTATCATCCAGGAAAGAATTGTTATACCATGTTTCTAGGAGAATTGCTACAGCAAATAAACAATCGAAATAGTTGAACGAAAATACTGAAACTGAACTTCAACTATTAGCATTTAAGCGGAATAAATACGCCTTCAGTATTCCTCTTTCTTCAAAATTACTGCAGTCATCCTTCTCTGTAACATTTATATCAGCTAATTTGTGAAATGTTGCCCAAAAATTGACTGAATATAGCTAAATATGCTACAGTGATGACATTCATCCTTCCTAATATTTTTTCTGGTGCTATTTATGTTTGTGCGACTTTCGGAAAACAAAACCCACTTAGGTCATTGCCCAACATTTAAGCTATAAACTCTGTCACATGCTGGCATACTATTGAGGTATTTAGCTTAAAGAAAATGATGTAACATTTTCTCTGGTCATGCGTTTTGTCGCCAATGATGCATTGCTTTTTCTTTGCGATTTATGAGAAAGTTGCTGGTACATGCTGTCATATTTCTCACGTAATTTTGCTTGGTTCATGATATCGTTTGGTTTTATGGCAAACGCTGTGTCGTGTAACGATGTCATTGTGTGGAAAAAAGCAATATAAACGTAATGTTATTCAGGAGTACCAACTTGACCTCCTCTGAACTGACCGTAACCGTAAGAAAGCGCAGTGGCCTGACCGCAAATATCTCACGACCTGTCTACCTCCATCTCCAGCGGTTAGGTTATTAACCAGCAGGAATTTATTTTAATCAGCTGTACTAACAAGATACATTCAGAGGCTGAAACCTAATTGTGCGATTGTGGCATCCGTTACGAGTCATGTAGAGTCGTTCCTGGAATAATGGCGTTTCATCTCAACATTTGCTTTACGACTGCCTCTCATTTCAGAGGTCGAGAGTATCCTAGCATTGAATATTATACATACACCAATATGCTCGCAAATGGGAGAACATAAACGTGAGTAATGAGCAATAAGTAGAAAATATGGGAATTATGGGCAGATTGCCTCTTTAAATTACACTCAACGTCTTACAAGTCTGTGATTTATTTCATATTTTCTATTAGATACGCAAGTAAAAATAAAGTCTAAACGTTCTCAAAATTTGTATAGCTATGGACAACACATATGCCAAGCCTTTTTGTTGTATAATAGGTGTATAGACTGCCACCATGGTCGAGTGGTCAGTGAGCTTCCTTCTCACCCAGAGGTCCCGGGTTCGATTCCAGCTGGAGCGGGGAAGTTTTCTTCAATCAAAAGTATTCCCTATCCTATCTGGAAGTATGTGTGTGAGAGTGAATGTGGCCATGTTCGAGAAAAATTAAACGATTTAAATCTAACGTAAAGAACCCACAGACAACGAGTTGTTTGTAATGCAAAGCCTCAGATATGACCTTAAATGTTAAAGGGGTCTATATAAATGAAACAATAAAATTAGATGTATAAGCATGTATATTTGTATGGATCAAAACGAAATATGCACAATGAAATATGTATTATTGACTCGTGTACACAGCCATACATTAAAATATCTTGTGTCTTATTCAATGACTTTCTCTATCTGTTCTGCAAAACTATTCTTACAAAAGATATTTCTTTTATCCATATGAAGCTAATCAGAATGAACATTACCAGATATGGTCTTAAAACTTGGTTCCTTATACGTAGAAGGGAAATATGAAATACACTAGGCAAACGCGATAGTCAATATTTTAAAAGCTATCGCTATGTGATTGTCATGGCCAAGTATAACCAGAGAGATGTGAAACGTAAACTTTCGGAATAATTTCCCGTTTGGGGAAAGTTGAAGTACTTTAAAATTTAAACCAATAACAGGAAATATCTCTAGCTCAAAAGAAAAACTGTATGTGACATAATGTGTGTGCTTTAACGAGCCCTACGTGTTTTTTCTGTAGTAAGTTTTTGTCTATCCAATACAATTTACAAGTTATACAAAAAGCAACCAAAATGTAGAGGACTTTAAGGGCTATTCCCAAGAAATTCAGGATATACGTTTTATTTACCATGTAAACATCTCTAATAGATTACATTTTAGTCAAAGTCGTTTGAGCCATTTATTAGATAATCTAACTTTTATAAAAGCTGTATGTAAAGGGTGGTCGTCTCCTTAGCGCGGCTGCTTACCAGGCGAAACCTGGGTTCGATTCCCAGTACCGGCGTGGGGATTTTTCCCCCGCTGGGAGACCAGGGCCGGGGTGCACTCAGCCTTGTGAGGTCTCTGAAGAGCCTATTGAGGAGCTACTTAATGGAGAAGTAGAGGCTCCAGGTCATGAGGACCGTATTAACCGGCCGGGGGGCGGGTTCGAGGCGCTGACCACGTCTCACCCTCCATTACTGCGCCTCATCAATATCGTCTATCATGGACCGAGATGGGGGACGTAGCGGCGTTTTCAGAAAGTCCTCGTGTAGCAGCCTTGAAAGATACTACAATTTTATTGCTGTACACACAAACAGCCTTTTTTCTAAAAATGCTTAATGGGGACCTCAAAAAATATTTTTCAGGTCAAATCTCAACATCGAATTTTTGGGTGGAATACAGTTCCCTCTCTATAGCTACTAGAAACTATTCTTAAGAAAGGCATAATCAGACTGAAAAACGCATTGCCATGTCCGAAAGTTCAACAACGGAACCTCCGACTTCCGTCCGGTGCTGTAGCCAACTGAGCTATAATGGCCTTTTGCCGGCACGACACTAAATCCCCAACTGATTTTTTCGGTGAACCACGAGAAGATCTCAAATGCATCTTGAGAATCCATGCCGTATTTATTATTAAGTACCGGACTTCATAGTTTAACGAATCACTAGATCAATTATTATAAATACCAAAGCAGATATTTCTTTCTACCTGTCCCTTAATGTACACAGAGATAAGTATTTGCAAAAATAGTTTAATTACATTTTTCTTTGCGGTACAAGAGGTAAGCGAATCGATAATTAGATGATTAAAATAAGTAAATCGCTTTACTAGATCGGAAATTTCGTGCTGTTTCCATGGCATCGCAAGAAATAAATGAACTGAAACTGCGGTTTAAAAAATCTTAAGCATTCCATTCACATTACTTTCTCTATCTGTTCCAAATACAGGTTAATCTTATAAAAGTTTATTATTTTTTTATCTGCATCAAGCTAATCGAGTTTAACATTAGCTGAATTGGTCTTATTTCTTGCTTCATTGTAAGGATAAAGGAGATAAGTAATGCCAAAATGATAGTCAAAAGTTTAAAAGCTGGTTCCGTTTGAGGAAAGTTAGTATAAAAAGTGAAACTAATGACAACGAATATCGTATATGACATAAATTATTCGTTTTAATGAGATCTACATTTTTTTGTCTATCTCTTACGGTTTACCAGCTATGTAAAATTCTGCGAAACTCATCCGGAATATATAGAGGCTATTTCCAGAAAATTCAAAATATAAATTTTATATACAATATAAATATCTTTAATTTATGGTACTTTAATCAAAATCGTTAGAGCTATTTTTAAGAAAAACAAGATTCTCCAAAATTATTCCATATAAAGCGTAGATTATGGTGGGGGGGATTTTCTTGAAAGTCTTCCTGTCGCATCCTTGCAAGATATTAAAGATAATACCAAGTTTGGTTTTTAACAGTCTTTTCAGATATGCTGTCCATAAACAAAAACACGAACCTTTTTATAATTTTTTTCCGAAATCAGGGGACCTCAAAACATATATTTCCGGTGAAATCTTCACATCGAATTTTTTATGAAAATATCTACTATGTACTTTGTATGTACATAAGTGGAAGAGAAAGTAAAAATGTAAAAAAAGTAAAAATGTGTTTAATTCACATGCCTTTCTCTACATCTCTGTAACAAATTACAGTTAGAGAGTTTATTCTTCTATTTATTTCATACTCAGCAAGACAAAAACTATCAGAAATAATCTTATTACTTGCTTTCTTGTAAGCAGAGCGTAAATAAGAGAATAAACTAGGCTAAAACGACAGTCAAATATTTTAAAAGCTGGTTGCTACGACATTGAAATCCGTCTCTTTGCATGACCGAAGTTGACAAGAACCCGTGTGAGAAAAGTTTTAAATGTTTTAAAACTGAAACCAATAACAAGGAATATCTCGAAAACATCCAACCCCACGTAAAAAAATGTACGACATAAATTATGCGTTTTAACAAGATCTACGTTTTTGTGCAGTACGTTATTTTCTTATTTCTTAAGGCTTAACCAGGTATGCAAAATTCAGCGAGATTCATTCCGAATAAAGAGGTCCTCAGAGACTATTCCCAGAAAATTGAAGATATACAGTTTATTTTCATAAAAATATTTTTAATGTACAGTATTTTAAACAAAATCTTTAGAGCCATTTGGAGAAAATCACAATTTTCGATTTTTTTTCCATCCAAAGGCTAGTTGAGTGTGGGGGGGGGTTAAAATATTCGGGTCGCATCCTTAGAAGACACTAGACTTAAATACCAAGTTTGTATTTAACAGACTTTTCGTTATTCAGCTGCCCCCCACACACACACACACACACACACACACACACACACGAACATTTATGTAAAAATGCTTTTTTTAATTCAGGGGTCTCAAAACATTTCCGGCAAAATCTCGGTTCGAATTGTTTGTGTAATACAATACCTTCTCTGTACACTGTAAGTTCAATACTTTAAAGAAAGTAAAAAAACTACATTTTAAAATCAAACCAATTCTAATGAATATTTTGGAAAAGGATGTCACAGAAACCTGTTTAAAATAAAATGTGTTTTTTAAAAAGATATATATTTTACGTGTAATAAGTTTAGTATGTCTCTTAAGGTTTGCACAAAAGTATATAACAATTCTTCCGAAAGAAAACGAATTTACATGCTACTCCTCGAAAATTCAACACAAAGATTCAATTTCTCGTGTATAGAAGTGTATGTATGGTGTTTTAATGAAAATCAATTGTCATTTACCAGAAATTAGGAACAACAAAATGTGTCCATGTAGCTTGGAGTTTGGAACTGAGAGATTCTTTTTTAAAATCTTCATGTCGATCCTTGGTAACTTTTATTTAACTTGTTTAATGTATTTTATTGATATTTTAAGTATGCTAGACAGACCATTTACAGATACCCAAAGACCTTTATATAAAATTCTATTTTATTTAGAAAATCTCATGTATGTTAGGAAGACCAGTTATGTGTACTATGTTGATAAAATGAAAATAAATGAAAAAACTAGCCAGAGGATGGCTGTAATTAGTCAAAATTTAACGCATTCCCGCTCAAATTGTCACTTGCTACAAGAGTGGAATATTAATTAATAGTTAGTTATAATAATTCCAATAGTGGAGAATTTGGAGGCCACTTTTCTCCCATTCATTGTCCATTGAATCCATGCTGTAAAGTTCTATCTGATTTCTCTTCTGTATTTGCTGTAGCATCTTTCAAGAGCATAAATGTTTCAGTAACATTTTCTGAAAGGCAGTTTTCTATTTGCGCAAGCTTCAGAAGTCAGTTTTGCATAAATCATGATTAAAAATATACCTAGTAATAATACTAGATAAATAAATGGTGCAAGGCGAGAAAACGCAATTTCTCAGAGACCAATTATGCAACATCATGAAAGTGAAGGAAATGATCGAGGACAGCTTAAAAAGTGGTTCTGAACTGTGCATTGTGTTTAATGGTGCATACTAAAATTGATGGATATTCGAAAGCCCAAAAATAACTAAATAGAAACGAATAGTAACAGAACAAGGTCTTAGGGCGTAAGTTCTTAGTGACAATGAACTCAAGAGAGCTGAATGAAGAAAAGACTTTAAAACATGTTACCAGTCAGCGTGTATACGTGTGCGCTCAAGTGTGTGTGTGTGTGTGTGTGTGTGTGTGTGTGTGTGTGTCTGCATGTTTCATAAACGTTATTATTTGATTGTAATCCTAAGTTTCCTTTTAAAAGCATCTGTACCGCTTTATTTGTGTTTACAATAGTTTCTGTTAATTGTGTTTTATAAAAGTGTGATCCACGAAGAAATATTTCGCTTTGGGCATTGAAGAGACAAAAATCAAGATAGAAACGCAATCTTCCATTATCTGACTTAATTGTGTTCTTACAGATTTGAAAAAATATACAAAGGCTGAAAGCAGGCATTAAGATGACTTAGAACACGATATAATATGTTGGTAAATAACAGATTAATATCACAAAAATTAAGCTGACAGCTTCATTTGTCCGCTTAAGTGTTTTAAGAAGTGATGTATAACAAACACATTTTCCAACACCTACAATAATCATTTTACAATGTCTGTAAATCAGTGCTTTAAAATTAAAAGTCTTGAGAATATCAAAATGTTATTTACATGAACGAAAGAAAGTATTTCTAGTCATTTTATACACACTGAAATGATGCCTTAAGGTGCAGTAATGTGTAAAAACTTTAAATTAAGTAGAGAACTAATTTAATTCGTGTTAAGGACATCCCCTGTATGATAAACACCAAGTTCAGCAAAATAACTATTTTGATTGTATTCTAACCATTTGACATGAATAAAACATATCGCTTACTTTCTTATCAGCATGAAAGAACGGAGTTAAGGGTGTTTTCTAACAACATTATGATATTCCTGAGACATTTATTTAATTTTAATTGTTATATTCAGTGGCCAGTACTAGCTAAAGATATAACTTTAAATGTACATTTTCTTTTTAATTGGACATCTTATGTACCTATCAGTGTCGTTCTTACAGAACTTGAGTTTTTCTAGTTGCTAAAATACTGTTATATATTTATAGCATTTATAAAGTCATAAATGATGACTATAAATTGTCTTTGTACTGATTCTTTTGTTATTTTGTTTATATTATTTTTACTTCCATCATTGTTCTACGATAAAGCAAGCTACCTAAATGAAAGAAAGTCTATTTAATTATGTATGATAGTAGCTGGGGCAATGAAGTCGAATATTTTAAAACTAGAGGTGGATGGAGTAATTGGATTTTTAATAGAAAGTTAGCCTTCCTTTTTAATAAACTTCTATTTCTTCGTCTTAAAGTTAACAACATTTAAAGCTTCCTTTCCCTCTCGCAGGCTTTCCAGAGTGTCCAATATTTTTCAGGATAAATTGAATTGAAGTTCAAGAACCCTATTTCAGAATTAAAATAAATGATTCATTCCGTTCCGTTTCAAAATACCGAAGTTTATCTTGTTATCCCATTTAACTATTTTCAAAACAAAAAGTTCACAGATAATCTGATATTGTTTGTCTTATTATTTATATGTAAGTCTGAAGGAATCTAAAGCAGTCCTTCGCAAACCTCTTATCAAAGATGGATTTTTGTCCTTAAATTGACTCATAGCATCCCACAATTAACAAACTGGAGATTTCTACTCCATCTGCGATGGAAATGAAGTGCTTTTCCATTAATTTCCAGGAGAGTAAGGTAAACTCTTTTAGTACAAAAACTACTCAATTATTTCATTTTCTAGTTACACCTATCTGATTGTATAAAATACTCACTGACACACATTTGGTGTTGGAAGTATAACTGGGGAGGTTTGCATAAACTTGAAGCTATAAGCGGTTTGGTCTGTCCCTAAGACACACTCTTAATGACAAGTTATATATATAGGCCAACGTGGCGCATGCAAATTAGTAGGTGCAATTTTATTCGATAAGGTTGGACGTAACACAGTTAAATAGGAGGCTTTGCAGGTATATTTCACTATTTAAGGTGGCGTTTTAAATCGGTTAAGCATATTTTATAAAACTCATTCTTTAAAAAGCTATTTTTCTGTTGAATTCATTAATCGGAAAAAATGTTTATAGAAATCGTGTTATTAGAATTGTAGAAGAGGGACACAATAATAGACTGAAACATTTCTCAAAAACTTGGGGAAAAAACGAGTTCGCTATGTGCTCACTTTGAATTCAAAACTCTTTGCACCTCACGAGAACAAAAGAATTGCTGACCAAAGATTTCGAAAGCATAACAAAGAATACCTGGAAAGTGGTTAATGTCACAATCAATTTTACAAGCTGCGATTTTTAACATGGTCTTTGTATTCCGCGTAGTGTCTGTCTCTCTTTTTATTTCTTTTTAATCCACTCAGAATGAAGTGGTCTTCATAGGCCATTCTTAAAATCAAAATTTAGAGTTTTAAATGGGAGAATTTTCCTCTTTTTTTGGAGGGGGCGGAGATTCACGATAACTCAACACATGTGTACTTTTTCTGGTAGAATATCGATGTTGACCGTTAGGGTGAAATACAGTATTATCTATCATAGGCACATGTTAGAGAAAGTAAAATTCAGTAGAGAGAAAGTACAAAATAATAGAGGTGAGAAACATGTCAGGGAATTTGTAGTTTATATTGAGGCCGTTTGATGATTTTGAATAAATTTAACAGTCTATTGCCTTAAAATTTAATTATATTACTCTTTCTAATCATATCGCTCCACTTTAGCACGAGTTGTGTCGAGCTTCCTCTTGGCTAGGAATAAACAAAAAAAGTAACGATTCGTGCCACATTGGACATAAATTGTCGGGATTCTTTGAAGCTATAAATCTCTCTGCGTGACCAAGTATCATAAATTCCAGAAGACCCAAATCTGTGACGTGTATCTAGGATATAGATACGCCTGAGTAATGGAAATTTCGGGTTAAAATTCCTCGAAAGTAATGCGCAGTTAGCTAGGTAGAGGGGGTGTGAAGTGAGCCTCCTGCTTTTTCATTTCTCGCTTATCACTCTAAGTTTTATCCAGCACTTCAAGGTGAAATCGATTAATGCCCTAACCTTAGGCTCTGCAGCATCTTCGGCTGTCTTTCTGACGTAATACAATAATGCTCTTCAGGAAAACAAAAGAACGTTTTTGCTCCATCATGGGCATCGCGCTCGACGAACAGACTGCCAATGGACCTCCATGGGTCTTCCATACTAACACTCTTACAAAATGATCCTCTACTGGTGAATTAGAGGTCCCTATACTTTCGTATTTATACAATCCGTAGATTAGTGTCGTACGATAAAACATCAACCCTTTTCTTCTACCGGTACGAATTTGTTATCAATTCGATATTATTTATTAATTATTGTACGAATGCAAAAGCCTTTCAGGATTCTTAAAAAGCGACAGTTCAGCGCTGAAACAATGATACAAAAATATTTCACTGAAACACTTGGGCAAAGATATAATAGATTATTGCTCAGCTGTATGGTAAACTTAGCGGTAATGACTTGAGCCTCGCTGCATCAAAACAATGTGTATTTATTCGAATTTATTATAATTTTTTCAATAGAGCTTAAGCCAAATATAAATTATCATCTAATTGTTTATGGAATACACTCTATTACGTGCTGCTGTAGAATTATTTGTATCTGATCTTTCTCAAATGTACCTTAAAGAACACCACAAATATTGGTTTTTAACTCTTTCGCAACTAAAAATCTCATCTCCAATAACTATGTAAGGCTCAAAGTCGTATTGCCACACTATAACGCTGAATGAATGATTACTATACCACTCAAAATGTTTGAATTTTGAGACCTGTAGGCCTTTTAAAGGTTACTTTTACCCTAGGAACTTTTTGAGTTCCTGTTAACACTTCTAAACTTGCTATAAGGTATTTTAGAAATACCTTAAGCCTCTATTAGCATAAATGTATGTTGTATCTAATTGCATTAGTGTAATATGATTTATTTTGGTATACGCGTGTCGACTGTAACCTATCACTTCTATAACTGTTTAGAAACGCCTTTGAATATTATAAACATAATTGAAACCGGTAAGGAAAAATATTGGAAGATCTAAGAAACAATCGCATGGACAAGAATGGATTGCTTCAGACAATGCCTAATGCGTAAAGTAAGATTTTATCATTGGATCACCTGATAGCTATTTTATCGTTGCTAGGTTCGGAGTTGCAAATTAGGGTATATGGAAAAGGTTTATAAAATCGGCAGAAGGAGGGTTTGTCTGTAGTAGGAAGGATTATATTTTTCAGATGGAGGTCCTAATGCTGAAATAGTTTGTGTTTTTGAAACTGTTTTTAATTTCCCTACACGTAGGCTCTAACGATTTTGATTAGTATCTGAAAGGTTTAAAATAGTTTTATAAAAATTATACCTATCTTGAGTTTTCTGGCAATAGCCTCTGAAAGCCTCTTCGTTCTGGGTTACTTTTGAATAACTAATTAACTTAAGAGATAGACAAAAACTTACTATACAAAAAAATGTAGATATCATTAAAACACACAATTTAGGTCATATACACTTTTTTTTGCAGAGTTTGCCATTTTCGAGATATTATTTGTTATTGGTTTTAATTTTAAGCTACTTCAATTTTTTTCTCTAACGGAGATCATCTTTCGTTTCATCTCTCTTTAATTTTACTCCTTGCCGTGCAAAGTGAACCGAATTTCAATTATTTCACATAGCGACCGACTTTTTGAAAGATTTGGCTATCACTTTAGCCTAGTATATTTGCTCACTTCCCTTCTGCTTAGAACAAACTAATACAACCATTTCTACTAATGATCATCTCGATTATCACAATGTAGATAAAAACAATACTATTTTGCAACAATAGTTTGTAGAGAAAATCATGTGAATAGAACACATCAGATTTCTACTTCGTGTGGAGGCATTGACTATACGTAAACTAGCTATAAATCTACGCGAGCTTATGTTACTTCAGTTGCTTAACAGATTGTATACATTCAAAACCTAGTGTGGGTAATTTGTCTGTAGTTTAATAAATAATTTGATGAGGAGCACGTATTACTTCAAGCGTGGGTTGCTAATTACAATAACACCAAGAGCCCGAAAAGTTAGTGTTCAATAAAGCATGAAACCACTGAGACGGCATGCCATTGTGACCACTTTAGTATCGCTTTATACCTTAGTTTCTAACGGAGATATACATGGGATTTTTTCCAACCCAACAGAAATTGATAAATGTAATAAAACTAATGATATATTTACATTGTAATATAATTAAAATAAAGTACTTCTTGAATCTCTCACACCAATAATACACACAGCTGCGATATATATTTGTAAATTTACAAACCACGACTCTTACAGTTTTCGAAACATTATTTTCATTATAACTCGGCGGAGGGCGATGGATTTTTTCGAGAGTAAAAGTCCTTAACATGACTTTTTGTGGAAGGGAAGTAAAGCCATTGCTCCCATGTCGTAGATTTACGTCACTAAAAAATCTCAAGCGTGATAAAGAGGCCTCTGAGCAAAATTAAGCGGTCTTTCACGAATGGGACGTTGAGAATTACAGCAGTAAACGGTGTCCGTAAATAAAGCTGCATTTATGTATTATTACATTATGGACAAGAGAGGTAAAACCATAAAGTATGCAGAAAAATAATTGAAACGTATTTATTAATAAATAATTTTAATTAAGACTAATAATTATAATATACTAAATCAATAAAGAAATTCAAAAGTTTAATATAGGTTTTTATAAAATCATAACAAAACCTTTCCTTTAAATTTGCCATTTTAACTTCCTTCAAGGACTAAACTGGTTACATTTCACATTTTAATTTCACGTTGTTGCTAATCTCCCACCCTCTGCAAAAACAGTCATGACTGGCTGCGGGCTGTTGAAATTAAATTTGAGTTCCCGCATTTGGTTTTAGTTGAGTATGTATTTCGGTATTTTTATGTTTAGAGGAAGATAGTAACGTACGCGTCTAATTAAATTTTGTTCTCCATAAAAAAGAAACAAAAATGTGTATTACTACTTCTACATTGACATAAGTAGTTGTGACTAGTTGCATTCTGACTGTAAAATAAGTGCACACAGGATTTCAATGGGACCTCCCCCTCCACAAACACTACCGGTATTCACTTTAAGCGAGTGATCAGCACATGCGCAGACTGTTCTAAAAGTACGAAGACAAACAGAATACGTTTTGTTTTAATATATTCAGAAAAGATATTGAAATCTATTACAATAGTTGTTCATGTATGTAAATCACACATGAAACTGATTCTTTCATCCACCACAGCATATATTTATTATTTTGTTCATGTTATATTCTATAATATCAATATCTGTTTACCATAGAACTTTATATTTCTGTGCCCACCTATACATTGCAAAGTCAGTAGCGCACGAGACATACGCCTCTCCCTTCACCCCTCTCCGCTCGCTTGTAAACAATGTGCTAATAGTGAAAGGTAACTTTAACCCAAGTCCAAATCTTAGACATTGTCTTTTATCATAAAATACGATAGCTATTTATGAAAATATCTGAAATGTTGCACTCGAGGACTTTCTAAGAGATTGCTCTTATATCACTTCTGATTAATTCAGAAAAAATGTCACTTATTTGTATGTATAAGAAGAATACGGTAAAGCAATAACTGGCTTTAAATGTCCTTTTTTTCACACATCAACACATAAATTGCAGCAAAAAAGAAGAAAACAAAAACGAATAGCGATTTGAAGTTGGGAAAAGTATAACGGCTCTGAAAATTTAACTCAATAACAAAGAATATCTTGGAAATAGCACCAAAGCACTTTCACGTTACAAAATGTAATGCTCAATATTTACATTTTTTACTTTTTTCTTTTGTATAATAAGAATTTTTCTCTCCAATAGCTACAAAAGCTACTCAAAACAAAGAGGTCTTCAAAGCTATTCCCAGAAAATTCAAGATATAAAAATAGGTTGAACACGTTGTATTTTCATAAAAATCGTGGAGCCATTTTTAAGAAAACAAAAATAATTAACTTTTCTATTATTAAAGAGCCTCTATCCAAGATAAGCATTAACAAAAATGGTTTGATTGCATATTATTTCAAGAGGAATAAGAAAATACAATAAGCTAAAGCAATAGTCAAATCTTTTCAAAGGAGATCGCTGTGTGATGATTTTGAGATGCCGTTATCTTTGCTTGGTCAGGAGAAAGAAAATGAATAACGATTTTTCATTTGAGAAACATTTAAGAATTATAAAATTGAAACCAATTACAAGAAATGTCTGAAAAACAGACATTTTCACAACAAAATTGTATATAATATAAACTGTGTGTTTTAACGGGATTTGCATTTTTGTGTAGCAAGTTTCTTTTTGTTTTGTTTTTTTGTTGTTTTTTCTATCCTTGAAGTTTACCATTTATACAAAATACTTCCAGAATGATAAGAACTTCAGAGATTATTTTCAGAAAATTTAAGGTATACATTTTTTGGAGAGATGAAAATATTTTAAACGTATAATATTTTTCTAAACATGTTCCATGTAAAGCGTAGTTTATGTTGGGAGGATTTTCTTGAACATCTTCGTGTTATGCTTGAAAGAGGCTGAACTTAAATACCAAGTTTAGTATTTAATGGGCTTTACGTTTTTGAGCTATGCTGTCACGTGCACACACGGAACTGCTTTCTAGTGAAATCTCGACATCAAATTTTAGGATGGAATAAAATACCTTCTCTATCTATGTACGTAGTATAATGTGGTAAAGCTAGAAATGCTTCCCTTTTATTCAGAGGGCTCTCAAAAGCATGTATTTTGATCATATTCCGACATGATAACAATTATAAAAATATATAGGTAACATGCTTTTCTAACGTAAATAAATAATATAAGAAAAGGTTTTGTCGATATTTGCTTGCCAAGTTTTATGCCTTTTATGCCTTTTATTCCTTTGCTCATAAGTCGGTCTGCGTGGCTCAGTTAGTTAGACACTGGCCTACTGATTCCAAGGTACCGCGTTCAAACCCGGCCCATATCGATTGCTTTTAAGTGTGCTTAAAGTGTGTCAGTATATTTACTGCCATGTTGAAGAACCCCGTCCCGTTAGCAAGCAAAATAAATTTTAATTATAATTTGTTGCATAAAAATTGGAAATTTGTTGGCCACGTAACATCCTGTGAGCGACTGCCGGCTGTGCGAGGGGTCCTGGGTTCGATTTCCACTGAGGATGGGAAAAGTTTTCTTTCCCTATTTTCCCCAGAGTCTGGAAATAAGAATGAAAATGAGATTGCGTGAGTGATATAGTTGAATGAAATTTCAGCAGTCCAGTGAAACTGTATAGAGTTTAAACCATTGCCGAAAGGCAATGTGTTTCAAAGGCCGGCGATATGTCCATTGCAGTCAAGGCGGAGTGTAAACTAAATAATAAAAAGAATAATTTACATCACTGGGCCTAATTGCAATAATATCAGCTGAGAGTAATATTTCATCCACCACGAAGTTGTTATAAAATATTCGACTTGCTTTGCTCAAGTTTCAAGGAAAGGAAAAAGAAAATAACCAACTCCGCTACGGAGAAACAAAATATTTTGTTACTTCCTCCTTATGTAAACTGAAAACAATTTCTGGAGCATTTAACAAAAGACAGGTGCAATGTAATTGCTAGGGTAACAAAATGAAGTGCTCATTGTGAACAAAGAGCAGGAAAGGTAAAGTTTAGGGACGATGGCCAGTTTATAAGCTAAACATGAACTTTTCAAATGAAACATCTTCAGATGTTAGATTGTGTGATCTTCATGTATATTGCTATGTTTTAATTTTTAAGCTGCAAAGAAGCAGAGATAAAGGGCTCGTTCTGCATTTTCCTGCATTCTGGTTATGCTTGTCTCTTTAATTTTGTTACATATTTATATCATTTTAATAAAAAGCATAAATGGATAAAACCAGATCTAATTATTTTAAGAGCCAGTGTCTGTGTTTCTTGTATGTATATCCATACTAGATAGTAGAAGAAATTCATCAGAATGCGTAAAATAAGATGTGTGATGATTCCAAACTTAAGTCAGATGTGTAAAATGTCAGATGTTTGTACAAAGAAAGTATATATTATAAAAATACTGTGAGTCTAAATGTTTAATATTTTATTTCACATTTCCTAATTTCCTTTATTTCCAGTTTAACATAATTTTCAAAATACAATATTTCAATTACAAGTAAGCTTATATTTTTTTTTTTTTCCTAACAGAAAACTCCAAACAAAAGACACTAACTGTGATAAACACAACAATCATAAATTGAGACCTATTATTTTAGGTGATACTGTGTATCTAGTATGATTAATTGATGAGAACGAAAGAATTTTTCATAAAATTTTTTTATTAAGACATCAAATAATGGTCCAATAATCGTAGAAAGTGATTAAATTGTTATAATCGTACATATTACAGGATTTAATGTATTAACACATAATAAAACAACTGAAATGTTTTTTCTGTTAATTTTCGATTTCAAGTGAAGAACTTATAAGTGCTGTGTGTGTGTGTGTGTGTGTGTGTGTGTGTGTGTGTGTGTGTGTAAACTAAGTCCATAATAAAGTTGAAGTACTATGTATAAAATGGGCTATGAATATGACAATTTGCTGTTTTCTATATTGAAATCTCCAAAAACAAAATATTGTTTACTTTTTTAACATCTCTGTACTATTCAAAATAATTCCTTGTTCAACATTTGTTTTACACATTCTATCTTTTTCCATCATAGTAAGGTGTTAAAAACTTTAGCACATACTAATAAAAGGTTACCGTTAATTTCCCATAACGAAACAGTTAATACTAAGAGCATGTCTTTGTGAGGGGGGGGTGTGTGAATGGATGAGTGTTAAGTTACTCTTCATACTATAATGGTGCAAACAATTTTGTGAAACTTCGTGCAAAACGAAGCAAAGGATTTTTTTTTTTTTTTTTTTTTTTTTGATGCTCTTAAAATGTTTATCTGGTAAAACTGTACTGCTTCTGACAAAAATTAAACACATGTAAAAAAAAGTTTACCTTTCATCCTTGGGTTACTAAAATATTTGAAAACATTTTTAGAAAATGTAACAGTCCTAGCTACTATATAACAACAATAATCAACTGAACTCTGTATTTAGTTTTTGGTATTTTATCAGTATATTTAGACTACTTGCAATGTGAAAAAATTACATAGTCAAGACAAAATAAGTATCACACACTCATGAAAAATACACAAAAAACAAATTGATAAGTCCGCACATTTTTGGCAAGAAAATCACGAAATTCACTGACACGTCAGTTTATTAAAATCAGAGAGAATCTCATTTCTTTTTTACTACCTAGATTGTTTCGAAACGACATCGAACGAATATAATAGTTTTATAGTTTATATTTAAACTAGTCCGAAGTTTGATGTCGCAACTTCGAAACTCTTATAGGCATGATTTATGTAACATTGGAAATAGCATCATATTGCGATTAGGTAGTACACGAATTACTAGTGTGTGATACGCACATACACCTTACAGAGGGCGTGCTTGGCAAGCGTGATGAAAGCAAAGGTTTATTCTTGTTCTTATCGGCAAATCTGTTCTAGCTTTCAGGTAAAGGGGCAAAGGGCAGTTATCTACTAAAAATACTACTTCGAGTTTAAAGGCTGCTTTTGAATGCAAAACATACATGTCTTTCTCTACCTCAATCATCTTACTTTTTATCCTAATCATTTTGTAATTATTTTAATAGTAAATTCTTAAAAACTTACTGTAAATATCATAAAAACTTGCTGATAAATATAAAAATTTTAATTTAGTATTCCGAGTTAAAGATAGTAAAACAAAGTTTACTTGTTGCAAAGAGGATTTGTATTTGTTTAAATTTCTCTACAAGGTTTGTTAGTATTCTTACCTCTCTTGCCTTTAACAATTCATTACCTCCATCCTCAAGATCACTAGCGTTAAATTGCCTCTAAAAGATAGTGTTAGAGTAGTATGTATCCCAGTTTCTTTTTGCAGCCATTTTCTTTCATTCTTTATCATGTCCTCCATTGTACTTTGGAAGAATAAACAAATTACTAAAAGTAGGTATACCAGACTCCTTTTCGGGGTTTCGAAAGATGAATCTCGTAATGTTTGTTAGCCACTGTGTAGCATGTCGGTATAGCACGCGACTCGGTGCTTCTCATTCTACTTGGTTACCGCCAGGGATAACTTTGTTCCTGGACAACTTCCTAATTCAAGCTGACCATGCGACATTTTGTTGACGTGAATTTTGAGTTGAAAATATTATATTTTCGTATCAATAGATCTTAGCAAAACCACCCACATCTTGGTTCGGTTTCGTTTCGAAACATCTAGTATCACCCTGCTATTCATTTTTCTATTATGTTTATTAACGTATCTCTGATTATTGATTATGGGTATGTGTTCTAAAAAATGTCGGCAAAGTCAAAAAAATTTTAGTTATTCGTTTCGAAGCAATTCACATTCTTCTGGAAGTATTTCTGTGGCCATATTTTCACAGTGTTAAACAAGTGTTTAAACGTGTTTTCAAAGACAATTTACTTCCAGCAATCCTTAAACACTGGTATGTACTCCACACAAAAATGCTATGCCCAAATTTCACCCGAAATACTTGTTTTGAGTCCACTTGAATTCAAAAACAGTTTTAGAAAAATGACCGTGTGCGTGTGTAAGTGTCTGTCTGTTTGAGACAGTATTGGTCAAGAACGAAAAGTCCGTTAAATACTAAATTTGGTATTTAAGTTCAGTATCTTCCAAGGATGCGATAAGAAAATCCTTTCACACCGAATTATCCCTTATATGGAACAGGTTTCGAAAATTTTGAATTTCTCAAAAATGACACAAACGACTTTGATTACAATACTGTAGGTTTAAAATATTTTCATGACAAATAAAATGTATATTTCTATCTTCAGTAAATAGCCTCTGAAGACCTCTTAATTCTGGCTTTTATGAAACTTTTTTTTTTTTTTTTACTTTTTTTTTTTTTAAACAGTAACGGAGTCTGATCAGGACTCCGGTACTGTAACCCTATTTACATTTCCCCCCGTAGGTTTTACTGATTACTGGTTTACTGGTTTTACTGTTTCTTTTACAAACATGTACACATTGCACAAACATATAACATCCATGCCCAAGGCGGGACTCGAACCCACGATCCCCTGCCCACGAAGCACCAAAGCGAGACGCTTTAGCGAGCGTGGCCATTGGGACCGGCAAAAAAAACTGGTAAACGTAAGATATAGATAAAAATTTACTACAGAAAAAATATATATCTTGTTAAAATATATAATTTATGTCATATGCATGTTTTACAGAGTTAACCGTTTCCAAAATATAGAAGTCATTTTTCGTTTCATATCTCTTTTGATTTACTCCAAGCAATGCAAACGGAAGAATTTCAATTGTTTCATATAGCGACAGCTTTTAAGAGATTTGAATATCGCGTTAGCGTAGTTTTTTATCATTTATTTTATGGACACTGTTTAAGCGCTATGGTTCTCAGCCTCCCATCTCAGAGGCCTCTCTATCAGGGTCGACGTTCTTTTACGTGCCGTAAATCTACAACACGGAACCAACGGCCTTACTTTCCTTCGAAGGAAGCCACACCCGAGAAAAAAAAAACCCATCGCCCTCCGTGACCTTGGGAACCAGAAGCTAGCATGTTACCTCTAGATCATGGAGGATGACAATGGCCTACTGTATTTTCATATTTCCCTTCTACTTCAAGAAACAAGACAATTTCTGCTAATGTTTATCTCAATCAGCATGATGCAGATAAATGAATAATGATTTGTAAAAATCTGATGTGTTCCATTCACATGACTTTCTCTACATCATGTAACAAATTGTTAAAAAGCATACTCTTCCATCTACTTTATAATAATCGAGTTAAATATTAGCAGAAATTGTCTTAATTGCTTGCTTCCTTGTAAGTAGAAGGAAAATAAGGGAGTACATTAGGCTAAAACAAATGTCAAATCTTTTAAAACCTGGTTGCCATGTGGTTGAAATTCGTTTCTATGCAGGACCAGGAGTTTACATATTTCCTTGTGAGAAAAGTTCAAGTATTTTGAATCTGAAATATAACAAGGAATATCTCAGAAATTGTCAACTACTCGAAAAAAGACGCATATGGCATAAATTGTGTTTTTTAACGCGATCTGCATTTTTATGTAGTAAGTTTTTGTCTATGTCTTACGGTTTACCAGTTATGTAAAATTCAATAAAAATCAACCAGAATAAAGAGGTCTTTAGTGGATTATTCCCAGAAAATTTAAGATATACATTTTATTTGGCATGTAATTATCTTAAATATAGGAGATATTAATCAACATTGTTAGGGCCATTTTTTGAGAAAATTAAAATTTTCGAAATTTGTTCCCTGTAAACGGTAATTTGGGGTGAGGGGATTTTTCTCAAAATCTTCGTGTTGAATCCCTTGAAAATACTAAACTTAAATACTAAGTTTGTTATTTTATCGATTTTTTGTTTTTGAGTTATCGTGTTCACGAGGATTTTTTTTCTAAAAGTGTTTTTATTTTTTTTTTTTGTTACAGGGGGCCCTAAAATCTATATTTCCAGCGAAATCTCGGTATCGAATTTTGGGTAGAATGCAATACCTTCTCTATAAACTTTGTACATAGTACGTGTAGAGAAAGTAAGAATAGTTTATTTGTAGAACAGGTAGAGAAGCCATGTGAATGGAGCACATCAAGATTTTATTATTTAACACAACTAAGCAACTCGAAATGATGAAAAAGTAGATATCATTTTCTTAATGACGCGTTGGTATTTGAAAGAGCCGCCACTGATCTTGGTTTAGAACAATGGGAGCGGCTTGGCGAGAGAGAACAGAACAACTCGCGGTAATTAAATTAATGGTGGTGTTTGTAGAGGAGGGGTACAGTGACTAAGCGGAACAGAGGTGTCGATCACAATGGACTTAATGACGATCCACTGGTGTGGTTGTCTTACATGCCGCATTATTTACCCGCACTGTCGGAATTCCTGCGACTTTTATTCATATAAGCCGCGTGAGCCAATTTCCAAGGTAATTTCATTTAAATGCAAGGGGAATGTTGCGTCGAAATTTTCCAATGAGTGTGCAGTTTTACTTTCTCTACACGTAATATGTACACATTGAATAGAAAAGGATTGTGTTGCACACAAAAATTCGATATTGAAACTTCACCAGAAATGCTTGTTTTATGTCCCCCTGAATCCAAAAAAAAAGCATTTTTAGAAAAAGGTCCATATGTGTTTCTGAGGACAGCACACCTCAAAAACGAAAAGACCGTTAAATACCGAACTTGGTATTTAAGTTTGGTATCTTCCAAGGATGCGACACGAAGATTTTCAAGAAAATCCCCCCACCGCAAACTACCCTTCATAAGGAACTTTTTCGAAAATTTTGATTTTCTCAAAAATGGCTCTAACAATTTTGAGTCAAATATCGTATATTAAATATATTTACAGGACAAATGATATGTATATCTTGAAATTTCTGGGAATAGCCTATGAAGACTACTTTATTCTGGATGAATTTTACGGAATTTTGCGTAACTGCTAAACCGTAAGAGATAGCCAAAACTTACTACACAAAAAATTGAGATCTCGTCAAAACACACAATTTATGTCCTTTACGTTTTTGTTGTGAAGGCAGCCGTTTCCGAGATATTCCTGTTTATTGGTTTCATTTTTGAAGTACTTATACTTTTCTCAGACAGAAAGTGTCCGTTTTTCTTTTGTTCTACTCCTGGCCAAGCAAAGAGCGATTTGCAATGACAATCGCAAAAGGATACCTTTTAAAACATTTGACTATCACTTTATTCTAGTGCATTGCCTTAATTCCCTTCTACTTATAAGGAACTAAGTAATAAGAACATTCTGTTAATGTTTATCTCCATTAGCATTGTGTAGAAAGAAGAATAATCTGTTGTAGGTTTGTAGAGCGGCTAGAGAAAGTCATGTGATGTAACAGGTTTTTACTTTCTGTGGCACGTATGTACATAGTAGACAGAGAAGGTATTTTATTCCACCCAAAAATTCGATACCGAGATTTCACCATCCCTGATTCAAAAAACAAAAAAACAAAAAAAACATATTCGGAAGAAGGTCCGCATTTGTTCCCGTTTATCTGTGAAGACGATAACTCAAAAAGCTGATATTTTCCATTCACATGACTCTCTACATCTCTGTAACAAATTACTCTTAAAAAGCTTGTTCTATGTACTTCATGCCAATCCAGATAAACACGATCAGAATTGAACTTATTACTTGCCTCCTTGTAAGTAGAAGGGAAATGGGTGAGTACACTAGGATAAAACGAGAGTCAAATCATTTTAAAGCTGTTTGTAATGGGATTAAAATGTGTTTCTTTGCATGGCCAGGAGTTAACAGTTCATGTATGAGAAAAGTTCAAGTATTTTAAAACAGAAACCAATAATCGGGAATATCTCGCAAATTGTGAACTGCACGAAAACAAAAATGTATATGACATAAATTATGTGTTTTAACGAGATCTTCATTTTTTGTGCAATAAATGATTGTCTGTCTCTTACGGTTTACCATTTATAAAGTCATCCAGTATGAAGAGGTCTTCCAAGATATTCCCAGAAAATTCAAGATATACATTTTATTTGTCATGCAAATGTCTTTAATATGCGGTATTTTATTCAAAACGTTAGATCTGATTTTTGAGAAAATCAAAATTTTTGAACGGTTTTCCACATAAATGGTGGTTGGGGGAGGGGGGTTCCTGAAAATCGGTGCTGTATCCTTGGAAGATAATGAACTTAAATATCCAGTTTGGTATTCAACGGACTTTCCATTTTAAAGCTATGCTCCCCATAGACACACGGACATGTTTCTAAAACAATATTTTAGATTCAGGGGTTCTCAAAACATATATTTCCGGTGAAAACTCTGTATATAATTTTTAGGTGGAATACAATACTTGCTCTGTACATCATGTACATAGTAGGTAAAGCAAAAACGGAAAGTCGGTAAAATACTTTTTTTTTTCTTAACGTACTTTAACCTGACTGGTCATATCGGACGATGAATGAAATTGGTGTAACGATGCTTAAATGATCTTGGGGTCCATGAAGTTTCAAGTTACTTGACATTCGTCTTCTCAGAATAAGGGTAAACCTTGAAAAAACCTTATCCGGGTAACTCAATCTAAGTGAGATTCGAATTACGACCGGTTGAATGTGAGGCACACACGCTAACCCCACACTACGCAGGCGGCTTATATCAAACTTGGTATTTTCATTTAGTATCTTCCAAGCATATGATAAGAAGATTCCAAGGAAACCACCCCCCCATACACCAACATTTTGATTTTCTCAAAAATGCCTCTAACGATTTTGATCAAAATACCGTCAAGTTATTTATATGGCAAATAAAACACATATCTTGCATTTTCAGTGAACAACCTCTGAAGACTTCTTCATTCTGAACGACTTTTGCTTAACTGATGTAACACAAGAGATAGACAAATACAAAAATGTAAATGTAACCATAATTTAAGTCGTGTACATGTTTTAGGTAGAGTTGACATTTCCAGATATTTGTCTTACTCCATCTAAAATTCGTTATCGACATTTCACTGCAAATATATATTTTGGGATTCCTATATTAAATTAACATTTTAGAAGTAGGCTCTATGTAGTGTGTGTGTGTGTGTGTGTGTGTGTGTGTGTGTGTGTGTGTGTGTGAAGAGCATGACTCAAAAAATGAAAAGTCCGTTTCACACCTACTAGAACGAAACACGAATGTTTTTAAGAAAATGCTCTATGCCAAATTACACTTTACACTTTTTGAAAATGCTATTTTCACAAAAATAGCGATTTTAGATAAAATATATTTTAAGTTATCTTTATGTAATTTGAAATATATCTTTAATATTCTGAAAAGAGTCTGAAGCTCTCTTAGTTTTACATAACTGGTAAGTACGCCTAAAAATTAGTCAAAATGTTACAATACAAAAAAAAATATATTTCGTTAAGGCAACCAATTTATGTCAAATACACTTATAGTTTGCCATTTCCAAGATATTCCCTGTTATTGGTTTAAACTTGATTTGACTACTGCTTGTATTCTCTATTCTCTTAGTAACATGAAAAGATATGTAATAAGACCATTCCTGCAAATTTTTATCTCGATTAATAAATAGAAAGAAAATAAAATAGAAGAAGAGCTCTCTAATTTTTAGCTGTTTCACAAGTTCATTTTGCTTAACATTGGTCAACAAAGCAATACCACAATGTCATGAAACAGATAAATATATTTATGCAACTCTGCTGTAAATCTGAAATTAGGTATATCTTTACAATATAATTTCAGGTTTACAAACATAAAATGTAAATTAATTATAGAATAATTATTCATTCTAGTTTCCATACGCCAAAGCCGAACAATGTTCAAATATGGAAGATTTACCTTATAGCAAAATGCAATAATATGAAACTTCTGTTAAAAAACCATTAACATTAATAAAATAAAATGCGTTATATTGGATGAGATGCTAGCTCCATTTCAGCCAAAATCACAAAACAATGGTTTACCATTAATATACGAAGATTGGCTGATAAGTACCGGGCCTTTCAATGAAAACAGAATTTATTTATGTATTTATTTATTTATGTTTATTTCTCAACATAATCTCCAGAAAGTCTAATATATTTGTCATATCGGTGTTCTAATTTAATTAAACCATCTCTCTAGTGCAATTTGTCAAGGTCCTCAAAATAGCTGTTTACCGCTTCATGTACTCCTCGTTACTATGAAGTCTTCATCCTTCAAGACATTTTTGAGGTTTAGGAACAGGTGGTAGTCGCTGAGCGCAAGATCTGGCGAATAGGGTGGATGTTCAAGTAATTTCAACTTTAATTCGCAAATGTTTCCCATTGCAATGGCTGAACGATGAGGCGGAGCATTGTCGTGATGAAACAAGATTTTTTTTTTTTTTTTTGCCAAATGAGGTGTTTTTCTTTTCACCTCATCACTCAAACGTTGCAGTAAGCTTGCGTAGTAGTCACCAGTGATACTTTTACCCTTTTCCAAGTAATAAAAAAAATAATTCCCTGTACATCACAGAAAACACTCGCCATAACCTTGTTAGCTGACAAAATTGACTCTGCCTTTTTTGGAGTTGGTTCACCTGGCGCAATCCACCATTTTGACCGTTATTTACTTTTTGGAATGTAGTAATGTATCCAAGTTTCATCCATGGTAATAAGCTGCCTCAAAAATTCATTGGGATGTTTATGTAGAGCTCCACATTCTTAACAGAAACAGTTTTTCTTTGCAACTTTTGATCAGGTGTCAACAAGCGCGGCACTCATCTTGCACAGACCTTATGAAAGCCCAAAACACTACTTAAAATATTACCTGCAGGTCCTTTTGATATGTTTACAGCCTCTGATATCTCAAACAACTTTAATCTGCGGTCTTCCAGTACTAAATAATGTATTTTTTCAATGATCTCTGGAGTTGCCGCTTCTACAGAGCGTCCAGAGCGAGGCTCATCACTTGTGCTCGTACGTCCCATTTTAAAGTCTACAACCCACCTTTAAATCATTGAATATGAAGGGGCAGTTCAATGTACTTACCATTTCCTCCTTGATTTATTTAGGCGTTAAGCCTTTCAAATGGAGGTATTTAATCACTGCTCGTTTTTCCAAATCCACTTTCGTGAAAACTCTAAAGTAGTCTTGTTTAAAATGCTGTCATTCGAAAACTAAAAAGCTGACCTGTAACTATGCATACAAGCTAGTCTAGAGTTAAACTATACGATGCTACTATCTAACTGGCCCATTGGCGCCATATCTATGTGAGACCCGGGACATATCAGCCGACCCTAGTACACAGGAATGTTATCGCACTCTAATCAGAGTTTTTCAGATCTTTTCAACCTCAAACACTTCCAAATATATGTTCATTTCCTTGCTACTAGAATTCTTAGTTTCGCCCGTTTTGTTGCGTAAGCAGTAGAGATGCATGCATGCCTGCCTGCTATTTCATTCTTACTCCCTGTGTTTTTTACTTTCTTCACTCTCTTTATCTCCCCTGCCAAACGATTTCCGATTTTATTTTCCTTTGGCACAATCAGTGCAGCATAAAGGCGATGTGGTATTCTAAAACCAGTAATAAATCTAGCAATCTGTGGTTTGAACTCCGGAATGATCATTTATCCACAATGAAGCCTATGAAGCTGAAAAGGTTGTACCTGCAGAATTGCTACTGCTTTTAACAAAAGGCATGCCGAGGTAAACGTAAGTCACGGACAACATAGATGTAGTACGTAAATTTAAAAAATATGTATCTATGAGCTATGACATTATAATATAATTCAACAACCTAGCAAACTAGATGAAATTTCGCAGACTGAAATATTAGATCATTTCGTATTGAACACACCATGTCCATTCCAAAAGTGTCTGCTGGAACAAACATTTCGGTTGGTTCCATATATAAAGTGGTAAAAATAAACAAATGTTATCCCTACAAAATGCAGATTCACCACTAGCTCAGCGAAGACGACTTCCATAGAACAGTATAATTTGTGAACAGATGTTCTTGAAGAGTTGAAAATGATCCAAATTTGACGTACCTAATATTTGTTTTAGTAATGAAGTGACATATTTCTTAAATGGGTTTCTCAACAATTGCAGTTGCTGGGACAATGAAAATCCTCACGTGTTTCGTGAGGATAATACACAATTGCCGTAAAAGATTAATGTGAGGGTTAGAATTTGGGGGATGATACTGTTGGACCGATTTTCATTGAAGAAAACCTGACTGCAGAATTGCATCTGAACATTCTAGAAAATGTAATTCATTCACTTATTGCACAGTTGCTAGAAATCCAAGTGTGTGGATTGTTGGAGTGCTGTTGGAGAGAAAAAATTTGCATTTTCAACAGGACGAGACTCCCCCACACTATTGATTATTCGTACAACAATGACGATAGAACATTTTCAGGAAAATAAACTGGTAGGATAGGTGCTGTAGAATGAACAGTAAAATCTTCAGGGCTGACACCGGTTGACTTCTTCCTATGGAGTTATTTGAAATAAGTTCTTTAAATTTCTCCGCCTGAGAATTTTGAAATAGCAAAATCCAAGAATGTATCCGCATTAGTAATGAAACACACTAGAAAGTTCGTGAGGAGTCCAAAATAGATTGTGTTACTATTTTGTTTACAATGGAGCACATTTTGAAATTTAATTTAGTTCAAAATAATTGTGTTTCTTGTTAGGTTGCAAGCCAAAAGATGTAAAATAAATGGATGAGATGAATAAACAATTGAATACTCTTTCATGTTTAAATATATATATATATATATATATATATATATTAACTGCAGCTGTTCTTAACGCCCCATTTTATGTATATTAGGCGTGAAAGATAGCTTAATTTTGTTCAGAGGCCTTTTTATCAGTCATGAGGTTCTTTTACGTGCTGTAAATCTACGACACGGGACCAATGGCTTTACTTCCTTCCCTAAGGAAGCCATGCTAAGGATTTTGACGTCGGAAAAAAGTCCATCAACCTCCGCCGGGTTTGAATCTGCGACCTTGGGAACCAGAGGCTAGTATGTTACCCCTAGTGTCTGGGGGTGAAGGGGTGAAACCTAAAATGCAATTAAATCGCTTTAAGCTTCCCCTCAACATTTAAGTTGACGACTTTTTTGTTTAAATAAAGTATTATTTATACTGGGAAGTTTATAAAATGAAAGCCTGTATATTAATGCATTAAACTCCCGCCATAAGGAGGCTGCCATAGTAACAGAGTACAAAAATTAAATAACATTGCTGAACATTAACGTTTATCAATAAGAATAAAATATATCAAATATGTATATATGCAAATTAATTATGTCTTGTTGACTAGTAAGCCATAAAGCTAGCTCCGAAGCATAGCTACGGCACCCCATATTGCTGTGATGCTAAGTTCTATTGAGTATTACAATTTAACGACATGTTGAGGAGTTGTACACCGGCCATCACTTAATACGCCGAAACGAAATGTCTTCCGGTTTATATCTGTCTTCATAATATGTCACGTTTGGCAAATAAAAAAGATTAATTTCTATCGATTCATCGTGCTGCCCACTGTGGAAATAAAAGTGTACTGTATATACGTGATAGTCAGAAGGTAATTATATCTACACAACACGTGTATTGCTCTTATCAGTGACATGGCCGAAAACTTCTTAAAAAAATCATGATTTCGTAGTGAGTTGGTGATGATACAGGAATTGAATGATGATAATTTCGGGACATATAGACATATCTAATAACATGACTACACAAAAACCAAAACTTCATTTTTTACCGTTTAGTTTCCCGTTAAACAATGATGTTCCTTTTTACTTTCACTGCATGTACTATGTTCAACAGAGATAAAGTATTGCATTTCACCCAAAAATTCGATGTTCAGCGTTCACCGGAAATATGTTTTCAGGTACTCTGAGGCCGAAAAAAAAGTAGTTAAATACCAAACTTTATATTTAAACTCAGCGATGAGCGATACGATGCGATACGAAATTTTTTAGAACATCTCCCAAATGGAACTACCCTTTTGGAAAATTTCGAAAATTTTAATTTTATAAAAATGTTGATTCAAAAATTTGGGCTCTAAAGATTTTGATTAAAATACCGAATGTTAAAGACAATGTATGAATGTATGAGAAATAACATGTATATATCTAGAATGTTCTTTGATCCTCTGAAGTCATCGTCACTCAGAATGCTTTTCCCTACCTTGTAAACTGTAAACAATGAGATAAAAGCATATTTTTTTTTTTTTTTTGTAGTATAACGTCCTTTAACCTTCGTTGGTCATATCGGACGATGAATGAAATTGGTGAAATGAAGTTCAAATGATCTCGGGGTCCATGGAGCTCAAAGTTACTTGGCATTCGTATTCTCAGGATAAGGGAAAACCCCGAAAAAAAAACCTTAACCGGAAACTCACCCTAAGCGAGATTCGATCTCACGACCTTTTGAATGTGAGGCAGACACGCTACCTTCACACTATCCAGGCGGGCCACAAAAGCTTTCTAAACAAAAATTTAGTTCTCGTTTAAATAGACAATATATGCTATAGGTATACAGCATTTTGGCTGAGCTAACCATTTCCGAGATATTCCCTGTTATTGGTTTCAACCTCAAATAGGAAATCCTCGTTCGTTTCATATCTCTTTTTACTGTTGATCATGGAAAGAGAACTAAATTTCAATGTCAGTCACACAACTATAGTTTTTTAAAAGATTTGAATAGTTTATTCCCTTATTTCCCTTCTACTTGCAAGGAAGCAAATAATATGACCATTTCTGCTAAGGTTAATCTCGATTAACACGATGTAAATAAAACAAATCTTTTGTGACAACTTTTGTTTAGTTTTAGTTGTTTTTTTTTAGATAGAGAAAGTCATATGAATGGAACACATAAGTCTTTTTGTAATTTAAAAGGTTCAAACCGCAGAGGCGAGTAGTAATACAAGTTGGATATAAATGAAGCAGCTGCGATTTGTTGAAGAAAAAGGTTTAGCTAACATAAGGAGGTGTGCCATTGAAGTTAAATATATAAGTCTTCTGCTTATAAAACACATACACACCCTATAAATTAATTCTAGATTCATCGCAAAGATCGTTTGAGGACAGGCTTGCATTACTCGATGCAGCAATAAATATCCAGTTTTATTAGCGCCAGGGGACTTAGAGGCGGAGTCCAACCTTTGGGCACGCCCAATCAACGGGCTTTCTTTCATAAACTAAATTGAAAATTTACCCTTGTTGATGTTGGCAACGCTGAGGGGCAATTATCTTGTTCTTTTTCACTGTTACAAAGACGAGAATCCTCCGCTTGACATGCCTTCGAAGGCGCAACAAAGAGCCGTTAATTTCTTAAAGAAAAGAAAACGATCATTAGCGGTGATGCGGTTCATGCCAACTTTGAGAGTTGATGTGGGTGTTTCGGCATTTGTAAGGGGTTAGGAAGGCGTGAAATATGCCTCTCGATGACTGGGAAAATCGGTGACAACGTCTTTTCCACATCATCTTTCCGAATAATTTTTTGTCCAGCTTTAACATTTTAGCTTTGTGGTTATATCGGCCTAACTACTGCTATTCTTTCTGCTATGTGGTGCAAGATGAATTTAGAGTACCAGAATTATTCCTTAATTCGTCTGTGTATGTATTCTTCTATCACTTATCAGCGTCAGATAAACAACATTATGTATTCCTCCTGAAAAAACTTTTCCATGTATAGGGTACTTTGGGAAGGGGAATGTTCTTGAAATCTTCGAGTCGCATCTTTGGAAGATATCTAACATAAGTACCAAATTTGGAATTTAATGGTCGTTTCGCTTTTGAGCTATGCCGTCCACACACACACACACACACACACAAGACCTTTTTTTTCTAAAAATGCTTTTTTTATACTCAGAGGCCCTCAAAATATATATTTCCGATGAAATCTCGACATCGAATTTTTGGTAAGATAACTTTACCTTCTCTAGCTACTATGTGCATTGTATGTGCATATGTGCTAGGGAAAGCAAAAATATTTATGTATTGCATTAACATGATTTTCTCTCATTATCCTAGGAACTGTTCTTGTAAATGCTTATTCTATTGTGTATTTATTGTTAATGCATATAAACATTCATTCTTTTAAGTAATAGAAGTTACACAATGGTCTGGTACTCCATTCACAAAAAAATATTTACTCACTAACTCCAAACTATAGGCCGGACTACACGCAAATTAGATAGAGATCACTTGGATAAATGTATAGGACACAAAGAACATAATCTACATGGTAAACAACACGACACGAACAGTTGGCAGGCTGAGAGCAGTCCGAGGAGTGTTCGACATGTTCCTATTCTTTTAGAGAATTTAATCACGTTCTGACGGGATTCCGGGGTTTGCAGGATAGCGGGTAAGAATGAGGTTGTGGAGTGACAGGAGGAGGCAAGTTTTGCTCCTAAAACAGAATAAGGTACACTTATAAGAAACCTCAACTCTGAGGACAAATAAAATCTAATGTGTTCCATTCACATGACTTTTTCAATCCGTTCTGCAAACAAACTAAAGATACAAAAAATACAACTTTAGCTACATCTTACTAATTGAGAAAAACATTTGCAAAAATGGCCTTATTACTCGCTTTCTTGCCGAAAGGAAATATGGCTAAAGCAGTAGCCATATCTTTTAAAATATGGTCACTTTATGAACAAATGAGGTTCGGGTCATTTTGAAAGACAGTAAACAAAAGCGAGCTATGAGAAAAGATAACCCCGTTTGTGAATAGTTACGTAGTTTAAACTTAAAACCAATAACAAGGGATATCTTGGAAACGGTCAATTCTATAACATAATGTATAAATTGTATGATTTAACGAGATCTAAAGTTTTTGTGCAGTTTTTGTCTATTTCTTGCGGTTTACTAGTTATGCAATATTCAGCAAAACTCAAACAGATGTATTCAAAAGCTATTCCCTGATAAATACATTTTATTTTTAAGTAAATATCCATAAATTACGGTATTTTAATAAAAATCGCTATAGTCATTTTTGAGAAAAACAAAATTTTCACGATGTTTCCCATGTAATGGGTTGTTTGAGGTGAGGAGATTTTCTAGAAAATATTTCTGTCGCATACTTGGAAGATAAACAAACACCAAGTTTGGTATTTGACTGCCTTTTAGTTTTTGAACTATACACACACTGACCTTTTTCTAAAAATGCTTTTTTTTTTTGGACTCAATACATAATTTCCGGTGAAATCTAGTATCGAATGTTTGGGTCGAATAAGGTATTCTCTATACACTATGCTCGCGAGAAAGTAATAAAGATTATAGATGATTCAAGATTACAGATTATCTAGTTTAGAGAATACTATAAAAACCTTTGGACTAATCCGAAGAGCTTACAAAGGACAGGAAGAGCAACAGAGTCTAAAATGGAAGTAGAAGAATAAGTGTTAATAACGGTGTTGCAATAAAGTAGAAACAATAACACATATATAGATAATATAAATACGGGACTGTTATGCCTAGAAACTTCCAAGAAAAGCTGTACATCAAACACTGGAAACATATGATTACCCCTGTTGCAAACTAAGTAAAATAATATCTATATTCAAAAATGGTAATAAAACTAAACCTGAAAATTACAGAGGGATCACACCACCCTGCGCAGCTTATAAAATGTATGCAAAGATTATAAACAATAGAGTAAAAAATATAAAGAAAACTGTTATCATAGGAATAACCAGGTTTCAGAAAAATGCTAAGCTGAAAGTCTTCTCCCTCAAACAAATATAGAACAGCGAAGAGTATTTAACCTGGAAACACAACTCCTCTTTATTATCTATAAAATGCATTTGAAAAAAGTATGTAGAATAAAATTCAGAGATATTTTAGAAAATAAAATTCACATTTAATAAATATTATTAAAAGTCTATATGGCGCAACAATGATAAAGTTTAGTCAACGAGAATCAGTAGTGATTACGAGGGGGTTAAACAATGTTTTCCAATGTCAACCATGCTATTTATTGTTAGTATACATTGGCGACATGACTAGAGCATGGAAAATAACAAACAAAAGAGGTCATTAATCTAAGAACATTATTACTATTAACACTGATTTATTTGATGATGCAGTTCTATTGGCAAACAATCTGGTGTGTTCTATTCTTTACTTCATCTAATCGAGAAAAAAATTAGCAGAAATAGTCTTATTACTTACTTCCTTGTTAGTAGAAGCGAAATAACAGAGTACCATAGATTAAAGTATTAGTCAAAAGCTGGTTGCTATGTGACTGAAGTTCCTTTGTATGGACACGAATTGACAAATTCCTGTATGAGAAAAGTATGTTTTTCAAAGCTGAAACCAAAAACAAGGAATATCTCAAAAAATATCAACTCCAAGAAAAAAAGTATATAACATAAATTGTGTGTTTTAGCGTGCTCTACAAGTTTTATGTTTTAAGTTTACGTCCATTTCTTACGATTTAGCAGTTATGCAAAATTCCGTAAAATTCATCCAGAATAAAGTAGTATTCACAGGCTATTCCCAGAAAATTCAAGATATACATTTTATTTTTCAGGTAAATATGTCTAATATACAATATTTTAATAAAAATCGTTAGAGCCATTTTTAAGAAAATTACAATTTTCGAAATGTTTTCCATATAAAGAGTAGTTGGGGTGGGGGTATTTTTTTGAAAAGCTTCGTGTCGCATCCATGGACGATACCAAACTTAAATACCAAGACAGACAAACACACGGACATTTTTCTAAATACTTTTTTTTGGGATTCAGGGGGTCCCAAAACATATATTTCCGGTGAAATCTCGGTATCGAATTTTTGGGTGCAATACAATACTTTCTCTATACACTATGTATATAGTACTATAGAGAAAGTGAAAAAGGAAAATGAACTCCAAAAAATCTGATGTGTACCATTCACATGACTTTCTCTACATCTCTGTAACAAATTATTGTTAAAAAGCTTATGCTTGTATACACTTCATGCTAATCGAGAAAAAATTAGCAGAAATAGTCTTATAACTTGCTTCCTTAAAAGTAGAAGCGAAATAAGGGAGTACCGTAGATTAAAGGGATAGTCAACATCTGGTTGCTATGTGACTGAAGTTTCTTGTATAGACAGGAGTACACAAATTCCTGTGTGAGAAAAGTTTGTTTTTTTAAAGTTGAAACCAAAAACAAGGAATATCTAAAAAAAATCAACTCCATGAAAAAAGGTATATAACAAATTGTGTGTTTTAACGTGCTCTACATCTTTTGTGTAGTAAGTTTTTATCTATCTCTTACAGTATAGGAGCTATGCAAAATTCCGTAAATTTCATCCAAAATAAAGTAAGCTTCAGAGGCTATTCCCAGAAAATTGAAGATATACATTTTATTTGTCATGAAAATACCTTTGATATACGATTTTTAATCAAAATCGTTACAGCCATTTTTAAGAAAATCAAAATTTTCGAAAAAAGTTCCATGTAAAGGGTAAATTGTGGTGGGGGATTTTTCTCAAGATCTTCGTGTCGTATCTCTGGAAGATACTAAACTTAAATACCAAGTTTGGTTTTTGAGCTATCCTGCCCACAGACACACACGGGCTTTTTTTGGATTCAAGGGGTCTCAAAACGTATATTTCCGGTGAAATCTCGGTATCGAATGTTTTGGTAACTATGTACATAGTACGTAGAGAGAAAGTGAAATTAGAACAACTGTAAAATATAGACGAGCTTAACACCACAATAACACAATACAAAGTAAAATGGAGACAACATTTAAACAGAATGACTAGCCAAAGGATACCAAAAGCAGCATTACTTTATTGGCCCAGGAAGACTAAAGAAAATGGGACAGAAAGGTCTTAGGAGTCAGAAAAGCCTGACAGCTCAAACCGTGCGTAAGAAAAAGACATTCAACACAACTTCACATATTTCGAGTAGATATAAGAATAACACAGTAAGCTAAAGCGATAGTCAAATCTTTAAAAGCCAGTCGTATGTGAACTGTTTGACATTAGCTCTCTTTGCATAAACACGGGGCAAACCATAATTATTTGCAATTGAGAAAAGTATAAAATATTTTAAAATGTAATCATAAACATAGAATATTTTGGCAATGTTAACTAGGTAAACAACATGATTTGTCTTTTACAAGATCTACATTTTATCTAAGCTCTCGTCTCTTTTGCAGTTTACCAGTATACAAAAGCCATTCAGAATAAACAGGACTTCAGAGGATATTCCGAGAAAATTCACATATCAATTTTATTTATGACGAAAATATCTTAAAACATATTGTAATCAAAAACGTTGTAGCTATTTTCGAAAATATTAAAATTATTATTTTCTTCAAAATCACCGTACAAAATACTTTACTTGGTATTTAAAAGAACTCTTCGTTTTTGAATCATGCTTATCATAAATACATGTCTCGCACACTCTTCTAATAATACTTTCTTTTTTGAGATTCAAGTGGCCTTAAAACATGTATTTCCTGTGAAATCCTCGACATTAAAGTTTTGGGTGAAATACAATACTTAAAACTTATAATAGGTATGTAGTACAGAAAATAATAAAAACGTGTATGTATGTGAACAAAATAATTAAAAAAATTTTACGTGTTCCATTCACATGACTTTCTCTAATCTCTGTTAGAAAGTATTGTTAAAAAACTTATGTTTCAATCTACTTCAAGACAATCAAGATACATTTTACTTTGGTTTGAATTATTCCCGGTCCCCCACATAGTCAAAGAGAGTGTGCACGTGCGCGTTTTGATTCTCTCTATTGCATGTTTGATTAAAGTAAGACGTTTCCATATTACAGATTTAAATAAAATCATTCGGTTGTAATTTGTGAATTTCATCTATACGACATAGTAAAATATATTATACATTATGAACTACTATCTCTACCCATGTTTTGAACTTTTTGTAAATAAATTTGCAACATTTATTACACAATTTTAAGAAAACTTTGCAAACTTGAGGTTTAGGCAGGACTGAAAATGTGTAAGCTACTAATAACTTTCAAAATGTAATTCTTTCAGTACTTTCTACAACCTTCTGTTTAGAATTTATCGTGTATCCCGGGTAAGGCACATACCAGGTCAAGAAATAAACTGAATATTCCACATCACTGTCCTATTCTCTTTTGTTCCAATTTAAATAAAATGGGTGATAGGATATTTCTCACCACTACTAGTTTTTCAGATAAACACTTGAAAGATTGATCTCAGTATTTCGATATTGTAGTCAATCTTTCGAAAAAGCTTCATTAGATAGATGATGTATACATACTAATAAATTGAGCTCAGTCCTTAAGCCTTCCTCTTTTTTCCCATGCAGATATAAATGATGGCTTGGAGCAAAACGTTGATTTGCTTTATTCCCACATCTGTAACTAACAAAACCGTGTGGCATGCCTTTTCTTCAACTAATTTGAAAACGGTGTATAAATATGGATCAATATCTAACGTATCATTTGTCTGCTTCGTGGTTCAGGAACTCGCTTGATGCTTTATTCAATTGAAAGTATCTGACTTGATAACCATATTTTGTGGTTGTTTGAGAGCAAATCCCCGCAAGGTATTTTACTCGTACAATACTCCTTTGGTACTAATCAACCCACTTCGTCCGCATACTGAATATACAATAAGAAAACAAGGGAAATGTAACCCTCCAACTTAGCTCAACGTCAAGCAGAGGCACAACATTCCCAGTTCTGATGTAATTATTAAATCAGCATTTTTTTTCCAAAAAGCCAAAACACACATTTAATTTACCATAAAAATATATTGAATATATGGTATTTTAATAAAAAAAAAAAAAGCAGATGCGTTCCATTCAAATAACTTTCACTAGCTGCTCCAAATACAAACTATTTTTATAAAAGACTATTCTTTTACCTTTTATCTCGTGCTAACCGAGATAGATATTAGTATACTTGGTCTTATTAATTGCCTCCTTTTAAGTATGAGGGAATACATTAGCTTAAAGTGATAGTCAAATCCTTTAAAAGCTCGTCGCAATGTAAAGCAAGATAAACATTTTATTTCTCACAGAAATATCTTAAACATGTTGTATTTTAATCAAAATCGTTAGAACCATTTTTGAGAAAACAACATTTTAGAAAATGTTCCAAGTAAAGGGAGTTTTGGGGGGGGGTGATTTTATTGAAAATCTTCGTGTCGAATCAACTTAAAATAAATCAAGTTTGGTGTTTAACCGGCCTTTTTTTTTAGTTATGCTGTTCAAGGACTCATCGACGCAAGCATGCACCTTTTTTTTAAAAAAAAATATTTTTTATTAAGGAGGCCCAAATTGCGTATTTCCAATGAAGTCTTGGAATTAAATGTTTGGATGGAGTGCAATACCTTTTCTACTTACTATGTACGTGGTAGAGAACGTAATAAAGTAAATAAAAATAATAATGTTCATTTGCCTTCATAGGTTATGTGCTAACAAAAGGAATTTCGAACAGTAAGTAACGTAAAATGTATTTACAAAAATCATGTTGTTCCATTCACATGACTTTCTCTACATCTCTGTAACAAATTATTGTTAATAAGCTTTTTCTTCTGTTCACTTTATGTTAATCGAGATAAACACTAGCAGAAATGGTCTTTTTACTTAGTTTCTTATAAGTAGAAGGACAATAAGGTAATACACTAGGATAAACCGACAGTCACATGTTTTAAAATGCAGTTGCTATGGGATTGAAATCTGTTCCATTGCGTGGAAAAGAGTTGAAACGTTCCTGTATGAGAAAAGTATTTTAAAATTGAAATTAATAACAAGGAATGTTTCGAAAACGGTGAACTCCAGGAAAAAATGTATATGACATAAATTGTCGGGCGTAAAAATCCTTAGTATGGCTTCCTTCGGAAGGGAAGTAAAGTCGTTGGTCCCGTGTCGTAGATTTACGGCACGTAAAGAAACCTCAAGACAGGCCTCTGAGCAAAAATTAAGTGGTCTTTCATGCCCATTTTAGAATGAGACCTGAGAACCACAGTAGTTAAAGACGCCAATAAATAAATTTAATTTAATTTTAATTTTTCTCTATACACTATGTACATAGTACGTGTAGAGAAGGTAAAGTTTGATTTTGGTGGTTATATTATACCTCCTGCTGTATATACGAATATTAATTCCTACTCTGAGGATTTATCTTTATGGCAATTAAATTCTGCAATTAAATTAGAAGTATACGTTTTTTTAAGCAAAGCAGGTATGAAAAAACAATTAAAATCTTTGATGATATTGATTGCTAACTTTTCCTCCCCAGATCGTAATTTACTTCTCTGTATTTATTCAGTCATATGTAGTATGTAGACATACAGGATAAACATTAAATGCTGACCTCGAAGGCCAATGCTTCACAGACCACATAAAAGTAAACAAATAATATAGGAATCGATATTCTAAATTGCAACCGTTCACTAATGTCAAATGAGGCAAGTACTAAGTTTCTTTATGCATGGATTTAAACGGTGGTATAATTTCACCCACCTACACAAAAGTAGCCTGTCTAACATTCCAGAGGTCCTGAGTAAGAATCGCGGTTATGATTAATTACCTAGATACGGCATTTTCCAATCATCAGCTGACGAATGTTTGTTAACTAAACTCTATGGACAGCGGCTCATTTCACATCAGAATGCAGAAAGCTGCAACTCCCATATGTCTTACTTGAACGTTCCACATTTTCAAATCTGTGTAAACGTTTGGTAATGTTGCGGTTCAACGCCATACAGGAGAGTCGAGCAGCATGCTTAGAAAATCGACGCCTGCTTGACGTACGCAATGTAAATGTCACGTATTTGCATCAATCCGCGACTGGAAACAGATGCACATTTAATAGCACATGGAACTGTGAAATTGCACAGATGACTCTCGGTAAAATACTATGGCTTACAATACAGCAATTTCTATGACATACATTGGTGTTTATGGATATTCACACTTATTCTGCAACTTCTGGTTACGCTAACGTTTAACGACTTGTTAAAGCTGCTAACCAGTTGCTACTGTTATGTGGTATTCTATACAGAATACAGAATTAACATATCAATTTGAAGTATGACGATATTTATACCCTTAGAGTAATAAAGATAACCTGCAATAACAATTTATATTTAGTTTAGATAAATGAATGTAATCATGTGAAATATTTAGCGTATGAGATTATAACGAAGTTTTCACTTGAAAATATCTGTACATATTCTATTCTTGTCATATGCCGTCCGAGCTACTGTTGCGTTCGTGCAAGAAGCTTGTCAAGAAACGTTGGTAATGCACAGAATAATGTAGAGAGCTTTTGTTGTTGCTGTTGTTAAAAGGCATGTGTCTTCGAGTTTCCCAACCTGAATATAGGAAAATCTAATGATTTTAAACGAGGAATAGTCTGTGCGTCAGTAACAGAACCAATCAGAATAATTAGGATGGCGGGTACTCACTGCTACATAAAACATGCCTATCCGTCAAAACTTATTGAGCTGTTATACGGAACTTGGATATGGAACCCATAATATTGATTCAGTAGGATGGCTGGTGCCAAACAAGAGATACCTATCCGTCAATATTTACTGAGTTGTTACACGGAACTTGGATATGGAACCTATAATAGTTGATACAACAGGATGGCTGGTGTTAAACAAGAGATGCCTGTCCCTCAATATTTACTGAGTTGTTATACGGAACTTTGATATGGAACCTATAATAGTTGATAGGATGGCTGATGCTAAACAAGAGATGCCTGTTCGTCAAATTTACCGAGTTGTTATACGGAACTTGAATATGGAACCTATAATAGTTGATTCAATCATTTTGCTCCTAATGGCACAAGGAAATAAAGCAGAAAATGAATAGCACAAAGTCAGCAGCTAAATGTGATAAATTAAATGATCGCGATAATGATGAATATAGTGAACCGACTAAAAAGGCAAGCAAGCAGTAATATTTGCATTTTAATTCAGTATGAACTTTAATGAATATGTTGGACGTTCGCCTAATAAGAATTATTTCATGTTATCACGTATAATAAATTATTAAAAAGACATGTAAATTTTGTGCAACAAATTCTGATGTTGAAAAGTGAAAAAGTAAGTAAAGGGTGTGTTAACCTGTGCAGTTATCTCAGTATATTACATATTTTATCCCAGAATGCCCATTTGACTGCAATCCTAGATTTATAATTGAATTTTAGTTATTGAAATCCAACCAGACAGGAGTTACGAGTGTCCGTGGCATCATCATCGTCGTCATCCGTCTCTCTTGAGCGTCGCCAGCAGTAACTTTTGTCAGCTGTAACTAAATAATTAGATAAGGACAGCAACAGTGAACCAGTTCAATAAACAAACGCTGCGGAAAAAATGTTGGCCGATTCAGAAGTCTTATAATCTGTAACTTTCGCACTACTATAAAAATTGACTCCAACTATCAAAGTTCAGGCAGAATGCGTAAAGTGCTTTCTTTCAAATTTTGAGGGTATAAGGTGCATATTTAGGATACCCCAGAAATCATATTTGATCTCAGTACTGATTACAGATCATTACACAAAAGTATCAAATGCAAGTCGTTTGTAATACTTGGTTGTTACTTCGAAAACAGTTTTGTTTGCATTGCACTTCAAACCTGATAAATCAACAAAGTTTGAGCTGTTTTTATCGTACAAAACCCGTAATATGAAATCACAGATACGCTAAGAATGAAAATAACGCTCTAGGTGTGTATGCTTGCGCGAGAAATACAAAGTTTCCCTACTCTAACTTTTGACAAGTAATTTTACATTTGTTGCGAGTACTAAATATTGTCCCATTTGTTTACTTTTGTATCGCAGCAGCAGCATTGCTTACAAGTTACCTCACGCTGCACATTGTACTAACCTTTCATTCTGTAGAAATGCATGCTATTTGTGATAATCTCCCAGAAATTCTGTAATCAAGCTTTTACATTTAACTTTCTTCCATTCACTACCGAAATTTTGGCCTGCGTCAGAAAGTCTTTCACTTTTCTGCATCAGCTGACGCAAAAGTAAACAATTACCGAAATTCAGGCAAATTGGTTTCCATCAAGCCAATGCAAAGCCTATAAATGTAGAAAGGGCTTATTAAGATGCACCGGTACGTACTTCATTTCATTAGGGTGGGATATTATTATATAAATATATTGCACAAGCTTGGACGTCCTTTACTGACACCAAGTGCTTGTACACATATATTAGTATAACATATATTTATATATGTTCCATGTTTTTGAGCGTATTCAAGACCCTAGATTTAATTTATGAAACTACATAATACGGTCACGCTGCTTTTGCGATGTGCAGGTTGGATACCAAGTGGTAAAGCATTTCCGTGTTAGCATTATAGCAATATTCCAATTAATGTACCTATGCGGCACTGTTTGTTGTTTCAGTAACATCTTATTACAACAATTTTCAATTTACACAAATACATAATACGGCCACATTGCTCTTCAGTTCTTTGCGTACCGCCTGCGATGCCATTAGTAGTTAAAGCGGGCGTTAAACACTACCAAAAAAAAAAAAAGTTCTTTGTGAGGCTTCAAGTTTTCGTAAAAGTACCGTTTCTACAATATTCAACAAATATTTTTGACTGTTCTGGAGTGATATTAACAGCCGTTTTCGTTCCATATTAAACAGAACTGGAACACAGTAATCACATCAACTGCATTTTATAGTACGATTGGAAAAAATCCGATGTCTTCCATTCACATGACTTTCTCTACATTTCTATATAAAATTATTGTTAGAACGCTTATTCTTCTATTTACTGCATACTAATCGAGAAAAAATTAGCAGAATTAGTCTTATTACTTGCTTACTTGTAAATAGAAGAGAAATAAGGAAGTACCATAGGTTAAAGTGATAGTCAAAAGTTGGTTGCTGTGCGACGGAAGTTCCTCTATTTGTATGGACAGGAATTGTCAAATTCTTGTATGAGAAAAGAATAAGTTTTTCAAAGCTGAAACCAATAACAAGGAATATCTCAAAAACGACCAACTCCACGAAGAAAATGTATATAAGATAAATTGTGTGTTTTAACGTGCTCTACATTTTTGTCTGGTAAGCTTTTGTCCATCTCATATGGTTTAGAAGCTATGCAAAATTCCATAAAATTCATCCAGAGTAAAGTAGCCTTCAGAGGCTATTCCGAGAAAATTCAAGATATACATTTTATATGTCAGGTCTCTTTAATATACAATATTTTAATCAAAATCGTTAGAGCCAGTTTTGAGAAAAACAAAGTTTTCGAAAAAAGTTTCATATAAAGAGTAGTTGGGGTGGGGGGATTTTCTTGAAAGATATCAAACTTAAGATATCGTGTCGCATTCTTGAAAGATATCAAACTTAAATACCAAGTTTGGTATTTAACGGTCTTTTCGTTCTTGAGCTATACTGTCCACAGACACACATTGAATGTTTTCTAAAAATGCTTTTTTTTTTTTTTTTTTTTTTTTTTTTTGGATTCAGGGGGTGTCAAAACATGTTTTCGTTGAAATCTCGGTATCGAATTTTTTGATGCAATACAATACCTTCTCTGTACACTATATACATAGTACATATAGAGAAAGTAAAAAAAACTTATCCAAAGATACGAATTTGCAATCAGTCACTTTGGGTGCTTAACAACATGGAGGATGAGTATCGCCTTAACCACCACAGTTATAGAATACTCAATACCGCTAAACTTATTTGGGCTCATTGTTACCTGTAAGAATAACCATAATAATTTGCAATAGCACTAAATGCCCTGTTGTCCCACTAGATTGCACTGCTCGTGAAACGTAGTTTACAGTTATCATAATCTCCTGATCCCGTGTATTCTAACTTAAATTGAGGAATAAGATAAACGTTCAAATTTCCCTTTATGAGTGCAATTGCTATAATAATGAAAATATGAAAAATTCCGGAAAATTTGTTTTCATTCCGAAAAGTTAAACTTCTCAGAGTTCGTATGAGCAAATGTGTTTGAACTATTCACAGTCATTGACAACCCACAGCGGTGATAAATTGTTATAAAACGGAACGTTACAGGTTTTGTATTGCTTAAAGACAAGTTGTACTAAATAATGCAAGTTGAAACGCTTCAATATCAAAATCCCCAATCTTTGACTGTTCAAATAGCTGCATTTTTACTTTCTCTAGTCCCGTAGGTACAATAGAGATAGTCAATAGTCGTATATAAAGATAGAGAAGGTACTGTATTCCACCCAAAAATTCTATGTCAAGATTTCACCGGAAGTATATATTATGGGACAGAGCAGCTAGAGAAAGTCAAATGAGTGTAACACAAGATGTTTGAGCTTCTGTTCTACGAGATCGTAAACAATGGTCATAATCAGGCATAGAAATCTACAACTCTCTAATTCATGGTGTTGCCATTTGGCAGCAAAGATTAATATATTTAACTGTGTTTTGTTATTATCACATTATTCCAGCATTTAATAATAAAACAGAAGTATTTGTAGTTATTTTATATCGTAAATACATATATTAATTTATTTGAATATTATTGTAGTGTTTTAAACAAGAAAATACAAAATCCATGCAACTGCAGTCAAATCTAATACCGTCATCATCCACGCGTGCCATCACACTGGTCATTTTACGTGGCCACCACAGGCACATTTGATTGCAGTCACTGGAATTGGAACTCACGACGTTCAGCTTTAAATGAATAATCTGTCCATTAGTTATCGCAATTGTTATTCGAACACTTACATTAGGATGTCTCTAATAGGCATATCTAAACCGATTCAAGAATTAGATGAGTGGCATATGCAGCAAAATAATTCATGTATTAGAGCAGGTGTATCCAAAGTCCACGTTACCAGGGATACTATACCGCACTATAAAGGTTGGCGGTAGGGATCAGAGTCGCCATAGGTCACAGTCAAGAATTTGGTAGAGGAATTATGATACAAGAGCATTCAGATATAGTTCACTGTCACAAGTGTCTTCTTTTAACTGGGTATATAGATTTGCATCTGGTATCCGAGATCTGAATACGATTTCCGTTTTCAATTTCCTGGAATTGTATTGCACGTTTCATCCCTATAGTACGATAATAAATTATACATATTATCCATTATTACATTTCTACATCACTAAGAAAATAGTATCCAAGCTTCCATTTACAATACCTCCGTGGTGTAGTGGTTACCATGCTAACTTCATATACCCAAGGTCGCGGCGGAGGACGATGGTTTTTTCGGGTGTAAAAATCCTTAGCATGGCTTCCTTCGGAAGGGAAGTAAAGCCGTTGGTCCCGTGTCGTATATTTACGGTACGTAAAAGAACATCAAGCCTGATAGAGAGGCCTCTGAGCAAAATTAAGCGGTCTGTCACGCCAAATTTAGAATGGGACGCTGAGAACCACAGCAGCTAAAGAGCGTCCATAAATAATGCGACATTTCCATTTTCCTAAAGTAGATATGTTTAAAACTCGATGAATTTATTAAATTATACTTGTACACAGCATAATATGTTAAAGATGATACCAATAATGATTATAGTAATAGAAACTAAGCAAACCAAACCAACTACTACTAGATTATCCATTTTGTTAAAACTAGTATGTAATGTTCACATGGTGTTTGAGACACATAACATAATGACGCCTTATATTGGCCGTATATATCTTCTATAAATTATTGGAACAAACAAAGCAATGGAAAATAATTATTCCTCACATTCGTCCTTAAATGTGTATACACGTTTCCGTGGATTCTTATTATGATTTGAAACAATCATTTCACTACGACATACAATCCACAGCTGCACGTCTCAGGGAAGGGATGAATGGGCTGTAATGTTACGTCATAGTCCACACCGTCCATCCCTCATTCAGGGGCTGTATTCGCGAGTGCAGTTTTGGAGATGTCTGCATTAGAGGGTTAAGCAACTGTTACAAGTTATCTGTGGGCCTGTCTCAAGAGGTCCCAAGTTCGAAACCCGCTTAGGGCGAGTTACACGGATAAGGTTTTTTTACTCGGGGCTTTCCCTTATCCTAAGAAGACGAATGTCGAGTAACTTTAAGCTCCGTGGACCCGACATCATTTGAGCATCATTTCACCGGTTTCATTCATCGTCGATATGACTAACCGGGTTAAAGCACGTTAAGCTATAGGTGAAAGAAAAAAAAAAAGCTATTCACACTCAAGTCATTATGTCGATACAAAGAACACAAACAGCGCCCATGACTCACTGATGGGAAGTAAAAATAGTCTTGTGACAAGAAACGCCAACAGACTGTAGCAGGGAGCAAGATGGTTTGTTACCTGCGATGTTGCTTCGTAGAGTCCAGTCGTAGTTCGACTTCGTTTTGTCTCGTACTGGCTTTAATGTTTAGAATGTCTATGCCTGCCCATATTCCAGTACTTTTCAAGTGTGATACACCGTCTAAGTCTTATTTTTCTACAGATTTTTAATTATGAATAAAAACAAATACTTCTATAACATATGATAAAAAGTTCGGGTCTGTAGTACTATTACTATTCAACATTCATCCAATAAAAAGGATAGAAGAAGAATATAAAAATTTAACCACACCACTTATGTCTGGAATTTATTTTACCAATAAATATATTAGCTTTGCCAATTTGGGTACAAAATCAATCCTAACATACTCGAAAACGTATTAAAACTCTACCAATTTGTTGGACAGGAAAAGGTGTTATTCTAAAACCTCGTCGAGATTTATCTAAAATATATATTAAGTTCTGGTGCATAGATTTATTCGAAAGATATGCGCTTTTAAAAACTGATCATTTTCGAAAATAAACAATGTTTAGCCACAGGTTATGAACATGTCAAGAAATTGAATATGACTATATAGTGGTGCTTTAAAAACGAGCACGAAGAGACTAAAAAAAAAGCCACAGATTTTCAGTGAGCTACTCTGAAGTCCAAATGGAGGCTCAGCAGTGTTAGGCTTCTGGAACGCAAACAGCACTTTCAAGATGTCATTTGTTCTTTTGGGTGATCAAAGCCAATTATAAACAAAATAGTAATTTTAATAATGTTTTAGATATCGGACTATCTATTATGGAAATTTTGCAAAATAAACATGAGAATCCAATTAGAGGTGTTACGAAAAAGGATGTGAACGTATACAGCTTGTCAATTAATTCTTAAATAATTTAGAATAAATAATGTTTACGTTAGGGTCGGGTAAAATTTGGGTAATTATTTACAAGTTGGGCCGCTAACTCTCTCCGCTGCGACTTATGCCAGTTTTGCACTCTAACAGGACCGGTGTGGTTAGAGAGGGATTATGGGTGGGGAGATGGTTTAAAAAACTAATGTTGTGTCCATTGCGCTGTTAGGAGTTGTTGGAAATATCGATAATGAGGTACTACCATGATATAAAATTAGAAACATAAATGTATATACACACACTAACCTAAACGGATTGGAACCTAACCTCGCGCTAAATTTGAAATCCACAGGCTTTGAAATTGTCTTCATAAATGCAAAGTCAATCAATCGCACTTAGTTTCATTCGATTTTAGAGTGGCCGAAGTTCCTGTATAATAAAATTCACTGAACAGCTGAATCTGCGTGAAACATCTTGTCATACATCACCACAGCGTCTAGCGACATATGCCGGTGTTGCATTCCACAACACTGTTCGCCTGCCGCCGACAATGAAACTCAGATTTTAGGCACTTTAGCGTGTAGTATTATTATATATTTACATTGCAAAAGTACTACAAGACCTCTTTATTATATATTCTACTCTTTCTAGGCAGCATACTTCATAAATATTCACAAAAAAGGATCGCTACGCGCACGTAATAAATTAGCGTTTAACTTAATTACGGAGCTTTTCCGATAAAAAAAAATTGGTGAAAACGTAACGAGAATAAACCAAACTATCAGTCAAACCACAATTAGTTTATTTTCTAGAGGGGCTCAAGTTCTCTATAACTACCAAAATTTGTTAGAAATCTTTGCCTGACATCCTCAAACGATATCTCATTCAAGCGTGGATCATTTGTAACTGTCTGACTTTAAAATTTTAAGCCATTCTATTAACAGATATCACAAATGCATGAAATTTTCTAAAAACTTCCCTTTATATCCAAGATCTCAAAACGAGTACTTCCGTGAAATTTTATACTGAATTTTTGGTGAAATAATTTATAATGAAAAAAGAGATTTAGTATTTTATCATCATTTCACTCATATTTTGATTATAAATACTTTTGATGTATTTGCGTTTTTTGACTGAGTCTTTGGATTACCCACCTGAAATGAAGCATTCAACAATTGGCCTATTAAACGCAGCCAAATCAATCAGTTTCCTTCTGCAGAGCAATTGATGTGCCTTTGCGGAGTCCTTATCTTTAAATGGGTTCATTTAAACTTACATTTAAAACATATATAATTAAAACAAATATTTTATAGTAAAAATGTTGTACATTTACAGGTTAAACGTTGCAGGGATTGTCTCCCTTCTACTGATTGCTTATACCTGTATAAAACCTTTAATATAAATTTGGTCATAAGGGGGAATGGGGCGTCTTGTATAACCTCTTCAGCCTTACTCTCATCCTCGCTTTTCGCGACCTGGTTTAACTAATGAAGCTGCTGTATCAATAAGCATTAATAGAAGAAATACTGTACCCCTTCACAAAAAAGAAAGCGAAGTAAGTCGCCAATTCCTAAATGGGAAATGTGCCCATATAAATGACTTACAATTTTTGGACAAGGGAAATAAATTGACCTAAAGGACCAGGAGCATTTTACTACTATTACTAAATGCAAATGCTTATGCTTACCCTAACTCTATGCTGAAGATAAAGTCTGACGTGGGAAATACACACACTTCACAACCACGCTACAAAACACGTAACGAACACATTTCCACGCCCGCACTCCATTCCAAACTGCAAAGCTCAGTTCACTCTAAACAAAAACGAATCTGACAGTTGAGCTTCATATTTTCCAAAGAGCATGTAATGCAGTAGAGAAGCTTTCGTTGGTGGCGCCACAACTACGTTAAATGGATACATATTTTAAAATTCAGGCTACCTATTTAAATGGGTCTCTCGCTATTGACTTCTGCCTGTCAAGACACACAATTTTCATCTAGACATTAATACTAACTTAGTTTGCAACCAGTGTTTGTGTCCTTGTGCCCTGAGGAAAACAAATGCCTACTATCACGAAATGCATAAACCATTGGTACTGTGTGAATATAGTGTCCTCTACAGGTATATTATAAATTCGATTATATTCGTGCATAAACGAGGTTTGCTCAATTTATTTGAAACTCTAAACTGTAAGTAGTAAACCTAGAATGATAGAATACTACATATTATGTTTAACAATATTTAAGTCGTATAATGTACTTTTCCTTTGATCATTTTAGTTTATACACCGATTACTTGTGGTAAGTAACGGAGGTATATTTCGCACAAACGACATTTTACTGGAAGTACACGTTTCGAGTTTCCTTGAAAGTTTATTGAATCGTCCGAGAGTGAGTGCGCGCACACTCACATACTCGTATAGCTAATTCAAACAGAAAGGTCAGATAAACACCAATTTTTACTTTCTCTATACGCACTATGTACATAGTGTACAGAGAAGGTATTGCACTCCACCCAAAAATTCGATACCGAGATTTCACCGGAAATATATGTTTTAGGATCCCCAATATCCAAAAAAAAAGCATTTTCACAAAAAGGTCCGTGTGTGTGTGTGTGTGTGTGTGTGTGTGTCTGTCCGTGTGTCTGTGAACACGATAACTCAAAAACGAAAAGTCGGTAAAACACCAAACTTGGTATTTAAGTGTAGTATCTTCCAGGGATGCGACATGAAGATTTTGAGAAAAATCCCCCACCCCCAACTACCCTTTACATGGAACTTTTTTTCGAAAATTTTGATTTTCTCAAAAATGACTTAACGATTTTGATTAAAATTTCGTATATTAAAGATATTTACCTGACAAATAAAATGCATATCTTGAATTTTCTGGGAATAGTCTCTGAAGAGTAGTTTATTCTGGATGAATTTTACTAAATTTTGAATAACTGCTAAACCGTAAGAGATGGACAAAACCTTACTGCACAAAAATGTAGAGCACATTAAAACACACAATTTATGTTATATACATTTTTTTCGTGGAGTTCGTCGTTTTTGAGACATTCCTTATTTTTGGTTTCTGCTATGAAAAACGTATACTTTTCTCATACACGAACTTGTCAACTCCTATCCATATAAACAAAGGAACTTCATTGACATAGCAACCAGCTTTTGACTATCACTTTAACCTATTGTAGTCTCTTATTTCGCTTCTACTTACAAGGAAACAAGTAATAAGACTATTTCTGCTAACTTTTTTCTGATTAGCATAAGGTAAATAGAAGTATAAGCTTTTTAAGAATAATTTGTTGCAGGGATATAGAGAAAGTCATGAGAATGGTACACATCAAATTTTTATACTTGGGCCAGATACCGTTCAAGTGTTCCACGATTTTTTTTCAGAGCCCCCACTCTAAACAATCAATTTTTTTTTCTTTCTTTCTTAGACAATGGTTTAGACTAAACTTATAATTATGTTTGAAATAGTTGCATGACGAATAAAATGTGCATTATCATTTTATATAGTTTAGCGTCCTTTAACCAACCAGATCATATCGGACGATGATTGAAATAGATGAAATTATGCTCAAATGAGCCCGCGGTTCACAAACCTTAAGGTTACCCAACATTAACCTTCTTGAAAGAGAAAAACCTGGAAGATACTTTATCCAGGTAACTTAATCTAACAGGATCCAAATTCAGGATGTCTTAATTGTGAAGCAAACACGCTACCCCCACACCACCAAGGTCTTGAATTTTCTGCTAGTAATCGATTAAGATCGCCCTCTCATTTTCATATAAGCTGAACACCATATAAAATAAACAATAAATGAAACAATTAAGTTCATTTAAACATGTATGATATTGTGATATCAAAAATAATATGATATTACTTGAAATTACTACCCAGGTTATACTGTGACACAAAAAGCTCGAGGAATCATTTAAAATTGCAATTCTTCTGTTTATTTTATCTGCCTGCAGTATTAGATGCAGGAAGTATATCCCGCTCAAAAATTCGATATTGAGATTTCAATCAGAATTCTTTCTGTAAAGACACTTTCAGAACTTTTTTTTTCTTTTTTTTTCAAACTTCTTCCTCTTTACTTAAAGGTGCTAACCACTTGTGTCGCAATGTACTATTTTGTAGCATCAACATTTCCAAGATAACCCATAATAATTGGTTTGAATTGTTCAGCACTTCGTAAACTTTTACGTGCTATCGCCATTTAGCAGTTGCTGGCAATGTCATGGAAAGAATGGAAAATTATTTCTAGGCCGCATACAGCGAACAGCTTTTTTAAATATCTGACTACCGATTTGTTTTTCGCTATACCCCTTGTATTTTTAATGTAACGTATAATGAAACTATTTCTGAAAAGTTTACCTCAATTAACATGAAGTAGAAAAATAAAATTTCGGGTAAAACATTTATAAAAGTTCTGTAAAAAAAAAAAAAGCTCATGTGTTGCATTCACACGACTTACTCTAGCTATTCTGCAACAGATTATTCTTACAAAAACTGATCCTTTGTGTTAATCAAGATAAAGTTTAGCAAAAATGGTCTTAATTACTTCCTTACAAGTAGAAATCGCCCTCCGTGGTGAAATGGTTACCATGCTATCTTCATATATCCAAGATTGCGGTTCCAAACCTGGCGGAGGACCTCAGTGGTTAGAGCAACTAGAAGGAAATCAGAAGATACGTGGTTCAAGTTCCAGCTATGGCAATGAATTTTTCAGTCTCACTCTACTTTTCCAGCTGTCGTTCTACACACCGGCTAATATGGAAGAAGCAATTAATTATCAACTTATCATTAACGTAAGTGTGTGCGTGTGTGTGTGAAAGAGAGAGAGAGAGAGAGAGAGAGAGAGAGAGAGAGAGAGAGAATCCGGAGGTGATTCTACACTGTAGCCATTGTCTTATTGTGCGTCAGACCTCAGAAGTATAGAACGAGATGGGAGTAATATCAACAGGCGGCCGAAACCGGACGGCGGGGAATGAGCCACGGTGGAGGTCCCTAACATAGCCCAAGCAGTTCATCTCGGCGCGGGGAGCGCTAGGAGCCCAGTCTGGCCAAACTCCTTGGTTCTACAGACGAGTTCCAACGCCATCCCGCCACCCACAGCCGGATTTTCAAAGCGTATCTCGGCGCAGGGAGCACTAGGAGACCAATCTGGCCAAACTCCCTGGTTCTACAGACGAGTTTCAACACCATCTTGCCACCCAGAACTGGATTTCCAAAGTGCATTTACCACCCGGAAGGTGGTCCTCGCCGACATAACCCTGAAAGAGACCGGTTGGATGAAATGAAGGGACAGGAAGATCGGGAAATTGAAGAAACCTCCCTAACATTTGCCTTCTGACCTGGGAAAACCCCCGAAAAAACCCATGGGTGAGAGAGGTTGGCCGCGGGAATCGATCCCACGACCTCCCGAATGTCAGTCTCAGATGAAACATCTGAGCCACCTGGCTCGGTATTAACGTCGGTACTTTCAATTCCTTCATTTATAGAAATGAAATAATTCAGTAAACCTACTGAAGTAAGTACTGGCACAAATGTCATCAGGATAAAATGAAAGATGCGTGCACGCCACTGAGGTCTGTTTTGTCGCTTTTGCTATGAATATTCATCTTTAGCGTGTCAAAAAAAGCAGGTACAGTATATTTGTGCTCTGGATCAACCACCGCCTCTTGTAATCGTAAATCAAGATACATTATGCATGGAGCATGATCTTGGCGGTTCTTTTGTGTAGGTACTGTCCTGTTGGCTGGTGATATATTCCAGAATTTTGTTATGCGTTAATATAAACATTTAATTTAAAATTCATTAATGGTGTTTTTGTTTACACGCTGTCGTCGTGAGATTCCTCAGTTTTGATAATTACATACTGTCTTTATAAATATAACTGTTTTTACTGTCGGAAAGAAGAAAGCAGGTTGGCGGACGGCGCGGCGAGTTTAGTGATATGTTTTGCCAAAGCTTGTAAAATTTGTCTGCATAAGCAGAAAACTTTGATGAGTTTTTTAATCATTCCAAATCTGCGAAACAGAACGTATCATAATAACACATTTGTACCATATAGTTCACCCCATCGTGGCAATGATTTTCAGATTTTACTTGAAGATCCGTAACTGACGCGAAATATAATTTATCGCATGCATCTTATGTGAAAACTCTTTCATAAAAAGAGTAGTTTGGGGCTGAGAATTTCGTTGCAAATAATCTTGTCGCATCTTTGGAAGATACCGAACTTGAATGCTAAGTTTCAGTCTTTTCGTTTTTACTTTCTCAGCCAATGTACAATGTATAGGTATATAGTAAGTAGAGAAGGCATTGTATTCAGCCCAAAATTCGATACCAAGCTTTCACAAAGAACTTAGACAAAGAGTTAACGTAACTCCGTGGCACGACAAGGGACCTTGGCCTACGCTCGGCCGTTGCATCTCCCATTTCGGCCCGAAGGCGTTATGAATGGGGGTGCCGTGCTGGATGAGTGTTTTTTTTTTTCTTTTTTTTTTTTTTTATAAAACAGTAACGGAGTCTGATCAGGACTCCGGTACTGTATCCCTATTTACATTTCCCCCCGTAGGTTTTACTGATTACTGGTTTTACTGTTTCTTTTACAAACATATACACGTTGCACAAACATATAACACCCATGCCCAAGGTGGGACTCGAACCCACGATCCCCTGCCCACGATTGTTCAGCGCCTCGATTTCCTTCCGGTCGGTTGATGCGGTCTTCTCGATCTGGAGCCGCTACTTCTTAATCTCAAGTAGCTCCTCAATTGGCCTCCCAGGAACCTCATGAGGCTGAGTGCAACCTGGACCAGGTCTCCCAGCGGGTGAAAATTCTCCACGCCGGTACCGGGAATCGAACCCAGGTTTCCCACTTGGCAAGCAGCCTGTTACCACCGCACAAAGGAGACCACTATAGAGACAAAGAGTTACTATATAAAATGTAAATCTCATTAAAATACACAATTTATGTCATATATTTTTCCCCCCTTTCTTTTCATAGAGCAAACCATTTCAGAGATATCCTTGTTATTGGTTTTAAAATGTCCAATACTAAGGACTTCTCAAGTGACTGATCATATTTTTTCATCCTGGTCATGCAAAGAGAAGAGAATTTGTATTGCGTCTTTTAGTGACTGGCCTTTAAAAATTTTGACTATCCCTTAAGCCTAGTGTATTCCCTTCTAGATATTTACAAGGACGTATGCATTAAAACCATCTTTTCTAATGTTTCATCTCGATTACCATGAAGTAGAGAGAATCATTTTCTTGTCTCCTGTCACCGTCACCGTCCATCTAATTCTCCAATGCACACACTTTCTTTTTAATTTCAATGAAATCTTGGTATCAAATTTGTGGGTCAATGCAATATTCCTGTACTTATTATACACAGTAAAGGAAGTAATAGAGCCACAATTTATACTACTGCCAGTTGTGGTTTTTCTTATGCCTGTGATTTGGTCCAAATTATGGTAAGAATACAGAACTGGCAATTTCTTAGCAATTATATCATGCATTTTGTTTAATCCTTGTTTATAAATTACGTTATTCAAATTACAAATTTCAGTCAGAAACAGTGTTGAATGTGCACACCGGCATATTGATCATTTCACAAGTATATACAGGTCTAATAATAAGATTCACATAACACTGCGTCAACCTGGGTGGCAGAGTTAGTTTAGACACTGGCCTACTGATCCCAAGCTTGTAGGTTCAAAGCGAACCAGACTAATGGTTTTAAAGTATGTCAGCAGATTTACTGGCATGTTAAAGAACTCCTACAGGACAAAACTCAAGCACAGCAAAGGTGCTGATATGACCCTGGCAATTGTCAGCGTCATTAACAACAAAATAAGAGTAAATAGAAATTGCATTTGGAAGGACTTACTCAAAATTCAGTGTGATAAACAGAGATCTTTGCTATAGATTTCCTCTTTGCTCTATGATTTATAAGATGAAGTGTTAATACATATATTGTACAAAATAAACCTCAATCAGTAATTTGCAGTGTTAATACATATATTGTACAAAATAAACCTCAATCAGTAATTTGCAGTGTTATGTTACTGTTAAATGTTAAACTGTTATAACCTAAAATAAATAAATGTATATTTTTCATCAAGCATTTTGGCATGAACAGGATAGCCAATTATGAAAACATTTCCACTTTCTGTACTTTACTTAATTTGGAAACAAACAATTTTGAATTCAGTGTGGGGGTAAAACTTTCACAAAAGCTGTATTGAGTAAATATCCTCTGATAGAAGTCTTTATGAACATATGGTTTAATATAATACTGTAATTTAATTTGTTCTTTTTATTTTACTTTTAATTAAAATACACAATAATGCTCTGAACTAAAACTTCATGTTATTATTTATTAGTCAAAAGCACTTGATGGTTTGATGCTTAGTCTTTCAAGTATTTAATGGACAGTAACGCGGAAAGAATCTAAAAATACAGAAAAGAAAAACTCTCACAACTTTCTCTATCAATTTTAAAATTTGCATACTATATCACTTTTATGAGGTTCACTCTAAAAGCTTTGGGAACTGGCAACAAGGAGCTGTGGTAAGTCAACATAGTTATTCAATGATTATAGTTCAGACACAAACATGTGCAAACCTGGGCACACTCCAACAATGTGTAGCATCAGCACTACTGTGTATGTATATGCAGTGCATGTATCTCAGGTACTATGATTTGCTATGACTTTTAAGTCAATTTAGGGGAGAAAGAATGCCTTGAAAGTCTGAATCATACTTTGGGGTCCTTTGGAATCCACCATTTATCAATGATTTGTAGAGTTTGGAAGAGAAAGGGATTCCTTCAAAGATGAAGACAACCCACTGGCCAGCTTCAGCAACAACAGATGTGGTGAAAATAGTATGCATGCTGTGGGAAGATGATTGTTGCACATACTATCAGATTCAGAATCACTGAATATTGGATCAGAAGCAGTGAGAATTCCCCACCACCCCACAATGAGCAGAAACAAGTATGTGAACAATGGTGCCAGGTAATTATGGAATAATGTTATGGGTGAAGATTGAAAGACTGTTTAACATCATAAAAGGTTACAAAAGTGGGATATACTAATATGATCCAGAAACCAAGCAACGGTCATTGCTTCAGGGTCTTCCAGGGAGAGGTTCCTCCAACAAAAGTGAGGCAAGAAAATGATCTTTCTTTCTTTTCAGCTAGTGGCCATATTGTGATTATTCTGCTTAGGAACAAAAGAGATGGTACACCAGGTGATACCCACCTGCAGAGAAATAAATACATACATTTGATGGGACACCACTGCCACCGTAAATTTTCAATGAATTGAGAATAAAGTGTCCGAAGATGGTTTGCATAGAATTCTACAGGAGTCAGGAATCAAATACTTGCCCCATCCTTCCTAAAGTCCATACCTGCCCTCATGTGACATTTTTGTATTCCCCAAAAAAAAAAAAAAAAATTGAAGTCAACAATTTGAACTACCTGAAATTGAGTAATTGATTATTAAGGATGTATTTGCACTCTCTCCAAAGAAGGTGTTTAGCATTTCAAAAATGGTTTGAAAGAACAAAATATTGTATAGATGCAATGAAGAACATTTAGGAAAGAATACAATGACCAAATCTAAATTTTTAAAATTGTATTGTGTTTATTTTCAAAAACTTTCATGTGTTAAAGTATAATGTAAAAGGTCACCTTTAAATTATTTAAAATTAAGCAATATCTGCTAATAATGTGCAGAAATAGCATTTAATGCTTAGTCAAGATAACAGCTTTTGCAATGGAAATAAAAAAGAAAAATTGCAAACTTTCAAGAACATACAACTCATTACATACCTACCTATACATTGGTACATGTATTAAGGAATATTTTGAAGATGGCTACACAAATAAGATGTCAAAAATAATTTCTAATGTGTTATATTCAAATGACTTTCTCTACTTGCTCAAAGACATTAAAAATACTTAGATGGGGTTTTTTCACTGACTCCATCCATGTCTTCCACCTGTTTGCTATTCTCTTAAAAGCGTATTGGACAGGCCATGTTACCAAAGGGAAGGGGATTAACATTAAACATAACTTGCGACAAATGAAGTTTTGAGTTGCAAACTAGTGATCCCCAAACTCTCAGTTTGAACAATACCTACCCCTCTCACTGGGCGATACAAAATTAGGTTCAGCTTTTCTCTGTGCTACATACCGAAGTTCTAATGCCAAGTTAATTTGTGCATGTGGGCAACTAAATCAATACACTGCTTATACAAATCAACCTGTTCTGAGGTAGTGTCAAGCAGGGTTGAGGGATGAAGGGGTAGATTGCCCAATTACAATTGTGAGCCTCAGACACTGCTGCATGAGCCAGTCCACTTGATTACATACGTTTTACTCTCCAGGTGCATTTTAAAGAAAAATTTCGACGCAAGTTTTAACACATGATTTTTAACTGACATTTGAAAAGAATCATCTATAATCACTTAAAAATTATTTTTCTGTTATAACACATTCAGTGATATAAGTATTTTAATTGCTTTAAATATTTTCCAGGTATAACAGTTTATTCTCCTAATGAAAAATTAATATTTTGCAATAGATAGATTCAGTTTTAATGTATTTGGATGAAAACAAATTTATTACTGGTTTTTAGCTTAAAAGTACATGTTAAAAATACAATTTGCTATTTTCTTCATAAAATTCAAAATGTACATAATATTTTTCTAATTACCACTCAAAGAAAAACTTCACACAGTGTACACTACTATGAATTGTATGAAATACATTACAATCACAGTTCAGTCCAATAAAAATGTACATGACAAAGTAATACCAATAGTACATTCAAAAGAAAATATACACAAATAATCAATATGTATCATTTTATCGGAGCTTGTTTTCTCCTTATATACCTTCAAACAATTAAAGCTTGTTTTCTGTTTCCTGTAGATGCATGGGTAGCAGTTAGATGTACAAAACTGGCATTTAAGCACATGTAATGATTATTTGGTTATTTTGATTGTTAAATACTTTGATGAATCATTTAAAAAATTATGTTTACCTAGTATAAAAGAAATTGTAAGTTTATATAAGTTTGTATAATAACAGTATGTGCAATAAAAAGATCACTTCAAAAGGAACTTCTGAACAGGAGCTTTATTTTTAAATAAGTTTCTATTGCAACTGCAGTATACAAAGGGGGAGAGTATCCATTTTGTACTATTTAGCAATGTTTTGCAGCAGGCTAAATAAGATTTATTGTGCCCTATAATGAACAGGTTTGCAGTACTTGTTTTATATTTATCTAGTTTTTAATTATGTTTAATTACTACGGTGTGTCTTTGAAATTGTAACATGTGGTCAATTACTACAAATTATTTGTTTTGCCAGAAATTATTATTCTCACATTTAAGAGGTTGCCAGTTCGAATGTTGTTAAGGATAAGTTACGCGGATACAATTTTTTTTTTTTTTCAGGGTTTTTCCTTATCCTTAGAAGATGTATGTCAAGTAACTTAAGCTCCATGGACCCGGAGATCATTTGAGCATCATTTCACTGATTTCATTCATTGACAATATAACCAACCAAGTTAAATAATTGTCAATGATTTCCAGTTTAGATATGAACCCAATGACAAAGTCAGTGTTCCAACGTACTCTGTAATACAAATAAGAACATTATAAAACTCTACTGCAATTGTTGTGAAATTTTTATATGCATAACATTTTCAATTTTGTAATTTTAAGTGATTTGTTTTTAATATCAATATTGGGCAAGGCTATTCCAGTGTAACAGCAAAATACTTTTGACCCAAAAGACAATGGATAAATATTCATCACATAATGTAAAAACTGTAAGTGGGTGAAACAAAGAATTAGGCTATAGAAATTGTGAGTAACTTAAACCTTATTTGTCTTCTTTAAGGTGAATATTGCACTTTATAGGGATAAGCTGCCACAGAAGGTGATGATGACCTATAAATTCAATAGGCCTAGTTATACAAATGTGCTAATATACTCATTTTTCAATTCAATGTATTATAGATTTTTGCATACCTTTCTGAGCATATTTGACATATAATTTGTTTCCAAATAATAACAAAAATGTTAATATCCTCTCCTTTGTATTCAAAATGATACATTGCATCCTTCCAGTGATACACAGTCCCTATGACAACACCACAATATTTGAAGATAAAAAGTAGTTTTCAAACAAGTTTTCAAATTATTCCCTCCTAAGCAATGACTACTGCTTCAATGCGATTTCATCTAACTGCTTTCCATCAACACTAGTGAAAGAATACTGTATTTGTGCTAGGTGATATATATTTCACTGATTTTTTTTTCGTTATTTCGTAATTTCAAGTTTTGGAAACACTTTTGATATTCCTTTCTTCCTCACATACATCTAAAGTGAAAACATGTTTTGCAAAGAATATTAACAAAGTAATAATTTTTATGAGTTCTAGGATTTTAAACCAACTGTTTTATATTTTATGGTTACGTATTTACATGATATTAATTCTTTTAAATTTACCTTTCTCTTTCTTTTACTCTTCGTTAAAATCATGGAAGATCTAGGCATTACTCTCTGTTAGTAAATCTGTACATCAGTCATGGTATATTTACAAGTTACATTTCGTTACCATAGTGTGCAAAACTTTAATGTGCTGAGTGAAGAAAGAAAAAAAAAAGCAAAGCAGAAACACATTTAATAACAATACTGCATAGCATCAAGGAAGCATTTTGCTTTTTGCAACAAGGAGAAAGAACTATAATGCAATTGGAGATATAACAGCAATTATAGAGCTGTTCATAGTTAACAGTATCAGTATAAGCAGAAGCAGAGTTTGATACTCTTCACATTGATACAGCACCTTTTATACTATCCTTGTAACATGAGCAGGAAAGTAAGAATGTTTTTACATCTAGCAAAAAGTAATAAAATTCTGTCAATATTTTACTCAAACAACAATAAAAAGCACACGTACACACACACACACACACACACACACACACACACACATGCAAGAACACACACACACCTCTCTATAATGCATAAAAACTGCACCAATTCTGAAGCATATTGCATGTTAAAAATTAAGAAAATAAAGCAAACAAGGGTTTCAATGAAAGTCCTAGGTGAATACTACAAGGACAGTATAACATAACCCCAAATAATACAACAGTTTTATCAGCTAACAGACATTAGGACAGTATATCCCCAAATAATACAACACTTTTATCAGCTACTGAACATTACAAGGACAGTTTAACGTACGATACCCAAGAATACAATGCTTTTATCAGCTAACATATTAATCATAGTTAAAAATGTTGAGCATAATTATGAAATACCAGTTAAGTATATTTAAGTAAATAATTTTGCATGAAGCTTTGGTTATCAATGTGTCTACTGTTTCATAAAGTCTTAAGAAGTGAACCTCTATCTTTTATTTATTTATTTTTTTTTCATTTGGAAGGGAATGACCTTTAAAATGAACAGAGTGAACAGGTTTTGCAATATATAATAAGTAAAAATTATTTAATTGCATAATTTAACCTTTATGTAGATAAAAAGTAGAATCAGACTCAAACCATGGATCTTCAACTCTCCATGTCACTGAATTTACCACTTGAGCCATCATATCATTTGAATTTTATCTGTCTGATCCAACTTTCCAAATTTGGGTCCAAATATAATAGTGTGAGAGAGCTATTATCAAATACTACTCTAAAGTTAAATTAATTCTTCTATGTATCTGTTATTTAGTAGGCAAAATTCGCATAGAAATATGTTAATATATGGTGTTCTAGTAACATTTTCATATGCAATAAATAAAATAAAACTAGTAGTATAAAAAAAATTAACATATCATTACGTATCAAACATTCAAGTATGAAATAGACAATAAAATAGCTATTAAACTGAATATGCATAGCTTTAGAAACATGTTGACCCAAACTTTTCAGCAACAGCTTAGTGGAAAACCCAAGAGAGTAATCACAGAATTTCATACAAAGTAACCAAGAGATGCACGTTTTCTTTAAGGCAACCAATCAGTAATTCAAAAGAATTTTGCAATTTGCAGCATACTGATTTCACTTCTTTACTTTGAATTATGTTTCTTCAGTAGCAAAACCAGAAAAATACTAACGGAAAGAGTATTTATAGGGATCCATTTTTTAAACACTTTGTATAAAATAAAAAATGAGTACGAATTAATCCTAAGTTGCAATATTTCAAAATTGATTTTATAGTCATAGATTAAGTGCAGCAATTGGAATTACAATTATACTTTGCTATTATCTCTTACATTTTTAGTAAAGGGAAGGGGTGAGTTCCAACACCCCCTTGGTTTGTAAATGTATAGTTTTCAATTTTTTATATAATTTTAGGACTTCCAAATATAATATGATTTTCAGTTTTTAGCTTTGAAATGTAATGTTTGCAATCATAATTGGCTAATGAATAAACATAAAATAAATGTCAAGAAATTATGTTTTGTACTTTTTTTGCTTTCTTTTAAGTTGAGGAGTTATATTATAGTTGTTGAATTCAAAATGTTATTAGTCAAAAGTGATTAATTAAAGGACTTTGTTCGAAAAGCTCCAAAGATAAAATGTGTATGCAGGGTAAATAAATTCTAGTCTTGCACAGGCCACTTCCTTGTTATAATGGTAGAGAAATGCTTATTTTAATCCTTGTGCCATCAAATCACAAAATTTCTCTCATGAAATGTGTAGCATGGATAAATATAATCTGTAGAGTATGAAATAATACTAGAAGTATTGTTAAGCAAAGCAATATTTTGTAATACTCTTAAAAATCAAATTTTGGGCAAATTTAATTATTATTTGTTATTTTTTACTTAACACAGCCCTCACAAAAATGTGGAGGAATCTGAGTAGTATGAAATAATACCACAAGTATTTTTAAGCATGCCAATGTGTTGAAATACTCTTAAAAATCAAATTCAGTGTACTGGCACACCTAATATCACGCATTGAATTGTAATAGTATGTCAATGAAAAAAGTTAAGAACCCCTCCCTGCATTAAGGGGATTTCAAATTATAAGTTTACCTGCATATTCTCATAGTAATAATTTAAAAACTGTATCTTATGGAGCATTTTAAGTGCTAGCAGATCTCTTAAAATTTATAACTGAAACAAATTTATACTTATATAGAAACTAATGGTCTTTTCAACTGACTGGTTGCCCTACTAAGGTCAAAATTTAATTTTAGTTCCTTAATATTTTCATACTATTACTCTAATTGAACAATAAAGCAAAGGCTGTTAAAAATATTAGCAAAGTTAATAATATATAAAGCAAAAGACAATACTAAAGCTGCAGAAATGTGAAAAGGTAACTGTACATACTAACCTACAAAATAGAATTAATACCCTGCAAAGCTTAGTTTATATTAAACAGCTGTTATATTAACAGCTAACTGTTTCATTTAGAATATGAATTCTAGAAAACAGCATCACTGACCTAAAATACAACCCTGTGCTTTACATAACAAGAAAATGTGAAAATTGTAAGAAATGTAATCTTCGTCCTATTATTCAGGTGCCAAATTTCAAAAGCCATTCTGCCTGTTTAACTCAAATGATGTGGGGCAGATGTATAAAAAATATAGTTGTATAATAACTTAGGGTAACCCCAATTACTTCAAAATGTTCTTTGAATATTTCATTATTCTGACTGCTGAAAAGATAGTATATTTAATTCCGGTAAAATTACAACTACTTTCGTACCTTCTTCTTTTGATTTATATACTACTGAAGAACATGATGAGAGGATGAAGATGAACAATGTTAAAAATAACTGTGTGCTATACAGGTTGGAAAGAGGTCCTTGAAAGGTATAAAGAAATCAATTAAGAGCATAAATAATTGTGTTTAAATATTTTTAGATTTCTACCTTTTAACACCCAATTGCAACATAACCTAATAGAAGTAAAATGTCTGAAAAGTTTGCTGATAGGGCTGCAACTATTCTACAGGATCTTAATCACATACAAATTGTTGCCAAGAGCCAAAGTTATTTTAGTTTTTAAAATTAATTTCTTCCGGTTTCCACCACCACTCCTTCCACCAATTGCTCCATCATCACCTTTCTTACCATCCATTTCGCTTCCATTTCATATCATCCGTTCCCTCACACCCATACTACAGGCCAACCACTCATTCCAGGTTCTCTATTCTGTGGTTTCGTGCTGTTGGCTACCCAAAAGGCTTCTGACCATTAGGCATCCACTTCAAGTCCTAAGGGGATGTTGGTCCTAAATATGGGGAGGGTAAGCTAACTTTGAAAAAATTAATTTCTGAGGAAACAACAAAATTAGAATTTGTTTGAAATGAATTTGTTACAGCTATCTTGAACTAGCCTATAAAATAATCAGAGAATATATAAAGATCAGATTTTAATTTGCGACTATAAGGAGTATCACAGCAAACCAAAATATTTGGAACATAGAAGGAGTGAGGATTCCAAATTCACACACTAGGATTTGCAGTTTCCAAAGGTTATTTATGCCACTGACAGCTTACAAAGCAAGCAATTTTAGATAAAAAATGGAACCAAAACTTTGTGATATAGTACATCAATACAGATTAAGTTTAAAATGTTGCAGAATATTTTTAGCTGTGAAGAGTTCTTTAAATATTGTTATGAACCAGATTAATTAAAGACATGTGAAACTATTCTAATTACATTTTAATTGTATTTAGCCTTAGTATGATGACTATGTAAATTTTCAATTATTTTAACAGCTCAAAAATATTCACATTTTACATCTTTCAATTCCTACTTTAAATTTGCCATAAGAAACTCTTTTACATATCTATAATAAAATAAAAGTAAATATATAAAAAACCGATGGTGCTGTTTCTCCATAGATATATTTCTGAATTTGTATTTTAAATAATTGTTCTAAATTTATAGAATTTGAGATTATATCACACCTTTCTGTAATTCATTTTATGAGCTTGGAGTTCAAATATTATACAAATCAAACATCACCTTTTGAATACAACACTGAAGATAAAACTTCCTAAGAAAAATAACTATACAGGGTTACTACAAAAGAAATAGACAACTTCAACTGCCTGTAAAACAAAAACTATTAGAGATAGCAACCTAATTATTTTGGAGGTATGTTGAGAAACTCTCAAATTTTAGTTTGTTACTATTGGTAGCGCAGTAGGGTTTTGTTTGTTGTTGCAGAAGCTGAAACGGCAGAAAATCCTGTGGAAAAGGCATATTGCGTGTTGGAATTTGCTAGAACACAATCAGCAACTGTTGTCCGACATTTTAGAACACGTTACCACAAAAATGAAATGATGCGCTCACAAAAACCAGCATTGTCTTCATCATGTCGCAACATGTCGATGCAAAAGTCACGCCGTATGACCTTATCTTCTTCACTCAGAAACTGCAACATCTGTAATCTGTAAGGCATCATGTGCAGTCGCTTCCGCAAGATTTTCCATACAGTTTACTGTGGAATTTGTAATTGCATGCTTGCCCTAGATGTTGATTTCTGTGGGCTTCTTATGTAGGCAGAACGAACACGTTCAACGTTTTCTTCCGAAACTCTTGGTCTTCCCGAGCTCTTCCCTTTGCACAAACATCCCGTTGTCTCGAATTTTCTATACCAGTTGTAGATTGACTGTCTAGTTGGTGTCGTTTTGTGGTAACGTGTTCTAAAATGTCGTTGGACAACAGTTGGTGATTGCGTTCTAGCAAATTCCAACACACAATATGCCTTTTCCACAGGATTTTCCGCCATTTCAGCTTCTGCAACAACAAACAAAACACTACAGCGTTACCAATAGTAACAAACGAAACTTTGAGAGTTTCTCAACATACCTCCAAAATAATTAAGTTGCTATCTCTAATAGTTTTTGTTTTACAGGCAGTTGAAGTTGTCTATTTCTTTTGTAGTAACCCTGTATAATGGATCTAAGTACAAAAGCAAATACAGGAAAGAACAAATTACTTTAGTGAATTGAAATAAGTGAATAGTATATAAATGATAAATGAAGAGACTCTAGTAGCCCCTGCATACACATATAATTGAAAATTATCAGAAAAACTGCAAACGACAGAAAAGTAATGTTTTCTGAAAGAAGTGTCAAAATGGCTTAAATTTAATCTGCTTAAGGTGTAAGAAAGAAATGTTATGTCCTCAATCTGTAAGAAAAATGTGTATGAACTAAACTGACAAAACACTACTGCTAAATAGATAAGAATAGCATTGAATTCGTTCTTTGCTTTTTGACTTTAACTAGCTATTATTTAACTATTGCATGGGCAAACATTTCATTTTCCAACATCATATAAAAATACCCAAGTTTACTACTCTATAAGTCAAATTTTGATTTACTTAACTTAAATAGAAAGTACAGTAATATTAAATCTAAGTATAATTGATCTTTCAGCTGTTCATATTACATTCTTTATCAGCATACTAATAATCAGCCTCAGTCCACTAACTAGTCATTTAAAATCTACATAAGCTCCAACCTCTCCAGTAACTATATTACTTTCAGTTATCTAATTAACAACACAGACATTCTTAAGAGAATCTAATTATGCAGTATAGAAATGAATGCCAAATCAAACAGTATTACTAATTAAAGGAAAATTCAGAATGTTTAAATCTGTTTCCCTGTACATTATAGCTAAAATTGTGATTTGGCTTGAAGAGAACTGTCCAAAAATTGTTCTAAAAGAGAACTAAAGCAATTCAATTAAGGTGTGCTGTGAACTCAACAAGTTCAATGCGAAATAGTTTTTATTTTCTATAGCCCATATGCACAATGTACATGTGGATGGAGAAGGTATTGTATTCCACTCAAAATTTTGATGTCAAGGTTTCACAGAAATATATGTTTTGAGGTCCCCTGATTCCCAGAAAAGCATTTTTAGAAAAAGGTCTGTGTGTATATGTGTGTCTGTGGACATCATAGCTCAAAAATGAAAAGACTGTTAAATACCAAATTTGGTAATTATCATTAGTATCTTCCAAGGATGCGACATGAAGATAGTAAAGAAAATCCCCCCCACCACAAACTACCCTTTACATGCACAAATTTTTGAAAATTTTGTTCTCAAAAATGCCTCACAATTTTGATTAAAATACTGTAATATTACAAAATTTACATCAAAAATAAAATGTATATTTTGAATTTTCTGGGAATAGCCTCTGAAGACATTTTTACTCTGGATGAGTTTTGCAGAATTTTGGATAGAGGTCAAACTGTAAGAGACCGACAAAAATTTCTACACAAAACATTCAGGACCTGCTAAAACACATAATTAATGTCATGTAAGTTTTTTATGTAGAGCTGACTATTTCTGAGATATTCCTTGTTATTAGTTTCAATTTTAAACTACTTAAACTTTTCTCAAACCGGAAGTGACATTTCGTTTCATCTCTCGTTTTACTGCAGGCCATGTACTTCAATTGTTTCACATAGGACCAGCTTTTAAATGATTTGACCCTTGATTTAGACTAGTTTTAATTACAAGGAAGCAAGTAATAATAAATGTTTGCTAATGTTTACCTTGATTAGCATGTTGTAGATAAAAGAATAATCTTTTATAAGGAAAGTTGTTTATGTAACAGTTAGAGAAAGTCATATGAATGGAACACATCAGATTTTTCAAATTAGGAGAACGAATCAACATAAAATGACCAACCCTTTTCTGTCTCACTCAAATTTTGCAACATATATTTCACACGTACGTTGTCATCATTAGTTTAAGTGAACCACAAGTATGCTAAAATTCATATTAAATGATTTAGTTATTGATTAATGTATTTACTTTTCACTGCTTTTAGTATCAGACTAAAATAGATGAAATTTCATTTGAAGGAACTGTTTTTGTACTCCTGCCTTCCCTTGGTGATGCAGTAAGACTTGGAGTTCAAATATACTAAATTTCTTGGTAATCGGTTCAGCAGTTCTTCAGTAAATAGGCAATACATAGAGGCATATAAACAGAAGCCTTTTTGAAATACTGTATGTTTTTATAACTGTGGTACTGGTTGAAAACTAGACCAAGACTTCATGATTCTTATTAACTTGTTTAGCTTTCACATTCTATTTTTTCTTGTAAATAAAATTTTTTCAACCTGTACACACCTTAAACTGCCTTTTATTACAGTAGTTGGAAAAATACATTTCTAAATGTACTATACTAAGTACAAATAGTTAAATGAAAATCTTACAACTGCTGAACGAAATACTTAAGTATAAAACATCAAATCTCAGTGACAATGTATGTGGTCCTCTTCTTAAATCACAGTACATATTGAATGTGTTATGTAAAAAGGAACCTGAGTCATTATTTTGTGCATTCTGAGTTAATAATAGTTTCAGCACCTCTGAGAGTAAATGGCTATTTACTGTAAAATAAGACCTCAATCAACCTTGCTATTAGGAAGAAACATTTACGTATCTCAATTTTATGTAAAAGAAAAAATACTTCAGCTACTGACAAATGTATATTTAAACAATCAGTGTTGGCAAGCACAGAATACATTCTTTTGTTCACATTGCCAAGCATGTGATTTCACTTATTATTGAAATCAGTTGTTTGGAGGGAAGCTGCTTTAATATTAACAAATGGTGTTTATATGTGTTGTCAGTAATTGAAGATATTGGTCGTGTTAGTGAACTTAGTGTCACCTAAAAAGCAGAAAAGAACTGTTCCTCCAGAAACTTACAGAAGAAACATTACAAATGACAAAGCTAAAAGTTTCTAAATATATCATGGAAGAAAACAGAGAACTTTATCTATTCATTACCTGCAAATATGGGAAATAATAAATACATTTATTGCCTGCCTGGGTAGTGTCTGCCTCACATTCAACAGGTCACAAGTATGAATCTTGCTTAAGGTTTTTTTTCAGGGTTTTCACTTATACTGAGAAAATGAATGAAGATAAACTTTAATATCCCTGGAACCTGAAATCATTTCATCAATTTCATTCATTGTCCAATATGACCTACCAGGTTAAACATTTATGTTTGCAATCATTTGTTACTTCCATATTCATGACCTACTTCATGCTTTGTTTAAATATTCAAAGAATAGTAGTTCTCTCCCTCCCTCTCTTTCTTTACAGGAGTACTTAACAGTGTTTCAACAAGTTTTATGAAGTGAATAGGCTGCCATTTATGATGTACTTTAACAAATGGAATAAAAGGATGAGAAGGACATACATCTTCAAAGAATGATTGAGGTGAAGGATGTGAAACACACAGAAAAAAGAAAGAATGTGGTAAGAGGAAAGAAAAGTGAGTGTTGTAAGGCATTTTTCAGATTGTAAGATATAACAGACAAGCAAGAAAGATGTCTCCAAAAGCTGCTTCTAGAAGATAAAAGCCCACAGGACAGGTGTGGTAAACATCCCTGTAGCTTCAAACAATCTGGAAATGATCTACTGACAATTCATAACTATTTTAGCATTCCCAGTACAGGAAGCGCATTTCACTCCTAACATAGTTAAGTATCTGTCTCCTGAACTTTCTGTATCCCAAATGTATAGGTTAATTAAAGTTAAGTATCCTGGCATCTCTAGAGTTGTATGTAAACACAGAAACTAAATGGGAAACAGAAATATATGTGGATAAATTAAATAAGGAACAAAGAGAGAGTATTGCTTGAGGCGAAAAGGGATGAGGAAAGGCTTCCAACAGGATCTGTCCAATATGTAGAGGAAAGGAAGATATGGAGCATATAGTTTTTGAATGAAGGGACAGAGCTTTGGAAGAAAGAGAATATAAATAGAAAATTGATGAAATTAGACAGAATGGTAATTTTAATTAAGCTTTTTAGCAAAGATAGTATGAAGGTAGAGGAGCACTTGACCAAAGTTAGAAAGAAATGGTTGTGGTCTATAAAAAGGGAGGCAAAAGAAACATAAGTTTATGGCATATTAAAACAAAAGTTTAATAGGTATTAGATCTTAAAACATGTATGTCTTAAATCCTCATTATTATCATTATTGGGACAAGTATGTAACACTATTGCTATAATAATTGAGGTGTCTAGATGCAAAACCCACCAAGGCTAAATTAACAAAATTTTCAGAAAAGAGGAAAATGTATCCGTTCAGTTTACACTTAGAATGTGTATTTTACACATATAATAAGTGAAACATCTAAAAAGTGTACAACTGAAAATAAAATAAACAATTACTTTTGCAGTAAATAAGGATTTAATTTTGGGCTTGGCAGTTTTGTTTGCAACATAAGGATTTTCACCAATTCAAGAACTATAAGCTACAGTATAAAGACTTTATTTTATATGTTAATTCATCTAGTACTACATTCTTGTATTATTTACTACCTTTTAAAACTTCAAATATTAATTTAGTAAAATATTTATGCATCAGAAAGTCTTTTTCAGGCTCATTCATATGTTCATTTCCTGCCATTCAGTTCCAAAATGTTTTTTTTTAGATGATTTTTAATGTCGGTGAGTTTTTCTGTTGTAACGTTTACACCATCATGTAGACCTGTATTGCCTATTCTTCTTCCCTTCTTTAGAACACTTTTAGGAATATACAGATTGCTGCAATAATATGCTTCACCTTGAACAGTTATTCTCTTAATTTGAGAAAACTTGAAGTACCATGCAGATGGTGATTTCTGAAATTCATGGTTGAACTTCTTGAAGTCATAGATTTGAAAATCATGGTTGATGAAATAAACATTTTCAAATTGTGAGTATATCTCATGATACTCCTAGGGCGGATTATGTTTGTTTTCTTCCTGATGACTTTTTCAATTTGACCAAACATGTGATCTGAAGGCAGAAATGAGTATCCAGTCACTGGAAAAACAATTTCAAGTTTCTCAATACCATCAGGTGCATGTTCAAACAATCATTTTGAGCACTGAGTTCTTGTTCTGCCCTCCACAGCCATCAGCTACCAGTCGAATTCGTCTGATGTCTGTAAAATCAATATGGAGCAGTCTATGGTAAACTGCAGGGGCAATTTCATTAGCGTCCTTACTTCTGACCATGTGTGGATAAACATAATTTCTTTGTTAAGCTTTGATTTGGTAAACCCCTCTACTGCTGTGATATTGTATACTTAGAGGTGCCTGCTGTAAAAGCAAGACTGATCAGGTATCTTTGGAAGGGGCATTTTTTTTGGCAATCAAATGGCAGAATTTTTAAATCAATAATTTTTTTTACGTGCATCGAAAAATGAAATAGCCCTTAGGCGGTGTACTCTCAGATCTGCCATCATTTTTGTCTTTGCAAGCAAAACTTTCTCATCCAATTCTTTCCTTTAAACTCAAACATGTAGAATAAGCATCAGTCACAGGCGATCCAAAACCAACATTATAGTTTTCGTTATAATACCTTTTGAAAAATGACTCAGAACCAGAAATTCAGGAAGTGCTTTCTTGTTATACACTCTCCACAGTTTTTTAATGTTGAGTTCACTTGGGAGGTAGGAACGGGCACTGCTTTTGACCTACAGTAATGACTCTCAGTCACTGTTAGACTCAATGAATTTCCTTAACAGTGGCTCTTCCTGATTCATTTTTCTTTGACACATGATCTCCGCCTCTCTTGTCATGTAATAATCCATCAGATGTTTGGTAGTTTTTTGCTACTGAATGTACATGATCCTTACCAATGCCAAGAATGACCAAAAAGCAGACCTACATACAGGTATTCTTGATTCGCACTTTTTATTTAATTGTTGTCTTTGATTTGACATGAATCATCTCGTTTTTTAGAGCATTTGCATGGCCTAGGCTCAACATCCTTCAGTATAAAATCATCTTGCACTATTTTTTGAGGTAAAGAGTAAAATACCTTATGAAATTCTTAATTGTCTTGCATAGACAGATGCTTACACTGAAATGACTGATACAGCTTCCCGGCATTATTGCAATTTGGATACATTGATAGAGAAACCTAGTAAACTCAACTAACCTTATTCTCCATTCTTCTTCACGTTTGTGCCTACTTGGATTTCTCTTTCACTTGCGACTTTGTCCTGGATTGTATGGACATATTAAATGAACACCCTTCCATGTTTCGATTATTCACTTATTTTTATAGTAAAATTTCCAACATTAGGTAACACATGCCATTAATATTCACAAACAAGACAGCCATGAGGGATGTAGAGCGAAAAGTCACATGAAAGCAATGAGCTATAATTGGTTTCTGTGGACTTGGCGGTTTCTGCATGCTATGAGGTGGAGGACTTGGCAGATTTTGCATCTAGGCACCTCAATTATTTATCACTATTAATATTATTGTTATTGATATCAGTAGTAGTGTTGTAGTGGTAATAGAAATATTGGTATTAACAAGTATTGGTATTGTACTAGATACAAATGCAAACATGGGTTTAGAATAGGGAAAGTTAATGGCTTGGACTGATGATAGCTATATTCTTTGTATGAGTATTTAGCATCCATTAATAAATAAATATATAAATTCAATCTGCAATTGAAAGACCACATGCTGATTTAACAAAGAAAAGGAACACAGTGTAATAAAAAGCAACACACTTTGTGATAGAAGCAAGAAAGCAGCAGTTGGAAAATTGATGGTCCACCAAAGGACATCCAAAAATTTCCAAAAGGTAATGGATAAATCTGAAAACTGTCCAAAGAATCCCATACAGTCCTGGGCTTGGTTTTAGTCTTAGATTTCATGCAGAACTTGGAGCTGACTTGAATTCTTGTCCAGGATATCTTTTACTTATGGCAACCAAAATCAGGTAATATGTACTTAAACCCGAGAACTAAACTAGCACATTAATATCTTTACCGGAGAAACACATAAAGGACCTAATGAAGTTGCTTCATTTTTATTTGATTACATCACAAAATATGTATCACCTGACATCACCTGCTTCATTTGTTTGCTGACTACTGTCCAGGTCAAAATAAAGTCCATACTGTGTATGTTTTGCCTGGACTTCTGATCCTAGGAGGTTTAAGAAAATCATTCAGCTTTTCCTGATTTAAAATCATTGGCAACAAAAATTTGCAATAATAAAAAGCTCAATGAGAAGACTATACTTTGAAAGAGTTCTCGGAACTTACTTGTAATTCTTCAAACAAATCACCTAATATTATGCTCATTGATGAATAGAAATGCACAGAAATTCTGGAATTGTGCATGGTAGCCATTCAAATATAAGATGAATGTAATCTCTTTAGAAACGCACAGAAATCCTCATGATAACAAGGAAGCATTTACCATTTCAAAATCAATTATTTTTAGAATGTATCAGAAGACAAGGGGACAGTAAGAGCAAGTTAAATGCACTGATAAATTTGAATCTCCTGATATTTTTGCATTCAAAAGAAGAATGATTAGGATTTTTATTTCTTAAAGGAAGTTCTAATAACGAAATCAAAAATCAAGAACTTGAAGAAAACATACTGCTACATTCCAGGAGAACACATCAATTTTTACAGTGATTAATTTCCTGGTTAATAACACAGCATGAATATAGTGGCAATTAGATGCAATCAGTTGTGTAAGTATTATTTTACTATCTGTTAATTAACAAACTCTAATTTTTAAGTGATATATCTTACAAGAGCAAAATAGTGTAAATTAATACTTTTCAGATATTTAGCATCTTCAAAATAAACCCAAAAAATTAATAAAACTTTAAAAACTTTAGCAAATAATATATAATAATTTTTGAAAAAGGTATTTCAAATCTTACCATAACATTAAAATGTTTGCAATTACTCTTGTTTTTATATTAAATAAGCATTATTTTAGTTGCCTTTGCAATAAAATTATGAATAATAGGTCTATGGCGGCGCCCTGGCCATGTGGTGATACTGCTCATATCTCACCTAGGCAATCTGGGTTCAATTCCAGTGTCACATGTGGGATTTGGGGTGGATGAACTGACATCTGGGTGGACTTTCTCTGGCCATTCGTTTCACTAAATGATCCATAATCATCTTTCCTGGGGTAATGATTGCATTACACCATCATTTCATTGCATCCATTCCTCACTTTCGTATCAGACTTTGGGCTGATCATCCATCCTGGATATTCTGTGATCCAGAGTCTCTGCTCCTCAACAGGTGTCGGACCCCAGGAGCTGGTCTGTATGTCTTGGCAGATGTAATTTCTATATATGAAAAGGGTAAAAAGAGAAAGAAAGAAAGAAAGAAAGAAAAAAAAAAGGAATCTTACTATAATTCAAATCAGTATTTAATACAGTGATATATTTGAAAATGAATTAATTGTAAAAAGGAACCAATCTTCAAATGTGTCACTTCTTAATATTAAGAAGTTATTAAATTACAAATAAATGGAAGAATATGCCTATAAAGTGTTGTAATTGTAACACCTTCAAGAAATTTAGGTCATTTTTTCCCCCCAAAACTTGTAAAATGTGACTCACTCCCTTTCAACAATAACACATTCAGTTATATTTGACATCATGTACTATTTTTTCATAAAATTATGAATTTGTGTGCACATAATTATGAAGTGCCCTTTAATTTTCCTTCAAAACATGTCAAAGCATTTTTAAAAGATATACTCTAAACACACTAACACTGTGCAATAAGTTAACAACTGCTGCATGGATAATCATAATAATGTGTATTGTTTATTTTTGAATGTGAGCCATTCCATTCAAAATGTAAAAAGTCCCACAATTTTTGTTAAAGTTGTAAATTTCCCTATCAGCAAAAAGCAACAAATTTTAAATAGCAGCATTGAAATCCCAATGTAGAGCTATACAATAAATGTAGTACATTAATTTTAAGTGCTCCTACTCCAAAATCCTTTGTCGTAAATATTAAATTGAAACATAATACAAAATACACACAAGAAGAAAACTTCACCATGACAGCATAAAGTTCATCTAAAACTAGATTAACTTAAGAATCTTGCAGACAGTGGAAAATTCCAATTTGGGCAAACCATTTCATCAGAAAACATTAACACAGTGTATTCAGTTTAAAAATATCCATTACAATTTATAGAAGTACCACCCAAGGAAACAGAAATTCTGGTTGGGAATGAAACCCTTTAGAAATATGCAGCACTCCATAAATTTAGAAAGTGGTGCGTAATGAAAACAAAAACTCAATACAATCTAATTGTATTGATTATTTCTGTAGTATAGCATTAAAAAGTTTAGAATAAACATAAAGCTTATTTAAATATTCAAAGTTTTAGTTGTAATAGGTTGAAGTTGTGAAAGCCACAACATTGAGGATTAAACTGTCACTTTTCAATGTAATTTCCATCCTTTTCCATAGTTTTAGTCCACCTTTTAACAAAGGTATGTGTTCCCTGTGTGGTAAAATGTATAATCTTGCTTACTAAGCCATTGACGAACAGATTTTTTTACGGCCTCTGCATCTGGAAAGTGAATCCCATGATGAGCTTCCTTCAGCAGTTCAAACAGATGTAAGTCTGATGGTACAAGGTCAGGGCTGTATAGAGGTTGAGGCAAAACATCCCACCCAATTTTCACTATCTCTTCAGTGGTATGATCACTAGTGTACAGTTTTGCATTGTTATGCAAAAGCAGAACATCTACCATGGTAATCAATACTTAATTTTCTTCCAAATTAAAAGAAAATAGGTAGCACTGCCAAGATCCATTGCTAGCCTGCTGTGGTTTATTTGGCTTTAAATTAGAGAAAAAAACTTAACATGCAGGATTATTTCTTAATAACTTTAATGTAAATTCAGCAGAAGTTATACTGATCATCATGTCTGTGTTACAGGTCATTTATTCAGTTAAATAGAAATTATTTCATTTAATTAGCATAGAAATAGTAGGAAATCTATTAAAGAGTTGTGCTTTTCCAGGAATTTAACTAATCTAAATTGATATCAACCAAAAATGTGCTTGTTCCTATCAGTATAGTCATTTATTAATGAAAAGAGATTTATTTGTATCTTCTTCTTCTTATTCTTCTTCTTCTTCTTCTTCAAATTGTGAATTTACTAAGATTCACAATTTCAACCAATTAAAGCTAAAACCTTGAATATTTGATTCAGCTTTATGTTTATTCTTAAAGTTTTAATGCCATACTACTGAAATAGTATATACAATTAGATTGTATTGTGTTTATCTTTTGTCCTACTTAGTAAATTTATGGAGTGTTGTATACTTCTAAAGAGTTCATTCCCAACTGGAAGACAATTGGTGGTGGAAAGTATTATGGAATTTCTGTTTCCTTGGGTGGCATTTCTAAATTGAATACACTGTGTTAATGTTTTTTGATGAAATGGTTTGCCCAAATTGTGAATTTTATGCTGTCTGCAAGATTCTTAAGTTAATCAAGTTTTAGATGAATTTCAAGATGTAAAAGAAAAAGAAGAGTTAGTATGGAAAGATAGGGATGATGATAGAAGAAATTGGCATGAGAAATATTTGGCTATTACATATAAATAACATAAAAATGAGGTAAGGGTGAAAACAAGAGACTTGGGCAAGTTTTGAGGATACAAGTTCTTTGAGGTTGTATAAACAGTTAAGACAAATAGGGAAAGGGAGAAATGTATAGACACATGTGAGAAATACGAAAGAATGGTCTTGCATGGGTGTGCACAGGAGTATTACAGATAAAACAAAAGGAAACAATTGCTGGAGGAAATATATGTAATGAATTAGGAGATATTTTACATTGTTTAATAGAATGAATAAAGGTTGAAAGACAGAGATCACGTATATAAGAATGGGATAATTTAAACAAAGAAATAATAGCAATTAAAATGTTGGCAAGCACAAGGGTAGAAACAATTAAAAATGCAAGACAGAAGTAGACAATGATTCTAACAAGGAGATAATATGGAAGACAACTTAGAAGCTCTATCCCATACATACAACCTACAATTAAAGTATGGGGAAACTAGCAAGTAGACACAGTAGATTTAAAGAATTGACATCTGAATGTAAGCTTATAATATTTAGAAACAAAAGATGGAAATGAATCTTTATAAAGTTTCACAAATTTGAGTGTATGTTTTACAAAAGGGAGAAAGTTATTTGGCTCAGTGAAAATTGATTTCTGATGATTCTTAGACTATCACTGCAGCTTTGAATAAGTAGCACGTTTAATACAAATTGCACTGATCAAAAAAAAAGGAACAAACCTCAACATCAATTAACAATCCACTATTATAAATTTTAAAACTATTAATACAATGATCTGTGAGGAAAGCTCCTGAGAATTACCACACCTACAATCTGAAGTACTCCAGTGGTAGTTAACTTTTTAAACAGTAAACATGTTACATTCTAACTTTGGGCATTATTTTCTAATAAACTTATAATAATGAGATGGGTATATTATGAAGCTTGTTAAACAGAAGTCATGCACAAACACCCCTAGAATAAGGAAATACTTAAACAAAAATGTATGTTGAACTTCTATTATTATTAACTTCAGAGTTCAATGACAAATACTTCCATAAAAATATCTACATAAAAATCAATTCCACTAAATCATAATCTAAAAAATATATGTTCTTTCTCATCATATGATTGTCAACCATTATTAAGTTCTTAACCCTAGAATCATAAGCATTCATTATGCACACATAACATGGAGAACCCTGCAATTTATAAGTTCTACTACAGTGAAAGTTTTGTGTACCTGTGTAGTTGCAGCATGCCAACAGATTATTTGTAACTGTTTCACTTGAGCTGCTATTCACTATGTCCTGATATTTGCTAATTCAATCCTTGGAATATCATGCATTAGTTTTATACTAGCATTACTTTGCACAGTTGCACTAATAGACTGTTATGAGTTGCTCAGAAGTCATGGTGCAAAAGTGAAGTTGTTTTATTTGTCATTGGAATCATATATGCAAACTAAATTTATATGAAATAACAAAACACATGTTTAGACTTGTATCAACATTACAAAAGTTGGATAGACTATACTGGATATTGTTGTCTAAACAATATTCCAATTCCTGGCAGACATGTCCCAACATATCCTCCATTATGTGCACTAATGTATCAGAGATTGTTACTTCAACTAGTCCATTTTTGGATTTATGAGGATATTAACAGCATTTTCCTCTAACAGGTTCTAAATTGTAGTGTAGAAGATAAGAAATTTAGGCTTGTCTGCTATATTAGTGTCTGCTTGAGCTGCAGTTTGTATGGCTTTGTGCCACTTGGAATTCTTGACTAGTATACTTGTTCACTTCTTTGGACTCCTTTAAAATGTTGTTCAGATTCTATGCACTGTCATTCTTAAGTTTGTGGACGACTTGAACTCTTGCAGGGTAAAAATATCTAGTGTTTCAAACTTTCATATAAAATCTGAAAATGCAGAGGATGCTTGTGAATTGTTTTTGAAAGCATTTCTACATTGTTACCACTGCCCCATTTTGCAAAATTTGATCATACAAAATGCACGCTCTTGTTTTGAGGTTACCATTCCCACCATCAATACACAACTTATCACTGGCATCTCCAGCAACCATTATACTATGTACAGATGTGTCAACTTGGCAAAGTAAATTTATAAACATGTTCTATTATTTTATAACACTTTGTTTTTGTAATAATTCCAGGAACAAATAAAACAACTTTACTTTTGCACTAACACTTTTGAATGACCCTGTACTCTTAGGTATTTGTGTACATTTCAAGTGCTGTGTTGTCAATAAGCCACTAAATAAATTAACTATATGGAAATATAAGATATTTGTTTAGTTTAATAAGAATGAAGAAAGAACATTTGAAAATAGCATTTTACATTTCATCTATGCAGTACTAAGAAGAAAAATCAAGGATATTTTTTATGAGAATATTCCACCTATAGAGAAAGAAGCTGAATGAACTCCAGAAATCAGAATGAGTACCTTCTATCCAAGGAGGACAAGCTAGATGTTTAATATGGAAGCATTTTATATGCATAGAGAACTAAGGTAAAGTGTACACCAACTATGTTGAATGAAATTTTTAAACTTCTGTTGTGTGAAAAACCTTTGTACAATATAAGCTATTCATGGTTATGTTTGCTTCTAATGAAACATTTTCTCTGGAATGTATTTTAATAAATTAGTCTGGCAGACAAATGCTTATAAATAACATTTGTTTCAAGAGCTTTTGATTCCAGGGTTAATAAGCACTAAAATAGGAGGAGTTTCTCAACCTTCATTTTTATTTGTAATCAAGAAATAAAGTACGCCTTGCAATTTATGTAATTGATAGGAACATTATTGAAAAAAATGAATATGTATATTTAACACAGGTTTTTAATTGCTTGGTGCAGCAAAAAATAGACATTCTACTTGAAGTTTAACGTATTTAAAAACTCTGAATAATCTTAAGGATTACTTTATTTATTAGCAATCTTTAGAAATAAATTTCCTGCAAAAATCTCTTAAACTACAAAAAGAAAATTAATGTGATGATACAAAACTTAATAATTAATAAATTTATGTAAACCTTATTTTGGTGTGCTACAATTGCTATGTAACTTGTTCAACCGTAAAACAAAAATGTTTAAAAGCTGCTGGTTAAAAAAGCTGTAGCACTTTAAATACAATAATAATGCTGCATATAAGAATTATTTTAAACTTTACTCTGTACTTAACATGTTGTAATTATTCATTACTTATCAGCTGTTCCAAAAATGACAATCAGGATTTAAAAACCAATGTAATTACTTTTCAAGCTATATACATAAATCAAATAAAATGTGATGGTCTGTTTATACATAAAATATCATCATATTCTCTTCCATGCATAATTATGATCAACAGGAATTACTTCTCTAATACAAATGACAAAGAGCAGGAACATTAATATTTTGAAAGAAAATACACGAGGTATGCTAGTCATCTATGTGGAAGCATGTTTTTACAGTTTTCCAGCTAATGCTGGAGCATGGAAGTAAAGATTTTTCTTTTACAATGGATTAAAAATTACTTGCATCACTGAATGGCTGACCATTTAAGAGAATCACAGCCACCAAAAATTACTAGTGAATTGGAGGGCTACAATATATACTATATATGTATGCACAAAAGGTAATAAAAAAAACTAGTATAAACTGTCCAACAATATGGGCAAGTTACTCAAAAGAACAAGACATGTCAAAAGAACAAGGGCGCTAAAAAAGAAAATCTTTTTTATACCCACCTACGGGCTCTCTGTATTTTTTACACAGGATAAATTAAGCAATAAAATAAATACTAAAGTGAACCTCAGGCCCATAAAATTGAATGTTATCAGCATTTTTTCTTGCAATAAGGAAATCACTGGAAAAAGCCTAATTGGGTAACCAAGTGTCCAAATACAGATTTGATTGACCCCTGGACCCATAGAAACAGAAAAGAAAGAAAGGAAAAAAAAAGTCTTTGTAAATTTCAAAACTAACTAAATTAATACTTTTAATTTTAGTAATGGGTGAAAAAACAAATTATCATAATGAAAATATAATTGTTTTTGGGCAAAAAGTCTTGTGTTGAATTAAAGTAGCTCATAATAATAATCTCCTTTATTGTCATAATGTTAAATAATTTCCTATCAAAAGAAATTATTGAAGACCGTGAAAAAAATTCCCCTTTTGAATGAGCCATTTAAAAATGTTTATATTAAAATGTAGCAATACTAAAATAAGGTCAGAAAATTAGGTCTAAGTTGAGATCTATTGGGGAAGGAATTCTCTACTACAAAAGTGCAGTAATGTGATCATGTCTGTATTCTGCTAAAGGCTATAAGCCATATGGTTTGATTAGATCTCAACCATCCTGTAGACAACTCAGTGTAACAAAGATTTGAATTTGAACCTAGCAATTATGAGGCAGATATACTACTTGAAAGTCACAAAGTTGGGTTTGCTTTTACTTGTTTTTAAAAAGAAATTTTGCTGCATCCTGTGTACCTGTTTCCAAGATTCACACAGGATTCTCCAAAGAAAATGAATGATCAACTCATCAAATGCTATTAGCAACCAATCAATTACGATTCCCGTTGTAGAGCAAATGCCAAAAAAAGCTGTCAAGCCCATATCTGTGGTAATTTACTTAAGTTGGTACTTATTAATTGCACAGAAAACTCAGCAAGTAAGCTAATGAAGATAAAGATCTAAAACATAATCATTAACAATTTTAGGAATAAATATGTTTTATGCTCTTGCTTATGTGAGCTGAAGTGCATGATAAATACAATTGGGATTCAAATATAAAGCATAATTGAACAAGAGTACTACATAGGCAGATCCGTGCAGAATGGTGGAGTGAGGAGTTGAGGGGTCAGTATGTTAGGGGGGGAGAACCATCTTGGTAGGCTGCTTTAATATGTTTCAACATCAGTGCAGCCATAAGTGAACAAGAGCTTCCTTCATCTACTGCACAATGCAAAATTATAAAGTTGTTAACCAATGAAGGGGCTAAAGCCTCAGAGATTTTAACTTGTTTAAAGGCACAATTTGGGGAGGCTACACTGTCCCAGAATTGTCTGCAAGGGCCAGTCAATTTAAGGGCGACCAAGGAATTATACAAAACTAAGTTCATGCTTGGTGCACAAAGTTAAGTCTCACAGATGACATCGGAGCATTCGAGAGCTTATTGAAGGTGATCGCTGTTGCTCTGTTGAAGAAATCACATGAGAAGTGGATATCTACATTATTAAGGTCAGCAAAAGCCGTCTACCAAAACAAAATATGCCATATGCTCTTCACAGATGTCATCCTTTTCCAAGACGATAAACACTGCAAATTTGACAAGGCACACATTGGAGGGCATGTACTGGGAAACCCACGAACACTCTCCCTACAGTATACATTTGTCCCCCAGACAATTTTTTGTTTGTACCCATTTTCTTTTTTGTGTGAGACAACTTATAAACACTAACATTTAATTAATTTTTCTCTCACACCAATCATAGTGGCTTGCAAATAACATATATCTCAATTTTGAATGTTCATCAGGTTATCATCCTCCACAGTATCTTCAGACAAAATTCTTTGCATGAAGAAATTAAAGGGCATAAGCTGTAAATATTCTGTACGTTCAGATTTACAGAGCATGAATTAGAAGTTTAGAACTCTGGTTGCCAGCACACTACCTAGAGTTAGGTTTGTTTTTTAGTCATTCTGCAGCAGCCATGAGACAGCAAGTCATTACTGCAACTGGGAACAATACAATGCAATCCAGTATTTGTCTTTCATTCAATGTAGGCTTATGAAAGCATTGGGAAAACAACTTCTGAAAAAAAAAAAAAAAAAAAAAAAAAAAAAAGAAAGAAAGAAAGAAAAAACTAATTTCCTAAAGCTAGGTATTGCAGTATTCTTAGGAGGATGGAGAGGACAAACATCCCAAAAATAAGTAAACAATGTTTTTGTCTTTGGTATAAATTGTTCTTTTGTGCAGTGGAAGATGATACGATTCACTTAAAGTTCTTCTGCCACTTAACAACTCATTAGGCAGCCATTCTCACTTAATACAGTTCATCAAATCTGTTAAGTTTGTTCCAAATTTAGCATGTTTTTTTTTTTCCATAATATTCTTTAAAATTAAACATTACAGAAAATCTTTCAGCCTCAATTAGTGGATGTTCAAATGTGTGTTCTTCCTGTTGTCATTCTTATGGCTTTACTTGGACATATGTAGTGTGCATGAATTTATCAGAAGGCTGTTGTTGCTGTTGATACTGAATTTTATTTAAATTATTTTTGGCCATTTTTAACATAAACCAAATAGTTAAGTTTCAGAACCTCTTGCTTTATGCAAATTTATTCACTGCAAATCTTAACGGATTTGATGGCACCTTTTTTTTTAGAAGGGTGGGGGAGAGGGACACTATATGAAAAAATATAGTATTTGCAAGAAGCACCAGGAGTTCAAGTTCATTCCTCACACAACCACCATCATCACTACAGACCTACTGCATGCCATATGTGATGAACAAGATATTATTTACAATGCTGTTATTTACTTAAGTCATAAAAGTGTTTTAAATGCAACTTTCAGATAAATGTGCAAACTCTAAGAAATTATAAACATTGCATTTATCTAATGATTAGACTACAGATGCTTAATCTTGTTGCTTTTTATTTTGTGGTAAACCTTACTAACCCAAAATAACTACCACTTGTCTTTCAGTTCTTTGGTTAATCAAGGTTTGCAGAAACCATCGCAGCCATAATTTTGTCTACATAGATTGCTCAATTTGGAATTCCTCACAATCAACCATGGACACCAGTTTAATTGAAAACTCTTTAGATGCTTAACACAAACTCTAGGAACTCGACATATAAAAACAACAGTATATCATCCAGCAGCGCATGGTATGATTGAGCAATGGCATCGACAATTAAAACTTCCTTTGGTACTTTTAGATCTACGATTCTTACATAATTCCCAATTACAATACGAACACAGCTATGGCTCACCAATCAAACTTTCCACAGACTTCTGTGAAAGCAATCAGGAAGATTCACACATTACAGCCTTTCTTACAAACTAAAAGAAAACATGCGAGCTCTTTAACCTGCCTGGGGTTGGAGTAGTACATAAACAAGAAGATTTTCATCCACTCAGAGCTGTTTTTGTCAGACACGATCCACATTGAAAACCTCCTCAACGATCTATCATGTAGTTCTTTTCATAAACTGTTCCATTATCATGTATTTTGATGTGGAAACTACAGCTGAAACAAACCATAGCAGTGGTTCGACTGAAATCAGCTTTCATTCTCACAGATCATTACCCTGTTGGACCCAAGGATGTTTAGGACAACTGCACCCAAAGTCACAGTTCCTTCATTCAAATCTACAATGTGGCAGGCGAGTGATTTTCCTTCATAAGTATTTGGGCATTGTCATTACGAAGGGAGTGTATGATAGTAACCAAAGAACTGGAAGACATGTGATAGTTGTTTTATTTACTAATGTTGCACCCAAGAGGTTTAATTATACGGAAGTCAATTCTTTAAAGTTACAATAAACAAACATTAAAAGATGACTATTGTGTTTTGATATCTTAATATTAAACTGAAAATTGTTGTCTGCTTGTGAAAAAAGCTTTTCTCTCACAGTAGCAAAACTTTAGACTAAAGTGGAACTTCTGTCCTATTCTTAATCACTGTACATTTTACTAGTATTTTTGTCTAGATTGTCTTGTGAAACTTACTCTACCTACAAATATAATTTAAACTTCAAAAATATTTAAACACCTAGTATAAAGCTACTAATATTACTTTTGTTCCCCTAAATGTTCTTAAAATTATAAGAATTATATCCTACAAAAACTACAACTGGATTAAAGTGCAAATAGCTTTAAAATATGTCACTATCACACATTTAACAATAATGATTTATTTAACATATAAATTTTTCTGTATGGATATTCTGAAACTTTAAAAGCACAAATCCTTAATTACAAATATGGATATAAAACTACAAATCAGCATCTTTAGAATTAAAGGTCTGAAACATTTATGCATGTGATAAGATAATTGTAGAAGGGCATATCTGCCAAACCACAAAAGCTACAGAAGCCCGCCTGAGTAGTGTAGTGGTAGCGTGTCTGCCTCACATTCAACAGGCCACAAGTTCCAATCTCGCTTAATATAAGGTTTTTTTTTTTTTTTTTCAGGGTTGTCCCTTTTCCTGAGTTGAGTACAGTTGAGTAACTTTAAGCTCCATGGTCCCCGAGATCATTTGAACATCATTTCACCAATTTCACTCATCATCCAATATGACCAACAGGTTAAAGGATGTTAAGCTATGCAATAACAAAAAGAGCCACAGGCAAGAAATTTTAGTGAGATAATAACTGTAGACATTATTGGAAACAAAAATTATACTTCTAACTTTGATAGTTTAAAAAAATTGTACATCTTAATTAGCTTACTTTAACCACCCCCCCCCCTCTTTTCCTGCATTCTCTTTCAGACCTCCTACCATCACACTTGTTATTCATTACATATGTAAATCTGAGATAGTAAGTTGCTAAAAGTTTTTTTTTAGGAGGGGGGAGGGATTAATGGGCAGTAAGAGAATTTTTAAAGAGTAAAAACTAAATTTCATTGAGAGACATACTAACAAAAATGGTCAGTCATTCAGTTTTAAGTGCATTTGCAGATAACATTTTAAAAACTAAGAAATGGAAGCCTAAAATGATCTGAAACGTATCACTCTAAATAAGGCAATTTCAAACATTATATCTATGCTACTTGTTTACATAAGGAAGAATTAATTCTTGATCTATTTCTACATTTCATATCAAGCACATTAATAAAATGTGGTCCAACAATCAAGTCTACAACACCATGATATGTTCTCCATGAAAATTACATTAACCTTAATAAACAACTTTAAAATATAAGCACTCCCAGTTTAAAAAAAACAATATTATTCAATTTTATCAATCGAGTTTGTAGCATATACAATGGTAGTTGAAACAAACCAATGCTGCTATGTACAGCAAAACCCTGTGATTACACTCCCAATTATAATGCTATCCCATCCATTACACTCTATTTGTGAAGTCCCTGAATGTTCCAAATTAATACTGCATACTTTTACCCACATTAATGGTTTCAAATTCTGCTATTAGTGTTTTTTTCAGGTCAAGGATGAACAAAAATATTATATGCAAAGTGTTAGGGGTATTAGAGCACACATTTCAATATCAACTTCCTGACGTTAAGCTGAAACATAAGCTCCTGTGCCATTTTCCTTTAAAGTGCATGGTTACATAATAAAATATAAAATTGGTAAAATGTTTGATTGCAAATATGTCACCACTCCTTTATTGTTTACTTCTGCAATTAGAAAAGTGAGGTAGAGCTGCAAAAGGTGAGTTATTTGTGTTTTTCCATTTGTTACTAAAACAGCCGATTCTGTTATGCTTCAGATGCACTAAAATACATTCAGAACTATGGCAGTCTTTGCAAATCAAGAGTATCCAGGTATGCTTTTTGCTTATGGTAAAGCCAAACATTTAGATTGTTATTTCAGAGGATATTTGAAGAGTAAGGAACACTATGAGGAGGTTGCTACCATTGATGGTCTTCGCACATGTGGTTTGAAGCAGTCCTAGAGCTTGGGCAGAATGCAGAAAATGTAAATGGAACACATTCTGAACATCTACTGTAAACAGACATATCATATTGTTCATGTTGCAGTTATTGGCCATTAATAAACTTCCTGTTTAGCAAAGATGAAGCTTTGATTTAATTATTCCATGAAAACCTGAATGAGTATTTCCAAAGTTTATATTGAATTTGCTTTATCTTTGGTAATCAGACTAAATCTTGTGCATAGCCTCTTATGTAGATTTTAGTTCAGGTCTCATGAATACGATTGGATAGCCTGAAAGAAAACCACCCCACCCCTCGTAAGTGGCAGTAACCGACAATAAGCATAGGCACATGTCGAACTGTATTTCAAGTGCAAAACATTGCCTGACTGCAAAACAAAACATTTGACTCTTAAGGCCTGCTCTGTTGCCAGACTGTACCAATAATATATTCAATAATGTTTCAAGATAGATGAAACAGTTAAAGAACTTTATTATGTCATATTGGATCTCCCATATGCAGAATCTGCGCACTCATATCCTATATAATTTGCGACACTTTTAATACTTTAAAAGTATCATGAGAAAATAGTTTTACTGTACTCAGCAGTCAAGCGCTAAAGCGCTTTACCTGGGAAACCGCTATCATTGGACCAATAATAGTACCTTTTCCTGAAAGGAATTGTTACTGAAAAAGGATCCCTGTCATTTGTCCTTCCAGTCTTTTTCTGAATTCTGAGCAGTGTATAGCAAGTTGTTGTACAGTAGTACAAAATGGTAAAGCTTAAATGCAACAATTAGCCGATCAAGTATATGGTAATCAAAAATCGAACATTTCTTTCATAAAAAATAATCCATTATTCCTAATTTTCCACTGTGCTCTACCCGAATATTCAGAAATTCACTGCACTGTAATTTCTATTAAATTATATCAAAACTTCTTTTTCACATCTAATAAAAAGCATATCCTGTAATGCTTACTGATTATTGCATGTTTAGGCTACATCCCTTGAAGAGTGTAATTAGATGGTTTTACTGTATTCCTTAAAAACTAGTCCATTTTAATTTATATTACATATATATATTTAAGAAACTATCTCAGGTGAAATAAATGGGTTAAAAATATTTGCTCTACAACATGATCTGTAACTATAAAACAAATTCATTATATTTACATGTTATGTGAGAAATATGACAATATCACACCAAAATTTACAACTCAAATAAAATGATCACAGCAACTTAAAACATAATTCACAAATGTAAGCTTCATTTATGATAGATTTACTCATTTAAATTATTTTATAAGGAGTTATATAACAAGGTTTTCATATGCATAAGAAATAATGAAACATCACAGTATACTTTAAACTTTAATGTTGAAATTAACATTTTTTTGTAATGGGAGTAACAGTGGTAATGGCAATGGTGTTCCCCTTCAACTTCCACATTTATATGTAAACTTGGTTGCTTTACATTCGGTCTTTCAACAAAAACATTTTCTACGAATGAAAGTCAATTTAACTACTCAAATGTTGATAAAATATGAAGAGTAATGGCTAAAACATAGTCTATTTTACTGAAAATAAGTTTGCAATGCCATTCTATAACTTAATATGCTCAAGATACAAGTATAACTAGACTTAAACATGTTTATTTCATTTTCTACTTTACTGTCATCAGTCAATGAATGAGTAAATGCTGTACAGTAACCATAATAACAATGACAAAGTTTAAATACATGTATTGCAATGTGAGCGTTCACAATTATCAGAAAGCTTTTAAATAGAAAGAAGGCTTGGCAAGTCTTAATTTTCTTGGTCTCCGATGAAGCCACATTGCCCATCCACACACCCTTCTTTGCAACCTCACTTATATTTGACAAAGTAATACCATTATCAACTAAAACATATGCTAAGAACATAAAAAGTAGCAGTAAATCAAAATCGCCAGCTTATGAAAATGTTGCTAAAATGAAAATCTGCTATTTGTGATAATTCAGGTGGGTTTAAGCCGCAGAGATCACTCTGCAATGTTGCTTGTTGCATCCTAATCAGTGGCTGGTCACATCAAACAATGCTCATGGTGCATTTTCTAGTATATAGAGCTTAAGTACTTGCTCTGCATATACACGCGACATCAATATAATAAAACTATTAATGTATTTGGCATGAAGGAGATTTTTCCCCTTATCTTCAACTTTTTTATTTTTTTATTTAGAATTAAAATTTTTCTTTTAAAGTCTTAGTTAAGTAAATAAAAAAAAGTATTAAGGGATTTTAACCTTTTCATTATGATTTCAAAACATGAGTTTATTCATTAAGTAACTGTTGATAAATTTATGGTTCATAAAGAATATTATCTCAAATTCTAATAATTAACAGATTTAAAACATAATAGAGCAAATACAGGACAGTTAGGATATACGGGTCTTCAACTGGGCGAGCTCAAATTCAAGTTAATAAAATAACGATTACAACTATGGATCAGAATATAAACTGATTAATTGGATAATATTGTAGTCCCTGAGAACTTGTAATGGTAAAGGGCATAAAAAGTAAAATTGCAATTGATATTACTACAGCAAATTATTACACCTCCTAATGTATTAGGAAAGGAACATAAAATAGCATAAGCAAACGAAACATATCATTCTGGTTGAATGTCTACTGGGGTTACAACAGCATTACCAGATGTAAAATTATCTGGATCTCCTAGAATATAAGGTCCTTTTAGAGATAAAGGGGATAAAATAATAAATAAAATAATGAACCCTAAAATTTCTTTGAAAGTAAAATAAGGACGAAAAGGGATTTTAACAATATTTCTATTTAAACCTAAAGGGTTATTCGATCCAGTTTGGTGAAGAAAAAAAAAGTAGATGAAGTAGAGTGCTTCCATGCTACTTTCTAAGCTTTCTTCTTGAACCTGATTGCCCCATAAGGCTTAGCTTAGACTGAAAACTTTTATGTTGTAAATGTATCACTCTTCAATTCTTAGCAATATAGTTTACAAATATGTCTCATCTACCAATTTGTATACAGCTTTAGCTAACTAGCACTATTGAACCCAGAAAGTTGTGGGCATCATCTTATGCAATCTTTGATAGAAATTTCTAATTTTTGTTTCTCTCTATGTACAAGCTTATGGCATATATTTTATAATGGTAATTGTATATACTGCTACATCCAAAGCATTAGCGAATGGAAGATGCTGAGCCTCCAATATTATGGATGTTGTTGCATGCAGTCATCAATAGGATTTTCATTGTGTTTCTCTTCATGTCCCCTAAAATACTACTTCCTAATGCTATCTTTGAGTTTGTCTTATAATGTGCTGTTTATATATGTAATCTTTCTTAGTTTTTAAAAACTTTAAAATATAACATAAATAGTTTTAGAACTCATTAATTGTAAAATATTCATTTCAATTCAACATAATAAATAACTTTTTATTCAGCTCATAGCATGCCGGAACATCACATAGCTAAAACGTCATTTTCTGCAAGTTAAATTTTCATACCATTAAAACATTCTTTGACGGAAGCCTGAAAAATATGAAAGAGGTGTTCTATTATAGTTTAATGTTAGATTAATAAGTAACAATCACAATAAAAAAAATATGCATGGCACCTCAATTGATTACCCCACAAGCACATGGTTCAAATGCCACCTAAGGTATAAAATTGTTCATGCTTTATTAAATTTTACTGTCAAGTGTTGTAAACCCCTATATTTTGATATTCAGTTTTCCCTTCCCTTGATGCACCTTTTTGAGCAACAATGTAATTTATGTATCACTTTGTTCATACCATCTTACTAAGCAAAATTAGCAAAGAATAGTACAATGTATCTATAACAAAATATTTTAAGACTGCTGACTTCTCACCCAGAGGTAGCGTGTTCAATTCTCGGCTGGGGCGGGAAATTTTTCTTTAACCAGAATTATTTTCTATCCCCAACAGAGTCGAAGTATGTATGTGAGAGTGAGTGACATGTGTTTAATGATATAAAATGATATACCTAATACGATAACCTATTCTGATCAGACGAGTTGTTTCACAAGTCAAAGCCCCCAATATGACCATAGAAGTTAAAGGGGGCTACACAAATGAAACAATAAAAAAATATATACCATACCATTAACAGTATACCATCAAAAACTTGGTAAAGTTGCTTGATTTAGATGTTGAAAAAGTCAAAGCATTAAAGTAAAAATGTTATTCAGACCAATCTAATCATAATGGGCAAGCATGCTGGTTATATAGTTATATTACTACAAAGCACTCAGATTGATAACTATGTTCCTGGAAACTGACAGCATTGTTAACAAACAAAATAATTTACTGATAGATTGTTAATTATGAATCAAGGCAACAGATTTGCTAACATAAGGACTTAGACCAGAGGCTTTATTTGCCTAAAGTAGGTTAATTATTAATTATTCTCAGATTGCACACTTTAATTTATGTCTTATTTTTTTACTAGAACGGGAAATAAATAGTTAAGTATTTTATTTAATTTGATGGTTTTTATCAATTTTATGCTCTAAAAATCTGTTGTGTTCCATTCACATTTCTGTAAATGTCACTAATTATTGTTAAAAATCTTACTCTTCTATCTACTTCATGCTAATCAAGATAAATATTAGCAGAAATGGTCTTCTTGCTTCCTTGAACATAGAAGGAAAATGAGGAAGTACACTAGGCTAAAGGCACAGTGAAATATTTTGAAAGTTGCCATGTGACTGAAATCCATTTCTTTGCATGGCTGGTAGTTGACAAGTTCCCGTATGAGAAAGGTATTTTAAAACTGAAACCAATAACAAAGAATATCTTAGAAATGGTCAACTTCATGATTAAAAAAAAAAAAAAAAGAAGTTTTAATGAGATCAACATTTTTTGTATAGTAGGTACATTTTTGTATATCCTTTAACATACTATATTTTAATCAAAATCGTTAAAAGCCATTTTTTGAGAAAGTCAACATTTTCAAAATTTTTTCCATGGAAAGGGTAATTTGGGATGGGGGAATTCTCCTTAAAATCTTTGTGTTGCACCTTTGGAAAATGTTAAACTTAAATACCAAATTTGAAAATAAATACCAAATCAACTTTTTGTTTTTGAGTTATTGTATCATGTTCACAGTCACACATATATGATTTTTTCTAAAAATACTTTTTTTGGATACAGGGGACCCTAAAACATGTGCTTTCAGTTGGTATCAAATTTTTGGATGGAGCATAATACCTTCTCTACCTATGTGTTATGTATTAAGCAGAGAAAGTAAAAATTGTTTGGTACACTTTGTTTACAATGGCAACCACAAATAGGGGGAGCTGAAAGTTAAATAAAACTTTCCATTATTATTATGGATTGCCTTCTGAGAAATAATAATGTTTAATAAGGGCAACAACTCATAGATAAGAGATGATAGTGAAATAGTAACTAGGGAGCTTGCAATTAACAAACTCATTCAACTGCATTAATGTCATTCTAAAGAAGTTTGTGAATTTGCCATTAAAGCTAATATTAAATAACTTGCCTTTTAATGACACAGTCAATTGCCAGGATCATATGAGCATCTGTGTGACAGAATTTCATCCCACTGGAGTTTTTTTACACGTCAGTAAATTACTGACATGGCACTCATTTTTAAGCACACTAAAAAACCTTCAGTCTGGGTCAGGTTTAGAGCAGCAAATAAAAGACAAGGATATATACAATAAGACAATTACTGTATGGAAGAAAGATAAGCACATATAATTTAAATTAAAAACAAAAGAATTTGAGTCGGTTTTTGTAACACAAGCATCACTTATTTTTACTTACTGGGACCAGTTTCAGGAACATTTGTTCCCATTTTCAACCCTTAATTTTGAGTCGGAATTAAAGGTTGAAAATGGAAACAAGTGTTCCCGAAATTGATCCCAGGAAGTAAAAATAAGTGATGTTTATGTTACAAAAACCGACTCAAATTATTTTGTTTTTTATTTAATCACATCACTGTCACAAGCTTCTACACATATTTGCAAGTTTTCAACATATAATTTAGTTCACTTTTATATTTTGCATTTTGGTGACTTTCAGAATTGGATAAATTAAAAATATTATCCTGCTGCAATGTGTATATCCTTTGCAAACTGTATGGGCCTGGGGGTGTATTATCCTGAGACCCATACATGTATAATGTTCTCTTAATATAGTGTATCTAAGGAATAAAATTACTTTAATGTGTAGGACATTAAAGTAATAATACTTTCTCTCAAAGTCTAAACATTTTCGCTGAACTTCCTCATATTTAATACCTGTTTACTCCTGACTAAAGACAGCCACATAAATTTTGAGTGCCTCCATTTTTGGCAGGCCTCCATTTATCACATATCATATATTTTGGCAGATAAGTCAGCCTTCAGAAAACATATATAGTTTAACCTTATATCCATCCTATAAGATGATCCCAAACTACAACGAAAATATAAATTTAGTTTATCTTAGAACAGTGATCATTTGGATAATAATACATGCACTGATATGGTTAATGACCTTGAATATTTACAAAAGCATTGTATTGGCTGTCCAATTTTGCAGACATATCCACTCTGTACTACAAAACAATTGGTACGGTTGCACACATCATAAAGCAAAAGCCTCCTTCAACATTGTTACAGTTTTGCCTGTAGAAACACATGCCAAATAATGAACTCATATGTACCGCTAATAAGTAGCATTGTGTGTTCAAACAATAAGTGTAATTAGCATGAAAAATTTATTCTATGTTTTATGTACAGCCACCGATTTTGGGTGCCTTTTTTATGCCTCAACTATTGTAATACTACTATATATACCCCTACACTTGAACAAACTAAAAAAAGAAAAAATAACAATAAATTAAAACTATTTAACCCTCTCATATAAGGTATTAATATTTATAAAATTAAAGATAAAAATAAAGAAATACAGGAAACAATATAATAAATAATTAGATACTAAAGGATTTACATGTTCTTTACAAACTAACTTTAAACTATTTGCCAAAATATATGAAAAATGCCACATAGTTTGTGCAATAATAGGACAAGTGGCATACTGGGTATTTTAGCTGTGTGTTCCAGTCATACTGTTTGCTTTTGTTATTGAACTTATGAATCTACATATGTCCATCATACCCTTAGGGCAGTTTTGTTCTTCTGCTACAAATCCCCCTTACACACTACCATAACCAACAAACCCTTGAAACAAACAAATGCTTTCTGTATAACAATTCACTCACCCTGCATTTTATTTCATTTTAAAATAAGTGCAGTATAAATTACAAACAATTTCTTCACAATATTGTAGTTTTTTTCTCTACAGTTTAAATGGCAGTAAACTGAGCACAATCAGAACTAAACTGAATACCACGTTCCAATAGCTAATCTCCAAAAATTAAATGAAGAGGAGTGAAATAAGAAAAGTCGTTGAATGAAGGACAAAAAGTTATCAACGTTCAGAAGTGAAACACCTTTTGCCACAATTTTAAAACAATTTTAAAAAATGAAAGCTTAAGCACTGTAAATGCTTAGACCACCATTACTGTGCTTTCTTTACGATTTGTCATGGAAAATTCATAAATAGTGAAACTTATAAATGAAAGGACTTAACACAGAAACATCACTTAAAACAATAAGGAACAAATATACAATCTTTGAATTTTGGTTTATTTTATGCTTTTTTAATAACTTAATTTATAAGATTCTATGGTTCATATTTTTATCTACTCCTGATGTGTTCCGTTTGGAAGAGATTTTTCTGCAAGGACAGGGTCCATGTATATTTCACACCAAACTGGACAATGTTCACTAGCAGCACCGCCCCACATCCAGCCACGTGGGATGGCCAGGTGTGTCAATCCTTGCCGAACAATTCCACTCACTCCTACAATCAATATTACTTGTCATAATTTTATTAAAAATATACTGCAGCTATGAACATAATATACCTTTCTTCCATAATAACTTTCAATTACCATTTAGAGCATGTTACATGATATGGGTTTTGACAAGAGAACAATTGAGGAGCATTTTTGCAAAAGTTGATAAATGCTCAATTTTTCAAAATTCATATTTTTCCAGTTATAAATCAAACTTGTTGCCATGCATGACCTGTTGATGCTGTTTGGTGAAATTCCGATTTTTGCTGTGGTGATAGGGTGTTGAAAACAAAGAGTTTTTGCAAAACCCGATATTTGCTCTCATTCAGCAAAAGTCGATAAATGCAACCTCGGCTTTGTTTCTGAGAGACCTGAAGGTAGAATAACAATGTACAGTGTCATTGTCAGTGATAATGTGAGAGTTTTCTGCACAGCAATGCCACCAGAACCTACAATAGAGATTAGTGTTTCACTCAGCAACATTAACTGCTCATTATTGTTCAGTTCAAGCTAGCTTTGTCGGGAAGTATAAGAGTTGGCTGTACAACTATAAAATGGAGGTTAATACAAGTGATTCAGAAAATGGTATGCATGTAACCGAGTGCTTGGGAGGTAGGAAGTCCAGGTCAAGAGTGAAAATGTCCAAGAAGTCCAACAAGATCAAGAAAATGCCAAATATTCCCTGTTCGCACGGACTACCGACATACCAATAAACCCAAAAGCTTTAGGAAGAAAGGATTACAGAGCAGCTGACCTCACAAGGATATCACAACTTTTCATCATCATGTAAACAATTTAAACAATGCAGATCAGAATAAATTCTTACTAAAATACATGGTAATCACATCACCAAATCGCAGTAACCTCAAGAAAGATGCAAAAAGAAATAATATTGTTTCGATAAAGTACAGCACAAGGAAAGAAAATGGCCAGACAGTATCAGTATGTGCCACAACATTTCAAGCAATATTAGGGATGTCCAAAGACAGGCTCTCAAATTTGGCCAGCAAATATAATTTGACAGGGAAGTTACCAGCTGATAACCGAGGGGGAGACCACAACATTGATAAAGATAAGGGAATTACAGAAGCTATAAAAGAAGATATCAAATCATACAGGTGTAGAGACAGCCACTATTCAAGGAAAAAGTCCAAAAGAGGATATTTGCCACCTGAGCTGAATACAATCAAAATGTGGAAACATTTTTGTAAAAAAAGGAAACGTCAGACCTTCCAGCTTGTTCTTTATTGGAGTACAAACATATTTTCTACCACTGCTTTAATTTGTCATTTAAAACTTCCATACAGATACGTGCTCAACATGCAAGATTGGTCTCCTGAATTTAAAAAAATTTGATGTGTACCATTCACATGACTTTCTCTACATCTCTGCAACAAATTATTCTTAAAAAGCTTATACTTCTATTTACGTCATGCTAATCAGAAAAAATTAGCAGAAATAGACTTATTACTTGCTTTCTTGTAAGTAGAAACAAAATAAGGGAGTACCATAGGCTAAAGTGATAGTCAAAAGCTGGTTGCTATGCGACTGAAGTTTCTTTGTTTGTATGGACACGAATTGACAAATTCCTGTATGAGAAAAGTTAGTTTTTTAAAGGTGAAACCAAAAACAGGGAATATCTCAGAAACAATCAACTCCACGAAAAAAGTAAATATAACATAAATTTTGTGTTTTAACGCGCTCTACATTTTTTGTGAGGTAAGTTTTTGTCCATCTCTTAACAGTTTAGCAGTTATTCAAAATTCCATAAAATTCATCCAGAATAAAGTACTCTTCAGAGGCTATTCCCAGAAAATTCAAGATATACATTTTATTTGTATGGTAAATAGCTTTAATATACAATATTTTAATCAAAACCGTTAAGCCATTTTTGAGAAAATCAAAATTTTCGAAAAAAGTTCCAGGTAAAGGGTAGCTGGGGGTTGGGGGATTTTTCTCAAAATCTTCGTGTCACATCCCTGGAAGATACTAAACTTAAATACCAAGTTTGGCATTTTACCGCACGCACGCACACACACACACACACAAACCTGTGCACGCGAACCTTTTTCCGAAAATACTTTCTTTTAGATAAAGGGGGCCCTAAAACATACATTTCCGGTGAAATCTCGGTAGAGAATTTTTGGGTGGAATGCAATACCTTCTCTATAAACTATGTACATAGTATGTATAGAGAAAGTAAAAATGATCAAGATCTGGAAAAAGAGAATCAATTAAGAACAAACCATAGATTGCACAAACTTCGCGCAAAAAATTTTGAACGCAATAATGAAGGACGAAAGTCTTAATGTGATTAAAGTAAGTTTCGATATACAACAGAATCAGCCAATACCCAAGCTCTCTGTGGGTGAAGTATTCTATTCCAGACAGCTTTGGCTGAACAATTTGTGCATTGTGATTCATTCCCGAACACAGATAAAGAAAAAGATTGCTTTTTATACTTGGCTTGAAACAGAAGGACTAAAAGGATGCAATCAAGTAGCCTCTCCTCTATTGGATTTTCTCAGAAACCTTGAGGCCTCCCAGCCAAAAAACGATCCAAATAAAATTAATTTATTTTCTGACTCCTGTACTGGCCAAAATAAAAATACAGTAATGATATGCACACTAATTGCCTTCATGGAAGAAAGCAGTAAATTTAATAATCTGGTACATTACATTCGTGGTCATAGCTACATGCCTCCTGACAGAGTGTTTGGTAGAGTGGAAAAAGATCACCAATAAAAAGAAGATATTCTTTCACCAACTGAATACTATAAAGTGCTGGAACAACATGGCATCGTCAAGATACTAAATAAAGATTGGTAAGCAAAGAACCTCAAGTCCAGTACACTAAAAGCCCTACGATATAAAATGCCTTTCAAAATAATTGCTCAGCGGATGATGACTTATGAAAAGTCTAAGAAGAAAGTATTATTGTCAGTATCAGACACTTATAATGGTAGTCCTGTAGAGGTTGAAGTATGGAAAGCCAGAAACTGCAGCCTGGAAGTAAACAAAGCAGCCACCTTGGTAAAGAACAACATGTCCAGCAAGGAAAAGAAAAAGGATGTCTTAAAAATTATGAGGCATTTTAATGTACCAGAAGGATCAGAAGGGTTTTATAAGGACATTGTTGAAAGTGATCAACAGGCTTCCAGTTTAGTATTTTTGTAGCTAGTGTTTTGATCAATATTTCAATAATATTTTTGCTATTTTGCACTTTAGTTTTTGAAACATTTATTAAAAATCATGTTAATAAAGTGTTGTATTGAAGTATAATATTGTATTTCTATGCAAAGGGAACAATAAAGCAACCTTCTTAATAATTAACATTAAAAAGATAATAAAAGAAAAACAGAAAAAAGTCACTTTGAATGTGTATAGTAACCAAACTTATAACTCTTATCTTTACATTTATTGACTTTTGAAAAAACCTGGAAACTTTGATCCTCAACTTTGATATAAAAAAAAATAAATTGTTGAAAAGTCAAACACACAATCGAAATCATGCTTACAAAAGCAGTATAAATGTTAATTTATCATGTTTGCATAATCAGTATTTTGGTATGTAATTTAAAAAATGCATTTCCTGAAAAATTTCATTTTTAGCATTTATTGACTTTTGAAAAAACACTCCTCAATTATACAACAGTTACACACTAATTACATAAAACTTACAATATACAGCTTTATATGTAACCCAGTTGTAAGTAATTTGCATTTATACATAAATTTTCATAGGTCCTGGCAAAACATAATTTAGAAATCTGTTAACAGAACCTTATTTATACGTAATGCATTTATACATAATTTGCTGTTATACTATTAAATTTCAGTGAAATACAACTGAGTTTTATGTAATTATATTATTATATATTATATTACGTGAGCATATGGCATACACTATCTTAAAAGAAACTCGAGGGTATTTTCCTTATCTCTGATGACAAAGACACAAACTGAGTAGGTGGCTTTTGGCCTCGGAAACAAAAGACAATAATATGTTTGCTGATAGAGCACAACAATGCATGGAAACGAAAAGTAAAGATAAAAATATTCGGTATCTAGTGTTTATTGTTAAACAGCGGTTTGTCTTTCTTGCTTTTAATCAGCCATGGAGAACAGAAAAATGAAATGTTATACGCTAGATCAGAAAGTGAAATTCATATGAGACGTGGAGCTTAATCCACACGAAACCAAAACCGAAATTGCTAGCTCTACTGGAGGGTGAAAATTTCAATACCTCTGTGCATTTTGATGACAATCTTGTTGTGTGTGGGGAACTATAAGATGAGAAGATAATTGCTGATGTGTGCTAAAAACATGGTGGTGATCAAGAAAGTGGACCAGGTTCAAGCAACACTGACAGTAATGTGGATGATGCTAAATCTTGAAATATCCAAGGTGAGTGAAGTGTTAAGTGCAATAAATGTGTGTAGGCATTGCATCAACGCTAAAAGTGGTAGTGAAAAAGCTCTAAATTTATTAATAAGTTTGCAAAATGAGATTTATGCATTTAGAGCAAGAAAAGTGAAACAAACTAAATTAACTGATTTCTTTAAAGCAGGACCAAGTTCGAAATAATTTTTTTTTTGTATAATATGTATGATGCATTATCAAAATCTCAGTTGAAAATAATTCTGAGTTACAAGTAATCTTCCCTCATTCCCTCCATATACACATAAATCAGGTTCAACTGTATGTTATATACATTTGGAATGTCTTTATTCACCTATTGAATAAAAGATAACTTGTATTAGAAAGGATTTGACCTTGTTAAATTGTTTTACGTTGCAGTTATCCTTGATATCTCTTAGTATGATAGAACTTCTGCTATAAAGATACTGCTAATGGTAGAATGTTATATTTCTTAAAGTATAGTCTAAAGGACTTATACTGTGTATTCCATTTAATATTCTTATGGCTCTCTTCTGGATTATAAATATTTTCTCATTTTCCTCCTCAGAATTTTAAACCATATATTAATTGACTATTGAAATGAGCAAAATATATATTTTTCACTTCTACTAAATTTAATGTACCTTAAAATTTAGCATATAGAAAATAGAGCTGAGTTTAGTTGCTAACTGATGAGTGTGACTATCTCATTTCAGGTTTTCATTTACATATACATACAAGGGCCATTTTTTTTTTCAACCTCCGATTGGCTATAAATAAAAGACAAGTTCATAGAAAACAATTATTTCATTACTAAAAGTTTTGTACACTTATGGTTACTTTTCCACATAATCGCCAAAAAGACTGAGACATTTATCATACCTGTGCTTTGCAATACCTGCTTCAAAAAATGTTGCTGTCAATGATTTCAAATGAGCATTGACGTTATTTTGAAAATCTTCGTTGATTTGAAAGTGCTGCCCTCCTAGCCACATCTTCAGTTCATGGAAAAGGTGAAGGTATAGCGGATGATTGAAAATGTCTCTTTGAAACTGTTCAAGAAGCCGATGGGTTGTGCCAGCAGTGTGTGGACGAGTGTTGTCATGGATCAACACAATTCCTGAAGTCAGCATTCCTCTTCATTTGTTTTGAATGGCTCTCCACAAACATCGTAAAGTTTAACAATAAACAGCTGCATTGATAGTGGTTCTGGGCTGCATAAACTCTGCAAGCAACACACCCTTTTTGGTTCCTAAATACGGTAGCCATAACCTTTCTGTTGTTGAATATTTGAATTTTTGGTGAATTTGGATGCATCCATTGTTGTGATTGTCGTTTTGTTTCCGATGTGTCGTATTGGATCCAAGTTTCATCTCCAGAAACAATTGGTTCCAAAAAGTTCTCTCCTTCCTCATGAAAGGGTCAAGGAAATTCAAAGCTGACGCCATTCAGTGACTTTTGTGGGTGTCCGTCAACATTTTTGGAACCCAACAAGCACAAAGTTTTTTGTAGCCTAAATGTTCAGTAACGATAGAGTGTACAACAGATCATGAAACTTCCGGAATTACATAGACAAAGCAGTTATGGTGAACCTATGATTTTCTCTAACCGTTCTGTAAACTCGTTCAAAAAGGTAATGACAGGCTCGGCTGTAATGACAGACTTGCATCATTGGCCCCTTCATCATGCACATGATTTTGGCCATCTTTAAACTTTTGGCACCATTCATACACAATGCTATCATACACTCAGCTCATTTTCTGATGAATTTCTGCTGCCTTATTCTCTTCTGCTTGCAGAAACCGAATTACACTTCGTAATTCATACTTGGCAGGAGCAACAATGACAGCAGCCATGTTTACATGCCTATAGTGCAACGCAGACTGATGCCTTGAGGTCGGCAATGGCGGAGAGTGAGAATTGCGCAGTAGTCTACAGTACATGTCCGCTTTCTGCTGCTCATGTAGCTTCTATACTAAGCAATCGGAGGTTGAAAAAAAAATGGCCCTCGTGTATATATATCATGCTTTTTACATTGCCATGTATGAAATGTTATTGCTATAGTTTTTTTCTTTGTTTATACAATTTGTTTGTTTTAAACCAGTTGCTGAGGTTTGTCATTATTGTATTTATTTTATTTTGTAATATAATTCCATTGTTTCCTTTTACAAAAATGTTGGCATTAACTATAAAAAGGACTACATCAGTTTTTTGAACATTGTTCAGTAAATTGTTTATGCATATTACAAACAACAGGGGCACCAGTTATGTCCTGAGGAACACCTCTCGTAATTTCTTTTATTACAGATTGATAATTACCTATTCTTCATATTACAGTTTGACTACTTGCTTCCTATTGGCAAGCTAGGATTCAATCCATGTGTTCATGCTTACTCTAATCCCATATTTGTATAGCTTAGATATTAATATTTTTGGTTTACAATATTTTATGCTTTTGTAAATTCTAAAAGCATTCCTACTGTTGGTGTCTTTTTGTCCAGTGCATACTGAATTTGATGCAGCAGTTTTAGCTATGGCTGTTTCTGAGGGCCTATTTTCTTTAAAACCATACTGCGCAACCAAGACAACATTTTATTTTTCTAAGATAGATATTAATCTATTATATACTAATTTTTCATCAAAGATTTTTGAGAATACTAACAATAAGACTATTGGTATATAATTTAATTTTTTTTTCTCTCTTTCTTGTATAAGGGGATAAGTTTTGCAATTTTAAGTTTATCAGGGAAGATCACAGAGTCCAGAGTAGAGTTATAATGTATTTATCCAAATACAAGACAACCCCCATTTTTCATAACTTAATTTTGGAATTTAGCATATCATCTGTATAAAAAGAAAACATAACTTAATGTTATATTAATTTGTTGAGTTGGTTTTTAACACTATGTCACTTACATTCTTATTATGAGGTACTAGTTTTGGAAGCCTATGTCCAACTCCGTGAGGTTGAAAATGGAAGCATAGGCTTCCGAAACTAATCCCTCATAATAAGAATGTAAGTGACATAGTGTTAAAAAACCAACTCAATAAATTAATATAACATATAATTGAGGGGGTCAGTGCAACAGTGGTCTAACCCATCTTTTTAGAACATGGAGAAAAACTCAGTTAAAGTTAAATACACCTGGTTTTTTAAAGAACAAGGAAAACCTTATTTTAATCGCATTGATTGTTCACTGACACCTTTCCAGATTATTGTACAACAACACATTGAGTACTGTTAAAATAATGTTGGGATATAACAATTTTTATTAGTGTGGTGCAAATCTTTTTCTGGGTTGGACCACTGTTGCACTGAGACATTTTCTTCTATTGTACTACACAAAAAGACATATTGCAATAAATGTGCTTTTCGCAACCTTTATTATTCAAACAATTTTCTAAGAGTGTGTATGATGTTGACACAATTACCTTGTTGGCCATTTATACATATTCAAGAATGTCAAAAACTTCATTGTCCACCTCACTGTCACAGTTCTGAGTCATTATATTTTGAGCAATCAAACCATTATAAAATGAATGATAGACTGGTGGAACATATTTCAAAAGGTCATTAATATCTTTAATTTTATTAGGATTTATTGGTCTTGCTTTGGAATATTTAGGTTCTAGTTTAACATTTTTAAGATCCAGAGTATGCTTGTCTTTTTTTTGTTGACCTTTTACAACATTTACATAATTACCCTCTTCTAGATCTGAATATGAAAACTTTACATTATACTTCCAGGGCTGGGTAATGGAGAACTTAAAGATTGTAACGCGACTGAAAGCAATAGGCCTTTTGTCTTCTGTGAACTTTCTAATCGTTATTTTATCAGTTAGAGGCTTTGAACTGACAAAGTCAGCCTGCTGCATTTCAGTCACATTAAATCTCTTTTTACCTGTCTTAGTTTTTTATGAGTTCTGCCCAATCACTAGGTGTATAAACATACTTTTGAACTGTCTTTTTCTTTTCTATCAGACCAAAGTCCCTATCACAAGGTAGGTAACTGTGGCCTGACACAAGATAGTTGTGTTCAATTTCCTTGACAAACTGCTTATGTATAAGTAGTAACCAGAAAGATACAAGGGATACATTTTTGTGTTGGGCAAAACAGTTGTCAGAGTAAACTATTAATTTGTCACAGTTTTGAAGATTACTGGAGGTGTATTTACTTAAACATTATATAACCTCATCTGCACCATGCCCTGCAACACTTTCTGGCCATAAATACATATTAACATCATCAGAAGTGCAATTATGAATACAAAAGTTGTAGGTCCAGAGTTGTCTCTTGTAAAAGACTTCACTTGTATGCAGATGAGTGGGTAATGCCTGCTGTAAATCAAAGGTTATCACCTTCACTGAGTTGTTAGCTTTAGAATTGGCTACATCATTTTTTAGGTTAGTGTATACCCTCTGTGCCTTTAACTGATGCAAATCTAATTCCTGTTTCAATTTTGCTTTTTCAACCCCATCCTGAACAGCTGCATGTTTTATGCGGAGTGCATTACAAACCTTACAGGTATCAGTAGATGGTGTGGAAAAACCAAGATTGAACTTAGTATTGAATATTTCCCTATACACATATTCACTCACAATATCACTAGAGCAATGTTCTTGTTTCATCCAATCTGCATTGAGTTTGTACATCTTTGTAATATTGAGACCTTCCGGCAAATATTTTTATTTGGAGCCAAGCATCTAGAATAGTGGCATTCACGCAATGGAAAGCTTTTAATATGATTTATAACCAAATTACTTTGCTGTTCGCTGGTTTTATTTGATCTGTTTCCGTGTTTTCCACGACCATCTGATTTTGGTGTCCCTTTGGTCTGTTTTTTTTTAACTGCCCTTGAAAGTCTGCCATTACTAATCCCATGGAACGATATAAATGCCTGTTTGCAAACTCTCTTGTCACAACCCTGTACGGAAATATAATACTCACGAGTATGCTGCCTCCTGCTTTCCTCACCATTAGCTCCGTATCTTTTCTTCACTTCATTCACTTTCACCCATCCACTAATATATGCATTTTGCAAACTGAAATCACAGAGTTGCCAAAATTGTTTAAATATGACTTTACGTTGTTCTTCTGTAAACATCTCATAGCACTTATGTTCACAAGCACATGGTGGGCCCTGTTTGCGCAGCGCGACTTTCTTTGCTGTTCTGCCGAAATATTCCTCTGTTGAATTCCTTTTCTTCTTTCTCATATTTCTACACCATGATTCCTCATGTCTTACACGGTTTGCCACAATTTCAGCATGATTTTCATCATTTTCGCCACCGGAAACATTATTACAAACATTAGCATTAGCCATATTTGCTGCTATTGTTACACGTCACCAAGATACTGACCTCTCATTGGTCATTTATGGTTAGACCACAGTTGCACTAAAACAAGATGGATTTTCTTCTGAGGGAAAATTTAAGTAGATGTAATTTAATATAATGAGAAGGTTTTGGTCCAAGCCATATGGTGGGAAGTTAGTTCACACGAAAATCTCACAAATTGTATCAATATCGCAAATTGGGTGTTGGGGAGGGTTAGACCACTGTTGCGCTGACCCCTTCAATTTGACAGTCACTGTAACTAAAAGCCTCCAAACATCAATCAACATAACTTAATGTTTAAATGAAATTTAAAGTTTTTCCATATATTTGAAGTTGGACACTTAAGCTGATTAAACCCTTCATTATTATTACTATTATTATTGTTTATTAACTATTACTAATTTAAAATAAGAACTGAAGATTTCCTGGCGACGTGTTAATTCAAAATCTTCTCGGGCTTCTAGCCAGGTAAAAACTTGGCTTGACACCAACGTTTCGAAGAAGTGCATCTTCCTCGTCTTCAGGGTGAACTGATGGTTTGAGCTTGCGGAGACTGGTATTTATAAGAGCTGGGATGAAGCTAACATCTGATTGGTTCGCGTGATATTATGGCCTGGTATTTAAGATGACTGAGACATGGGCACGGACTTCGTAGAAAACTATTTATAGCAGTTATTCGGCTAATGTTTTGTGTTTGAGCACGCACCTGCTAGAAAATAAGTCTTGGAAGACTGCAGGTAGAGGATTAGGTATTAAGGCTTTTTAACATTGGTGTCCATGCTGAACTTAATTGTAGGCCAGAATCGCGATTTAGATTATTTGTTTCAGATGAGATGGCTAAAGCTTCTTTTACTCTCCTTTCCCAGTAGTTCGAACACTTTGCCACTATCTTGGTGTTGGTAAAGTTAGCTCTGTGGCTCTGATCTATACAGTGTTCAGCCAGTCCAGATTTTTCGGGTTGCATAAGCCTTATTGATCTTTGGTGTTCAGAAACGCGTGTGGCAATAGTGCGTCCTGTTTGGCCAATGTACGCTGCGCAGCATTCGCTGGTGTCTACCACATTCCTTGCGAATGCAGCGCAGCGTACATTGGCCAAACAGGACGCACTATTGCCACACGTGTTTCTGAACACCAAAGATCAATAAGGCTTATGCAACCCGAAAAATCTGGACTGGCTGAACACTGTATAGAACAGAGCCACAGAGCTAACTTTACCAACACCAAGATAGTGGCAAAGTGTTCGAACTACTGGGAAAGGAGAGTAAAAGAAGCTTTAGCCATCTCATCTGAAACAAATAATCTAAATCGCGATTCTGGCCTACAATTAAGTTCAGCATGGACACCAATGTTAAAGAGCCTTAATACCTAATCCTCTACCTGCAGTCTTCCAAGACTTATTTTCTAGCAGGTGCGTGCTCAAACACAAAACATTAGCCGAATAACTGCTATAAATAGTTTTCTACGAAGATCGTGCCCATGTCTCAGTCATCTTAAATACCAGGCCATAATATCACGCGAACCAATCAGACGTTAGCTTCATCCCAGCTCTTATAAATACCAGTCTCCGCAAGCTCAAACCATCAGTTCACCCTGAAAACGAGGAAGATGCACTTCTTCGAAACGTTGGTGTCAAGCCAAGTTTTTACCTGGCTAGAAGCCCGAGAAGATTTTGAATTATTACTAATTTATTTACTTATATATATATATATATATATATATATATATATATTGGTGGGAGAATAGCTGTAACGATGATGATGGATATGATTTTCCAATTAGACAACTTTCCTAATATGACATATTGTACATTTTTATATCTACTTTGACTTTGTGCAGAAATTCACATTGTGAATGGGAGGGAGACAGAGAAAGGAGAAGGGAAATGTACCAGTATGTCTGTATATTAGCCAAAGATAAGCTAGTTTGCTATAAAGACATAAGCCTTACAATGGACTCACCTAGTGGATGAACATTTGGACATTTATTCTTATTTAGTTTTATTATTGTGTGGCACTATACAATGTTGAATTGACAAATTGTGTGCACTGTGTTCTAACATATGTATATTTTTCATGTGTTCACTTCATTCTTAAATATGGCATAACTCTATGGGGTAGCTGATCTAACTGCACCTTAGTATTCAAATACAAACGAAAATCCTAAGATTAATGGAAAAAGCTATGCCAAGATCTTTATGCAGACCATTATTTAAAAAATGTTAGATCTTATATCCTCCTTGTATTTTTAACTTTGGAATTTGGATATTTATGAATTTAAACTTAATCACTGGTAGTCAATACTTTACTTTTAATGACATAATTCATAACAAACTCAAAAGACCAAAGGATGGACATTCATATGCAGAGAAACAATACAAGTTTTCATAGTATGTAACACATTTAGGAATAACATTTTTAATAACTTGGATATGGCTAATAAAACCACATGCAAACTTTCCATGTTTATAAGTAGTTATAGCATACTTGCTACACCACTGTTTTTACTCTATAAATGAGTATCTGGAATCTCATTAAAAACCCTTTTCATTACTTTTTAACTCCAATGTTTATTTTATTAATTTAATATGTTTATTAATAAGCCTGTGTTAATGTATTTTACTTTTTCATGTTTATACCTACAGTGACTCCCATAAACATTCGGTTTTGTTATATTTGAAACCACTGACCTATCATTACATTTAATTTATTTACAAACTTGTTCGTAATAAACAAAGTAATTACACCCTTTAATGTTCCAGGACATATACCTCCATATCAAACTAACATTGGCCTTTATTTGTTCATATTCTAAATAACATAAATAACTGAAAACCTTTAACGAAAAAAATACGTGAAGCATGTGCTAATAAACATCGGTTTTCACTGAGTACTGCACTTTGTATCCATTAGTACTTAGCTGGAAGCCCCTTTTGATACAAAACAGCATTCTCTCTAGTTGGCATACTAGACACCAACTTCTGAATGTAGTCGGAACTAATAATGTTCTATTCTTCCACCAGTCTTCTCTTTAGTTCCACAGCTGAGGTAATTGGAGAAATTCTTATTCTTTGGTCTGGTTTGTCCAACAAATTTCATATGGGATTTAAATCTGGTGACTGCTTCGGGGACTGTATTGCCTTGGGACAATTGTACAGCAGCCAGGAACGTACTTCTTAGGCTGTGTGTTTGGGATAATTATCCTGATAAAACTTGAATATTTCCAACATCCCGAACTTCTCAACAGTTTTCCGTAAATTGTATTTAAGCAACTGTAAATATTTATGTTTGTTCAGGATACCTTCAATAATTACCATCTCTCCAGGTCCATTAGCAGAAATACACCCCAAAACCATCACACCTCCTCCACCATGCTTCACAGTTGGTTGCAGGTTTTATTTTTCGTAGCTCTTGATTAGGTCTTCGCCACACCATAGTCCTCCCACCTAACCCAAAAACTTTATACGGACTCTCATCAGCGAAGATAACATCATTCCACCAGTTTTTGTCCTTTTCATTGTACTGCTTAGCAAAGGTAAGTCTCACTCTCCTATTTACTTCGCTGACGTATGGTTTCTTCCTGGCTACTCTTCCATTAAATGCTTCTGTTTTTAGTGTCCTCCTAATTGTTTGTAGACTGGCCTGCTTGTTCCAGTGCTCATTCACCTCTGCAGAAAACTGTGGGGAAGTTAATTTTGGATTTATCTTTATTTTTCTAACACATTCTTCTTTGCTTGTTAATTCTTTTGGCCGAATTGGTTGGTGGTACAAATTCCACTCTGTCTTCATTTTTGTATCTCCTAATGTCACCAATAGTGCTCTTAGGAATTTGTAACACATTAGCAATTTCTGTATATTAACGGCCTTTGGCATGATGAAATATCTTCGATCCATTTGACTTTGCGTTTGTATTCAACTCAAGCAACACACTACCACTTGGCTGAGCAACCTTAAGAATACTGAGTGCTCACCTTTTGCATAATTAATGTAAAATCAAATGTAAGAGGGTTGAAACCGAATGATTATGAGCAGCGAAATCTGTTGGTCTGGATGTAAATAAAAGTTTCCTTTCCTATCATATAATGCAAGCAAATTATTCTATATCAATCGTAAACTAGAAATATATGCCTATTTTCAAAAAATAAATAACTTGAAAATATTATTTAGCTGTGAGACAAAAGAAGCCCAAAAATAATCAATTTGACTAAACCGAATCATAATGGGAGTCACTGTATATACCTGTACATTTGTCATGCTAGATAACAGCCAGTGGATCTCAAACAATGAGACTAAAAGTGCTAAAGCATTTATATTTGCAAAGGCACATTTTCTAATAAGTCTGGGAGAGTGTGATGAATGAAGCCCCTGTAAGACGTGCTGAGGGAATGTATTATACATCTGATAAATAACAAATGTTAACAAGCAGTCATGGCAACACAAGGCCAACTCTGCAGGGTAACATGAGTCAAAGCTTTCTATGAATGAGTGCATAAATAAATGAAGGATCCGGAAAGCTGTTGAAGGTGACTTTCATTAAAAAATTGTTAATGCGAAAGTGAAGTATTTTAGAGCATATGTTTATATGAACCTATTTTCTTGTTTTGATGTCAGGGATCCATCCCCAAACATTGTAAAAGTATTTTTGAATCATACTGTAAATTAGAAAAAAACAGAGATATACTGTCTTATTTGAGAAATTGGAGAAATACAATACATAAGAGGGCCGTTCAGAAAGTAGCCTCCGGTTGATTGCAAGAAATTCACCAAGTTAAATAAAAATATTTTAATATATACATCTTAC